>OY829540.1:13400156-14003902 GCA_963691705.1 Viola odorata | reverse complement strand
AAAGTGAGACTGGTAGGGGTACGAATGGAAGTCAAAATGAGAATATTCAAAGTAGAGATTCTGCATTGTTGCATCAAAAGCTAAAATCTCTGGAACTTCTTGTTCTGCTACACAACTACCACATCCCACTCAAAAGATACTTTTTTGCTACTTTGCTTGCTAGTGCCTAAATCATAAGCTACAGATGTTTTTTCTTGAAAAAAATAATTTTACGAAGAGTATTTTTTCTTACGTAAATTTGCAACGCATATATGTTTTAAATACAAAAAAATTAGGCACGACCCCAAGCTTCCCAACATTGCTTACCAAGTCAAAAGGGTCACCAATCCTCCCCCCTTCCTTCTCAAACCATCAACAAGACTAGGAACAACCGCTTCACTCGGAACAAACCCTAACTCTATCATTTCATTCATCATCTCCACACCAACCTCAAACTTTTGAACTTCGCACAGGCCAAGCACTAAAGTACAATGAGTAACTACATTGGCTTTCAATCCTTATTGAACCAAACTATTCTTCAGCTCAACAGCCTCCAAAACTCTCTGGTTCCTACAAAGCCCATGAACTAGCACATTGTATGGCACTACGCTCAAGTTAGAACTACTGGATTCCATCAGGCGAATTACTTCCTTCGCCTTGAGAAAATCTTTCAACTCACACAAGTGTCCTAATTAATTAGCAATGACGCAAAAATGGAAAAGCAAAAAGAGACAAATTACCTTCATCACCACTCTGCGACTGAGCGGTGAAGTTCAAGTCTGGAATATCCCCACGCTCTCCAGCCTGTGAATTCTAGAGCTCCAACAACTCATCCATGGTGTCCTCTTCAGGAATTTGGTTGATGTGGCACTGACTGATGCTTTCTAGATATTGAGGCAGAGAAGGGTTGCCGGCAAGGTCAGAGAAAGGATCAAAATCGTCGTCCTCCATTGATTCTATTCAACCGTCGGCGGAACAGGGGTTAGGGTTTGGGATTGCAGACAGAGACAGGGATTGAAATGTTTGTAATTCTTGCGTTCTCCACATTATTTCAGAGCTAATGGCGGGAATTTTAACTAATTTCAAATGATATCCAAATTTCGGCTCCAAAATTTGGGGGAATTGATGAAATTCTGAGAATTTGGGGATTGGCGGGAGTATGCAAGCACAATTGGAGCCGAAGCCGGTGCTGATTTTGTAAAGCTAGCCAGCTCTGATTTGGATTGAAGCCCAGCCGATGCCCAATTGGCCCAATTCTAAAGCCCAGCTTCAAGCCTGGGCAAGTTGAAAATAGGTAGGGAGGGTGGGGGCATTTTGGTCATAAAGTACCTCATTTTCTCCGAACTAATCATTTTCTTGAGCCACGTGCAAACACCCAAAATGTCATATAATTCGTGCCGGAGGGAGTATGAATTACTTTCGAGCATCATCGAATTTTTTCTTTACGCTAAAGTTAGGTAATAATTTAACATTTTTTCCTATGGATGTGTCAATAGCCTCAACTTTGTGACTAGAAATAAAATAGAAACTTAAGTGATAATAATCGGAGGGATTGTACCTGGGGTAGGAAGGATCCTGGTGATCTTCTCCTCTGAGGGGGTGGTCCTCGCTGCTGGTACACCTGCAAGGCGCCGGAGGGGGTCCCCGGCGCAGATACTCCGACGATCAAGTCAGTATCAGTAGGAGTAGTAGTGAGAGAGAGTAGTGAGAGAGTAGTGTCTAGTGAGAGAGAGAGTCCCCCCCCCCCCCCCCCCCCCCCTTTCTACCTAGGGGGGGGGGGGGGTATTTATAGGAGATCTAGTAGAGAGGTGTCATCTCTAATAGGTACCGCTTAGGTGCCATGGGGTAACGCAGAGTAGATGCCGCTTGAGTGCTTGATGCCGCTTGTGTGCTTACCGGGGGTGGGAATAGGCGCCATATCGTGCTGGATGGCCCCCCCGCTGACGTCGACCACCCCTCGGTAGCAGGACTAGTAGGAGGCCAGGCAGGCCCTACAGTAGCTGAAGGTGACAGTACCCCCTGTCAGGACTAAAATGCTCTGGGAGGTATGTCAATAGTTATCACAAGCCCAACCGAAAATGAGCCCGAGTGTTTACCAAGGGCTCCATTCTCGGTATCTAGATGAAGGCTATCTCTTCTGCGTCATGGCAGGCTTGGAAAAATCTTCGAGTTCCTTTGCGTCCTTTGATGCCCACGCCGCAGATTCTTGCTAAAGCTCTATAGGCGCTATCTCTGGCAGACAACGCTAAGGTCCTTTCAAGTGGCGTCCGACATAACCTGGGATGGGATAACTCCGATTGTAGAGGTAGGTGTCATGTGAGAGCCTCCCCACTTAGGTCGACCATCCCAGGGCTTGCCGCTAGGCTAGGGGCGGCATGGACAGTGTCGAGTGTCCAAGGAATGAGTTGGAGATACTGCTAGCTTGCCAGAAGCCGTTAGGTTGTCATGTTTGCGGATTGTTGCTTCGCTAATCTGGTTGGCTTGCGAGAAAACGCCAAAACATAGCCGCAACCAAAGTAGAAAATGAAGATTCGTTCTTCGTGCAGAGAGAGAATATGGCGGTGATGGACCAGAGGTGACGAGAGCATAAGCCTCAAGACTCAGAGCCCAACCAAAAACTGTTGACGAAATCGGCAAGAACTCTGTGCCCCCAGCCCAACCGAAAACGGTCCTGGTATGCGATACCAATGACATGGAGGCAGCTGTTGACAAGGAGGCACCTGATAACATGGCGGCACCTGACAAGGAGGCCGCTGATGATATAGGGGCATCGCTCACATGGAGGCATCACAAATCACGTAGAGGCATCACAAATCACGTAGAGGCATCACAAATCACATGGAGGCATCGCTCACGTGGACGCACCACAAATCACATAGAGGCGCCGCTCACATGGACGTACCACAAATCACATGGACGCACCACAAATCACATAGAGGCACCACAAATCACATAGAGGCGCCGCTC
This sequence comes from Viola odorata, assembly GCA_963691705.1. Taxonomy (NCBI): domain Eukaryota; kingdom Viridiplantae; phylum Streptophyta; class Magnoliopsida; order Malpighiales; family Violaceae; genus Viola; species Viola odorata. The sequence continues at coordinate 14,000,956 of OY829540.1, read as the reverse complement.
ACATGGACGCACCACAAATCACATAGAGGCGCCGCTCACATGGATGCACCATAAATCACATAGAGGCATCACTCACATGGACGCACCACAAATCACATAGAGGCGCCACTCACATGGAGGTATCAGCCTCTTCACTATTTTGATATTTCATCAACTTTCCTGCACATTCTCAAATATTGTCTTGCCATGTTAGTAAAAATAACATATAATGACAAGTATTAGTTGCCCTTAGAGGCTTTCACCCGCACATATCGGGGTGCCGTTGATGTCGTTTTTTCCATCCAAACTCGTTGGATCCGGCCTTGCTGTGAACCGCCTGCAATATTGACGCGGTTTTACGCTGCTTAGAGCTACCTGCAATATTGACGCGACTTTACACTATAGGCCACCTACAAATTGTGTGGTTTTATGCCGTAGCTACCTACAATATTGCACGCTTTCACATTCCCCAAGATTTCAATATGTACTCCACTTGAGTACCTGCATTGTTAACTGTACAAATACACTAGCAAAGAATGTTAAAAATAGAGGTAAGGGGAAAATGATAATCTTAAAGGTGATAGCGATACCTTAGGGGAATAAACAAGGAACTTGGCCGTTGTTTAATTCCCGTTCCTTTCCTTGCATTTACGAAGGAGAGTGACATGTCGTTGGAGACCTTTTTGATGATGAGAGGATGTCGACATGATATTATGAGGACTTTCCCAGCGGGGTAGATATTCACCCGATAAATAATATAAAGATCCATCTGGGGTAGATATTCACCCGCTAGATTATATTCTGGATCATCATTTATTTCACCCACCGTCGCCATAAGGGAAAACCAAATTAGTGGCGTCACTTTGAGGCTACATACCGCCCAGTTAACATCGACATCTCATCCAGGTGTCTTCATAAGAATTGTAGCCCTTCAAATCGAGCTATCACACAGAGAATTCCGATCACGCACGAAGAAGATACGATTTTTTCCGTGAAACCCGATATAGCTGGAATCACGAATCTTAAACCCAGATTTCGAATCTCGATAACGCCCAGTTGAAGTCAATATCTCACTGAGATTCCTTGACAAGAATTGTATCCCGTCGAATTGCCTTCGAATCGAGCTATCACACAGAGAATTCCGAGCACGCACGAAGAAGATACGATTTTCCCCGCGAAACCTGATATGACTGGCCTGCAATGCACTTTTCTGGGCACTAACGCTGAAAGTCCTGAGACTTCTGATGACATGGCAAGGGCGACAACGGCAGGGGCGACATCCGATAACAAAGCGGACGTCTGATAACGAAGTGGACTTTTGATAACGAAGCGGACATCCGATAACGAAGCGGACATCCGATAATGAAGCGGACATCCGATAACGAAGCGGACTTCTGATAACGAAGCGGACATCCGATAACGAAGCGGACATCTGATAACATAGCGGACATCCGATAACATAGGGCGACACCCCATCCAAGGTCGCGCATGACGTCACTCCATATGACGTCACCTCGCCTGACGTCACTCCCTAGCACACAAGCGACATCTTTCGTCTTTTTCCCAAAAACTCAAGTATCATTTTCCTCTGACACACTCAATAATAACACACACAAAAGTCAAACCCCTCTCTCTCTTTCTCTTACTTTTCCAGATCTGATCTTACAACAAAGATAATCACAACTTCTCTCTCTCTTTGTTTTTCTTTTCCAGATCTGGTCTCCTTTGGTGTACCACAATAATAATTAATCATATAAATTTATCTCATGGGATCCGCAAAGAACTTGAATCATATGTAAATCCATAACCAGAAAAACCAGCAGCAATAACGGAGATAAATATGCATACGGAAAGGAGAGCCTTTAGATCTCAAGGAACTCACTTGAAAATCTAAATGCTCTCAATGAAAGCACCATTTTGATAATAATCGGAGGGATTGTACCCGGGGTAGGAAGGATCCTGGTGATCTTCTCCTCTGAGGGGGTGGTCCTCACTGCTGGTACACCTGCAAGGCGCCGGAGGGGGTCCCCGGCGCAGATACTCCGACGATCAAGTCAGTATCAGTAGGAGTAGTAGTGAGAGAGAGTAGTGAGAGAGTAGTGTCTAGTGAGAGAGAGAGAGTCCCCCCCTTTCTACCTAGGGGGGTATTTATAGGAGATCTAGTAGAGAGGTGTCATCTCTAATAGGTACCGCTTGGGTGCCATGGGGTAACGCAGAGTAGATGCCGCTTGTGTGCTTACCGGGGGTGGGAATAGGCGCCATATCGTGCTGGTGACAGTATCCCCTGTCAGGACTAAAATGCTCTGGGAGGTATGTCAATAGTTATCATTAAGATTCTTTTGAGCAACTTTCATTCTTTGTCAATAAAGATGAGTCGTTATAGAAATGCAGTTTTTTCCTTTAAATTGAGATTCATGTGTCCGTTGTCAAACTAATATGTCTCAGCATACCTCTCAAAATAATCAGTAGAGATTGCTGACGAGATGAAGAAGTGAACCTAGGGTAAAAAACCCGACTAAAAGTGCTTAAAATTCTCACCATCTATAAATTTAAAAGAGAGTTCTTTCATCACAATCATCTATACAAAGGCCTTCCTAGAAATAGTTTGATCATACTGGCCTCAAAGTTCCCAAGACATTTGAACCACATTCAAAGGTTTGACCATCCAAATTACTTGACTCGGCTCTATCACGAGGTAAAATTGAACATATTTTAAAGTGAGTGATAGCACGTTTCATACTCTCAGTTTTACCCTCCTTTCTAGCCCTTTCGGGGGCTCAATGTTGACATTTGACCCTCATTTCAATTTTATTTGCAGATTAGCATCAAAGGAGGGAAAAGGCCGAAAAGAAGCGATTTTAGAGCATTTCTGAGGAATTCCCTTTTCCAGGCCTAGAAGAAAGAATGTCATCAAGACCTCAACCAGACCAGTGCGCTGTCTCAAGGCCTCGACAGTTCTGAGCCTTCTTCCAAAGAAAGCATCTTCTGAGATTTGCACGGAATCCCAGGCATTTCCAGGAGGTATCAGGCGTGTCAGGAATCCTAGAATATTCCTTTTGCAAGGACATGTGCTGTCACGCCCTCATTGCCCTTAGCTGTTTTTGTCTCCTAGCTAGTTTAGGCTATATAAGTATAGTTTTAGGGTTTTTGTAAGGACGACTGTTCCAAGGATATTTTCTTACATTAGTTTCAGCATTTATTTTCTGGGGATCATCTCCTCTTCTCGATCAAGAGCAGCTATTGTCAACAACTTTCCTCTTCAAATTAATTAATCAATCGGTTTCCTCTACTCCCTTTTTACTTTCTTTAGTTTATCATTGCATGATTCTATCTACCTACTGTTTATAGTATAGTATGAGTAGCTAAGTATCCCTTTCTTGGTGAAGGGCGTTCCACGGGTTGTAGGGTTCGGCTAAGAGGTCTAATGCATGCTTAACATATTCTCTTGTGACACATAACTGTTTACCGATTTAATTACATGCTTGTCTAGAAATGTTAAGAGCTTGATCATCTTTTAGTATTTCTGCATGAGTAACGTCATATTTCAGGGTTATACCTGACGCGAAGCCCTGAAGTTTGAGCAGACACCTAGGGCAGGCAGCGCGAGAGGCCCCACCTAGGGGTAAACAATTATCTAGGGTATGCAATACGAGTCTGAAAAGCTGAGCTATCACGCCCTAGATCTGTCTTACCTCCCCTTCATGGGCCTTCTGAATTTAGCCTCCCTACTTCGAGCCCGTGACAGGCCGGACGGTCAAGGCTACCTTTTGATGACAAGGGAGGTAGCTGGGAGGATGGCTGGATGTCAAGGTCACCTCATATGTGGAAACGGGGGGTGACTTTTATCTACGAAGGTAAGCAGGGGATGCGGTGTGGAAACGCGTTCCCTATAGCAGATCTGCGCATGAGTCTGGAAAACCTCTGCACCGATGACTAGCCGACCTAGAAAACAACCCAAGGGAGCACCTTTCTCTAAGATCTCGTCCTATTTGATTAATATCCTTTTCATTACTTTTCCTGCATTCTATCTGTTTACATCTCTTGCCCTGGATTATGATTTACTTTCGAGCCCTAGATAAGTACTTTCCAATTCTATTTTGTTAGCTCCCACACTCTGCGTTGATTAATTCGTTAATCAACATAACCCCCCCCCCCTGTAGTGTTACTTTGGTTTTATCTGTCGCATATTGCCTTGTCATACATCTTCATTAGCAAATTAGCCCTTCAATCTCTGTGGTTTGACCCTGTCTTGCTCTGTACACATTAATTTGTGCATTTAGCCATCAGGATAAATTTAAGTATATTTGAGTGACGATCAAATTTTGGCGCCGTTGTCGGGGATTGAATGGTACTGATTTTGTTTTTGTTTTTCTTGTATGACCAGGAGATCTGCCCCCGATCTACTCCCTCTAGACCTCGAGTTGACCAGAACAGAAAGAGGACTTCGTAGGCAAGCTCAAGGAACATCTGCTCATCGTAGAGTGATCCCTCATCCTGCCCTCGACGGATCCCCTTCTAATCTGGCTGACTAGGAACATCAGCTCTTCGTAGACCTGACCTTTCTCCATCGTGATCCCGAAAACCCCATACCAGCCCATTTTCATTTTCCAGCAATGGATGCCCTAGCCAACAATGACAACCGTGTGAACCACGGAGATCCTCCACCACCCCTAGACCAACAAACCATCGACAATTTCTATGCAACCCCCGATATGGCCAGTAGCTGCATTGACTGGCCCAATGTTCCTAATGACTGGACTCTGAAGTCCGCCGTACTTCATCATCTGCCTACCTTTCGAGGGGTAGCCAAGGAAAATGCTCTTCGCCATCTTCAACAGCTCCACTCTATTTGCGAGGCCATGAAACCTGCCAACGTTAGTATTGAGCAGGCCAAGCTTCGCGCATTCCAGTGGTCCCTCAAAGATGATGCCCTAGATTGGTATTACGACCTTCCCGCAAGATCTATTCGTTCTTGGGCGGAGATGTCAAAAATCTTCACTGAGAAGTATTACCCGACTTCTATCTCCAATACCACGCGCAAGCAACTCGTCTCCATTGTTCAGAAAAAAGAGGAGACTCTAGCCCAGCACTATGAGAGATTCCAGAAGATGCAATCGAGTTTCCCAGCCCACAATCTTACCGAGCACGCTCTGGTTCAATACTTTTGTGAAGGCCTCAAGGCTCAGGATAAGGCGTTGCTTAACGCAACTGCCAATGGATCCTTGACTACTCTAACTCCAAGAGCCGCTCGAGCAACAATAGAGCTCATGGCCAAGAATACCTCTGACGACCTTGCCAACAATCCAGGCCAGGATGTCCAAGTACTTGCCCTTCAGAACCAGATATCTTCTCTCACAGGAATGTTTCAAAACTTCATAGCCGCACAACCCACACCTGTCAAGGCCTGCCGGATATGCAATTTCGTGGATCATCCCACTGATGCATGTCCCCATATTCCGGAGGAAATACAAGTGAATGCTGCCAGCCAATTTATTCCAGTCTCTTACGCCCAGACTTACAATCAAGGCTGGAAACAACCAAACCAAGGATGGCCCCTTAACACTCAACTTTTGGGACCTAGCCATCAACAACACTAGAACCCCTATGAAATCCCCCTCCTAATATACCAAATTTCAGACCTCGACCCACATTCCATCAGAACCAGTATCAATGCCAACCTTCTCAGGATCAGACCTTTGTCCATCCTCCAGAACAGACTTTTGTCCAGCCCCCGACTGCTGAAATGCCTAAGAATCCCGAGCAGCAGAAAGAAATAGATGAACTTAAGAAGCAAATGAGTGCCCTGACTGCCAAATTGCAAGAGTTAACTAATCATGACAGACTGCCACCCCAGACAGAAACAAATCCCAAGCACAATGTCTGCGCTTTAACTTTGTGTAGTGGAACAACTTTGAACCCACCAGAGCTTCCAGCCCAAGATATTGAAAATTCTCCAGAGGCCGAAATCCGACATAAACCTAGAACAAAGCTCCCCAAAGTCCCTAGATTCGTGGAAGCCAAAGAAGATAGAATCCGCTCCCCTAGAGGTTCACCACGGAATGACCCCAACCCACCAGAATTTACTCAAGAGTACATTCATAAGATTCTCGAGCCCCCGTTCCCTCACAGATTGGTCAAGACCAAGAAAGATAAGGAGGATCACGATATCTTTGAAATGTTCAGTAAAGTGGTTGTCAACATCCTCTTCTCCAGGCCGTGAAAAATGTCCCTCTAATGGTTGCCGAAACCGTCAAAATATATTAAAGTACAATTTACCATGCACAAATATAAATTAAACTGCAGCAAGTGGTAAAAGGATCGTTCCTCAGAGATTCGGTGGACAATTTCAATTCTTTGTAATGAAATATGATGGGTGGTAAATACCAATAAGTGGGGGTTGAGTGCAAATAATAAAAGAAGCAGAATTAAAGAACAGTAAACAGATTGAGTGTGTGGAACCAAGTGATAGACTTCCCAGTAAGGATTCCTTCTAGCTTATGATTCGACTAGGTTGATCATAGATGCAAAAGTGTTAAACACTAAACTTATAGGATGGCTATAGAGACCAGGTATTGGTCACCTAGATCTCCTACTTTCCTCCGACACAAGACTTCCAAAGAGACACTCTATTGGAAGTCCCTGGTCATCCTAACAATCCTAAGAGACACTCTATAGGATTTAATCAGGGCAATTGATAGACATAGGGAAAGACCTAATCCCAGGCCTGGGATAGAGAATTGTGTCTATCCTATAAACCAAATCTGATCCTTCTTCTAGCCGTCACCAGCTAGTTGCCTTCGTATTTCTCTTGGCAATGTAGACTCCAAAGCCGCCAGAAAAGACTATAATCGTCCAAACCTTATGTGAAGCTGATCAGACTTTACTAAGAACAAGGACAAGTTGTCATGCAAACAAGAAGGATAAGAATACAAGTATAGAGTGTGTGAAGTACGATTTGATCTCACAACCTAGGAATCATGGCTTTGAATCCTTACCAGAAAGAGATTGTTTAGCCTAGCATCGACATAACAATAATAATAATAAAGAGATGAACATAAACTGAATCGGAATTAAATCAAATAAAGAAAGAAATAGAATAAGAGTTTGAGCTGCAACAATGGCAGAACGTGAATAAGGAAGAAGACCCCTTTTTCTTCTGCCCAGCAGCTAATTAAATAATAACCTAAGGAAACGTTTTCCCAAAAATCCATGATAAGGATAAAATAAAGTAGTTTTAAATCTCCTAAATTGAAACTAGGAGTTTCACTATCAAAAGGACTTCTAGCTGGAGTTGAACTCTGCAGAAAAACCCTTCTGGAAGCAGAGCAACTGGCACACACGCTCAGCTCAGGGCCCAGGCCCATATGTTGTATCCTCATTAATCCAGTTGACTTTGGTCAACGTCACTTCTGGCCCGCCTTATCCCAGGTCTGGGATAAGGACAACTCTCTTTTATCCAAAACAACTCTAAAACAGGTTCTTTTAGCTCCTTTTGAATATTTCGCTCCAAAATCACTGAATCTGTAGAAAGGAGAGAAAAACCAACAATTAGCAGTATCATCATCCCAAAACAGAAGTAAAAGGATGATGAAAAGATGACATTTTAGCGTTTTATCAAATCCCCCACACTATCTTATGCTTGCCCCCAAGCATTTCTAACCTAACACAAGACTCAACAAAACAAAACACATATAAACAAAGATCAATCAGTATCGACTTCAGAGCACCCAGTTCATCACATAAGATCCACAGATACTTAAGCTCAAAGCTCCATCCAATATTACCAAGGCTTGACCAAGACCCGAAACTTACCTGATCTGATATAGTCCCATAATCGAGGGCTTAGCGATCAAATTTTACAATTAAAAACACATAGAACAATTCCCAATTCCTTCTACCACCCCCTTCACATTGACTGGATAGATTTTCAGCCTACCCCTTAGGCATTTCCTAATTTCTTTTCTTAATTTATATCAGCTGAAGTTTCTTGATTACCCTAGCTTAAATTAGGCCTGGGTACCAAGACATGCAAATTTTCCTTTTTTAGAGCTGAGTGTAGTTCCTTGGATATTCTTGCTTAAATTAGGCATGAATACCAAAGCAGCAACATCATATTTTTATTCATAAATTTTTTTCATAGCTGCTAAACTTCTAAAAATGATTTCAGGGGTAGGCCTATAGAGATAGTCAATGTGTTAAAGGCAGTATGGTAAAGAATGTCAGTTCTACATGTTTTCTCTCGCAAAATTCAATCAGAAAGTCCAAGTATCATGACCCTATGTAGATTAAGTGAGTTTCACAAGTATTGGAGATTATACCTTGGTAATAAAACATGGACTTATGAACTCAACCATATTTTATTTCCTATATGATGAAATACATATTCTGAACCTGATTATCATGATCTTTGCTTGGACACACAAAATTTATCTACAAACATGCAATAAAATCAAAACAAAGCATGCTCAAGACAGACAGACATGACTCTAAAGTGATAATTGAAAAACAGACTCTATAAACAGACTCTAACAAGTAATCAAAACAGATCAACAGCACAGAAAATCTCCCCCACACTAGATGACACTGTATCCTCATAGTGTGAGAAAGAAAAAGACTCAACGTTAACTAAAAATAAAAGAAATAACAAGGAAAGAAAATACCCGGGGCAATCATGGGTATGAGGTGGGTCGGGTGGATCTCGAAGCAGAACAAGCAGTCTTGAGTGTAAAGCTGCGATGTGCTTCTGTTCTTCCGATTCTTACTCCTGGACTCTTATCCCAGGTCTGGGATAAGGCCTGGTTTGGGACTGGCTGTTTGACCTGGGACAGAGGCGTCTTGCTGTCAAGAAAATCAGAATTCTATAAGAAAGTTCCCATTGACAGAAGTTTTATTGAAACGAAAATTACTAAATTAAAAGACTTGGGTTGCCTCCCAAGAAGCGTCCTGATTTATTGTCTTTGGACTAGACACTGTTCTTGTTCAATCTCCAGTAGGTAGGTTGTGGATTGCATCACTGGTGTTAGCAATCCTCCATTCAACAGCCTTTTTGTACTCCTTCAGTACTCTCGCAAGCTCTTCTTCTTCCAGTTCTATCAGCCTGCTGGAAATTGTCACTGGCAGGCTCTTTCCCAGACCTGGGATAAGGTCCTTCAGGTGATATGGTAAATTTTTCAGCTCTAGGTTTGGGATCTGCAAATCTGAAGGGAGAAGAGTGCTATTAATGGTTGGAAAATCCATAATCATAGGAATATTGATATCAGGAAGAGAATTAGAATAATCAAACTCAAAAACAGTTTCTTGAATTTCTTCTTTTATTTCAAAATTTTCCTCCATCTCAAGCATTTTAGGCTTGTCAATGTCTCTGCTAAGAACACAATCCAAGGGGTCAGTAGCAATTAATTCATGAATATTATCAGCATCAGGATCAATAATATCTATGCAATTAACACTATGCATGTCTTCGGGAAATCGCATGGCATCATACATATTAAAAGTAATAATCTCGCCACTGAATTCCAAAGTCAAGCATCCTCCAAACACATCTATCTTAGCCCTAGCAGTCCTCAAGAAGGGTCTGCCTAACAATATTTCAGTAGACTTAGAGGTTTGTTCATTATCCATATCCACCACATAAAAGTCTGCAGGAAAAACAAAATCGTTGACCTGCACCAACACATCCTCTATGACACCGACAGGGTAGATAATTGATCTATCCGCTAATTGTATCACAACCCTAGTTTCTTTTAGCTCTCCAATGTTCAAACTATTAAAAATGGTTAATGACAACACATTAATCCCAGCCCCCAAGTCGCATAACGCATTCTCAATAGTCTGATCCCCAATCTTACAAGGGATCACAAATGTCCCCCCATCTTTGCACTTGTTCGGCAACTTTTTCTGGAAAATGGTAGATACGTTTTCATTCAGGTTAATCAGCTCTACCCCTGCAAGTTTTTTCTTGTTAGTACATAACTCTTTTAAAAACTTTGCATACTTAGGAACCTGCGCAATCATGTCAAGAAGGGGAACATTTACGACTACTTTAAGAAATAAATCCAAGATAGCTTTTTCTTCCTTTGCCTTCTTGGTCTTTTCAGACCTATCAGGGAAAGGAAGATGGATTACCTGTTCCTTCTTTGGTACGGATACCTCAGGAGTAGGGGTTACCTTGACTTGCTTTTTTGAAATTACCTCTGCCTCTGGTTCCATTAGGTCTGATGGTGGTGTAGCAGAATGCTTCTTCCCCAGCCCTGGGGAAAGGGCTGTTCTTTCTGAAATTTCTGTCCCACTCCTCAACGTCATGGCTGAGACATTATACTTCGGGTTATCAATTGTAGTTGATGGTAGCCTACTGTCCTGCTCCTGGTTGTTAATGTTCAGCTGTGAAATCTGTCTTTCTACATTAGAAATGGATGCTTGGGTGGATTTCATGCATTGTTTAAGTGTTTCACTCAGAGAATCAACAATGGTTTCAATAGGTTGTTGTGGGACTGGGTGTATGAGCATGGGATCTTGCAGGTGGTACTGATGTTGCTGTTGTGGTGGTGCCCAATTGAAGTTTGGGGGGTACTCCCATCCTTGATTGTAGTTGTGGGCATCCGCCCAAGGATGTGATTGGAAGCCTGACGCTCCATATGAGAGTTGTTGCACTTGATCTACAACAGAAGAGATACGAACATGTAGGTTATTTATTTTATTGTCTATGGATTTTAACCATACCTCTATTACTCCAGCCATCTGAGTGCAGATGTTCTCTCTCCCAGGCCTGGGAAAGAGTCCCTTTGCTATTGATGCTACGTCTGATGACGAATTATTTTCTGGATTTGTTTTTTTTTTTTTTCTGTCCTCTGCCTCTGGTGATCTCTAGGTTGTTTAATTGCTAACAAGAGGACCTGGTCATAAAACAAAACAAAGAAAATCAATTAATACCGTTGAATCCCCGGCAACGGCGCCAAAATTTGATGGTTGCCGAAACTGTCAAAATATATTAAAGTACAATTTACCATGCACAAATATAAATTAAACTGCAGCAAGTGGTAAAAGGATTGTTCCTCAGAGATTCGGTGGACAATTTCAATTCTTTGTAATGAAATATGATGGGTGGTAAATACCAATAAGTGGGGGTTGAGTGCAAATAATAAAAGAAGCAGAATTAAAGAACAGTAAACAGATTGAGTGTGTGGAACCAAGTGATAGACTTCCCAGTAAGGATTCTTTCTAGCTTATGATTCGACTAGGTTGATCATAGATGCAAAAGTGTTAAACACTAAACTTATAGGATGGCTATAGAGACCAGGTATTGGTCACCTAGATCTCCTACTTTCCTCCTACACAAGACTTCCAAAGAGACACTCTATTGGAAGTCCCTAGTCATCCTAACAATCCTAAGAGACACTCTATAGGATTTAATCAGGGCAATTGATAGACACAGGGAAAGACCTAATCCCAGGCCTGGGATAGAGAATCGTGTCTATCCTATAAACCAGATCTGATCCTTCTTCTAGCCGTCACCAGCTAGTTGCCTTCGTATTTCTCTTGGCAATGTAGACTCCAAAGCCGCCAGAAAAGACTATAATCGTCCAAACCTTATGTGAAGCTGATCAGACTTTACTAAGAACAAGGACAAGTTGTCATGCAAACAAGAAGGATAAGAATACAAGTATAGAGTGTGTGAAGTACGATTTGATCTCACAACCTAGGAATCATGGCTTTGAATCCTTACCAGAAAGAGATTGTTTAGCCTAGCATCGACATAACAATAATAATAATAAAGAGATGAATATAAACTGAATCGGAATTAAATCAAATAAAGAAAGAAATAAAATAAGAGTTTGAGCTGCAACAATGGCAGAACGTGAATAAGGAAGGAGACCCCTTTTTCTTCTGCCCAGCAGCTAATTAAATAATAACCTAAGGAAACGTTTTCCCAAAAATCCGTGATAAGGATAAAATAAAGTAGTTTTAAATCTCCTAAATTGAAACTAGGAGTTTCACTATCAAAAGGACTTCTAGCTGGAGTTGAACTCTGCAGAAAAACCCTTCTGGAAGCAGAGCAGCTGGCACACACGCTCAGCTCAGGGCCCAGGCCCATATGTTGTATCCTCATTAATCCAGTTGACCTTGGTCAACGTCACTTCTGGCCCGCCTTATCCCAGGTCTGGGATAAGGACAACTCTCTTTTATCCAAAACAGCTCTAAAACAGGTTCTTTCAGCTCCTTTTGAATATTTCGCTCCAAAATCACTGAATCTGTAGAAAGGAGAGAAAAACCAACAATTAGCAGTATCATCATCCCAAAACAGAAGTAAAAGGATGATGAAAAGATGACATTTTAGCGTTCTATCACCCTCGCTATGCGAAATTCCTGAAGCAATTATGCACGAACAAAAACAAGTTTGCCGAAGTTAACAAGATCAGCGTAGGGGCCAACGCGTCTGCTCATATCCAGCGTCGAATCCCTCCGAAATGTAAAGACCAAGGCATGTTCATAATCCCTTGCCGAATCGGAACAGTTGATATTGGCAAAGCCATGTGTGACCTCGGAGCAGGAATCAATGTCATGCCTTTGATAATCTACCACAGTCTAGGCCTCGAACCTCTCGTGCCCATAGACCTCGCCATCCAGCTTACTGACCACACTATCATCTACCCCGAGGGGATAATCAAGGATGTCTTGGTCCAAGTGGGAGAATTCTTGTTCCCTGCGGATTTTTATGTGATTGCAATGGAGAACGAAGACTCCACCAAATCCACAGATGTTCTTCTAGGCCGCCCATTTTTGGCCACAGCCCGAGCAAAGATTGATGTTCATGATGCCATCATCTCCCTCGAATTTGATGGAGAGATCATCAAATTCAATATGCTAGAAGTCATGCGATACCCCTCTGAATTTTCTAGTGTGAATTATGTTGATATTGTTGATCCCATTATAGGGGAGATTGATGACATATATTCTACTGACCCCTTGCAACTTGCCCTTGATAGGAGTCTGACGCCAGCTCTTCTAGATGTCATGGCCTCGACGCTTCCTATTCCAGCTGAATTACACTCTGTCGTCGCTGCCCTAGAAGAATGTGTTGTTGCTCAGTATGAGTCTCCGAACCAGTCTCCCGAATATCCAGGCCATGCTAAGTTATTTCCCTCTATTGATCAGGCTCCAGCCCTAGATCTGAAGCCACTGCCTACCCATTTGAAATATGCTTATCTAGGCCCCGATAACTCTCTACCGGTCATTATCTCCAACAAGCTCGAAGACCTCGAGGAGTCCAAGCTCATTTCCTTGCTGAGGAACTTCAGACAAGCCATAGGATGGACCATTGCGGACATTAAGGGCTTGTCTCCAGCATTATGCACTCATCACATCCACCTAGAGGACGCAAGCAAGACCATTCGCCAGCCCCAGAGACGACTTAATCCGCCCATGATGGAAGTGGTGAAGAAAGATATTCTCAAGTTGTTAGATGCGGGAGTTATCTACCCCATCTCAGATAGCCCTTGGGTCAGTCCTATCCAGGTTGTGCCCAAGAAAATAGGCATAACCATCACCATCGGTCAAGATGGCGAATCCATTCCTACCCGGATCCAGAATGGGTGGAGAGTGTGTATTGACTACCGCCGGTTGAATTCCGCTACCAGGAAAGATCATTTTCCCCTGCCCTTCATCAATCAGATGCTAGAACGCCTCGCCGGTAAAACCCATTATTGTTGTCTAGACGGTTACTCCGGATTCCATCAGATCCCAGTTGCTTCTGAAGACCAGGAAAATACCACCTTTACCTGCCCTTTCGGGACCTTCACGTATAGACGCATGCCCTTCGGTCTGTGTAACGCCCCTGGCACCTTCCAACGATGTATGGTCAGCATTTTCTCTGAACTAGTTGAAGATGGAATCGAAGTCTTCATGGACGACTTCACCGTCTATGGAAATTCTTTTGAAGAATGCATGAACAATCTGAAAAGATGCCTAGAGCACTGCATTGAGACGAATCTTGTCCTGAATTTTGAAAAATGTCACTTCATGGTGGATCGAGCCCTGGTGCTCGGTCATGTTATCTCGGCCAAGGGAATTGAGGTTGACAAAGCCAAGATAGAAGTAATAGAATCCTTGCCCTACCCATCCTGTGTCCGCGATGTGAGATCTTTTCTAGGCCATGCCGGTTTCTACTGAAGGTTCATTAAGGATTTTTCCAAGATTGCCCAACCCATGTGTCACTTGCTCCAGAAGGACGCGCCCTTTGATTTCAGCATGGCCTGCAAAACCGCTTTTGAACTTCTCAAGAACAAACTTATCTCGGCCTCGATTATTCGAGCCCCCGACTGGACACTATCTTTCGAGGTCATGTGTGATGCCAGTAATCAGGCCCTAGGCGCCGTTTTGGGTCAGAAGAAGGATAAAGAGACCCATGTCATCTATTATGCTTCTAAGCTGCTAGACCCATCCCAGCAGAACTACACTACCACAGAGAAAGAACTTCTGGCCGTAGTCTATGCCCTAGACAAGTTCAGACAATATCTGCTAGGCACTCATGTCCTCGTCTACTCTGACCATTCTGCCCTTCGGTGTTTGTTGACCAAAGCCGATGCCAAACCACGGCTTATTCGTTGGATCTTGCTCCTACAAGAATTTGATATAGCTATCAAAGATAAGGCCGGAAAAGAGAACCTTGTGGCAGATCACTTGAGTAGACTTCCAGCCCAAGAAGATAATTCGCTTGAACCAATCCGGGATACTTTTCCAGACGAGCAACTATGTCTAGCCCAAGCTGTTTATTCCCCATGGTTTTCTGATATTACAAACTTTTGTGCTACATGCACTTACCCAGCTGATGCCACTCCTTCCGAATGTAATAGAATCAGAAGACAAGCAAAATACTACATATGGGACAGTCCCTATCTATGGAAGCACTATTCGGATCAGATCATTCGTAGATGTGTAGCCATGGACGAGGTGCCCTCGATCCTTAAATTCTGCCATTCAGAAGGAGGCCATTTCGCGGCCAAGAAAACTGCCCTGAAGGTTTTGGAAGCTGGTCTGTACTGGCCCACCATTTTCAAGGATAGTTATATATTTTGCGCTTCGTGCCCCCAATGTCAGGCCACTGGAAATATCGGGGCCAGGAATCAAATGCCCTTGACAAGCATTATCGCTTGCGAGATCTTTGATATCTGGGGTATAGATTTTATGGGCCCTTTTCCCAATTCCTTTGGCAACATCTACATCCTTCTGGCCGTCGATTATGTCTCTAAATGGGTCGAGGCCAAGGCTACTCGAACGGACGATTCCAAGGTGGTCGTGAATTTCCTCCGCACCAATATCTTCAACCGGTTCGGTACACCTAGAGCGCCGATCAGCGTTAGGGGTACCCACTTTTGCAACCGTGTTGTGTCCTCTCTTTTGACAAAGTATGGAGTCCACCATAGAACATCCACTGCTTATCACCCTCAGACTAACGGTCAAGCCGAGGTCTCGAACCGTGAGATCAAATCCATTCTTGAGAAGACCGTTAACCAGTCCAGGAAGGATTGGAGTTTGAAACTGGGTGATGCTCTCTGGGCCTATCGTACAACTTTCAAGACCCCGATAGGAATGACCCCTTACAGACTTGTTTATGGAAAGCCGTGCCATCTCCCAGTGGAGATAGAGCACAAGGCTTTTTGGGCTATCAGAAAAGTAAACACAGATCTAGGCCTCGCTGACCAATATAGGCGCTTGCAAATTCAAGAGCTAGAGGAATTAAGGGATGATGCTTATGAGAATGCCCTGCTCTATAAGGGCAAGACAAAAGCTTATCATGACCGGCACCTTTGTCCCAAAACGTTCTCAGTTGGACAGCAAGTCTTGTTGTACAACTCACGCCTGCGACTCTTTGCTGGGAAGCTGAAATCCAAATGGTCGGGACCTTTCGTGGTCACGACAATCTACACCCATTGGGCAGTTGAAATTCAGAACCCGGTCACAGGAATCATCTTCAAGGTCAGTGGGCAGAGACTGAAGCCCTTCTATGAAGGTTTCCAGCCCTCGGTTGTTGAGGAGGCTATGGTGGATGTCCCACCTGTCCAGACCTAGAGTATCAAAGCACGTCGAGGTCCCGACGAGTAAATGGACCACGCTAGAGGCATTTGATATGCCATCTGAATCCTTTCTCTCTCCCTTATCTTCTCTCCACCTTTTTGGATTCTCTGATTTTATTTGATTTTATTCCCAGGTTTTGTTAATTGTATATAGTATATCCCTTTCACCTATGATTTTATTCCTTTTATTTAGCATTAACTCACCTTTATTCTCTCTTTTTGTCCATATCTTATACCAACCGACTCCCTTTTTGAAATTTAAAAGTTGTTCTCCTTTTTAGGCAGTTGAGATACGCATGGGCCGTCGTGCTCCACGCCCAGGGCGCCACGTGGCCTGACAAGCGTAGTAAAGGCAGGCCTCATCAATATGAAAGCTGCGCAATTTATTGCCAGCTGTGATTTTCACTCTCTCTCCCACGCTCCCACACAATTTTCACTCATATCACTTTCAAACCTATCACTTTCACCTCTCTCCCTCACCAAACATGTAACCCTACCCTCTCTCCACCACCATCTCCATCCCCAATACTGTCTTCCTTCCCTCACCATCAATGGCACCTAAGACAAAAAAGCCATCCCACAAGAACGTTGCTGGACCTAAACCGGTGGACACTTCCAGCCCCGTTCCTTCCGGATCTAGATCCCAGTCAGCTACACCGAACTCGGCTTCATACAAAACAGTCACACCACCGTCTGTCAACCCACGTCCCATTCCCTCTCCTACGGCAGTCTCACCCACAACCGTGGAGCAGATCAGAGAGTTCACAGGCTCCATTCCTCCAACCATGACGACCACTAGAGGCGGCCGTGTGGTGAAGCTCCCTCCTGGATCGTCCACTGCCAAGTCCAAATCCAAAAAACCCTCTACATCAGCCAAGCAGTCCCCCCTTGACGCGGCCGTCGATCATTTCCTAGCTCCTCAGCCTGCCTTAACGGTGGAGGAGGTCCTCCAGGACATCCTAATCTCTGACGAAGAAGTTGAGGTCATGGAGGACCCAACAGAGATGGGTATTGGCCAGGAGAATGAAAACCCCGAGGTCATGGAGGAGGGAACGGGAGAAAGTGGGGACGTTGAGGGCAGCGAAGGAGACGAAGAGGAGGAAGATCTCGAGGCCCAGGAAGCTGCAGAGGAGGCAAAGAGAAAACAGAAAGCAGTCGCGGCAAGATCAGCGGCTAAGAAAGGAAAATCCAAAGCTGAGGCTAAGCCAGGGCAGCCAGCTGCAGTTGATACACCAGTGAGCCTCAAAAGGAAACTTTCAGCAACCAGTGCAGGCAAACCCTCGATTTCCAAGAAGCTTCGGCCCCCCGAAATGGATGAGGATGTAGAGGTCGAGACCCCAGCACCTTCATCCATCCCTAGATCCAGCTCACAACAGGTGACTTCTGACCTTTCCTCACCCCATGAATGGATTATCTTTAATGATAAACCTTCTCTTGACAAGTTAACTATGCTGAATTCCAAGGGCGTTAGCTCATGTGCGCGCCTGGATTTTGATTTTCTTGCTAAGATGGGCATTAAGTCCAGGATCAGATTGTATGTAGCCAACATTGGTTGGGAGTCTCTGTTCTATTTGGAGCACCCAACCTTTGTCGAACTTTCCCTTGAGTTTTTTACTACTTTTTGGGTAGATGGCACTTTTAGGCCCAAGGGCAAGGTCGGTCCGAACTCCTCTACCCCTGGTTTGATCAATTTTAGGCTAGCCACCAAATGAGAGCATCTGACACTGGGTGAATTTAATTGCTGGTTAGGATTTGTCACTAAGGATGAACTGAACACCCCTTTATACAAGAATGCCTTGACTATTATCCCGTCTATTTTTGATGCCACTGCTGCTTTTCGTGAGCTAACCAATAAGCCTACTGTTAAGTATGATCCTAAGGGTAGTAAAGCCCATGAAATAGTTGACCCTGCATTGCGTATCCTGCACCGGTATCTAGCCCTCACCTTTTCAGCATGATTTGGTTCCTCGGGATAGATATCTGTGGAGGAACTTTTCTTTTTATGGTGCATGAAACACAAACGTAGGGTCAATCTAGGTTTTTGGGTAGCCTCGGGCGTTTTGCATGTATTAAATGGTGGTCGTGGGTCTATTTTTTGATCCCTTATCTCCCTATTTGCTGTGAAGATGCGTAACATTGACCTGGTTGCTAGTAACCTTTCTGAGCCCCTGGCATTCAAGGATTTGGATATCCGAACCTTGGATGTCATGGGCCATTTATGTCTCTCACGTGGTGTGTTGAGTTTTTATCCAGGTTGTGCCCCAGCAGCGGAGAAGGTTTTCGGGACTAAGAATGGTGGCATCTTTGACTATCCAGATCTTTCGGATCCCCACTCCAATGTCATTCCTCCAGCCCCTGAAAAGCAAGTGCCCCAAGCGGAAGCAGTTCGTCAAGCCAACGCGGCATCAGGAAGCCAGCCCCCGATTCCTCTCATCGTCTACGATCCGACCCAGATGAGACTTCTCCAGCTCATTCTGCGGGAACTTCAGGCTTTGATAGCTGAAGTTGCCCGCAGAAATTTTCCACCCCAGTAACCCACCCCCGAACATTTTCATCTCTCCAACCCCCGAAAGGGGCACTAAACAATTTTACTATTTTTACCTTGTACTGTACTTATATTTCTTGAACTCCTTTTTATGCTCTCCCCGCATTGAGGACAATGCGCTGCCTAAGTGTGGGGAGGGAATTATTTATGCATTTTGCCTGTGTGATTGCATGTTTATTTTCACGTTCGCTGCATGATTGCATGATCTTCGGATTTTATTTTTAGCCATGCTAGGAAAATTTTCCCACTATCAGTTTTCAAACCCTCATTTTTGGCATGCGTTTTTCAACTTTCGATGCATAGAAGAAACATGACATCCAAAGCACCTACGCCTGAACATGCATTTTTAGACCTGCTAGCCCTTATACCCATATCTAGGCCACGACACCAGTAGTCATAATTTGATCCCGTGAGCATATTTGATCTTCATGCCCTTTTATTTTTGAGAAAAAATGCTTAGCTAGGCACAGTCTAGGTTTGCATGATATCCTTGGGTATAGTCACTGTTAGGACATGGGAAAGCTTAGAAATGACAGAAAACTTCGCATCAATGTCTCTTTCTTTCTCTTCTCCCCCCTCTCTCTCTTTTCTTTTCGAGCCCCCGACATTCCCCTTCTTTTCATACGCTTTCCTAACCATTCGTCTTTTCTTAATCTTTTTCCTTGGCAGGTGAGGTAGTGATTATTGAGGGTAACATCGAGGGCTAGACACCTAAAGTGAGCAGACAAGTTCAAGTGTGGGGAAGGAAGACAAAGCAAAAGACTTCAGAGTAGAAAACAGGAATCTAGGGCAAGAAAAAAAAACAAAAGCTCGACAGAGTTTCGAGCCCTAGACCATTCAGACAATTCGAGCCCCAGAAACATTCAAGTGTGGGGAAGCGAAAAAGAAGTCGCCATCGATGCTGGAAGCAGATCAAGGGCAAATGCTAAGCGGAAGACCAAAATTTTCGCGCCCTGGTAGAATCATCTCGTGCCCTCTCCTCTAAAAAAAAAAAAACATTTAAATTTCAAAATAAGAGGAGAAGGGCACCTAACGTCCAAGTAAAAGCATCCGCATCCGAAGCCTCAATAAGGAGACTTTCCTGTCCCCGAAAGAAGACCTCTGTCTAGCCCCCGAATCATCTCGTGCCCTCGATGAAAGCTGCCTCGCCACTTCATTTTTTTCCCATCCAAGGGATCCAACCAGGTTTTGCCTGGTTCTTTCTTTTCCTTCCTTCTTTTCTCCTCTCATTTCTCTTCTGTACATCTCCTACTTCTCTCTTCCACCTTTCTAGCTCCTCCGATCCCGTTTCTTTCTTGTTGCTGATGCGTTGCTTTTCCGATTGTTGATTGCCCATGCATGTGTTCTACAGTCCTAGGATTGACGTGCAAACCATGCCTGTGTTGTGTTATTTGCATTCATGAGTGGTAACCTAAACACATATTTTATTCTGAGTATGAGTGCAAATACACATCTTTGTGAGGACTGCTGGTGGATAGGCTAGACATGGGAAAGTCTGGTTGATAGGGTCGTTATTCTATCAGCCGGATGCAGGTGCTCTTCTAGGTCTGGATTTATTCTGGTTGGGTGTAGCTTGTAGGATGGCGTGCCAATTCTAGGTGTTGGGAGTTGATTATGTATGTTTATGAATGAGGTGGCTTTCAAATTTTGTTTATGCTCGAGGGCGAGCATAGGGGCAGTGTGGGGATGCTTGATAGCACGTTTCATACTCTCGGTTTTACCCTCCTTTCTAGCCCTTTCGGGGGCTCGATGTTGACATTTGACCCTCATTTCAATCTTATTTGCAGATTAGCATCAAAGGAGGGAAAAGGCCGAAAAGAAGCGATTTTAGAGCATTTTTTAGGAATTCCCTTTTCCAGGCCTAGAAGAAAGAATGCCGTCAAGACCTCGACGCAAACTAGACCAGTGTGCTGTCTCAAGGCCTCGACTCGCCCTCGAGCATAAACAAAATTTGAAAGCACGTTTCATACTCTCGATTTTACCCTCCTTTCTAGCCCTTTCGGGGGCTCGATGTTGACATTTGACCCTCATTTCAATCTTATTTGCAGATTAGCATCAAAGGAGGGAAAAGGGCGAAAAGAAGCGATTTTAGAGAATTTCTGAGGAATTCCCTTTTCCAGGCCTAGAAGAAAGAATGCCGTCAAGACCTCGACGCGAACTAGACCAGCGTGCTGTCTCAAGGCCTCGACAGTTCTGAGCCTTCTTCCAAAGAAAGCATCTTCTGAGATCTGCACGGAATCCCAGGAATTTCCAGGAGGCATCAGGCGTGTCAAGAATCCCAGAATATTCCTTTTGCAAGGACATGTGCTGTCACGCCCTCATTGCCCTTAGCTGTTTTTGTCTCCTAGCTAGTTTAGGCTATATAAGCATAGTTTTAGGGTTTTTGTAAGGACGGCTGTTCTAAGGATATTTTCTTACATTAGTTTCAGCATTTATTTTCTGGGGATCATCTCCTCTTCTCGATCAAGAGCAACCATTGTCAACAACTTTCCTCTTCGAATTAATTAATCTATCGGTTTCCTCTACTCCCTTTTTACTTTCTTTAGTTTATCATTGCATGATTCTATCTACCTACTGTTTATATTATAGTATGAGTAGCTAAGTATCCCTTTCTTGGTGAAGGGCGTTCCACGGGTTGTAGGGTTCGGCTAAGAGGTCTAATGCATGCTTAACATATTCTCTTGTGACACATAACTGTTTACCGATTTAATTACATGCTTGTCTAGAAATGTTAAGAGCTTGATCATCTTTTAGTATTTCTGTATGAGTAACGTCATATTCCAGGGTTATACCTGACGCGAAGCCCTAGAGTTTGAGCAGACACCTAGGGCAGGCAGCGCGAGAGGCCCCACCTAGGGGTAAACAGTTATCTAGGGTATGCGATACGAGTCTGACAAGCTGAGCTATCGCGCCCTAGATCTGTCTTACCTCCCCTTTATGGGCGTTCTGAATTTAGCCTCCCTACTTCGAGCCCGTGACAGGCCGGACGGTCAAGGCTACCTTTTGATGACAAGGGAGGTAGCTGGGAGGATGGCTGGATGTCAAGGTCACCTCATATGTGGAAACGGGGGGTGACTTTTATCTACGAAGGTAAGCAGGGGATGCGGTGTGGAAACGCTGTCCCTATAGCAGATCTGCGCATGAGTCTGGAAAACCTCTGCACCGATGACTAGCCGACCTAGAAAACAACCCAAGGGAGCACCTTTCGCTAAGATCTCGTCCTATTTGATTAATATCCTTTTCATTACTTTTCCTGCATTCTATCTGTTTACATCTCTTGCCCTAGATTACGATTTACTTTCGAGCCCTAGATAAGTACTTTCCAATTCTGTTTTGTTAGCTCCCACACTCTGCGTTAATTAATTTGTTAATCAACATAACCCCCCCCCCGGTAGTGTTACTTTGGTTTTATCTGTCGCATATTGCCTTGTCATACATCTTCATTAGCAAATTAGCCCTTCAATCTCTGTGGTTCGACCCTGTGTTGCTCTGTACACATTAATTTGTGCATTTAGCCATCAGGATAAATTGAAGTATATTTGAGTGACGAGCAGTGAGCTAATAGGTTACTAGTGCTTTAAGATTTACAGTGAACTTTTCTCGTTAAACCACAATACATACATTTAGCAATTGCTTCTCCACATAACTTCTTAATCCGTTTAAGCACTATCCACACTATTGATCTAAACTTTGTCTTTTTTTGAGCTGCTCGGTGGCGGTGGAAGCATCTGCAATGGTGGTTGCAAGTGGTTGTTGTGATAGTGCATGTTGTGATGGCAACATTTAATCCATTCCATCTATCTAACTGAATCCTAATAGGATAAAGAACATTCAAATAAAGCAAATCACAACAACTAACAACAACTAACAAAAGAAGAAAAATAATGAGTTCAATTTAAGTGTGGTGATATTCTCACACCCTCGCATCTAGGAATTTACTTCATTAGCTCTTCTTATTTATTATAATATAACTTTTAATACTCAAATAAGGTTAATGTGGTAAATTTCTAGGTGTAAGGATATGGGAATAACAATTTGGGACGTGAGATTAACAACCCTAAACTTAAACTTATGTCATTGTCTAGTGTCTACACAACAACAACTGTTGTCTAGACACCTCGCCACCACTATCATCCACGTCACCACCACTCTTATAGATCCGCATCACCTTGCTTCACATCCGGTCAGCTCCAGCACCATTTTGTCACCTAACAGCCACCAAAGACCACCAACTTCCACTGCCACCGAACTGACCAAAGATGAAGTTGTCAGGGCGGAAGATCTGTGATACGATCCTAGTTGTGTAGGATGCGTAACGAGTAATTTCCGATCTAGTTCTAGGCTTCGATTTTGATGCGGAAATAGACGAACTCAATAAGACTATTTAACCCTGCTAATATCCTGTATTAGCCAAACTAAACCTATCAAGTGAGGATCTTGACACGATCTCTAACCCTGCTAATATTCTGTATTAGCCAAACTAGAGCTACAAATCAA
Organism: Viola odorata; assembly: GCA_963691705.1. Taxonomy (NCBI): domain Eukaryota; kingdom Viridiplantae; phylum Streptophyta; class Magnoliopsida; order Malpighiales; family Violaceae; genus Viola; species Viola odorata. The sequence goes on along the minus strand of OY829540.1, from coordinate 13,977,865 downwards.
TGGTTGGATTTTCGAGTTTTACTTGCTATCCTAATCGAGTATCCGGACTCAATGAGGGACAAGTTTTGCGAAGAACAATTGAGAAAAACTCTTTGTATTTTATTTCAAAGATAACGTAAAAATAATAATAAAGGGGGTGGCTCCTTTAAATAGGAGAAGCCCTAAAATCCTTACAATAACAATCATTTCCTTAATTTACTTCTAATTAGATAATTAAACTAATTAAAAATAATTAAGTAAATAACTAAATAAATCCAATAATAGAATTGTCAGCCAAAAGAGGGAAAAGTCAAGAATTCCCTTATTTGGCGTAAACTTGAAAGCAGCATTGGCGCGATCACGTCGGGAACGAAGCGGATAATTTCTGTCTCGGCGTGATCACGTCGAGAGTGAGGCGTGATCACGTCAAGGACTTGATCACGGAAAGGCACCCTTCTATTTTCGGCGTGATCACGTCGAAGCTTCAGGTCAGGAAACCTCCATTCTATTTCCAGTGTCATCACGTCGTTGGTCCGACGTCATCACGTCAGCTGGAAACATATGCTACTGATGTTGGCGTCATCACGTCGTTGTCCGAACGTGATGACGCTGAGGTTGTGGCCAATTCTGCGGACGCCTTTGGAATGGGCGTGATGACACCGAGGTACGGCGTGATCACACCGTGGCCAGTTTTAGTCACGAGTAACGTCACGATCCGTGGACTCTTCTCGCGCAACACGGCTTCTTTGATGAGCGTCTCGCACTGTAACTCCTTGTAGATAAGCTGAGAGAGTCTTGCCTGCAACTCCTTGCTCCTCGCTCGAGTCATCGGTCCATTAGGTGGTAAAGGTATGCGTGGATTCACATCGTTTCCTCCCCCTTGGAAAGGATTCGCCCTCAAATCCGTACCAGCATCAGTTGCAACAACATCATCAGCATCATCACCTACATCAAACAACGTTAAGTCAGAAATGTTGAAAGTGGAACTCACAGAACCATACTCACCAGGTAAGTCAAGTTTGTAGGCATTGTTGTTGATCTTCTCGACGATCTGGAATGGACCGTCGCTTCTGTCGGACATCTTGCCACGGCATTGGGTTGGAAACTGTTCCCGACGTAAGTGTAGCCACACCCAATCATCCACATTGAAGGATACTGTCTTCCTTTCTTCATTCCTCTTGTGTGCCAACTTCTCATTCATTCATTCTATGTTGTGCTTGGCCTTCTCGTGTAATTTCTTCACCAGCTCTGCTTTTTTTGCTCCATCTAAGCTAGAAACATCACTTACTGGCAAAGGGATCAAATCCAAAGGTGTCATAGGATTAAAGCCATACACAAGGTCGAAAGGTGAATAATGAGTTGTAGAATAAATGGACCGATTGTAAGCAAATTTAATAAAAGGTAGACACTCTACCCATGTAGACACATGCTTACGAACTAAGGTGCGCAACAAGGAACCTAGTGTTTGGTTTTCTACCTTTGTCTGGCCGTCGGTCTGCGGATGGTGAGATGTAGAGTAAAGCAATTTAGTACTAAGTCTTTTCTACAAAACGCGCCAAAAGTGGCTCAGGAACTTACTATCCCTATCACTGACAATAGATAAAGGTATGCCATGCAAACGTACCACTTCCTTAAAGAACAAACTAGTAATAGCAGTCGCATCATGAGTAGTAGCACACAGAATGAAGTGTGCCATCTTAGAAAATCTATCCACCACGACAAAAATACTATCCTTCCCCTGCCTAAACTTAGGCAAACAACAAAATCCATGGGCAAACCGGTCCAAGGATGGGAAGGAACAGGTAAAGGCATGTACTCACCATGACTGGCTACTTTAGATTTGGCCTTTCGGCACACTAAACACCTAGCAACGACGCGGACCACGTCGCGTTTCATATGGGGCCACTAAAAGTGATCTTTCAGCACATCAAGCGTCTTGGTCACACCAAAGTGACCCATTGAACCACCACAATGTGACTCTTGTACAAATAATTCTCTCAACGAACATACAGGCACACACAAGCGCTTGCGCTTAAATAAATACCCCTCATGCCTATAAAATTCAGATTTGGCCGTAGTCATGTATGCGTTATATATTTCACCGAAATAAGAATCAGTCGGATACAGTTCAATAATGTGTGCAAATCTAAGCAACTTAGCGCTAAGAGATGATAGAAGTACATACCTCCGCGATAGCGCATCAACTACTACATTGTCCTTACCTTGCTTGTACTGAATATGATATGGGAAAGACTCAATGAACTCTATACACGTCGTGTGGCGTCAGTTCAGCTTGCCCTGCCCCTTGAGGTACTTCAAGCTAAGATGATCCGTGTGGACAATGAACTCGTGTGGCATTAAGTAATGTTGCCACACCTCGAGAGTGCGCACAAGAGCGTAGAGCTCCTTGTCATACATCAGAAACTGAAGTTAAGCATCCTTCAACTTCTCACTGAAATAGGCGATGGGTCGCTTCTCCTGCATCAGCACAGCTCCAATCCCGATCCCACTCGCATCACATTCCACTTCAAACGCCTTGTCGAAGTCCGGTAGGGTTAAGACAGGCGCTGAGGATAAGTGGTCTTTTAGCATTTGAAACGCCTCCTCTTGCGGTTGTTCCCACTTGAAAGGCACATTATTTTTAGTTAGCTCATTTAATGGTATAGCTATGGTACTAAAATCTTTGACAAACCGCTTGTAGAAACTCGCAAGGCCGTGAAACGAGCGCACGTCACTCGCGTTCTTGGGAGTTGGCCACTCCCTGACAGCCTTGACCTTCTCCTCGTCAACTTTCACACCTTCTACACTGACAATGAAAATAAGAAAACTAACTTGTTCTAGAGCAAAAGAACACTTGGTTAGCTTAGCATATAGTTGTTGTTCACGCAGTGTAATAAAGACAGCTCTAAGATGTGAAACATGCTCATCAATGGATTTGTTGTAGATCAATATATCATCAAAATATACGACAATAAATTTACCAATAAAGTGCCTAAGAACATGGTTCATTAACCTCATGAAGGTACTAGGGTCATTGGTCAATCCAAACGGCATGACCATCCACTCATAAAGTCCATACTTAGTTTTAAAAGTTGTTTTCCATTCATTAAATCTATCTTAGAAAAGACTTGGCTACCACTAAATTCATCCAATATATCATCTAAACAAGGTATAGGGTGTCGATACTTTATAGTAATTTTGTTGATTGTGCGGCAGTCAACACACATGCGCCAAGTTCCGTCCTTCTTGGGACCTAAGATCACGGGAACGACGCACGGCGATAAGCTTTCCCTCATATAACCACGACTCAGCAACTCACCAACTTGTCGCTGTAATTCTTTGGTCTCCTTGGGATTGCTCCTATATGCTGGTCTGTTTGGGATAGTTGATCCGGGTACGAAATCGATCTGATGCTCGATTTCGTGAATCGGTGGCAGCCCCGGAGGTATCTCATCAAGCATCACATCCTTGAACTCCTGCAAGAGATTAGCAATACCAATATGCATAGAATTCATAGGGTTAAGATTAGAAGAGTTTAAGCAAAATGATTTAAAACGAAGAATGATCAGGGGGCTGCTTGCGCCAAAATTGGATTTTTGTAAAAGCAAAGTTTGCCTCACATCTCTCCCTTTGGCGAATATATTTAATTTCTTTTTCTCACCGCCCACTCTCGTTTTTCATGTGGGCTATTTTGCTCACTTGCACTCTTCCCATGCTCTCTATTTTCATGGGGGTTGTTTTTCACACAATTTCTCTCCACATGCTCTCTATTTTCATGCGAGTTGTTTTTCTCTCGTTTACTCTCTTTCTTTTCGACACTCAACCCTCATTTTTCTCTCAATTTTTTTTGTAAGCTCAAACTCAGCATAGGACTGGATCAACCACTGTTGATCCTCGAAAACTTCCATCAGTGTCAATGGTGCAATGGTGAATTTCTTGTCATCCTTTACCAACTTGTACCGATTAGTCCTCCCTTCGTGATTGGCCTCTCTATCAAATTTCCATGGTCGTCCAAGTAATACATGACTTGACTGCATAGGGACGACATCGCAAAGGATTTCATCCTTGTATTTCCCAATGGAGAATGAAACCAATACTTGTGTTGTCACTTTTAACTCACTATCGTCGTTCATCCACTGCAACGAATAAGGCTTCAGATGCTTCATGGTGGGCAGCCCCAACTTGTACACCAACAAAGTACTGGCACAATTCGTACAACTACCATTATCAATGATCATAGAACATACCTTTTTATCGATCCAACAATGAGCGTGAAAGAGATTTTCCCGCTGCTCCTCTTCACATATTTCGGCCTTGGGTTGAGCGCTGAGATTGCGCCTAACCACTAGGTTGACGTTATAATTGTCAACCTTCTATTCACCATCATCCGAACTATGCTCCTCCTTTTCCTCCTCCACACAACTGGAATCATCACACTCCTGCTCATCCTCCGATTCTAGCTCCCCGTTGTCTCGTATAAGCAACACCCATTTATTAGGGCACTCAGCTTGTCTATGTCCTCTACCGGCACACTTGAAGCATACAATATCTTTAGTTTGAACTCTATTGGTTGTGGTAGAAGAAGAGCTATTATTGTTGCTATTTTTAGACTGCGTCTGAGCGCTAGTTGTACTCTTGGTACCATAGTCATACGGTAGTACCTTGGGTGGCACTTTTGTTCCCTTACCATTCTTAGACCACTGAGACTTTTTCCAAGGTGTAGTCCTCAAAGTCTGACCAGAATAAGAAAGTGTAGCCTTCTGTTGCCTCTCTATCTTAATGGCCATATGTAACATCTCCTCCAAACCAGTGTAATGCGTAAGCTCTAACGCATGACCTATCTCGCAGTTAAGACCATGGAGAAATCTTGCCATCGTAGCTTCCTCTTCTTCAACCACTGAGGCTCTAGCTAGTGCGATCTCCATCTCATTGAAGTACTCCCCGACACTCCTACTACGTTGTGTCATAATCTGTAATCGCTAATGAAGGTCTCGGTGGAAGTAAGCGGGAACAAATCATTTCTGCATTAGGGATGTCATCTATGCCCAAGTTTCAATCGGACTCGAACCAACCCTTGTCCTTGCCTTATTAAGCTGATCCTACCAATGGATTGCATACCTGATTGCGTGTCGAGGGCATCAAATTTAGTTGTATAAAAAATACGAATTCAGGGGTAGGAATACAACTTATCACTCGTCCACAAGGAACTTGTAGATTGTGGTAAGAGGATCGTTCATAGAGATCTTTCGGGAAATTATAGTGTTGCTACTCGATTTTTGATTTTAAATTTTTTGTCAAAATATTTTTCACATTTTCAAACGTCATTTTTCTAAAATCACACATCCATTTATTTTTGTCCAACTGATGTTTATTTTTACACTTAATGTCATTTAAATTTTACTTCATACTTTTTTCGCATTTTTATCGTTTTTCCCGTTCGAACTCATATCGGTTCTGAGTAAAATTCTCGAAACCAATGGTTGAACAATTTCGCTCATTAGCTACTTATTTTTTATTATTTTCCTAACTCGCGCTATCTCTTTGCGTTTCGTTCAATTTTTTATTTTAGCATTTGTTCATGTTCGAACTTTTATCGCTTACGAGCGATTTTTTATCGAACTGTATGGCGAACTTTTCGTCACTGACTGTGTACTAATAATTTCGTTTTATTTTATTCTACATTTTTACATTTTTTGTTTGAGTTTTTTGTTCATTTTCAGGCAAGATTTCTCGTACCGTTAGCTCGAACCAAATAAACAAATAATAAGCATTTTCCCTCTCATTCTCATCATCACCGTTGATCACCATGACTTTTTTTCTTCAAACACATCCAACGGGCATCTCCTTCCACCCTTGGCCTCCAAGCTTCATTTAATGCATCACCTTCTCCTTCTCCATTTTTTTCAAAAAGCCTACTCCCTCTCCTTCCTCGTTTTTCCAAACCTGCTCATCCACCCTCAACCTATGGCTCCTCACCCACCTGCTCAACCTATGGCTCCTCACCACTGCTCATCGCCACGTGCAACCACCTAGTCAAATGAGCACGCGATTCTCCCCTATAAATAGCGAGCAAGCTCCTTCATTTCTCTTCACCAATTCACTAACAATCTCTCCCTTTCTACCACTGTTCTCTATCACGAACAGCTGCTTACTTCAACCCTTTGGTTGAAGTTACACCCAATTCAAAATTTCGCTCGTTTAAGCGCTTTTATGCATTTATTTTTCAAAAAATTTGTTTGTTCGTGTTTTGATGAAAACAGTGGTCGTTTTGATTTCAAATAACTTAGTTTTAATCTCTAGAATAATTATGTTGTCTTATTTTGCTGAATCGCTGGCCGATTCAGACGAATTTCAATTTTTTTTCAATTAATTAAGTTTAGTTCATTTTTATTTAATTAGTTGTTATTTTGTTGAAATTTAAATGTTGTATTTACGTGTGCGAGTTCCTGTGGTTGTGGAGATTTTTCTGGTCGAGTTTGGGTTGCTGTCGTGACCGGTTTTATCCTTGGTCGCTGGCAATGGCGCCGGCGACGCAAGGTTGAAGAAGGTGAACAGTACGCGTGACTGCTTTTGAATGTTAGGCTGCCTTGTTCAAAGGAGAACACGAGGGCTGGTGCTGTTGCCCGGCCCGCGTGGGAAAGCTGAGTTGGGCCTACTCAGGCCCAATGTGATGAGAAGAAAGCTTGGCGTTGTGCGCCAAGCGTGAAGGGAGCCGAGCCTTCTCTGGCCCAGCGCGAGGAGAGCTGGGCTGGGCTGCTCTCAGCCCAGCTGGTGGGCCCACTCTCGGCCCAGTGGGTCGATGCCCTTTTTTTGACCTATCGTTTTTTTCATGCCATGCAATCGTGTACTATTTATTTATTTTCGCGTATTTGTACTATTTTTTTTTTGCATTTGTATTGTTTATTTACTTCCGTACTTGTACTAGTTATTTATTTTCGCACTCGTACTATTTATTTATTTTCGTATGCTTGCATGCTTGTTTATTTTTGCCCACTATACATGCTTAGATAATTATTCTGTTTGTCCAAATCAATCATTTTCACGTGCATACAAGAATCGTCAAGCAATTGAATCTTATCCTCTCTTCGTGCCAAATACTCTCAATTTCATCAAGTAAATGTTTCTCACCCTTTTATCTATTCCACGTTTTTCCCGCACATAGGCATGTATGCATGAATATTTTAAACTGTTAGAATTTTATTAATCTATTGGGCATGATCACGTAAATTAAGACTTTTATTTTTCAAGCATGATTTAAACACCTTTTTATCCGGTAACCTTTCTAGGATGTGACTCGGGTGCCTAACACCTTTTCGAGTCCATAATAGGACCCCGAACCACTGTTCTCAGGTTCAGACCCACTTTTTCCTTAGCTTTTTAATTTGTTTTATGCCATGACATTAGGTTCCCTAAACCTAGCAACAAAAAAGGGTGGCAACTTCATATGCATTATGTGAGATGAATCTGATTTCGTCTCACATCTCGTCCCAAACTCGCGTCTCGCAATAAAATTCAAAAAGGGGGTGAGACATATAGTTTTGGCTCGACTTCCTCGTCACTGGAGTTTAGGAGTTTTGGTCTGCAATTAAGATAATCAAAGCAATAAAAATGAACAAGGAAAAAGTTAAATAAAGAAATAATCTTAGGCAGAAAAGAATCTTAGCTACGATTGGTGGTTAAGATTGGTTGTGAACTGATATGGGGGAAAACTCCTAGTAAGGGCGAATTCATGAGCACAATCCTTGTCTATTCGATCATTGACCTTTAGATTTTCTCTTTCTCCCTCATAACACTGCTATAGATTGGGAGGTATTCATTTCCAATCCTTCTTTCCTCCTCTTGAAATCACTTGGCGGGAACTCCCTCTCCTAGTGATCCTAGCCAACGAACACCTTGCTGGTTAAAGGGTTTATCCAAATTGGCTGCTGGCTTGAATCACATGCGCTTTCTCAATGGTGTAGGGAAAGACAGAGTCTAGGCCAAGCTACTCCCCAGTCGGAGCCCTAGATTGTCAGTCTGGTTAGGCCTATATCGATCCTAGTCCACTAGCTTCAGCGAAGCTAGCTGCCTACTTGCGTCACTCCGGTATCAACTCGTCCCCTTCGTGACTGGCTACAAATCCCTCATTTACCCTAAGGTTGATCAAATCTTAGCCTAGATGGGAACCAGCTTGTTTAACTAGAACTTGAATCAATTACGAATGAGAGGATATTGAGAACAGATCGGTCTCACGAATCACAAATGCACTCACTCAACCCTTACCAAGAATTGGGGGTTTAGCTGCTAGATATATTAAGTAAGGAGCAAAATGATTGATGAACATAAACTAAATTAATTTGCGATATTCAAACGAATTATCACAGTGCCAATGTTTACAGCCCAGAAGTTGGAAGAAGGAAGATCCCGTGATTTACAACCTTCCCTAACCTTTAACAAGGTTAGAGTCCCTGCCCCTCACGTTTCTTTCCCAAATTCCAAACTTAAAAAAGATATGAGATAAATAAAAATCTCAATTGTTTAAATTTGAAACATAAAATAAAATAAAATAAAAATTAAAACAAATAGATTGTTTTGTTCAAAAGCGGAGTCAGATCGAATCTGAGCGTCCTCCTAGGAAATGCTTCTGCCAGTTGTCGGCTTAATCCAAACGCATCTTCCTCGACTCCTTGATCAGCACGTCTCTAGCTCGGCAATCTTGGCCAAGCCTGCGGCCAAGATTGCTAGTCTGTGCTTAAGACTGACGTTCCCTTCATTTCCTTCATCTCCCAAGATTTCCTACCAAAGAAGACAGATTGAGGTGAAAGACATAGTTTTCACCATAAACAAGATAGTTTAAGATGGTAAAAACCAGTGTTTTAAAAACTGGCCCGACCCGACGGTCGGACCGATAAACCGGTAACCCAAGGAGGATTTTGGGTCGATTCAGCTTTTGGACAGGACCTGCAATCAAACCGGAAAAAACTGATCGACCCGGCTGGTTTTTAGAAAACCGGTGACCCGGTGGACCTACTATCCAACCGGCTAGTTCGATGCTATTCGCCAAAACTACGCTGTTTTGATGCCACTGCTAGCGACACTCCGTTTGTTTGGTTCCAGCGACACGTCGTCTTATGTTTGCTGCCAGCGACACATCGTTTAGTTTTAGCTTCCAATGACACGTTGATTATTGAATTTAATTCCTACCTTTTTAATTTCTTTCTTCTTTCAATCGTTCTTCAATCTTCATCGTCTTCTTCTCCAATGAAAAACAACAGAAAAGAACCCTAAATCATCGTGCTCTCTCTCACTCGCTGATGTTGCCGTGCTCTCTCTCTCATCTTCTCCGACGAACTCTCTTCTTCGCGGTCTTGCATCGCCTCGCCTTCTCACGACGTCGTTTTGTTCCTAATTCTAACCTAACCTACATTTCTGATTTCTTTCTTCTTCAAGCCAAAAAATGTTATCTCTTGTCACTCCAAGCCAGCAGTCAACAGAGAAAATCAAGACGGCGAAGAAGTAACGTGCACAAAATTTGTTAGGTAATTGTTGGAGTGGTAGATATTTGTTTGATAATTGCTTACGGATGTAATACATAATTACATATATATTTTTGATAAATGGAAATTGACATATGCTTGATGCTATTGCTGGTGCTTGATAAGAAAATTTAACATTAGGAACTTGATTTTATATCACACACCAACTGTTTGATAAAAATTCCCAAAGGCAAAGAGTAACGTGCACAAAATTAGAATTAGATGGAAGATGCTTGCAATTTATCATTTCTTGCTACTGTTACCAATTTTAATTGTGGTGGAGAGATCTGGTTGGCATAATTTCTTACTACTGTTTTTCAATAATTTATTGCTACTCTTTTTCAATAATATTTATTATTGTAATGGCTTGATTTTATAAATTTCAGGTTTCCTTTTATATGGCTTCAATGCAATCATCTTCTAGGTCTGATTCAATGTCCTCTCCTTTAATTTCAAGTGCCTCTGTAAGAGGAAAAATAGATATTGCGTGGAGGTATTGTGTAGAAGAAGCTGATCCTCCGGGGAGTAAGAGGAAGAAGCTTATTTGCAATTATTGCAACAAAGTGTTTTTGGGTGGGGGTATCAACCGATTCAAACAACTTTGAATATCATTTCATATCAATGTTGGATTGTTTCTTTATTTTTAACATTTGATTTACTTGGTATTTGATTTTGATGTATTATAAAATGCTAGATAGAAAATCAGCCAGTTCAATCCGGTTCAATCATCTAAGCTCGAACGGTTCACTGAGTGAACGATTCACACTGTACCAATGGGTCAATTTGGTCGAACCCCGGTTGAATCCGGTTCAACGGGTCAGCCGGGTTGGTTTTTAAAATACTAGTAAAAACGCATGAAAATAAACGTCAATCAAACCTCCCCACACTTAAACAATGCTTGCCCCCAAGCATGCTGGACTCTAAACTAAGAAAACAAAAGAAACACACAATGGTAAATCCCCTGGACAGAATACCCTTAGCCAGTCCCTTTATACCTTCGTACCTATGACAGTCAGCATACTTCTCAATGAATCCCAACCCTTATGAACATGGCCTATTCAACACCCCAAACATCCGAATTTCACATAATCATAACCTCTTTGCATCCCACAACAGACCCAACAAGACAAGGCGACCACTGACTTTCCATATTCTCCCCTTGATTCATACTGCTCATCTCATCATTAATTTTACCTTGCTAAAAAAATTATATGCCAGTATTGATATAAGTTTCTTGAATATTTCCACTTAGTGAGTGATTGAGTGCTTAAATGCCTTATTTATCATCATATTTTCCTATTATTTTGAATGATGATACTGCTAATTGTGGCTATTTCTACTCCTTTTTACAGATTAATTGGGTTACATGTAGATTGAGAGAAAGGGAAAGAAAAGCCATGAAATGAGCTTGAAATGGTGGATACTTGAAGAGATGAGCAGATTGCTGCTCAATGAGCCAAATAAATCCAGCACTGAGCTTAAAAGAAATCCTTTGGTCTCGCAAGAAATTGAAATTGAAGGCAGCAGCTTCCTCTTGATTTTATTCGTGCTGTTTAATTGTTGCAAGCCTAGAATTAATCCAACAACAACCAAAGAGATTAAAGGAATTGTAAAGAGAAGGAATCCTGGGCTGTTTATTAAGTCATGTTTGTGCTCCCCTTTGTTGAAAGACAAGAAATGGGCTTGGGCCCATTAGAGCCTTGTTGCTGCTTTGTGCGGCTGCATCCAGCAGCCTCCTCCTTTGATTGAATTTAAGTCCCAATTAGAATTTCTTTAGGACATTAAGACCTTTTATTTTAATAATTAATTAAATCCTATTTTGTAGGATTTTAGTTGGATTAGGTTTATTAGTTAAACAAGACCTAGCTGGACAAAAGAGACATCCCTTCTTCCCTATAACTGATTGTCACGGCCACTGTTCTTATTTCTATCAATTTTACTTTTTCTTCTTTTCTTGATTTAATTAATCCATGCATAATAATTGCTTGCTTTAATTATGTCTTGTTCTAGCTAATTTATTCATTCTTGGTAAAGACTCTAGGATCATGGTCTGATATGTTGTGAGATCAAATTGAGTTTTATAAATTCCGATTCCATATTTTTACCCTTTTTAATTAAATGTCAATTTATTCATGTTCTGATTAAGAGTAGCTAACTTGATTTTAAAGATGAATGATTATAGCTTTTCTTAGAAACGTTGGATGCTACATCGTTGATAGGAATCTGCAGGCAACTAATTAGTGTGAGAGCTAATTAGAAAAAGGTAGAATCTGATTTATAGGAGTAGAAGAAATTCTCTTCTAGATCGGGAAAGGTCTCTCCCCGTGTTTAATCAACCCTTCAGTTAAACTCTATTAGGAGTACCGCCTTAGAGTTGTTGATTGGTTAGGGATCCTAGTAGGAGTACCGCCTTAGGAATCTTGAGTAGGAGGAGAGCAGGAGGCTCAGAGTACCGCTGGTCTCTATAGCCTTTCTATTAAATTGGTTTTGAATATTTTTGCATCGATGATCAACTATTTGAATCATGGTCTAGATTGAGTCTTTACCGGGAATTTGTCATCATCTGAGTTCTTCTAATCACCACTTGTTTACTGTTTTTACTCACTTTGTTTGTTTAATTGATTGCAACATAAAATCCTCAATATTGGTATTTACCACGTTTACAATTCTTGGTCATTTAATAAGTATTAATTTTAGTCGTGAAATCTCTGTGGTTCGATCCTTTTACCACATGCTACAGTTTTAATTAATTGTGCACGGTGAATTGTATGATTTATTTTTGTTGGTTTCGATAGCCATCAAATTTTGGCATCGTTGCCGGGGATTTCATCGGTTCTAATTTTAATTTCTTTGTTTTATGACCAGGTCCTCTTGTTAGAAATTAAGCTTCATAAAATCCAAGTTTGTAATTAAATGTCAATTTATTCATGTTCTGATTAAGAGTAGCTAACTTGATTTTAAATATGAATGATTACAGCTTTTCTTAGAAACGTTGGATGCTACATCTTTGATAGGAATCTACAGGCAACTAATTAGTGTGAGAGCTAATTAGAAAAGGGTAGAATCTGATTTATAGGAGTAGAAGAAATTCTCTTCTAGATCGGGAAAGGTCTCTCCCCGTGTTTAATCAACCCTTCAGTTAAACTTTATTAGGAGTACCGCCTTAAAGTTATTGATCGGTTAGGGATCCTAGTAGGAGTACCGCCTTAGGTGATTACAACTTTTCTTAGAAACGTTGGATGCTACATCGTTGATAGGAATCTACAGGCAACTAATTAGTGTGAGAGCTAATTAGAAAAGGGTAGAATCTGATTTATAGGAGTAGAAGAAATTCTCTTCTAGATTGGGAAAGGTCTCTCCTCGTGTTTAATCAACCCTTCAGTTAAACTCTATTAGGAGTACCGCCTTAGAGTTGTTGATTGGTTAGGGATCCTAGTAGGAGTACCGCCTTAGGAATCTTGAGTAGGAGGAGAGCAGGAGGCTCAGAGTACCGCTGGTCTCTATAGCCTTTCTATTAAATTTGGTTTTGAAAACACTTGCATCAATGATTGACATGTATGAATCGTGACTCAAAAAGAGTCTTTATCGGGAATTTATCATCATCTGAGTTCACTTAATCATCTCTAGTTTACTGTTTTTATTCTCTCTGTTTATTAAATTAATTGCAACACAAAATCCCACTCATTGGTTTTTACCACTGTGATATGATCCGGCCTAGTGTAAGTAAGCCGAATGATATATGGAGCTTAAGGAGGATCTAGCCGATGGGGTTAACAACAAGGTTCGAATAAAAGAGCGGAAGATGAACACACAAGACACGGATTTGCAGCGGAAATAGATTAAAAAAAAGGAAGAAATGATGCTACCCGGAATGATGATTATTGCTAGATGGTCTGGATGGTAGCAATGAACAAATGCATAACTTGTAGAGCTCAAACCAAGATCAGCAAACAACACAAACATATATTCGAGTCACCAAACTATTGTCAATTCGATTACAAATGATTTCCCGGAGGAAGATCGAGAGGAGTGTTCTCTACTCAAGCGATCTTTCTCCAAGATGGATTGAAGAGTTTAGGGACCTAGGTGATAGGTTAAGAAGTGTTCTCAACTTACAAATATCACTCAAAGTCTAAAACTGCTAATGAACATGAAACAAGAGCTATTTATACAAGTAAGCAAAAGACAGCAAATCCGAGGCTAACGTGATTCACGGTTAGGACTAACCGTGATCACGTTAGTCAAAAACTAATGACCGTGATTCACGGTAGTAATAACTGTGATCACGGTTAGGCAACCAACTATCAGCTCACACTCCCGACGGTAACGTGATTCACGGTAAGGGGAAAAACGTGAATCACGGTAGTCAAAAGGTTCCGACCGTGATCACGGTGGGGATGAACCGTGATCACGGTAAGGACTCTTCTTTGGTTCGATGGAAGATCATATAGGCCGGCCTTTCCTTGACTTGGGTGGATCCTTTCTCTCTCATTTTGCCTTCCAACCATAAGGACAAACCTCTTGCTTTGCTTCGTGTGATCGGACATCGAGGGTATGCATCTTGAGTGTCGATAATGGTGTTGGAAGGGTCTGGGATCATATCAACTCCTTCCCCTTCGAAAGGATTCGTCCTCGAATCCATTTCTTGAGGGTCTTCTCTTTCATCGGGGTAGACAGACAGGTCATTGACGTTGAAGGTACGGCTGATTCCTCCGTATTCACTTGGAAGATCTAGGACATAGGCATTGGCGTCGATACGACGGATAATCTGAAAAGGTCCGTCTCCTCTTGGACTTAGCTTGCTTTGGCATTCACGTGGAAATCGATCCTTGCTCCAGTGAAGCCACACCCATTGTCCCTGCTCAAAGGAAGTAGGAACCTTGCCCTTATTGCGCTTGGCCACCGCTTTTTCGTTCATGCTTTCAATATTTTTGCGGACTTGCTCATGTAGTTTCTTAACAGCTGTAGCCTTGGAACTACCATCTACACACTTAAGAGAACTCAAAGGCAAAGGTGAGAGATCAAGAGGGGTCAGGGGTTTGAACCCGTAAACCACCTCAAAAGGAGAAAACCCGATGGATGTATGATAAGCATTATTGTAGGCAAATTCAGCAAATGCAATGCAATCCTCCCATTTCACTCCATGTTTAGCAATCATTATACGAAGTAATGAGCCTAAAGTTCTATTCACCACCTCCGTTTGGCCATCCGTTTGAGGGTGACACGTGGTGGAGAAGAGAAGTTTAGTCCCCAACTTCGCCCAAAGAGTCCGCCAAAAATGACTCAAAAACTTGGTGTCCCTATCACTCACAATACTCTTAGGCATTCCATGTATTCTTACCACATTGTTGCTACCCGAATTTTGACACGATTAGGTTAATTATTGCATGCCCTTTTTTTATATTTATTCGTTCTATTATTTATTTGCGTAGTATTCATTTTAATACCTATCGTATATTTATTTCGTATCGTATTACCCTTTTTCTTCCTCCCTCTCCGTAAATCTCGGTTCCTTCAACGTTCAAATTGTCTTCATCATTAAAAGAAAGGCATCTTCATTACCCTTTTCTAAAATCCTCCGTAAATCTTGGCTTTCTCTTTTCCTTTAAACCATTCCCTCTCCATTCCTTCAAACGTTCAAAAATTTGTTTCATCATTAAAGGAAAAACACCATCATTTTACCCCTACTAATTAACTCCATAAAATCCCTCCCCATTTTTTGACGAAGGGGATCCGATCGACACTCTCGCTCCCTCTCAATTCGTCTCTCCCTCTCCCAAAATTTAAAATCAAGCACAACCAAAACCAAACTACCCACAACCCAAATCAGCCACCACTGCTCCGGCCACCACTACTCCTGCTACCCAAAAACAGCCCCAAGTCAGTCCCAAAATCAGCTCCGATACCTCCATTAAAAAATAGCCACAAACAGCTCCAAAACCTCCATCAACACAGCCCCAAACCAGCACCAAATCAACCCCGAAACAGCCCTGAAATCCACACAAAACAGCTCCAAATTAAACCCACAATCAGCCCTGAAAACCAGCCCCAAAATCCAGCCCCAAGACCGCCCGAAACAATACTCAAATCACAAAAAAATCCAGCTTAAATCAGCCCTCAAATCTGCCCAAAATCAGCCCTTAAATCACCCCACAACCAGCCCAAAATCAGCCTTCAAATCACCCACATAAAAAATCATTAAACCCCAAACCAATTGAAACTGAAACCGCACCTCACCGCCGTTTACCGTCGCGACCGCTGCTGCCCACCGCCGATCCGTCCGCTTGCTTGTCGCTGTTCACGCCCGGAATCAACCACATCGCCCTCACCCCTTGTTCGTTCCCTCTATCACTTTCACTTGTCCCGTTTGTTGATTTGGTGTTGTCCCTTGTTGGATTTGTTTCTTTTGTGCTTGCTGCCGTTGCTTTGTATTTGTGCAGGAAAAGGAAATAAGGAGAATAAGTGTTGGTGGTAGGGTATTAGGAGAGGGTTTGGGCTTGGGCAAGCCGGCCCATTAGGGAGAAAAGAATAGAAGATGGGCTAATGGGTTTTAGGCTGGCCCGTCAGGAGTTTTTTATTATTTATTTATTTTGTTCGTAGTATTTCCGTATGCATGTTTGTAATATTTATTTACCCGCTTTATTTTTATCGCTCGTGCTACTAACCGATCTGTGATGCAGGTACCCATTCGAGAAAAAATGTATGCTTTATTTGTTTATTTATCATATTTATTATGCATGATTATTTTAATGGCTAGATTTTAAATTAACCCATTTCGCATGAGAATTAATTTGGTTAATAACTCCCTTTAATAATTTATTTACTCGACCCTTGCTTGAACGAATTAGGATTAGTAATTACTTAACTTTAATTTTTTATTAAATGCATGAAATTTGAATAGGACTAGTAATAAACATCACTCTTTAATTTAATTGCATGATTATTAATTACTAAAATCCTTAAATCTTCAATAAATCCCTAAAAATCAAAATGAATAAAATCAATCAAAGAAAATTAAACAAAGTAGTTATTAAATTTAGGATTTAAACCTTTTCCAATAACTTAAGCTCACTCAAAAATTTTAAGATAGTAAATCACCAAAGGAAAAAATCATTTGAAAGTGAAAAGATAGTAAATGGGCCTTAAGCCCAACTCGTAGAAAATACCTCCATATTTTTAATCCCTCTTAAAAATCCTTTAAAAATATTCTTTAAATCTTTAATGTTGTATGATCATTTTAATTCAGAAATCCTTCGTTATTTATTATATGCTCGTGAATGCTTTTTTTAATTTATGCTTATCTTGACGAATATGTTATGTGCGCGGCTTCGACCCCACTTCTCGGTCTTTTTCTCTTTTTTATGTGTTTTTCGCATTCACTCAAAACGGTACTTTGCTAGTCTATGCATGCTCAGAATCACTTAGTAAATAGGATTAATCATGTGCATTAGCCCAATGATGATAGTGTTTCAAATGTGATGATAGTGGATTTATTCACCGTGATTCGTCTGTGATTTACTAGGGTCGTCGCTTTGGTAAAGATTAATAATAAAATGGTAGTAATTTCACCAAAATTTGCATGTAATCGGATTAATCTTTGAACTCGGCTAAATTAAAATGGAATAGGTAAAACAACCAACCTTTTTATTTCTTAGAGGATAAAAATGTTTATTTTCTTTTTTAACAACTCGGTAATCAATTAGGATAAAATTAATCCAACCAACTTGAGAACTAAAGCGACGATCCCTCCCTGAGGGCCAAATTACTTGTTTTCAACATGATTTTTAAACACCTCTTTTTAGAACCGGTAACCTTTTTAAGGATGAGACTTGGGTGCCTAACACCTTCCCGAGTCCATAAAACGACCCCGAACCATTGTTCTCGGGTTCAGACCCTTTTCTTTTGTGCCTTAGTTTTTATTTTATTTTCTTCTTTTCGGACTTTTTAGGTTTCCCTAAACCTTAGAAAAATAGGGTGGCGACTTCATTGTTATGTGTTTTCACATTTGCGTCCCGAATTTCGCTCGCGACGGTGCGACAGTTTGGCGACTTCACTGGGGACTTTAGGGTCGAAGCCGGAATTATTTGCTTGAGGTGTTTATTGTTGTTATTTATTTGTTTACTCGCTTTGATATCAACTGTTGTATTATCATACGCATTTCACGCATAATGCCTTACAGCCGGGCCCTTCCCAAATAGAATTAGGTGGTTAGTAGTGAAGTCCTGGGGCCGACGCCTTAGTAAGCTTTCGTGAACACTAAACTCGGGCTAGAACCCCTAAATGGATTGAGCGCCCCGATTCCTTTTATGATTCGGTAAACGCTCTCGTATCCATTTACTGAGGGACCACTTCTATGGTATCGTCCGGGAGCTTTTCAGCCAGCTAGAAGTAGTCGAAATTACCCCAGCACGTGCATCATGATTGTGTGTATATATTCCAATTTGATGCATTATTGCCATGATATATGTATATTTTCCAATGTGCTTCATTTATTTATTTGTTTTTGTCCTTGTTATTATTAACTCATCTTTTGCTCTATATATTTTTATCTATTCGATTTACTGATGCATGAGCGTTATTTTTCCAAACAGGACCCATCTCACTTATTCACTCAATGGCGGCACCTACGAAGCTTTCACTTGATACTTTTGGGAAATTGAGTTACAATGATCAGGCGATGCGAGGGGACATGTTGAAACAGGGTTTTATTCCTGATATCACAACCAGGGTTAGGCCAGAAATAATGGAGTTTGATGTCGAGGAGATAAGGAAGTTGAAGAGCAAGTTGACCAAGGATGAAGAAATCCAGTTCCGATGCGATTATGGGAGATTGCTAACTCTGGTAGATGTAAAAATTGATGGGGGATGCATCAGGGCAGCTCTGAAATTTTGGGATCCTTGTTATCGATGTTTCTCTTTTGACAAGGGGATAGATCTAACTCCTACTATGGAAGAATATGCTGTACTATTGAACTTTACTCCTCCAATTTCATCCATATTCCAAAACGTTCGCGTTGAGTCCGCTGATGTCAAGCTGAGACTAGGCAAATTGTTAGGAGTACCAGCTCGTTTAAAAGATGGGAAGTATGTTTGGTGCTGGTCAGATATCATAAAGCAATTTTATTCGTCTCAAGGGAAGAAGCGATTGAGAATCTTAGCCTTCACCATAGTAGGGTTCGTCTTGTTCCCTAAGGTGAAAGATTACATCGATTTTGAACCAGCGAATGTATTCTACGAAGTGGAGATGAATAGGATCAATCCTACAACAGCTATTCTGGCGGAGACATTTCGGTCCCTAGATCTTTGCAGAAGGACCGGTAAAGGAAAACTCACTTGTTGCACTCAACTTTTAACAGTATGGTTGATCAGTCACTTCAAGCAGGCACCGAATCAGTCTCTGTTTTCTCCGAGCTATCTAGGCATGGATCCCTTGGTGAAGGTCATTAGGGGAATGGGCCAAGAAGTAGCCGTGGATAAATGGAAAATGGAAGATAAAGAGGCCTGGGTCGGTAGATTCCTGAATCTTTCTGAAGAAGATATCGACAGACATGCCAAATGGTTGCGGGCTGCTAATCCTATTGTAAGTTGCGGGGACTTATTATGGGTCCCGTTGATCGGAGCGAGAGGATGCGTGCCCTATTGCCCAGCTCTTGTCCTTGGTCAATTTTGCATCATGCAAATTATCCCCGCCACTTTCGGTATGCCGAGCTCAAGTCCACCACACTCAGAGGAGACTGACACCCTACGTCAGTATGTGAATGAATGGCGTACTCCATTTTTCCTTGAGGGACATACTATCCCTACTCAGCCAACAAAGGAATACTCAGAATGGCGGAGGAACAGGATTAATGGGAATGTTTTGCCCCTTCCAGAAAACAGGAAGCCTATGGAAGAAGGTGAATGCCATACCAATGCGGAGGTTAGTTATGTAGCTCATGCCCAGTTGATGGAGCAATTGCTAGTAGTGAAAGAAGAACGAGATCTGGTGATGAAAGAGAGGGATAATCTGTTGATCGACAAGATGGATTTGGAGCTTAAGATACGTGGATTGGAGAGGCGTGATAGTGAGAACGTACGAATGAACCATAGAAACCAAAGGATAGCCAATGAAAATTTTAGAAGGAGATTGAAAGGAGAAGTCAACAAAAGGAAGATCTCAAGCGCTTTGGTCCGAGAGAAAGATACAATGATTGGGGTTTTGACTGATCGCATCAAAGAGACAACCAGCATAGATGGAGAGAATCAAGTCTTGCGAGCCCGAGTAGCGGTCTTAGAAGCTAAAGTGAAGGCACAGAAGAAGAAGGTTTCCTTGATGGAGCAGACCGGAGAAAATTCCACCCGTAGTCAAGCTTCAAGATGTTGATTTATCTTAATGGTTGTATTGTATTAATGGGAGCAAGTACTTGTTGGTGTTTTACTTTGGATGTACCTTTTTCAAATGATTGGTCACAATCGTATGAATGATGGCTATTTCTTCTTCATGGATGGTTACCATTCGCAATTGCTTGACCTTTCCTTTATTTTTGTTGCTTGCTTCGATACCTCTCTTTTATTTCCCTTCGCATTTTCGGGAATGAATAAAAAGTTCCCTTTGTGATTTCGAGAATGAATTGAAGACAGATAAAGAAGTTTATTCAGGATCCAAGATTGAGTTTGGATTTTGGAAAAGAAACGTAAGGGGCGGGGACCCTAGCCTTGTTAAGGTTAGGAAAGGCTGTCAATTACGGGATCTTCCATCTTCCATCTTGATCAAGGAACCGTCAATATATGTTTCCCTCTTCCCTTATTCCCTAGTCACCTTCGTCAGTATGATGATTTGAATATGATCATGTTCCTTTCCCTCCGAATCTCAAAAGTATCAAGCGAAAGATCAAAGCGGTAGCCGGAGATTTGAATAAGCGGAGTGGAGTCCTCAAGGTAGCATTTCTGTCTATTATTATTATTATTCCCAAGAATTTACACCTATCCTTTCTCTTTGTTTTCAGAAAAGTTAAGATAGCTCCCAAGAAAAGAACTATTCCTCAAAAGCTCCACGCTACCAGACTTCAAACACGGAAAATGGCAGAACAAGTTGTGACGGATAAGGCATTCGAAGCAAGGATAGCGGAATTGGAGGAGCAACTTCGAACTACCAAAGAACGGGCACTCCAAGCCGAAAAAGAGCGGGATGAGATGATGCATGCTAAGACCTGGAAAGATCCTGAAGGGCCAACTCTTGATTATCCTCTTGGTTTTTATCCCTCTTCCAGTCATGCGACGGGACCTATCTCTTCATCTATTGTTGCGGGTTCGTCCATTTCTCAACCATTTTCCGGTCATGGGGTCCAATGGAAGTGGCAAGATCCTTTCCTCAGTTCCAACTCATTGACCACACCGGCCGTCACGAGTACTATTGTTAGCACCTTGGGACATGGGGGTCCACCTCTTAATCCTTCTCTTGCTGATCTTACTCTCGGTTTTGGCAAAAATCAGGATCACTCCGAATTCCAGTATGTCCAACCGACTCAAAGCCACCCTACACAACCTGCAGTTCCTGAACTTGCAAGAGTTCTATTCCCTAGTGGGAATCAGACCCAACCGCAGGGTTCTTTTGAGCATCCGCAAACTATTGGTTTTGGCCCCGTTAAAGCGGAAGAGTCCAGTCGTGATAGGTTGAGCCTGCTAGAGGAAAGACTAAGGGCGGTGGAAGGAGCAGACCCCTTTGATCCTATGGGTCCCGCTGATATGTGCATGGTACCAGGGATCACGATGCCCCTGAACTTCAAAATTCCAGAATTTGAGAAGTATACTGGAATTGAATGCCCCAAGACTCATCTCAGAATTTACTGCAACAAAATGTCCGAAGTGATACATAATGAGCCTCTATTGATTCACCTATTTAGAGAAAGTTTGGCCAGGCATGCTTTGACTTGGTACATGGGTTTGGATAGAATCAAGATTCGGACTTGGAGAGATTTATCTGATGCTTTCCTAAAGCAATACAAGTTTAATACAGAAGTGGCGCCTGACCGTTCCGATTTGCAGAACATGGAGAAGAAGGATAATGAAATGGTGAAGGCTTATGCTCAAAGATGGAGAGAGCTGGCTGCAAGGATTTATCCCCCTTTGAATGACAAGGAGCTTGTGTCCATTTTTGTGAATACTTTCAAGTCCCCCTATTACACGTATCTGATTTCCAACCCATCTAGTAGCTTTTCCGACATGGTCTTAGTTGCTGAAAGAGTTGAACAAGGAATTAAGTCAGGAAGGATCATTGTTCCCACGCCAGAGGTAACACCTAAGAAAACGCCCATCCCGAAGAAAGATGTCAGCTTTGTTTCCCCCCAGCCAACTCATCAAAAACCTTTTCCGCCACCTCCACCTTATTCCTCGCCACTACCATACCCTTTCCCATCACCACCACCACCACCATCACTATATCAACCTACCTTCTTCCCATCGATGCCTGTTGCCAACGTGGTTCCTCAATACCCAGCATCATTTCCACCTTTCCCATCACCTCCACCACAAATGCCACAACAACCTACGCAACCAAGACCATATAACCCACTAAAAAACCCAAACAACCAAAATAATCGCTGGAACTATGAACCGTTACCTCCTCTTCCTGTTCCTTTGGGGGAAATCTACAAACATCTTCTAGCAGCAGGGCAGATTGCACCTACTCCAATCCAACCTCTCCAACCTCCTTACCCAAAATGGTACGACCCAAATGCTAGATGCACGTACCATGCTGGAGCCCCAGGACACACTCTAGAGAATTGTACTGCTTTTAAGGGAAAGGTTCATCATCTGATCAAGTGTGGATGGATCTCTTTCGAAGGGTTAGCCAAAGGACCTAATACGACCACCAACCCTCTTCCAAACCATGCCCTAGGTGGTGGAAGAGTGAATGTTGTTTCTGTGGAAGAATCTGTTAACCATTCCCCTTCAATATTGGGATTACCCCGAAAAGAGCTTTTTCATGCACTAGTCCAAGGAGGATATCTTCAACGCTTCGAAAATAGCAGTTGCTTGTTTTGCCCGGAGGCAAGAAAACATGGAATCCAAGACTGTGCAGTGTTCTTGCAGAAAGTGGAACAGTTGATGGATTTTGGGATTATTCAGATTGAGAAGAAGACCTATGTGGCGGAAGAGGTTGGTGTCATTGGGGATGATTTTTCTTCCCCTTATTCCCTTGAGTATATATCCCAAACTGGCACCTCCACCATGGCTCCTCCCAAGCTAGTCTTCAAGTTTTCCCAGAACATTCCTACAAAGGATTTGCACGCCGTCCCTTTCAATTATGGGTACGAAGTTGTCACTACCCCTCCTTTTGTTGCGCCAACAGGGCCAGTAATGGGTGAAACTTCTAATATTGGGGGCATGACTCGGAGCGGGAGGTGTTATGTCTCTGAAGAAGTTGAGCAACAAAGGCAAGCCAGAGGAAAAGGTTTGATGTTACCTGAGAAGATAACTGAAAAAGTACAAGAATCAAATAAACCCGTGTCTGAGGATGACGCAACTGAATTTCTGAAGATCATGAAGCAAAGCGAATTCAGTATCCTTGAGCAGCTGAAGAAAACCCCAGCTCGTATTTCTATCATGGAGTTAATCCTTACTTCAGAACCACATCGCCGAGCCCTCTTAAAAGTGTTGAATGAAGCCTTTGTAACTAAGGATATTACTGTGGAAGGAGTGGGGAACCTAATTGGAAGAATTCAGGCTGTGAGTAGCATTACCTTTTCCGAAGAAGAGATGGACCCGGCCGGGACCGGTCATAACAAAGCTCTCTATATCACGGTAGAATGCAAGGGCCATGTCGTAGCAAAGGCCTTGATTGACAATGGGTCTGCACTGAATGTCTTACCTAAACATGTCCTTGAACAGCTGCCAGTTGATATATCTCATATGAAGCCGAGTGGGATGATGGCTAGAGCTTTTGATGGTACTATCCGAGAAATCATTGGAAACATTGATTTAGATGTGGTTATTGGCCCCCATACCTTCACTTTAACCTTCCAGGTAATGGAAATCCGACCTGCTTATAGCATGCTTCTGGGACGACCATGGATCCACTCAGCAGGAGCTGTTCCTTCTTCCTTACACCAATGCATCAAGTATGTGATGGATGGTGTCCTCATCACGGTAAAGGCAGAGGAAGCTTTGATTTTGGCTAAGCATTCTTCCGTGCCTTACATCGAGACTACTGAAACTTTGGAGAGTTCATTCCAAGCTTTTGAGATCGTGAATGCCGATTGGATAAAAGAAGGATCCCCCATTCCTGAGCCTAAGATCTCTAAAGCTGCCATAATGACTGCCAAGGTGATGCTGAAAGATGGTTTCCAGTTTGAAAAGGGGCTCGGGGTCAAGTTACAAGGATCGAAGAGTTTGGCGTCCGCCAAGAGCTTTGGAGATCGTTTCGGTTTGGGGTACAAGCCCAGCAAGGCCGATTTTGATAGGGTCTCTAAAGAGAAGAAGGAAAGAGGTCTCGCTAAGTTGTTTGGGCGTGTTGTGCCAAACATGGAGAGGGTTATCCCTCACATTAGGGTAACATTCCCTTTCGCAGCTGAAGTCATCAACCCTGGTTCTGTCGTGATCAAAACGGCTTCGGACTTCCACATTTGTACTCTTGGAGAAGAAGAACCGTCTCACAGTTCATTCATTTCCGTGAAGAAGTCTGGGGAGCTAGTGTGCAACTGGACCGCTACCGTGCTTCCCGATGTCTCTATGTAATTTCTTTTTTTTCTTTTCAAGACATGCATCCATGGTTTTCAAATTTCCCTAAACGGAGAAAACTCTTTTGTAGAGCTTATGCTCCCTTTTATCGTATTAATATAATTACCCGGTTTCCTTTCCAAATATCTTTTGTCTTTTGTATTTTTATTTTCAGGATAAATATTAATTCGGATTGTCTTGATATACCCTATGTCTTTACTGGTGAAGAGATTATTGCCGCAACAGAGGATGAGTTTGAGATCCCGCATGAGTTAGCCCGTTTGGTAGAGAATTCTGAGAGGAAGATAGTCCCTCATCAGGAGGAGCTGGAAGAGATAAACTTGGGGGCAAGCGATGATGATCAGAAGGTTGTCAAAATCGGAACAACCTTGAATTCTGTTCAGAAAAAAAAGTTGATTTCGCTTCTCGAAGAGTATGTGGATGTGTTCGCATGGTCATATGAGGATATGCCAGGTCTTGACCCTAGTATAGTTGAGCACCATATTCCATTGAAATCCGAATACAAGCCCGTAAAACAGAAACTCCGAAGGATGCACCCTGATGTTCTTTTGAAGATAAAGGAAGAAGTCGCAAAGCAGTTAGATGCGGGTTTCCTAAGAGTTGCCGAATACCCGGAATGGGTCGCCAATATCGTGCCTGTACCAAAGAAGGATGGAAAAGTTCGCATGTGTGTGGATTTCCGTGATCTTAATCGAGCAAGTCCCAAAGATGATTTCCCCCTTCCTCATATTGATGTCCTAGTAGACAGTGCCGCCCATAATGGCATGTTCTCCTTCATGGATGGATTTTCGGGATACAATCAGATTAAGATGGCTCCTGAAGATAGCGAGAAAACAACCTTCATCACACCTTGGGGAACCTTTTGCTACAAAGTGATGCCCTTCGGTTTGAAGAATGCAGGTGCTACTTACCAGCGTGCCGCTGTTACTTTGTTTCATGACATGATGCATAAAGAAGTTGAGATATATGTCGATGACATGATAGCCAAGTCTTGCGAGGCACAAAATCATGTTGACGTCCTAAAGAAAGTATTTGAAAGGTTGAGACAGTTTCAGTTACGGTTGAATCCGGCCAAGTGTACTTTTGGAGTGACATCAGGGAAGTTATTAGGGTTTATTGTCAGCAACAGAGGTATAGAAGTGGATCCCGACAAGGTGAAGGCGATTCAAGAGTTACCTTCCCCCAGAACCGAGAAGGAAATACGGAGTTTCCTAGGGCGTATTAACTATATTGCCCGATTCATTAGTCAGTTGACACTTACCTGCGAGCCGATGTTCAGAATGTTGAGAAAGAATGGAGACGCAGAATGGGATGAGGGCTGCCAAAAAGCTTTTGAGAAGATCAAGGCGTATTTGCAGAATCCTCCGGTGTTGATCCCTCCGACGCAAGGACGCCCTTTACTTATGTATTTAACTGTCACAACTAGTGCCATGGGTTGTGTTTTGGGGCAACACGATGAATCTGGGAGACGTGAACAAGCCATTTACTATCTGAGTAAGAAGTTCAATGAATGTGAGATGCGTTATTCCATGTTAGAACGGACTTGTTGCGCTTTAGCATGGAGTGCTCGAAGACTCAGGCATTATATGTTATATTATACCACGTGGTTGATTTCTCGCATGGATCCTTTGAAGTATATTTTCGAGAAACCATATTTGTCGAGTCGAATTTGTAGATGGCAAGTCTTGTTGGCAGAATACGAGATCGTGTATGTGACTCAAAAGGCAGTCAAAGCAAGTGCTCTTGCCGATCACTTGGCTGATCATGCTATGGATGAGTACGAACCACTAAAGTTTGATTTTCCGGATGAAGATATAGTGGTGATTGACGCTGAGCTTAAGGAAAATATGGAGGAAGATGAGTGGTGGACCATGTTCTTCGATGGTGCGGTGAACCTTTCAGGAAGAGGAGTGGGTGCTGTGATCATTGCACCAGATGGCCGACAGTTCCCCGTGGCTTGCAAATTGAATTTCCCATGTACAAATAACATTGCTGAGTATGAAGCATGTATCAATGGATTAATGGCGGCAATCGATTTGAAGGTGAAAAGATTGGAGATTTTTGGAGATTCCGCTCTTGTCATTTATCAAGCGCAAGATTTGTGGCAAACTAGAGATTCAAAGCTGATACCTTACCAAAAATTGCTCACCAAGCTTATAGATGAGTTCGAAGAAACTAAGTTTAATCGGATTGATCGAGAGAAGAATCGTTTTGCAGATGCATTAGCTACTCTAGCTTCTATGTTCAAACTGGAATGCGGAATAATGCTCCAACCATTGAGAGTAGAAGTGAGAGAAACTCCGGCATGTTGTGCTGCATTAGAAGATGAGCCAGATGGGAAGCCGTGGTTCCATGACCTAGTACAATTTATCAAATGTCGAGAATACCCACCGGGGGCAAGTCGGAGCGACAAGAAAACTCTTCAGCGTTTGGCCTTAGATTTCTACCTCGATGGTGAGGTTTTGTATAAAAGAAGGGCGGATGGTGCCTTGCTTCGTTGCGTTATTGTACATGAAGCCAAGAAGATCATGACTGAGACCCATGAGGGGATTTGCGCCACGCATGCTAGTGGACACATGATGGTGAGACAGATAATGAGACGGGGTTACTTCTGGCTCACCATGGAGCGAGATTGCATTGACTATGTCAGAAGGTGTCATAAATGCCAGGTCTACGCTGATCACATCAATGTCCCTCCCGCTCCCCTATTCAACATGGCATCCCCTTGGCCATTTGCAATGTGGGGAATTGACATCATCGGTCAGATTCATCCGAAAGCTTCCAATGGTCACCGATTCATCCTTGTTGCGATTGATTATTTCACGAAGTGGGTTGAAGCTGCCTCCTACCCAAACATCACGCAGAAGACAACCATGCGGTTCATCGAGAAAAATATCGTTTGTCGCTATGGGGTTCCTGAAACAATCATTACCGATAATGGCACCAATTTGAATGGGAAGCTAATCGACAACCTTTGCAAACAATGGAAAATCAAACACCGAAACTCTTCGCCTTACCGTCCAAAGATGAATGGCGCGGTCGAGGCAGCAAACAAGAACTTAAAGAAGATTATTCAGAAGATGGTGGTCACCTATAAGGATTGGCATGACATGCTTCCTTTTGCTTTGCATGCTTATCGGATCGCCATTCGTACTTCTACGGGGGCAACTCCTTACTCCTTAGTCTACGGTATGGAAGCAGTGATTCCACTCGAGGTGGAAATTCCTTCTCTCAGAATCTTGGCGGAATCCGGAGTGGAAGAGTCTGATTGGGCGAGAGTGAGGTATGAGCAGTTGAATCTAATCTCAGAGAAACGATTGACAGCAATGTGTCATGCTCAATTATACCAAAAGAGGATGGCAAATGCTTATAACAAGAAGGTGCGACCTCGCGAGTTCAAGACCGGAGACTTAGTATTGAAGAAGATTCTTCCTCATCAGGAGGACAGTCGAGGGAAATGGGCCCCAAAGTATGAAGGCCCATATGTGGTCAAGCACGCATTCTCTGGAAATGCTCTAAGGCTTACTAATATGGATGGAGATGATTTATCGAGACCAGTGAACGCTGAATCTGTCAAGATGTACTTCGCATAGAGACTTGTAGACTACGCCTCCCTTGGATTAAAGGACATAGGGTTTTGTCATGACAAGACATTTAATATTCCTCCTGAATTAAATGAACCTTTTTTCTCAAAAGACTTGCATATTTAAAATTTGCATCTTAACTCTTAAAGCGACGAAAGGAAGCATGGTACCAACGGTCAAGAGGAATAGTTCAGCCTTAATTCACTAATCAATGTTAAGTTTTGCAGGAATTTAACCTTTGTTTTGCAGAAGTACCTTTAAGCATCAGACTCTGAGGTTAAGTTTGCAAGGCATCCGAGTGGAGCCACCAGCGTCTGAGTAGAGCTGGATTTATGTTTCTGCATCGCGGTATTCGAGGGGAGACGTCCGAGTGAAACCGTATTTTATATTACCGCAAGGCATCCGAGTGGAGCCATCAGCGTCCGAGGGGAGCTGAAGTTTCCAACGTCCGAGTGGAGTTATCGGCATCTGAGTAGAGCCGTCATTCATCAGCATCTGAGCAGAGCTGAATTCATAAGTAGAGTCGTCATTCATCAACATCTAGGCTAAGCTGAATTCATTTTATCTAAGTAGGGTCATCAGCATCCGAGTGGAGCTGAATTCGCAAGGCGTTCGAGTGAAGCCACCAGCGTCTGAGTAGAGCTGGGTTTATGTTTCTGCATCGCGGGATTCGAGAGGAGACGTCCGAGTGAAGCCGCATTTTACATTTTTTCTGCAAAGCATCCGAGTGGAGCGATTAACATCTGAGCACAGATGAATTTATTTTTCTGCAAGTTAAATTTCCGCATCGACATCAGAGTGGAGGTAAATTTACATTTAAGCAATTTATATTTCTGCAAAGCGTCCGAGTGGAGGTAAGCTCACACTTCGCGATTTACATTTCCGCATCATGGTGTCCAAGTGGAACCGTTCCCTTTTTGCTCTTGGCTCGTCATCCTGCATTTAGAACATTCGTGGTATTGGGGCAACCGTCTTTACTGCTCATCAAAAATCTAGGTTACACCTTATTTTTGATAAGACAGTAAAGAGGGGGCAACTGTTGCTACCCGAATTTTGACACGATTAGGTTAATTATTGCATGCCCTTTTTTTATATTTATTCGTTCTATTATTTATTTGCGTAGTATTCATTTTAATACCTATCGTATATTTATTTCGTATCGTATTACCCTTTTTCTTCCTCCCTCTCCGTAAATCTCGGTTCCTTCAACGTTCAAATTGTCTTCATCATTAAAAGAAAGGCATCTTCATTACCCTTTTCTAAAATCCTCCGTAAATCTTGGCTTTCTCTTTTCCTTTAAACCATTCCCTCTCCATTCCTTCAAACGTTCAAAAATTTGTTTCATCATTAAAGGAAAAACACCATCATTTTACCCCTACTAATTAACTCCATAAAATCCCTCCCCATTTTTTGACGAAGGGGATCCGATCGACACTCTCGCTCCCTCTCAATTCGTCTCTCCCTCTCCCAAAATTTAAAATCAAGCACAACCAAAACCAAACTACCCACAACCCAAATCAGCCACCACTGCTCCGGCCACCACTACTCCTGCTACCCAAAAACAGCCCCAAGTCAGTCCCAAAATCAGCTCCGATACCTCCATTAAAAAATAGCCACAAACAGCTCCAAAACCTCCATCAACACAGCCCCAAACCAGCACCAAATCAACCCCGAAACAGCCCTGAAATCCACACAAAACAGCTCCAAATTAAACCCACAATCAGCCCTGAAAACCAGCCCCAAAATCCAGCCCCAAGACCGCCCGAAACAATACTCAAATCACAAAAAAATCCAGCTTAAATCAGCCCTCAAATCTGCCCAAAATCAGCCCTTAAATCACCCCACAACCAGCCCAAAATCAGCCTTCAAATCACCCACATAAAAAATCATTAAACCCCAAACCAATTGAAACTGAAACCGCACCTCACCGCCGTTTACCGTCGCGACCGCTGCTGCCCACCGCCGATCCGTCCGCTTGCTTGTCGCTGTTCACGCCCGGAATCAACCACATCGCCCTCACCCCTTGTTCGTTCCCTCTATCACTTTCACTTGTCCCGTTTGTTGATTTGGTGTTGTCCCTTGTTGGATTTGTTTCTTTTGTGCTTGCTGCCGTTGCTTTGTATTTGTGCAGGAAAAGGAAATAAGGAGAATAAGTGTTGGTGGTAGGGTATTAGGAGAGGGTTTGGGCTTGGGCAAGCCGGCCCATTAGGGAGAAAAGAATAGAAGATGGGCTAATGGGTTTTAGGCTGGCCCGTCAGGAGTTTTTTATTATTTATTTATTTTGTTCGTAGTATTTCCGTATGCATGTTTGTAATATTTATTTACCCGCTTTATTTTTATCGCTCGTGCTACTAACCGATCTGTGATGCAGGTACCCATTCGAGAAAAAATGTATGCTTTATTTGTTTATTTATCATATTTATTATGCATGATTATTTTAATGGCTAGATTTTAAATTAACCCATTTCGCATGAGAATTAATTTGGTTAATAACTCCCTTTAATAATTTATTTACTCGACCCTTGCTTGAACGAATTAGGATTAGTAATTACTTAACTTTAATTTTTTATTAAATGCATGAAATTTGAATAGGACTAGTAATAAACATCACTCTTTAATTTAATTGCATGATTATTAATTACTAAAATCCTTAAATCTTCAATAAATCCCTAAAAATCAAAATGAATAAAATCAATCAAAGAAAATTAAACAAAGTAGTTATTAAATTTAGGATTTAAACCTTTTCCAATAACTTAAGCTCACTCAAAAATTTTAAGATAGTAAATCACCAAAGGAAAAAATCATTTGAAAGTGAAAAGATAGTAAATGGGCCTTAAGCCCAACTCGTAGAAAATACCTCCATATTTTTAATCCCTCTTAAAAATCCTTTAAAAATATTCTTTAAATCTTTAATGTTGTATGATCATTTTAATTCAGAAATCCTTCGTTATTTATTATATGCTCGTGAATGCTTTTTTTAATTTATGCTTATCTTGACGAATATGTTATGTGCGCGGCTTCGACCCCACTTCTCGGTCTTTTTCTCTTTTTTATGTGTTTTTCGCATTCACTCAAAACGGTACTTTGCTAGTCTATGCATGCTCAGAATCACTTAGTAAATAGGATTAATCATGTGCATTAGCCCAATGATGATAGTGTTTCAAATGTGATGATAGTGGATTTATTCACCGTGATTCGTCTGTGATTTACTAGGGTCGTCGCTTTGGTAAAGATTAATAATAAAATGGTAGTAATTTCACCAAAATTTGCATGTAATCGGATTAATCTTTGAACTCGGCTAAATTAAAATGGAATAGGTAAAACAACCAACCTTTTTATTTCTTAGAGGATAAAAATGTTTATTTTCTTTTTTAACAACTCGGTAATCAATTAGGATAAAATTAATCCAACCAACTTGAGAACTAAAGCGACGATCCCTCCCTGAGGGCCAAATTACTTGTTTTCAACATGATTTTTAAACACCTCTTTTTAGAACCGGTAACCTTTTTAAGGATGAGACTTGGGTGCCTAACACCTTCCCGAGTCCATAAAACGACCCCGAACCATTGTTCTCGGGTTCAGACCCTTTTCTTTTGTGCCTTAGTTTTTATTTTATTTTCTTCTTTTCGGACTTTTTAGGTTTCCCTAAACCTTAGAAAAATAGGGTGGCGACTTCATTGTTATGTGTTTTCACATTTGCGTCCCGAATTTCGCTCGCGACGGTGCGACACACATGTTGGAAAAATAAAGAGGCAATATGTGTAGCATCATGAGTTTTCGAACATGGTATAAAATGTGCCATTTTGGAAAATCGATCCACCACAACAAAGATAGAATCATGGCCATTCCTAGACTTAGGCAAACCCAAAACAAAATCCATAGATAAATCTACCCATGGGTGTTGTGCAACAGGTAGAGGCATATAGATAGCATGATGTTTAGATTTGGACTTGGCAAGTTTACAAGCGATGCACCGATTCACAATGTTAGCCACATCTACTTTCATTCGTGGCCAATAGAAATGAGACTTTAAAGCATGCAACGTTTTGGTGATGCCAAAGTGACCACTTAAAGCTCCTCCATGAGCTTCCAACACAAGTAGTTCTCGAACATTAGAGCGGGGCACACACAATTTATCATACTTGAACAAATAATTATCATGCCTAAAGAAATGCGTATGTGATCCATGTGCACATGCGGCATATATGTCACAAAAATCCTCATCACTCTCATACAATTCAATTAAATGTGAAAACCCAAATAGTTGTACATCAAGAGAGTTCAAGAGAGCGTACCTTCGCGAGAGGGCGTCGGCTACCACGTTCTCCTTGCCTTGCTTGTACTTGATGGTGTAGGGAAATGCCTCAATGAATTCCATCCACTTGGCGTGGCGTTTGTTCAACTTGGCTTGGCCTTGAAGGAACTTCAAACTTAAGTGGTCGGTGTGGATGACAAACTGATTTGGCAGCAAGTAATGTTCCCACACCATGAGTGTTCTTACTAAGGCATATAACTCTCTATCATACGTGGAGTAGTTGAGCTGGGCACCGCTGAGTTTCTCACTAAAGTATGCAATGGGTCGTCCCTCTTGAGTTAGGACAGCTCCTATGCCTATGCCACTTGCATCACACTCTAACTCGAAAGCCTTGTTAAAGTTGGGTAAGGCTAACACCGGAGATTGCATAAGTCTCTCCTTGAGTTCCTTGAAAGCTGCCTCTTGTCGACTTCCCCACTCAAAAGTTACATGTTTCTTGGTGAGCTCATTGAGGGGAGCAGCTATGGTTGAGAAGTTTGGTACAAATCGACGATAAAAACTCGCGAGACCATGGAAGGATCTCACTTCGCTAGCACTCTTAGGATTAGGCCACTCTCTAATGGCCTTCACCTTTTCCTCATCAACCTGTACGCCATCTATACTCACAACAAAGCCAAGAAAATGTACTCTATCCAAGCACAATTCACACTTAGAAAGTTTAGCATATAATTGATGTGCACGCAAAGTGTCAAGTATGGTGCGCAAGTGATTCACATGTTGTTCAAGAGAAGGACTATACACAAGAATATCATCAAAATACACAACAACATATTTTCCTATGAATTCTCGCAGCACATAATTCATCAATCTCATAAAAGTGCTAGGGGCATTGGATAAACCAAAAGGCATTACCATCCATTCATATAAACCATGTTTGGTTTTGAAGGCTGTTTTCCACTCGTCGCCCTCGTGCATTCGGATTTGGTGGTAACCACTCATGAGGTCAATCTTGGAATAGACCGTACTCCCACTTAGCTCATCAAGCATGTCATCAAGGCGGGGTATGGGGTGTCGATATCTCACTGTGATCTTATTGACGGCGCGACAGTCCACACACATCCTCCATGTCCCATCTTTCTTTGGTACAAGTAGTACGGGTACAGCGCAATGGGACATACTCTCCCTAATGAAACCTTTACTCAACAACTCCTTGACTTGCTTTTGGAGTTCTTTTGTCTCCTCGGGGTTGCATCGATAGGCTGGTCTATTCGGTATAGCAGCACCGGGTACAAGATCTATCTTGTGTTCTATACCGCGGATGGGAGGAAGACCACTAGGCATCTCGGATGGAAACACATCATCAAATTCCTGCAAAAGGGAAACAATTGGACTTGGTGGAGAAGAAATGGGGTTAGTGGCAGCATTCAAACAATATGGCTTGTACTGAAGCACAAGGCACACTTTGTTAGTGATAAGGGCTTGCCTCACATCCTTACCCCTTGCTACCATACTCAACTGTTTTGGCTCACTCTCTCTACCATGCTTACTTTTGTCATGGCGTGTATTCAGCTCTCCTCTTACTTTCTTCTCTCCTCTCTTCTCTTGTGAGCTACACTCACTTTCCCTCAAGATACCATGCTTACTTTTTTCATGGCTGGTTTTTTCCTCTTTCGCACAACTTACTTTCTTCTCTCCTCTCTTGTCTCTCATCTTCCTCATTAACTGAAATTCTGCACTTGCTTTTGCCATGTGCATTTGATCTTCCCGGACTTGTATAGGAGTGAGTGGAACAAAGCTGAACTTCTTCCCACGGTGGGTGAGATGAAGCTTGTTAGTCCGACCATCATGGACTACCCACCTATCAAATTGCCATGGTCGACCAAGAATGAGGTGACTCGCGTCCATGGGAACCACATCACACAATCGTTCATCCTCATAACCACCCATCTTAAGAGCTACAAGAACTTGCTCCTTTACCTTCACTTCCCCATCATCATTAAACCAATGCAAAGAGTAAGGATTGGGATGTGGGGTTGTAGGCAAGCCAAGCTTCAAGACTAAGAGATGGCTTGCTACATCCACCACACTCCCATTATCAACAATAAGTGAAACAATTTTACCTTTGACTTCACACCGTGAATGAAAAAGGTTCTCCCATTGCTCGTCATGGATATCCTCCTCCTTTGTTTGAGCACTCATGCTCCTCCTCACAACCAAGGTCATAGGGGCTGTCGGAACCACTTCTTCTTCACTACTTCCAGTTTCTTCTTCTTTCATTCCATCCTCTTCTTCCATCTCATCATCACTTTCAGTTTCATAGTTGCCCTCACGGATGATCACTATTCGTCGGTTGGGACACTCGGATGCAATGTGACCTCTTCCTTGGCATCGATAACATTGGATGTTCGATGAGAATCTCTTGGGCTGATTTGGATTGGTAGTGAGTGAGTTAGGGGTCTGTTTTGGCGGAGGATTAGGGGTGTTACTCTTGGAGTAAGGTGTGTATGGTTTTGGGTTGGGGTTCACTGTTTTGGAATCTTTTTGGTTTGGTTGGTCTTTGGGGTAGGATTTCCATGGTGTTTTTGGGGTGGAAGAGTAGGTTTGGGCAGTGTTTCGGCTAGTGTAAGGCTTCTTCTTGGTGGACTCGTATGCTTCCACCTTTAAGGCATAATGGAGCATAGGTTCCAAGTGATCAAGCTCCTTCAATTCAAGCTTATACCGAATCCGTTCATTGAGGCCATTGAGGAATCGAGACATAGTGACTTCTTCACTTTCATCGGTTTCGGTTTTGATAAGAAGTTCCTCTAGCTCATTGAAATACTCACCCACAGACTTGGAACCTTGCTTGAGACCTTGTAACTTGTTTTGCAAGTCACGTTTGTGGTTGGCGGGCACAAACCTTGCCCTCATTACCCTCTTCATTTCTTCCCAATCCCGAATGGCATCCTCTTCCCCCCTGTTTTTGCAAACCTTATCCCACCAACTAACCGCATAATCATCAAACTCCATAGCAGCCAGCTTGACTCTCTTCTCATCCGAATACCGGTGACAATTAAAAATACGCTGAATTTTTCCTTCCCATTTGAGGTACTCCGAAGGATCAGTAGTGCCTCTAAAGGTAGGAATTTGCACTTTAATACCACTCAACTTGTCATCAACCTTCTGTTCTTGTGTCGCCTCAAACTGCCTTCCAAACTGAAATGTGGGATTTCGTTGTCGCCTACCCCTATTGGACTGTGGAGGCTCTTCAAACTCTTCACCATCACTCTCACAAGGTTCCTCATAATATCCAAGTGTGTTATGGGGTGTGGTTTTAGCATGATAATGAGGAATTAGGGGTCGACTAGTCGATGTTTGGAGATCCCTTCGGTTAAGGTTGGCATTGTCATACTTCTTTCGGATGGACTTCATCTGCTCCTCAGTTATGGGTACCTTAAGAGGGGGTGGGACTGGTTTTCGGGTCTCCGTGGTGAGGCAACTAGGGAAGCCACGGCTGGCCACCCCTTTGAACTTGGCCTTTAAAGGATCATGCACCTCATCACTGTCAAGGTGATCCTCCTCTTCGGTCTCACAAACAACATGCTCCTCTTGGGAACCTTTAGGGGGCTTAGGAGGAAGCTCTCTTGGGGTCACCGGGGACTTATTACTCCCCTCTAACAAGGTGAGACGTGCCTCGGTTCGGTCAGCAGTAGCCTTCAAAGAGGCCAAGGCAGCAAGGACTTGCTCTAGTGCCTCGGCACTTCTACTACTACTAGAATGAGGTCTACTTCGGTTAGACATTATGCCAAGAACAGTACCTGCACACTCAACAAACGTTAGTAGAAAAAAAGCTCTCCCTCACGTGTTTGAACACTCGTGTTTGATCACTCGAAAAAATACGTGCTCACAAACACTCAACTTCGCGTTATCCGTGTACCTACACACTTAAACAAAGGTTAGAAAAATAATTCTCTCCCTCACGTGTTTAATACTCGTGTTTATCACTCGCAAAAGATAGCCTCACAAATCGCTCAAGAAAATTCCACAAAGCTTGCTCACCACACAACTCTTGCCTCAAACAAACTTGTGACTCAAACTAAGCGTTTCGTAAACAACTACCTTCGCAAGTGCTCAAGAGATTAGACAAGAAAAGGAAGGACTCAACAAAGACTCAAGAAGGACTGCAAAGAATTCAAGGAAAGTTGAATATTTTTTTTTTTTTTTTTTGGGAAAATTTTGAATTTTCCGTTGGAGGGAAGGAAGCTGGAAAAATATGAGTTAAAGGAGTAAAAGACTCAAGAGAAGACTCAAAGATTTGTTGAAAAAGACTTGGAAGTTTAGGACTTAAGAAAACTTAAGTTTAGGAATTCATAGGTTTAGGACTTGAGTTTAGGACTTGTTTAAGACTCAAATAAAAGAGAAGGACTGCTGGACAGAAGAAGAAAAGGAAGAGGACGTGCTGGACCTTGGAAGAAAAAGGGTCAACTTGGGTAGGGATTTTATTTTTAAAAGAAATGATGTTTTGCCACTTTTTCCCTAAGTCTTGGTGTTAGGTGATTTTTTTCTCCTTTGCATTTAATGCAAAAGAAAAGCCAAAGACTTGGAGTCCGGCTAGAGTGAGGGCTAGAGGCCTCTTTGTTGGCTATTTTGGTGAGGGAAATTAATATTTTAGAGGGAAACACTAGGTTTTAGCCTTTTGAATAAAGCTTGGATCAAAAATCTCCCTTTTTCACACAATTTGCAAGAATACCAAGAACAAAAGGATGAACACCAAGAACACACTTTTCAGATTTTTTTTTTTTTTTTTAATCTTTGAGCTAGCAAAAATCAGCACAAAGTCACTCACTTTACCACATGAACTAGGCAACAAAATCAAGCACTCTTGACGTGAGAAACTAAGAAAAACAGCTGGAAAATATGATGATATACTGTTCACAAAGTCACAAACGAAGAACAACAAATAACTCCAAGGCGCCAAAAGCTCCGCTACCACTTGATATGATCCGGCCTAGTGTAAGTAAGCCGAATGATATATGGAGCTTAAGGAGGATCTAGCCGATGGGGTTAACAACAAGGTTCGAATAAAAGAGCGGAAGATGAACACACAAGACACGGATTTGCAGCGGAAATAGATTAAAAAAAAGGAAGAAATGATGCTACCCGGAATGATGATTATTGCTAGATGGTCTGGATGGTAGCAATGAACAAATGCATAACTTGTAGAGCTCAAACCAAGATCAGCAAACAACACAAATATATATTCGAGTCACCAAACTATTGTCAATTCGATTACAAATGATTTCCCGGAGGAAGATCGGGAGGAGTGTTCTCTACTCAAGCGATCTTTCTCCAAGATGGATTGAAGAGTTTAGGGACCTAGGTGATAGGTTAAGGAGTGTTCTCAACTTACAAATATCACTCAAAGTCTAAAACTGCTAATGAACATGAAACAAGAGCTATTTATACAAGTAAGCAAAAGACAGCAAATCCGAGGCTAACGTGATTCACGGTTAGGACTAACCGTGATCACGTTAGTCAAAAACTAACGACCGTGATTCACGGTAGTAATAACCGTGATCACGGTTAGGCAACCAACTATCAGCTCACACTCCCGACGGTAACGTGATTCACGGTAAGGGGAAAAACGTGAATCACGGTAGTCAAAAGGTTCCGACCGTGATCACGGTGGGGATGAACCGTGATCACGGTAAGGACTCTTCTTTGGTTCGATGGAAGATCATATAGGCCGGCCTTTCCTTGACTTGGGTGGATCCTTTCTCTCTCATTTTGCCTTCCAACCATAAGGACAAACCTCTTGCTTTGCTTCGTGTGATCGGACATCGAGGGTATGCATCTTGAGTGTCGATAATGGTGTTGGAAGGGTCCGGGATCATATCACACTGTTACAATTTTGGTTATTTAAAAAAATTATTATTGTCCTGAAATCCCTGTGGTTTGATCCTTTTACCACTTGCTACAGTTTTAATTAATTGTGCATGGTGAATTGTATGATTTATTTTTGTTGGTTTCGGCACCCATTAAAATTTTGACGCCGTTGCTGGGGATTTCATCGGTTCTAACTTTAATTTCTTTGTTTTATAACCAAATCCTCTTGTTCGCAATTAAGCAACCCAGAGATCAACAAGGACAAAGGACAAAAAAGAAAGAAACATAACCGAAAGACAATTCTTCCCAGATATCACAACCGAACTCTTTCCCAGACCTGGGAGAGAGCACATCTGCACTCAGATGGCTGGAGCAATAGAGGTATGGTTAAAATCCATAGACAATAAAATAAATAACCTACATGTTCGTATCTCTTCTGTTGTAGATCAGGTGCAACAACTCTCACATGGAGCGTCTGGCTTCCAATCACATCCTTGGGCGGATGCCCACAACTACAACCAAGGATGGGAGTATCCCCCGAATTTCAACTGGACTCCACAACAGCCACCACAATCACAACAGCCACCGCAGATCACTGGTGTTCCGATGGAAGATATGCTCAAACAGTGTATGCAAGCCACTCAAGCTAGCATCTCAAGTCTCGTACAATCAAACAAAGTAATGCAGGAAGAGATGGGACAGATGCAGCTAGCATTGACCAACCAGAAACAAGAGCAAGGAAGGTTTCCATCAACTACTGAGGACAACCCGATATATAATGTCAGTTCTATGACATTAAATGAGCGGGACTGAAATTCCAGATAGAACTGTCCTTCCCCTAGGTCTGGGGAAGAAGCCATCAGCAGTGCCAGTCCCAGACCAATTCGAACCAGAGGCAGAGGTAACTCTTGAAAAATCAATCAAGGTAAATCCTACTCCAGAACCAGTACTACCCAAGAAGGAACAACAGGAAATCCCTAATCCCTTCCCAAGAAGGTCTTGGAAGACCAAGGAGGAAAGGGAGAGGAGAGCTCTTTTTGATTTTTTTAAAATAACGCCGATCAATCCTATTCCAAAACCGCTGCTGCAAAAGAAGGAACAGGTAATCCCTCTTACTTTTCCTGAAAGGGCTGAAAAGTCCAAGAAGGTAAGGGAAGAAAAAGCTATTCTTGATATTTTTCGTAAAGTAGCCATTAACATTCCTTTACTTGATATAATTGCTCAAGTTCCTAAATATGACAAATTTTTAAAAGAATTATGTACTAACAAAAAGAAGCTTGTAGGCATAGAGAGGATCAATTTGAATGAGAATGTATCAACTATTTTTCAGAAGAAGTTGCCCAACAAATGCAAGGATGGAGGGACCTTTGCAATTCCCTACAAAATTGGAGAGCAGACTGTAGAGAAGGCGTTGTGCGACTTAGGGGCTGGAATAAATGTTTTGTCACTAACAATTTTTAAGACTCTGAATATTGGTGAATTGAAAGAAACAGGGGTTGTAATTCAATTAGCTGATAGATCGATTATATACCCTATTGGTGTTATTGAGGATGTGTTAGTACAGGTTAATAACTTTTTTTTCCAGCTGACTTCTATGTTGTGGATATGGACAACGAACATTCAACAAAATCTACAGAGGTGCTGCTTGGAAGACCCTTCTTGAGGACAGCAAGGGCGAAGATTGATGTGGCAGGAGAGAGTTTAACATTGGAATTTTGTGATGAAATCCAATATGTATGATGCCATGAAATTTCCAAACGATATGCATAGTGTAAATTGCATAGATGTTATTGATCCTGATGTTGATGATATGCATAAATTAAATGCTACTAATCCTTTGGAGCATGTTCTTAGTAGAAACATTGACAATCCGAAAAAGATAGAAAAGGAGAAAGTTTTGAAAATCAGCAAGAAGATTAAAGAAACTGTGTTTGAACTTGAAGTTTCTAATTCCTATGATAAACTTTCTGATGATGTTAAAGTACCGGGAATTCATAATAAATTTCTCCCTTCAGTTTTGCAGGCACCGAAGATTGAGTTGAAAACCTTGCAAGGAGAGTTGAAGGAAGAAAGGCTTGCGAGGGTACTAAATGAGTACGGAGAGGCCATTGAATGGAGGATAGCTAATACGAGTGATGCAATCCACATCATACCTACTGGAGATTGAAACAAAGCAAGAACAATGTCTAGTTCGAGACTATAAAGAGGGATGCTTCATGGGAGGCAACCCATGTGTTTTTAATATTTTCATTTTTACTGATTTTTATTTTTATTTTATTTTATTTTTATTTTTATTTTTATTATTTTCTTCTTCGTCCCTGTCAATAACATCCTCATGGAGTTTGATGTTTTGATTTTGTGTTTTATTAACATGAGAATGAGGGCTGAGTGAATTAATTTGAAGCCTGGGGAGGGAATTAAAAAAAAATCATGGCTGATGAGGAAATTTAAGCCCTAGAAGCTTTATGGGCTTAAGTGATAACCCATTTTCACAAACACAATGTCGGACATACACTCTCCCAATTCCAAAATCAAAAAACAGCCCCCATCTTCTTCTTCCTCCCAAAACCCTAGCCGCCGCCCCCCTCCTCCCCCCTAAAATCCAAACCAAGAAATCCGACCAGCCATGGTGCTCACAAGAGGAACCGGCTCCAAACCCACTACAAAACCGAGCCAAAAACACAAACCCAAGACCCGAACCACCAAATAGCCGCCCTTATCGTCGATTCCGGTCGGTGGAAGAGGGTGATGAAGAGTTCTACCTCGACATCTATGGTAACTACACCAAGGACCAACCCACTCACTGGACACAGCCGCGTGTCACGGCGAGAAACCCGCGGGTTCCAGCTCCTCCAGCACCATTGTCGCACACCGCCTCTCCTTCATCATCGCCATCACGACCAGCCAAGCATTCACCGTCGGCGACTGCCTCGCCGCCACTGCCGCCTGCCCCACCACAACCATGATTTTCCCCGGGTTCCTTCTTTCCTTTTTATCTCTTTTATTTCATTTTTCGCTGAGTCTTTTCCTTTTCTCACACTTTGAGGACAAAGTGTCGTCTAGTGTGGGGGAGGTATTTTATGTGTTTTTGATTGTATATATTAGGTCTTTTATGTGTTTTTGATTGTGTATTTATGCTTAATCGATTGAGGTTATTGAAAACCAGCCCCTGTTTTTCATTTTCGCTTGATTGATGGGAGTGTTTGAAAACCCACACTGCCCTTGTTTTTTAAAACCCCTCTATTTGAATGAATGGTTTAGGCACTTTGAATAGGAAGCACTCATCCCACTGCACATATTCATACGCACAGTCACACTACTTGTTAGTTCCTATATCCATGTCTTGCTTTAGTCGCTTGTAGTCATTTGTCTACCCGTGTGAGCTCTTTGAACTTTCATGGCATGATTATTTTTTCTGAGTGGATGCATGACTTTCTACTGGCTGGATTTGCATGAGACCCCTAGGTATAGGCACCATTAGACGTGGGAAAGCGATGAAATGATTAAAAACTTTACATTTTTCTTCTTATCTTTTTTCTTGTTTTTATCTTGCCCCGGCCACTCATATCACCTTCTTTTCATCACCCTTCTAACTGTTCGAGACTTTTCTTTCTATTCTTAGCAGGCGAGATTTCTCTGGCAGTGAGCAAGGTGGGGCAAAGAGAAGTAATAACATTAGAGTGGGGGTATTAAGATGCGAGACAGTATGGAAAGCCAAGGCAGATTCTAAAGAGGAACATTTATGACGAACTATGAGATCATTAAGCTGAAAACAAAGGCAGACGCCCAGAGCAACAGTATGGCAAGCCACAACGGGACAAAAGAAGCAGAATTTCAGAATAATGAACAACTAAACGAAGATGTTCAAGGCAATCAACGAGCAAAAATGTAAATGAAGGGATAAGACCGAAGCACTTAAGGCAATCACACGGTTGAGCCTGATCATTCGACAGAGACTTTACTGCTCCAGTCAGTCATTGGAATTAAATTGTACACTCCTCTTTTGCTCAAAGAAAGAAAAAAAAAGAGCAAAAAGAATGAATAAAAATTCGAGCAGAGGAGGAGCAAAATTCAGAACGGAGCAGAGAGTGAAGAAATTCAGAAGAATGAGAGAACTACAAAGAAGAATACCCCCACTGATCATCCCACACTTTTTACCTTGCCTCGCTGCTGTCAAACATGAGACACTCTCGCCACCTCATTTTTTCCAGCTAAGAAGCCCTCTATCCTTCCTTCTCTCTCTTTTGAACCCTCTTCTCTTACACAATTTCTCTTGCTTTACCTTTGCAAAGTTTTTATGATTGTATGATTACCTGTGCATGTGTTCTCCGTACTCGGGTCGCTATTACAAATCTGATTTTGTGCATCGTTATTTGCATTGTTGAGTGTAAACACCTTGCCATAATCCTTGGTGAGTTTGAGTGCAAATACTATTTTCTGTGTGAGGATTGCTTGCGACTATGCTAGGTATGAGAAAGTTTCTCCCTTGGTTTCGTTATTCCTTGGGTTTGATGCGGATGCTATCTAGGTAGGAGGTTGTGTCGAATGTTGTGCTTGTGTGCTGAGTGTGCTGTTTCATGTTCGTCTTTTTTGTGGGAAACCATTTATTCTTATTAGAGAGGCTGTTTTGAGTGAAATGCTCGAGGGCGAGCATAGGGTAGTGTGGGGGATTTGATTGAGTGCTTAAATGCCTTATTTATCATCCTATTTTCCTATTATTTTGAATGATGATACTGCTAATTGTGGCTATTTCTACTCCTTTTTATAGATTAATTGGGTTACATGTAGATTGAGAGAAAGGGAAAGAAAAGCCATGAAAAGAGCTTGAAATTGTGGATACTTGAAGAGATGAGCAGATTGCTGCTCAATGAGCTAAATAAATCCAGCACTGAGCTTAAAAGAAATCCTTTGGTCTCACAAGAAATTGAAATTGAAGGCAGCAACTTCCTCTTGATTTTGTTCGTGTTGTTTAATTGTTACAAGCATAGAATTAATCCAACAGCAGCCAAAGAGATTAAAGGAATTGTGAAGAGAAGGAATCCTGGGCTGTTTATTAAGTCATGTTTGCGCTTCCCTTTGCTAAAAGGCAAGAAATGGGCTTGGGCCCATTAGAGCCTTGTTGCTGCTTTGTACGACTGCATCCAGCAGCCTCCTCCTTTGATTGAATTTAAGTCCCAATTAGAATTTCTTGAGGACATTAAGACCTTTTATTTTAATAATTAATTAAATCCTATTTTGTAGGATTTTAGTTGGATTAGGTTTATTATTTAAACAAGACCTAGCTGGACAAAAGAGACATCTCTTCTTCCCTGGAACTGATTGTCACGGCCACTGTTCTTATTTCTATCAATTTTACTTTTTCTTCTTTTCTTGATTTAATTAATTCATGCATAATAATTGCTTGTTTTAATTATGTCTTGTTCTAGCTAATTCATTCATTCTTGGTAAAGACTCTAGGATCTTGGTCTGATATGTTGTGAGATCAAATTGAGTTTTATAAATTTCAATTCTAAATTTTTACCCTTTTTAATTAAATGTTAATTTATTCATGTTCTGATTAAGAGTAGCTAACTTGATTTTAAATATGAATGATTACAGCTTTTCTTAGAAACTGATAAGATTCTATGTTGATCTTGTAAGATTTGGAGTCGTGCCTGATCGGAACGGTGGTGGTCGATGTTGGATGTACCTGCAAAGCGCCGGAGGGGGGGCTCCGGCATAGACACTCCGATGCTTAAGTCAGTTCGGGTTTCAAAAATAACAGAGGTTCGTCTGAGTGATCTCGATCTTACCTTCAGATTGGAAAAGTA
Source organism: Viola odorata (assembly GCA_963691705.1). Lineage (NCBI taxonomy): Eukaryota > Viridiplantae > Streptophyta > Magnoliopsida > Malpighiales > Violaceae > Viola > Viola odorata. The sequence goes on along the minus strand of OY829540.1, from coordinate 13,934,139 downwards.
GGGGTATTTATAGGCCTGTTCGGCGATACCAATCCAGGCGATGTCAGATGGTGACGTCACAAGCGATACCGACAGATGACGTCATGAGCGATATCATACGGGTTGTCGAGAGCGATAAGCTCGTGAGTCCCTAGGATGGGATGGTGCCGTGCGTGTAGAGTCGCGTGAGTCCCCCCCCCCCCCCCCCCCCCCCCCCCCCCCCGCTGATGTCGACCATCCTAGGAATCCTTCTCTGATTCTCGGGCGATATGAAGATATCTTGTGGGTCTTATGGGAAATCGTCCTGGTGGGAGCCGCAAGTGTGGTAGCACCGTTAGGGCTGTCTTGATTGTTATCATAAGCCCAACTGAAAACGAGCCCGAGTGTTTACCAAGGGCTGTCCATGTCTGAAATCTTAGATGAAAACTTGTTCCTTCGTGGGGCGGTATGTCTGCAGGATCTCCGAGTTTCTCTGACTGCTCGACATTAACCGTGTTAAGTGATGAGCTGGAACTTAGTTCTGAAGCTTTCCAGCGATCAAGCGGATTCCGTCCTTCATTCTTATCCAGAGACCTGTTCTTCTGAGGCGTTAAGAGGTCCACGAGAGACGCTGCTATTACGCTTGTGATCATGAGGGCATTGCTTTCGCCCAACGATGTTAGTCCGTTTGGCTTCTTGACAGGGCTTACGGAGTCTCAACTTTATTCATGCCATAGAAGGGCTGCTGACGGGTCACTTGTGATACCGCCAAAGACTGCAACCAGGTCATGTCGTGGATTTGCATTCATTCCGAGTCCATCATCCTTTCAAGTGTACTGAAAACACACGGAGGAGATAGGCGTTTATAGAGAAGTTAGTATGGGGGGTAGAGGGGGCAGCAGCAACAACTTCCTAAAATAACGCAGAATGTGATAAGGAAATCGTGTAAAAAGAAAGACAAAGTTTTAAAAATAAGAAAAATGCACACCTGAGTGGTGGAGGACACAAGAGGAATCCCAACAGGAATCGGATCAACCGTAGCCTCTGAAGAAACAACAGTCTGGGACGAAACGGATGGGGCAGCACGTGCTTTCCTAGGCCGTTTCTGTCTTACAACCCGAGTGCTCGTAACGTTAGCGGCAGCAGTGGCCTCCCCTTCCTCGGCGTTAGCAGCAGCAGCAGCCCTAGCTTCAGCGGCAACTTCCTTTTTCGCCTCCTGTTTCCTTCTCCTCCGGAAATACTCGGGCTCCCAACCAGGCGGAGGCACTGCACAGTCACAAAACGTTAGCGTTAGTACTTCTTGACAACGCAAAAGAAAAAGGTCAAACGCTCACCCTTCTTGCACTGTTCCACGGGCAACCCGTTGGCCACTTTTCGGGCATCAATACTAAAATTAAATTGAAGCAGCGTCTTCAACCAGCCATCCTCCGGGTCGGAAAGGGGTTTCCGATGACCCCAAGCCCCATCTTTAATTGTTTCGTTGAAGCCAGCCCTCCACAACGGCTCAGGCAGATCAACAATAAACAATTCCTCTTTCCAGTGAGGAATAGAAGACTCAATGCCCATAAGTTTCCAGGTAAAGGGCTTCAAAGAACCGTCTTCGTAGCGAGGCGATATCGATATCACCCCTTTACGGGAATACAATTGGAAAATGTCATGAAGCAACGCTAAAGTGGGAGATTCTATTCCCTTGAAACGGCACAGTGCGGCAAAAGCACTAACAACGCAAATTGCGTTAGGACTCAACTGAGCCGAAGCCAAATCAGAATCAGCCAACAACAATTTTACGAGCGGGTCAAGAGGGAGACGAAACCCATGATCGAAGAGCTTAGCATACAACATTCTACTATTTCCGGGCAAAATGTTATTCAGTCGAAGCGACTCAGAAGCAGGATGCACGGGATATTCCTTGGGAAATCGCGCAGAAAACCCAGCAAGTCTACGGTTAATTAAGGGCAGCGTGTACAGAGAAGTGGGAGTAGTATCAATTACTTCTTCCCCGGAGGACCTTTGAGGGTCTCCTTCTTCAGAGGATTTTTTAGTTCTAGCCATGGCTAACAAGGAAGAAACAAAGAGAAAAGAAAAAGGACGTGTACCTTATACCTTCGTGAAAGAGAATGCGAGGAGTCTTGAACCGGAAAGAGAGAGCGGCGCAAAGTATTTATCCAAAGACGCAATAGCGTATAAGGGAAAGATGGAAAAAGAAAAAGGGGGCAGAAGAAACAATAGATATAACCCTGAAAGGGCGACCAGTCAGCAGCAGACACATGACGAAGTAGCCAGAAGGTGCAAATTTGAAATAAGAACGAAACGCTGCTGCATTCGCAACTCCCTAGGAGACGCCTGCTCCAAACGCCTCTCTGTGGAAGGACACGTGTCTTCTTTCATCATTACCCTTCAAGTCGCATTAAATGAGGGACAGGGGGATTGATTAAAAAACATAAAAAGTAGCGCTGGCCTCGCCAAACGGGGCGATGATACAAAGAAGATAAAGAAGGAATAACGGTAATATCATGATGAATCATACAGTACGACAAAGGATACAAAGCGTTAGCATTATTACAAGAGAAACAATGTCTGAATGGTTTTCAAGAAATAACAAAAGAGGAGACAACAATAAGAAAAACAAGGAAAGGCCCAGGCACCATCGCTAGCGTTAGGTTCTCTCCCTCGAAGGGTCAGAAGAACCGTTGCCACCTTTGCTAATCTCACCCATCACGATAGATATGTAATCAGCTATCTGGGCCGGATCCGAAGGGCTACCTTTGAAACGGGCCGCAAATCCAGAAACAAAGGCCTCCAGAACCCTCTTTCTCCATAACTCTTCCTTTAATGGCGCCCGAGCAGACTCCTCATCTCGAGCAAGTATCTCTTCGCGGAGAAAGAGATTTTTCTTCTTTTCTAGCGCCAATTCCGCCTCCAGAACCTCTACCTTAGCTTTCCCGATAGATTTTTCTCTGTCCAATTCTATTTGGGACGATTCGCAAAGACGCGTCAGCAACCTAGAGTGCTCCACCGCCTTTTCAAGCTGCACCCTCGCAACACACAATGCGCTGGAAAAATTACGTGACTCGCGATCGTGAATTCCGAATTGATAATTCAGATGACGGAAGAAGTCCAGAGAATCATTCAGAACATGGCGAAAGCGTGCCGAGGGAGGAAGTTGAAGAAATTCCTCTTTCTCCTTTTTGGAACTCAGCATCTCTCCTATCAAGGGTGCAGTAAACTCATCTCGAGAAAAAGGTTGGGGAACCCCGACAGTGCGAAGGGCATCAAAGCAAAACCCTGCAAGATTCATACGGTAGGCCGGGACCCCGTTAGGACCAAGATTGACCGAGGGAGGTGGAGGAGAGCCCTGAGAAAAAGTACTCTTGAAAGGAGTAAAAAATAGTTGTGGAGTAACCATAGGCGGTAGCTCAGCAGTCGAATCCGCCACAGGAGGTGTGACCACTACGTCAGGAATACAATGAGCAATCGGAGAATCGGGAGCGTTAGATATGGGAGGAGGACATTCCATAGGTAGGCCCTCTCCCTCAGTAAAACAAGTTTTTTCCAACGCCTCAGCGGCTTCCGTTGGCTGAGAGGTGCCTGCCTCAGACGAAACAGCAGGCGTAGAAACAGTTGCCACATCCACAGGAGATATCCCGGTAGCTTGTCCGCTAGGGGCCACTCGAAGTTTTTTCCGACGCTGGGAAGCAGCAAGGGAAGAAGCGTGGCAAAGGTCTGACTTAACATCCGCATCCTCGTCATCGCTAGTAATTACCGTCGTTGCGATAGGGCTGGAGTTCGTCCTCTTGCGGCGCTCCGGTAGCCAATTTTCCACAAAACGAGAAGTTCGCACAGAGCTAACGGGCCTTCGCCCTCCCCGGGCAACCTTCTTAGTTCTCTTCCTCGGAGGAGGAATGCCACCCCGACTAGAGCCCTCGGCCGAAGGCGAGGCCGGTAAAGTTTGAAGCGGCGTTACATTCAGAGGAGTACCAGTGTCACCTGGGAATAAACCGTTAGCTTCTTATAGCAAACAAAGCGTGCGAGGATCAAAGAAAAGAAAATATGGAAAGAAATAGGCTCACCCATAATGCACTCTTCCAAAGGTTTGAACAGAGCAAAGGCACGAATGCGGTAGTGGGTATTCTCGTCTAACAAAGCGTTAGCCTGGTCCAACTCAGTTCTGGACAAAATCACGGGATTCGTCCAAACGGGGCCTATCAGTTCCTGATTGAAATTGATACGCCACAAACGTGACGGTAGCTCCAGAATAAAGAAGCTGCTCTTCCAATCAGCTACACCCTTCTTGAAGCCGTGAAAACGTTGCCAAAACGACTGCACGAGCGCATCATCCCACCGGGGAGTAATCTCGATTAAATAATTGTGGCAAATCATGCTAAAGAATTTGCGAAACAAAGTGATAGATGGGGTAAAAATGTTCTTCAATTCGCAAGCGCGAAGAAAAGCATAAACCGCACACCAAGAGGAAGGAGTTATCTGGGCAGGATTAAGGCTATACTCCCGCAACAGAGTTAGTATCGACTCATGAACGGGAAAGTGGAAACCATAAAGGAACATTTTAAAATAAAGAAGCCTACTGTGGCCCCACCCTGGATTATGAAGTCGCATATCACTTTCGGGAATAGAAGGCTCATGCCCAGGAGGAAAGGTAATACCATGTTCCTCCAATTCGGCTTTCAGAACCACATCGCAGGTAAAAATGCTCGGTGATTGGGCGACCTCGGGATCCATGGGCCTAGAGATAATCTGGCGAGGTCTATTCCTAGCCATAGCAAACCAACAAAAAAGGAAATCTGAGAAGGGACGAATTGATACCTTAAAGGAGAAGAATCGCAGAGAAATCGGCAGACAGTGACGAGCGGCCGAAAAGGTATTTGGAGAAGAAGACGAAGGAAGACAAAAAGGAAAATTCGAAGTGAGGGCAAAAGTTTTGAGAAATTGGAGAATGGCCCTTCTTAAAGGATAAAAATGCCACCGCATTAATTGAGTCACCAATCGGGCGAAGACGCGTGTAAAAGAAGTTGGCCACGTGGAAGCGCATTAAAGAAATTTGAAAAAAGAGAAGTTATTCGTCGAGACTCCCCGAAAGGGCGACAATGTTGACCCAGTCAGAGTAACCGCAAAGCGATTGCCTCAGTCAGGCCAACCGCTTGCGTTAGCTATCACCAAGAACCAGCAGGCTAACGGAAATAACGACAAAAAAGGAAAGGCAGAAAGCATCATTTTATTCATAAAACGCCAATAGGCGGGTACAACGCAAAATGGCTAATCCTCATCAGGCCAGTAAATGCCATGGTGATAAACCCCGTCATCATCAAGGAATGGCATCTTCCCGTTAGCATTCGGGACAGGCTGGTCTGCCTCCCTTTCTGGGCAGGACCCTGACGGGCATGACTTTTCTTTGACACTCGAATCTGCCAACCCCGCACCAGCACGGGTGGGAAAAGCCTCATTCAGCGAACAATTAGGGGAAGGAAAGCGTTTGCCACCCTCTTGGATAGCAGAACCAGAAGAAGTCAAAGTCGCAAAGGGCGTCTTGGAAGTCCGTTTTCCCCTGCCTCTTACGACCCTTTCGGCGGACCGGAGGCCTCCATGGTGGTGAAGGAGGGGGATGATCTGAGTCCGGTGAAGTCGGGGGAGTCGGCAAGGAGTCACGATCCATGGAACTCAAGAAATAAAAATCTGCCATGTCACCTGCAAAAGCAAAAAAGAAGGAAAAGGATGAAGATGAACAGGAAAAGGAAACCAAACTCCCTTATATAGCCGAGTAAGCACTTCGATCCCTGAAAAATCAATTAAGACGCTTGGGAAAAATAACTGCAATTGCAGAATCCGATCCGCCACAGGCACACCTGCTCGTTGAATGCACCAATCAAAGGGCACCAAAGAACCGCCCAACCACCTGCCACTGAAACGATGGCCCTGTAATAGTCAAGACAGATCATTTATTGCTAATTCCCAGAACACGACCACTGCAATACAATGTCCCGAGGAAGACCCATTTTCAGTTGGGCTCATGACAAATATTTCCAACCAATAAAGCAAGCAACCAAGCAAGAAAAAGAGCAGACTTGGGAAAAAGCAGAAACAGCTATTTATTTATGGCCAGGTGGCCTTAGCGTTCAAATATGTACAAGAAACATAAGAAAAGCAACGAGAAGAAGCGAAGCCAGTGGTCAGATATTGGACCCCGCATCATCTTCCCCTAGCACAACGGGAACCTCCCTTAAAGCGTCAACGACGGAGGTCAGTTCGACAGAGCAGGCTCTCATGCCCTTCAAGCAGCAGGCCAACAGATCTTTCCTCTGCTGCAGCATCGAGGCCACCACATCAAGATGGGCACTGACAGTGGCCAGTTTCGCCAAACTCTCTAGGGGACTAAAATCCTCCAGAGTTATTCCCAGCTGCCTAGACAAAATAGGGGTTAGCACCCCCTGCAACTCCAGGACATCCTCGGAGGTCTTGGTGATCATCCTCTCCAGGAAGCCGATATCACCCTCAGTAAGATTCTTCAGGGTCAGAGTTTTAGAGATCAGGAAATTGCGAGTCAGTTCATCCATGGCGAAATATGAAAAGAAAGAACGTGAAAATGCGAAGAAATTAGCGCAGAGGAACCTCTGATTTATAGATCCTGACACAAAACCGTCAGGACCATCTTCTGAGGCAAAACTACCCCGGTTTTAGAGGGACCCTTCATAAGAGAAGGAACGTTAGCCCTTGGTAAACACTCGGGCTCATTTTCAGTTGGGCTTATGATAACAATTCACCTAAAAGAAGGGGTATTTTCGTCTATCACCCGGGGGGAAGAGACACCGCTACTGTTTCGCACCACCACGGTAGGGACAAGATTGCTACCTTCCCCAAAGGCTAACGCTACGAGGGCTAACGATGCCCTACCGGCTCCTCTCACGGACCTCGTGGATGGCTCAAGGAGTTATCTCACCCCCAGAGGAAACCACGCGTCAGGGTTAACGCTCCGGCCAGTATCCTACCGTGGCAATACCTACCTACACACCTACCGCCAAGGTAGCATATCACGATAAGGGTGAACCACAGACCCTAACGCGAGCGATAGCTCCATACTCATTTACTTGGGCGAGAACGCCCCATTCTTCTATAAATACCTCCCCCACAAAGGAGGCAGGTAAGCGGACTTGACTGGCCAAAACTCTGCCAATTTCAGTACACATACTGACTTAAGCATCGGAGTGTTTCCGCCGGAGACCCCCTCCGGCGCATTGCAGGTACTGTGGACCGTCGCGCACACTGACCTGAGAGGAGCTGCTCCACCATACATCCTTTGGCAAAAGACAAATTATTATCAGCTGACTTTCCTTTATTTAGTTGCTTCCTGGCAAACCCTTTTGGCGTTATCTTCGCCACGTTTTCCCAATGCGCTTCCTTATCCGAACAGATCCTTAGCGCTCCCACCAAATTACAGAATTTGGTATTGGGTTAACTTTCTTGGTAAGACTAGCGATAGATCAGCTGACGAGATCCTCGCTCCTTCCACTGCCCGAAAAGTATTCTGCGGATTCTCAACTGTAAATCATCAGTAACAAAAACACGTTATGAGGGATAGTAATTACCCGTAGGAGCCTTTTCGCTACCATCATAGGGCGTTACCCTGGAACCCGCGGGAATCACTTTCGCTATCAGCTCTACACTTCACCAGGGATTACTCATCTGCTTACTAGCCGGGATTTCACGATTCTCAGTGTTTCCCTAATTTCACGATCGGCCCTTAAAGTGCCTCGTCTTAGTGAGCTGTCGGATCGGGACGGCTATCACAAGGCTAGGGAATTTTCACTTTTGGGCGTTGCCCTCGCGTCTAGAACCGTGTCCTTACTTAATGGCTTAGCCATAGTAGCCCAGCCGTTAAGATAGGATTCTTATTTCTAGAACGGAGTTTCTATTTCTTTGGGGCATGCCTCATCTAGTTGGGCCGTCTCTACGAGAACGGTCAGTACAAGAAAAGGACTTTTCACTCCTAAAGATACCGGGTGGTGCCCTCACTTAATGAGCCATCTGATCAAGATCGGTCATCACAAGGATAGGACTTTTCACCCCCGGGGGCGTCCAGGATCTTTCAATCCGACGCTAATTCAAGGTATGGTGGGTAGTGCCCTCACTTAATGGGCCATCTGATCAAGACCGGCCATTACAAGGATAGGACTTTTCACTTCCCCAAAATACCCCCTTTTTTATCTGCACAAAGACAACCACAAACTTCCACGAAGCTCTCTCATCGAGCGTTAGTCATGGTTAGGGTTGACATAAATCAAAGGTGCAGATAAAATCAAATTCTAGAGTAATATAACTTCAAGCGAGCGATATTCCAAGAGTTGGATAAGGGTGTACCATCGAGAGTCTCCAGATGATAGGCTCCTTTCCCGACAACGTGGGTGACGCGATATGGTCCATCCCAGTTTGGACTGAGTTTTCCCATGCGTTGCCCTGCCGCTCGCTTGTCTCTGAGCACCAGGTCACCGGGTTTCAGCAACCGTTCTTTGACGCGTCTGTTATGATAACGGGTCATCTTTCGTTTGTAATGCTGCGTTTTCAGAAGGATTTCCTCTCGGACTTCTGGTAACGCGTCCAGGTTAGCTCGTAACCTTTTCTCATTTAGTTCCTCTCGAAAGTGAGCTACCCGTAGGCTCATGGTTCTAATTTCCACCGGTGTAACGGCTTCGGTCCCAAAGGCCAACGCGAAAGGTGTTTCTCCGGTGGTGGTCTTAACGGTCATGTGATATGCCCACATCACGTATGGTAGATCATCAGCCCATTTCTTTTTAGACCCTTCTAGGTTTTTCTTGATGCTGCTAAGGACGCTCCGATTGGTTACTTCCGCCTGTCCATTAGTTTGCGGATGAGCCACGGAGGAAAAGTGTTGCTCGATTCTAAATTTTGAGCACTGGTCTTTGAAGAACTGGCTGGTGAACTGTGTTCCGTTATCGCTAACAAGGACACGAGGTACGCCAAACCTCATGATAACTTGATGTTTGAAAAAAGGCCAAGTTTTTTCTGCCGTGATTGTGGCGACCGCTTCAGCTTCCGCCCACTTAGTGAAATAGTCTACCGCCATTATCACAAATTTCAGTTGAGACCTTGCCTTTGGGAATAGGCCTAGGATATCGATCCCCCATTTAGCAAAAGGACAAGGGGCGATAATTTCAGATATTTCAGTGGCAGGCCGCCGAGGAATCTTGGCAAACTCCTGGCACTTAGGGTAGGTTTACACATAGTTGTGGCAATCTCTTCGGATGGTGGGCCAATAAAATCCGGATCGAAAGACCTGTGCTGCCAGGGTACCGCCTGACTCGTGCATACCACATACCCCTTCATGGATTTCGCGCAAGGTGTGAAGACCCTCTTGTTCAGTTATACATTTGGCGGCAGGGTGAGAAAAACACCTTCGAATCAGGTCCCCGTCATAGTATGTACAGCGTGCTGCCTGTCTCAATACCTTCTTCTTTTCAGCGGTATCCTCAGGCAGTTCCTCGTGTTTCAAGAATTTGATTACGGGAATTCGCCAGTCGCTTTCGCGCTCCTCCACACATAAAGATGCTTGCTCTTCCATGAAGGATGGTACCGATAACTCTCGATAGTATACACCTTTGGGTATGGACGCTTCCGGATTCGCGGCCATTTTGGCTAGATCGTCAGCTTCAGCATTTTCCTCCCTGGGGATATGCTCGAAGCTGATCTGCATGCCCTCTTTCTTTATTTCCAACAATTCTCGCTTTACTTTGGCGAGATATTGAATCATAATGGGTTCCCGGGCCTGAGAATGCCCCAAGACCTGGTCAATTATCAACTTGGAATCACCACAGATTTTTAGACGCAGGTCTCCTGTTCTTCCAGTATCGTGCCTCCCTTTAAAGGAAAGTCCTTTCCCTATTCTGAGCCTGACTAGCAACGCCTCATACTCTGCCGCGTTATTAGATAACGGCTGTAGGATTCGAATGGCGTATCGTATTTGCATATCGTGCGGCCCATTTATAAAAATTCCAGCTCCAGCCGGCTCTTGGTTTTTAGCTCCATCCACATGGACGATCCAGAGGTCCGTGTAGGTTTCCGGGAACGGGAGATCCATGTCGCCCCATTCCGCCTCAGGTACGCCGTCCAAAGGATCCTCTGTAAAGGTACATTCCGCTATGAAATCGGCCAGGATCTGAGCTTTTACGAACGGTCGCGACTGATACCTCAATCCATACTGTTCTAGTTCAAGCGCCCAAATCAACATTCTTCCAAAAGATTCAGGCTTTCGAAATATTCTTTTCAGAGGCTGGTCTGTGAGTACGATAACGGAATAAGACTGAAAATATCGATCCATTTTGCGGGTGGCTTGTATCAGAGCGAATGCTATCTTTTCAATTCGGGCGTATCGCAACTCCGCATCCTTCAGGACGTGGCTCACAAAATAGACCGGCCGATGAGAATGGTTATCGTCGCGAACGAGGACGGCACTGACCACTTCATCCGCGGCGCCGAGATACAAATATAAAGTATCACCTACTTCAGGTCTCGTCAATAATAAGTCAGACGATAGGTAATCTTTTAGGCCGATAAATTCTTCCTCACATTCCGGGGTCCACCCGAACGAGGCTTTCTTGCGTATGACTTTGAAAAAAGGGAGACACTTTTCTCCTTGCTTGGAAATGAATCGCCCAAGGGAAATGACTCGCCCTGTTAGCCTTTGCACCTCTTTAATGGTTCTTGGCGATATCATGTCCTGTATGGCCTTAACCTTTGAGGGATTAGGCAAGATGCCTTTTTGGCTGACCACGTAGCCCAAGAATTTTCCTGTTTGAAATGCAAACATGCATTTTCGGGGATTTAACTTCATGCGATACCTTTTCATCACGTCAAAGACTTCCTTTAAGTCTCGTAGGTGATCTTGAAAGCTTGCGCTCTTTACCAAAATATCGTCAACGTATGCTTCCACATTCCTCCCTATTTGCTCTTCGAATATCTTATTGGCCATACGTTGGAACGTAGCCCCGGCGTTCTTCAGCCCGAACGGCATCGCCGTATAACAGTAGGTGGCCTTTGGAGTGAGAAACACAGTCTTTTCTTCATCTTCCCGGGCCATGGGAATCTGATGATATCCAGAGTTGGCGTCCAATGAGCTTAGATAAGCGTATCCAGCGGTCTGATCAACTAACTGATCTATGCGAGGAAGTGGGTAGCAATCCTTAGGGCAGGCATCATTTAAATCTGTGAAGTCGATGCACATGCACCAATCCCCATTGGGCTTAGGAACAAGGACAGGGTTCGCTAGCCAGGTGGGATATTGAACTTCACAGATAAACCCTGCGTCAAGGAGCTTTGCTACTTCCTTATCTACAGCTAACGCCTTTTCATTAGAGAACGCGCGTCACTTTTGCTTTACCGGCCTGACATCTGGGTCCATATTGAGACGATGTTCGGCTATTTCCCGCGACATACCTGGCATGTCGGAGGGTTTCCACGCGAAATCTCCTTGGCATTTGTTCAGCAGCCGGGCCAGTTGAAGGTTTTCCGCTGGGCTGAGTTTTTCACTGACCAGGAAACTTGCTTCCTCTATACCAATTGCCGGAATGGGTACCATTTTGTCTAGAGGTTGAGCACGCTTCTCATCACTCTGCTCATAGGGATCCGCTGCTATACATACGTACCTATCGCAGCTTCTTTGAGTCATGAGCGAGTAGCATTCTGCCGCCAGCTTTTGATCGCCTTTTACCGATACTACCCCATCCCAGGAGGGGTATTTCATCTTTAAATGCTTCTGAGATATCACCGCTCCAAAGCGGTTGAGGAAAGGTCGTCCGAGCACGACATTGTAAGGCAAATTCAGATCCACGACAAGGAACAACAGGTTCTCTGATCGCTTGTAGGTGTCTTCTCAGAAATATATGGGCAAAGTAATTACCCCCGTGACAGGGATTGGAACCCCATCAACGCCGACTATAGGTCATTTGCTAGGTGTTAACTCATTATCAGGTCGCTTCATGAGATTGTAAGCTTCTAGCGAAAAGAGGTTCACCGCACTCCCGTTATCGATAAGAGTTCTTCTGATTCCATGACTGGCGATGACGGGCGTAACCACCAATGCATCGTTATGCGGATAGACGACGCCTTTCTCATCCTCTTCAGAAAATGATAATACCATTCAATCCAATATGCCTATCGCATCTCCTTTTTTTGTCATGCCATCACGTGTGCGTTTATCTCTTTTTGCGGCTGCCGATTGCTCTGATTCGTCCATATAAGGGGTTCCTCCCGCGATAATGTTAATCATAGGGATATATTCGTCATCAACCGCAAGAGTTTCCCTATCTTTACCTCTGGGAGCATCATCCTTTTGCGGAACGCGAGGAGGAACTGGTGGTTCGTCTGTTGTCCTTTTCATGAGATTATTTCTGGCATCTTCTCTTATTTGGGTAGCAAATTCCCCCAAATATCCTTCTTCTACCAAGCGTTCTATCGCCGATTTTAACTCCCTGCACGCTTCTGTGGAATGGCCCCTGGCTTTGTGGAATTTACAATAAGCATTTTCCCTTCTCCCTAGAAGCACTCTTGGTTTCGTAGGCGCGGGGTAGCGGATGGGAAGATTTCGCTGTTCCGCTATCGCTAAAATCTCTGCCCTTGGTACATTAAGAGAAGGAAAATCTGGGTCGTACGTCCGGTTCTTGTAAGAATCCCCGTGACGTCGAGAGGGGGAACCACCGGTTTTTCCCTTCGAAAAATGACCCTTCTGTTTGTTGGAGGCCTTGGGGATATGGTCTTTCCTCCTGGCGTAATCGTTGATAAAATGGTCGTCAGGTAGTAGCTTCGTGGGAGCAGTAGTAATTTGAGATGTCCCATGCGACGCGTCATACGTCTTATCTCTATTTTCTTCCTCTTCCATTTTTGTGTAATTGTGGGCTTTAAGCCTCAACGCATCTAAAGTCACTAGAGGATCCACCATGAGCGCGTCTTTCAGCTTTCTATAGCGGCAGTTCCTTTTCAGAGCTTCTATAGCAAAATCAATAGTAACGCCCGGCGTTAAGGACATTTCCAAATCGAAGCGACTAAGAAACTCCTTTAAGGTTTCTTGAGGCCTTCGTTGTATGTCAAATAACACAGCGGCAGATTTCCTGATTGGAATTGCCGTGCTAAATCTACTCCGGAATTTAGATTCTAATTGCGAGAAATTATTAATGGATCCACCAGAGAGACCCTCAAACCAAAGACGCGCCACACCCGATAATGTCATAACAAATATTTGGCATAACGCCGCATCACTGTGGGTCTGAAACTGAACAAAATCCTTCACTTTATTAATGTGCGAGATGGGATCCTTGGTGCCATCATAAACATCAGTGGGAAGCTTCACGCGCTGACTGACCCTGTGACGCCTTATACGAGGGCTAAATGGGTGGCCTGATGTATCATCAAGAATTTCACGCGCCTGACGCGGAGGAGACATTTCGTCCTGACGCCCCCTATTTCGTGGTTCTGGCGTAGGATGTCGTCTAGGAGATCGACTGCGGCTCCTGTGCGAACGACTTCGATACCTTCGACTACTGGATCTTTCACTGTACTCGGGAGACAGACTTCTGTTGGCTCCTTCCCTCCGTCCGTCCCACCGGTTCCTAACCCCCACAAGCTGCTTGTCTCCTTGTAGGAAGAGACCTTGCGGCATTTGTGGTACGTAAGCCTCTACTCTTCCCTGAGTAGACTGCTCAACACTAATCGGAGGATTTCCCGCGGATAAAGGCATCTGGAGGTTTTCTGGAAACAACGGTGATAAAGGTCGATCAGCGACAATAGATGGTGTAAACATGACGCGAGGAGGGAGACTAGATCCAGAAGCACCAGGCGTAACTCTTGTAGCCATTTCCGTCAAATATTCCAGCCGAGAACGAAGGGCCGCTATTTCCATTGCAAAAGGATGTTCACGATTAAGCACAGATCCCCCCGAAAGAGGAGTGGAGAAATCAGATCCCACTATCTAAGAGGACAAGATGTCCGTCTGCGAGGAGGCCAGTCCCCCAGCAATTCCAACCGAGAGGTCCAGAGATCCCGAAATAATTGGTTGTGTAGTCATAGAGAGGTCGGCAGTAGCAAAAGGGAATAACTGTATGCGGATTGAGAAAGGGATATTAGAGGATGATGATCGGATTGGCTCCGATCCCGTGATCATGACCGTTCCAATCTTTCGACTAGATGGAGCTTGGCTATTAAGGACGCTCACTTAATATACCAAAGCTCTCAACGAAAGCACCATTTGATAAGATTCTATGTTGATCTTGTAAGATTTGGAGTCGTGCCTGATCAGAACGGTGGCGGTCGGTGTTAGATGTACCTGCAAAGCACCGGAGGGGGGGCTCCGGCGTAGACACTCCGATGCTTAAGTCAGTTCGGGTTTAAAAAATAACAGAGGTTTGTCTGAGTGATCTCGATCTTATCTTCAGATTGGAAAAGTAGGGGTATTTATAGGCCTGTTCGGCGATACCTGGCGATACCAATCCAGGCGATGTCAGATGGTGACGTCACAAGCGATACCGACAGATGACATCATGAGCGATATCATACGGGCTACCGGGAGCGATAAGCTCGTGGGTCCCTAGGATGGGATGGTGCCGTGCGTGTAGAGTCGCGTGAGTCCCCCCCCCCCCCCCCCCCCCCGCTGATGTCGACCATCCTAGGAATCCTTCTCTGATTCTCGGGCGATATGAAGATATCTTACGGGTCTTATGGGAAATCGTCCTGGTGGGAGCCGCAAGTGTGGTAGCACCGTTAGGGCTGTCTTGATTGTTATCAGAAACGTTGGATGCTACATCATTGATAGGAATCTGCAGGCAACTAATTAGTGTGAGAGCTAATTAGAAAATGGTAGAATCTGATTTATAGGAGTAGAAGAAATTCTCTTCTAGATCGGGAAATGTCTCTCCCCTTGTTTAATCAACCCTTTAGTTAAACTCTATTAGGAGTACCGCCTTAGAGTTGTTGATTGGTTAGGGATCCTAGTAGGAGTACTGCCTTAGGAATCTTGAGTAGGAGGAGAGCAGGAGGCTCAGAGTACCGCTGGTCTCTATAGCCTTTCTATTAAATTTGGTTTTGAAAACACTTGCATCAATGATCGACATGTATGAATCGTGACCCGAAAAGAGTCTTTATCGGGAATTTATCATCATCTGAGTTCACTTAATCATCTCTAGTTTACTATTTTTATTCTCTCTGTTTATTAAATTAATTGCAACACAAAATCCCACTCATTGGTTTTTACCACTCTTACAATTTTGGTTATTTAAAGAAATTATTATTGTCCTGAAATTCCTGTGGTTCGATCCTTTTACCACTTGCTACAGTTTTAATTAATTGTGCATGGTGAATTGTATGATTTATTTTTGTTGGTTTGGGCACCCATCAATGAGGCAAAAATATCAAGACAGATGATTTTTTTTCTTTGCTCTTTTTGAAAGTTTCTTGAATATTTCCACTTGGTGAGGCAAAAATATCAAGACAGATATATATTTTTTTAAGAGTATGCAGTTTACTGGTCATAAAAGTAGTTCTCTGAATATTCAAACCTGGTGGAAAGAATATCATAGCAGATTCAGCACAACACAAGGCAAAGATTCCATTCACCACTTAGCAGTTTTTTTTTCTCTTAGGGGGATACTTAATATTTTTAGTGGAGGCTTATCTATGTGTCAAGTCTGGCACACAATGCTAGACCTCATAATCATGTACAAGATGGATGTTTAAAAGATACTAGGAGGCGTACCCTTACCGGTGTTGAATATGTCAACCCAATTAATTGCCTTGCTCATATGTTACGGGGTCACAAGGTGAAGGATGCTAAAGGTCAAGGTTAAGACATTAAGGGATAGGCTTCAAGCATAGTCCAGAATTTTCCGATACTCAAACAAAACACAAAACACACATGCCTAAAAACACACATAAAAAGACAACAACAAAAAAACATGCATCAGACTCTAACTAGACAATATAGTCCACTTAACTTAGCCTAGATTCATGAACTAAAAAGTTTTCATGAGACCGACAAAAACACACAAAAGACATGTATATACAGACAGACCACATAAAAACACCCTCCCTACACTTAGAAGACACATTGTCCTCAAAAGACACAACATATGCAAAAATAAAATGCAAGAAAAGAAAGACACGACCTGGGGGCTTTAGTGGGTTGCGGGAGGTGGAGGTGGAGGTGGAGCAGACACTAACGGTGCAGAACCATATCCTTCTTCTGAGGACTCAGAGGACTCGTTGTTGCTGCTAAAGTGTGCATCAATTTTGCAGCGCATGCCCGCAACAGCCTTATCCATGGCTTGAATGAATTTGAAGGAAACCTCAAGGAGGTTTTGGATACGCTGGAACTTGCTCTCCTGCTGCTCCAGGAATTTGTTGAGTTGTTCTTGCTGGGCTTTCTCAATGCTCTGGAATAGAGCTTGTTGTTGGTCCACAACCTTCTTCATCTGCTCCTTAGCGTCTAGCTGGTAATCGTGAAACAAGTGATGGTTTTCTGTGAAGACATAGAGCTGATCACGCTGCAGGAGTAGAAGTTCTTTTGCCCACTCTAGAAGTAATGGGTAGACATATTCTGGATCATCCACTGGGTCACTGGTCTTTGCATCTTAGCCAAGAGTAGGCCCCTTCTCTGTACTGCTGGGATGGGGAACTGCGTCATCAAGCTGGATTGGTCACAACTTGAAATTACCGTTGACTTTCTTCCTATAAAGGTGATCTGCCACTAGTGTGAATCCTGTATTGAAACAAAGAAAGTCTTTTTTCCACATAGAAATGGTCCATCTGGTCAAAAACCCTATGATCCATAATCTTAACAGTACAAAATTCATGCATATTCAAAGAGGACAGATTAACACCCCTAGCAGACACAGTAATAGCAGAAATGAGGGTGCCTAATATCAATTTGGGTATGCTATCACATGCTTTGATTTGTCTGACAATCCAGTAGCCTAGATTAACTCTCTTTTTATGCAACATGTACCAAAGCAGAAAAACTTCAAGCTTTGATATGTTGCCAGAAACAGTTGTCTTACCAGAGAGGTTAATAGACAAGATCCTTTGGAGCATCCTCAAAGTAGGATCTCAGATCTGGTGAGCCTTGGCATTTTTGTCAAAATTCCCCTTGGGATCACCAATTAGCTCCCTATAGGCTACTGTCTTATCCCAATCAGGGGGATAATCAGTCAGTGCATTTTTGTACTCATTAGAATCAAGTTCATTATCCTTTACAAATCCAAGCAAAATATTAAAATCATTGACAGACATGTGAGACCAAATGTCAAGCAACCTAAAATTGACAACATCAGATGCACCTAAATCAGGATTAGCCCTGCCATTAGCATACAACTTATCCTGATCTAACCAAAAAAATGCATGAAACTCCAGACATAACTCAACATAGGCAGACAGATCAAGGTGCAAAAAGGATTCCTACCCTAGATTAATTATATATTGCCTAGTCCTATTACCCACCCCCAAGGCATCAAGAAAGGAGAAATCAAGAATAGCAAACTGAGTGATTTCACAAGCATGCTTTTCAAGTAATCGTGCCTTAAGATCAGATGTATCAGACCTTAGACAACCATTTAATGATTTCAAAGGGGGTAGGGTTACCTTGGCAGTCTTGGCCGCATGCTTGGCCAAGACTACAACTGCTTCTGTGTCAGAGTCATTATCGGGCCCATCTTCTTCCTGTTTCTTCTTCCCTTTTGTAGACGCTGAACGCGTCCTTTTCGCTGGCAGCTCTTCCTCATCAGCAACTTCCATCTTCCTCTTTCCTGCCTTCTTTTTCTCTTTTGTTAAACCTTGATCAGACAAGGGTTTAGTGTCGACTTGCTTCTTTGAAACCTTCTTGTGAGCCACCTGTTTGGTTCTAGAAGCGGGTTGCGCCTTCTCATCGGAGTCTGTTTCTGAAACCACCTTAACCTCGGGGCTTCCCTCCTTGCTTACCCTAGATTGGGTTTTTGGCTCTTCTGGGAGGAGAATCTTTCTTCTGGTTGGGAGAGTGACCTTGGGAGACCCAGAGGTTTTCGCTGGAGGAGGAGTGGAAAACACTTGCTTTTCAGGCTGACTTGGAGATCCGGATGGGTCTTTTTCCATGGACATGATGGTTCTGGCTAGCTTAAGCGCTATGTCCAGATTCTCCGGCAGATCTTGTTCTTGATTTGTGAGAGATGGAGATAGCGAAGAGGTAGGAGATTCTTGATTTTTTGGAGTGGATTTTGGAATGGTTGATTTCTTGGAAGATTGCGTCGATTTCACCATGTTTTAAGGGAATTGAATCGTGGAGTGAAGATAGGGAAGTGGAGAGGGTTGGATGAGGACGTGGCTAGAGATTTTCAGTGAGAGAGAAAAATTAGGGATTTGAGGGTTTAGTGGGAGATAAGGGGTTTATCTCATCATCATTTTTCATTAATTTGAATTTGAATTTTTTAATTTTCAAATTCTAACCGTTATCCCTACTTTTTCTCCTCCTCGTGACACGTAATTTGCTTTTCTTTCCTTCTTTTTATTTCCTCGTGTCCTCTAATCCTCAATTCATGAAGAAGGTTTGGCCTAGATCAAAAAGGCTTAGCCAAACACCCTCCCCACACTTCATCTCGTAAGCTCCTCAAGAAAGTTTCTGAAAGAGGATGAGTTAGTGCCTCTGGAGAATTTGAACAAACAATTTATTCACAAAATATGAACAAAAATAAGAGAAAAGGAAATGAAAGAAGAAAAAGAAAAGGCATGGGTTGCCTCCCATGAAGCGCCTTAATTATTGTCATAGGCTTGACTTTGTTCTGTCCTTTCACTGAATCTCAGGTGGTTCTTCTACCACCTGGCTTTCCTCAAATGTTGGAAACCCTTCTAGGAATGGTTTGAGTCGCTGTCCATTGACCTTAAACACTATTCCTGTCTTTTCATTCTTAATATCCACTGCACCATGAGGGTAAATGTTAGTGATAACGTATGGACCTTCCCATTTAGTCTTAAGCTTACCCGGAAAGAGCTTAAATCGAGAGTTGTACAAAAGGACCTTCCCTCCTGGTTGGAGGTTTTTTTCAACAATCTTTCTGTCATGGTATGCCTTCATCCTGATCTTAGCTAAGACCTGATTGTCATATGCTTGGTTTCTTAGTTCCTCCATCTCATGGATTTGAAGCTTCCTTTCCTCACCTGCTTGGTCATACCTTAGGTTGCATTTCTAAATTTCCCAATAAGCTTTGTGTTGCATACCTACTGGCAGATGGCACGCTTTTTCGTACACCAATTTATACGGAGTCATTCCTATGGGAGTTTTGTAGGCGGTCCTGTATGCCCACAACGCATCATCCAGCCTTTAGCTCCAATCTCGCCGATCTAAGCCAACTGTCCTAGCTAAGATCGATTTGACCTCTCTGTTTGATACTTATGCTTAGCCATTTAACTGAGGATGGTAAGCAGTGGAAACCTTATGCGTTATTCCATATTTCCTAAAAAGTGAAACAATAATCCTATTGCAAAAATGTGTCCCACGGTCGCTAATGATCCCCCTAGGCACACCAAATCTGTTCAAAATGTTAGATTTCAAAAATGAAACAACAGTTTTAGCATCATTGGTCCTAGTAGCTTTCGCTTCTATCCATTTAGACATATAATCCACAGCAAGCAATATATATTGTTTCCCGTTTGACGTAGGAAAATGTCCCTTAAAATCAATACCCCATAAGTCAAAAATCTCTCAATTCACTATAAAATTCATGGGCATTTGATTTTTAGAACTTATGTTTCCTATCTTTTGGCATTCAGGGCATGTCTTGCAGAATTTATAGCTATCATGAAATAAAGTAGGCCAATAAAATCCCGACTCAATGACTTTTAAGGCTGTCCTCCTAGCTCCAAAATGTCCACCACATGCATAAGAATGACAAAATCTTAAGACAAAAGGTACTTCACTTTGAAGAATACACCTCATAATCAATTGATCAGATCCAATTTTCCAAAGATAAGGATCATCCCAGATGAAATACCTATTGTCATGCTTAATTTTTACCTTTTCTTGAGCCGTTAGGTCTCCAAAATGTTTACCCGTGGCTAAGAAATTGACAAATCAGCAAACCACAGTCTAATCTCCTGGATCGCATATAGGTTTTCATTTGGAAAGTCATCTCTGATTGGTTCCAAATCGGCTTTCACAAAGCATATGCTCAGGTGGTCCGCAACCAGGTTTTCCCTTCCTGCTTTGTCCTTTATCTCTAAATTGTATTCCTGCAAAAGTAAAATCTAGCGGATCAATCTCGGCTTATATTCTGGTTTGGCCAAGAGGTACCTCAAGGTCGCATGGTCAAAAAATACTATGACTTTTGTTCCCAACAAATACGATCTAAATTTATCCAATGCGAAGATTATTGCAAACAACTCCTTCTTCGTGGTGGTGTAGTTCTTTTGTGCCTCATCTAGCATCTTAGAGGCGTAGTAGATCACGTGTGGATCTCTACCCTTTTTCTGCCCTAGAACTGCACCAACGGCTGAGTTACTAGCGTCACACATCAATTCGAATGGGAGACTCCAATCTAGTGCTTGCATGATTGGAGCTGTCGTGAGTTTCTTCTTGATCTTGTCAAACGCTACTTGGCAAGCCTCATCAAATTTGAAATCCGCTTCTTTTTGTAACAGCTTGCACATCAGCTCCACAATTTTTAAAAAATCTTTGATAAACCTGCGGTAAAATCTTGCGTGGCCAAGAAAAATTCTAACCTCATGCATGCATGAGGGGTAAGGCAGACTCTTAATAACATCTATCTTAGCCTGGTCGACTTCTATGCCTTTTTTAGAGACAACGTGGCCTAGAACAATACCTTGATCTACCATAAAGTGGCATTTTTCAAAGTTTAGCACTAGATTAGTGCTCACACATCTTTTCAAAATATTTTTCAAATTAGATAAGCATTGATCAAAATTATCACCATAAACAGTGAAGTCATCCATAAACACTTCAATACTTTTTTCCACATATTCTGAAAAGATACTCACTATACACCTTTGAAAGGTGGCTGGTGCATTGCACAATCCGAATGGCATCCTCCTATACGCAAAGGTTATGAAAGGACATGTAAATGTCATCTTCTCTTAGTCCTCTGGTGCCACTGGGATTTGATGGAACCCCGAATAACCATCTAAGAAACAGTAGTGGGACTTACTAGTCAATCGTTCCACCATTTGATCAATGAATGGTAACGGAAAGTGGTCTTTCCTAGTGACTTGGTTAAGCCTGTGGTAGTCTATGCAGACCCTCCATCCATTCTGAATTCTTGTGGTCCTTTTGATTCCAGCTTCCCCTTCGTTCACAGTGATCCTCGTCTTTTTGGGTACAACTTGCACAGGGGAAACCCATGAACTATCAGAGATCGGGTAAATAATTCCACCATCAAGCAACTTAATAATTTCCTTCTTGACAACTTCCATCATCGGAGGGTTTAGCCTCCTCTGGGGTTGTCAGACTGTTTTCTTATCCTCTTCCACATGTATCTTGTGGGTACAAACGGTCGAGGATATGCCCTTTATGTCTACCAAGGTCCAGCCGATAGCCTCCTTGTGTTCTCTTAACACGTCTGTCAATCTGACTTCTTCCTCACTGGAAAGCTTAGCTGAGATTATTACTGGCAGGGTTTTATCTTGGCCTAGATAGGCATACTTAAGATGTTCCGGCAACTCCTTAAGATCCAGCTTAGATGCCTGCACAATAGATGGTAAAACTTTAGAATCAGACACATGCAACAATGGACAAATTAATGCTTCCTTAAGTGGTTCAGTTTTGTTAAGATCTGTTACGATCTCCCTAAGATCATCTTAATTCCCTACTCGGTCTTCCAGTTCTTCTACTGTCTTAGCTGAGATACTTCTGCTTAAGACACGATCAAGCGGATCAGTAGCACACAAGTCTGCCATTTCTTCTTCAAAAGGATACAAAACATCAATAAAATTAACATTGTGCGTCTCATTTTGATATTTCAATAATTCCTTCATGTAGAACTTAATCATACTCCCACAGAATTCTAAAATGATACTACCTTCATATACGTCGATCTTTGCTCTCGCCGTCCTAAGGAAAGGTCTTCCTAGGAGCACATCTGTTGTACTAAAAGGTAAGTCAGAATCCATTTCAACAATATAAAAATTCACAGGGTATATAAAATTATTGACTTGGACAAGAACGTCCTCTACCACTCCCTTAGGATGAATTATGGTTCGGTCAGCCAATTGGATCACCACCTGCGTATCCTTCATTGTCCCCATCTGCAACGTCTCGTACTCACTCAGGGACATTACATTGATTCCAGCTCCTACGTCGCAAAGAGCCTTATCTACCACTTTGTTCCCGATCTTGCAAGGGATAGTGAAAGTTCCTTGATCTCTGCATTTCTCTGGGAGCTTAGCCTGGAATACTGAAGAAATATTCTGGGTAAGATTCACTCTTTCGATCCCTGCAAGTTTCCTCTTGTTAGTGCAGATTTCTTTCAAATTTTTTACATAAGAGGGTACTTTAGAAATTAGATCTAGCATAGGAATATTCATTGCTACTTTGCCAAAAATGTTCATGAAGTCCTTAGCCTCATCTAATTTCTTTTGCTTGGAAGACTTGGGAGGATAAGGAGGTGGAATCTCCACTGTTTCTTGAGGTTTTGAACTTTTCTCATCAGTCTTGGCCACTGGCTTGGCCAAAATTGATTGCTCCTCTTATGTCTCAGCTGGAGTATCAGTCTTAGTCTCGGTCTTACCTAAGATTAGTTCTGGCTGAGATTCTACCTGAATCTCTTAGTCATCCTCATCCTAATCTTCAAGCATATGGTTCTGTACCTCCTTATCTGACTTGGCACCCTTTCTTTCAGGCAAAATGTTTCCACTCCTAAGATGAATAGCACTTACATTGTGCTTAGGATTATTTTCAGTAGTGGAGGGTAATTTGCCACTGATTGCATTGCATTTCATCATGTTTTATTGTCCATTTACTTGTTTATTTGGATAGTAAACCTACTGATTTATCCCTGATCTCCCACATTCTTTGCAGTTCTGGTCTGGTGGCGTAATATTGAAGATCCTGATGTGGAAAGCAGAAGCTGATTTTTCCCAGTCTTGGCCTAGAGCTTTGCCAAGACACCTCCGCATACAAAGTCAAATCGTCTTGGCCTAGACTTCGGCCAAGACTCATTCGCGATTGAGCAGAAGTATCAACATCCGCTTGGGCCGTCTCTTCAATGGGCCTTGCGAGCTGGCAGCAGTCCAGCGACAAAGGGAAGGATCAGGAAGATTTTATTTAAGAATCCCTTAGGGGATCTCCTTCTATCTTTGTATTTTTGTAATTTCCTAAATTCACTCAAACAATTTATTGTTACAATCTTTTTAGAGATTTTCTAGGAATTAGAGTTAGAGTAGGACAGAGGAGTTTTAGGGCTATTTATCTACACATTATTCCTCCTCTGTCTGGATCTTCTTCTTCTTCTTCTCTATCTCCTTCGTTTCTCTTCTTTGACATTGTTAACTTTGCTCCGGATTTATTTAAATCTCGGATTTTAATTATTTATGTAACAAAATATTTTATCCTTTTAATTATGAGTATGAGTAGCTAAACCATTATTCTTGGTAAGGGTTGAGGAGCCGAAGTTCTTATGCATTCTTGAGATTAAAACCGCACTTAATAATCTCTTCACTCGTATTTATTTATTTCTTGAACTTAATTCATCGCTTACTCACTAGAGACAAAGTTTGATCATCTTTGTACTATAGTAGAGAAGAGTTGCAGCCAGTCTAGAAGGAAAGGGAGCACCCGTCGGCTAGACAAAGTAGGTGACTAGTCTCTCGCCAGACTAGAAGAAATAAGTGATCTAGGTCAAGACCAGATTGACAACCTAGGGTTTCCATAGGGAGACACCTTGGCCTAGGTACTGCCTTCCCCTATACCATTGAGGAAGCGAACAGCCATTCAAGACAGCAGTCAAACGGATAAACCCTTTAACCAGCAAAGTGTCCCTTGGCTAGGATTATCAGGAAAGGGAGCACCCGCCAGGTAATTTGAAGAGGAGGGAAGACAGTAGTGAACAAGAGTACCTCCACTCTATAGCAGTACTATGAATGAAGAGAGGAATACCTTTGAGTCTATGATCGAAGCATAAGAACGGAAGCTCGCGCAACGCCCTTACCTGGAACCCCCTTTTACTAGATTTATTTCAATCTTGACCCCTGTCTTGGCCAAGCCTTTGGCCAATACTATTTTTGAACTATTTTTACTCTTTTCTGTTTTGTCGTTATTTTCAGATTCTACCAAACTCAATCCAGTAACGAGGAAGTCAACTAAGAATTACATCTCCTAGAGGTCTCTGTGGACGATCCTCTTACATCATCTACAAACTCTTGTAGACAGTGATAAGTTGTATTTCTACCCCCAATTCTATACCTATTTCACTATTATATTTGACGTGTTCGACGCGCGATCAGCCACTTGACTCAGGTTGTTGCCTTTGTTAGGCGAGTTGGCTGATTTGCTTCTGCATCTCAACATTTTGCTTCTGCATCTCAACAAGACTAGACTGGGTTGCCTGCATGAATTTTTGTAACGTATCCTCTATGGGAACTCCAGTAATCTTAAGCGGTTGAGGTGCTGGTGGCAATTGTGGGACAGTGGCCTGGTTTGATTGAGGTGGTCTAGGTACGAAGTGCTGAAAATTAATGGGAGATTGTTGTGGTGGCTAGTGGTATTGTTGTTGTGGTGTTTGTTGGCTAGGCTGAGGCGGATCCTATCTCTACCTTAGATTGGGATGTTGCCTCCAAAAATATTGGTTACTCTCATGGGGAAACTTAGGTTGTCCTTGATTGTAACCATACGCAGCATTGACTGGAATTGGGGTTGGATCCCCTAGTTGTTGCACCATGTAGCAGCTATGGGTTGGATGGTCTAGTTGTTGACAAATCCCGCAAATTGGAGCCATAGGATTAGCTGCTGCTACTAGAGCATGTGCTTGAGAGGTGGCACCTGTGGAGAGATTCATCAACATATTAGAAATCTCATTAAGCTTGTGTTCAACATTTAAAGCATTCAAAGAAGAAGGTGTAGAATTTCTCTCGGATGAGGAATTGTTTTGACAATTGTCGGCCATTGTTTGAAGAAGCAATTTGGCTCTTGTTGGTGTAAGGTCTTGAAGTGCCCCTCCAGCGGCTGCATCCACTCTCTCCTTATCCTTCACGCACATTTCATCATAGAAATATTGGACTAGGAGGTTGTCAGCCACACCATGTGTAGGGCAAATGTCTTAAAAGTCTCTAAACCTCTGATGGTATTCGCTCAAGCTCTCGTTTCCTCTCTGCTGGACGGAAACTAAATTCTTTCTAGCCACCCCTGCCTTAGTTGCGTTCTAATACTTGTTCAAAAAGGCAGCGGACATTTCTCCTCATGTTGTGATGATGTTTTGGGGTAAGCTATAGAACTAATTTTTCGCCGAGTCTTCAAGAGACCAGGGAAATGCTTTCAGTTTGGCCCTCTCTATCGATACCCCCACTGGTTTTAGAGTGTCACATTAGAGGTGAAGGTTCCTCAAATGGTTATACGGATTTTCGTTCGAGTGGCCGTGGAAATTGGTAAGTGCGGCTATGATGTTTGTTTTAATAGACCAATCATTAGCCACTGGGGTAGGTTGATGCAGGAGTAGGTCACTCGTTCTACCCCCTGTTTTGTTCCCTCATCGTCTGTTCCTACTGGTTTCTTCCATGTTCGGGACTTGGTTTTCAGCTGGGCCTGAATCTTGGCCTAGATTGCTGCTGGAACTAGATTTTGTATGTGTTCCAGAAAATTCACCATCGAATTTTCTCTTGGCTTTCTTTCTGTTTTGTTCCTCAGTCCTTGTAAGTTCTGGATTCAAAGGTAGCAAATCTTCCTTTGAGGACCTGGTCATCAACTGCAAAAGACAAAAATAAAAAACAAAACCACAAAAACACCGTCAAAAGATCCCCGGCAACGGCACAAAAATTTGATTGCGTGTCAATGGCATCAAATTTAGTTGTATAAAAAATACGAATTCAATGGTAGGAATACAACTTATCACTCATCCACAAGGAACTTGTAGATTGTGGTAAGAGGATCGTCCACAAAGATCTTTCGGGAAATTGTAGTTTTGGCTCGACTTCCTCGTCACTGGAGTTTAGGGGTTTTGTTCTGCAATTAAGATAATCAAAGCAATAAAAATGAACAAGGCAAAAGTTAAATAAAGAAATAATCTTACGCAGAAATGAATCTTAGCTAAGATTGGAGGTTAAGATTGGTTGTGAACTGATATGGGGGAAAACTCCTAGTAAGGGCGAAATCATGAGCGCAATCCTTATCTATTCGATCATTGACCTTTAGATTTTCTCCTTCTCCCTCATAACACTGCTATAGATTGGGAGGTATTCCTTTCCAATCCTTCTTTCCTCCTCTTGAAATCACTCGGCGGGAACTCCCTCTCCTAGTGATCCTAGCCAACGGACACCTTGCTAGTTAAAGGGTTTATCCAAACTGGTTGCTGGCTTGAATCACATGCGCTTTCTCAATGGTGCAGGGAAAGATAGAGTCTATGCCAAGCTACTCCCCAGTCGGAGCCCTAGATTGTCAGTCTGGTTAGGCATATATCGATCCAAGTCCACTAAGCTAGCTGCCTACTTGCGTCACTCCGGTTTCAACTCGTCCCCTTTGTGACTGGCTACAAATCCCTCATCTACCCCAAGGTTGATCAAATCTTAGCCTAGATGGGAACCGGCTTGTTTAACTAGAACTTGAATCAATTACGAACGAGAGGATATTGAGAACAGATGTCTCACGAATCACAAGTGCACTCACTCAACCCTTACCAAGAATTGGGGGTTTAGTTGCTAGACATATTAACTAAGGAGCAAAATGATTGATGAACATAAACTAAATTAATTCTACGATATTCAAACGAATTATCACAGTGCCAATGTTTACAGCCCAGAAGTTGGAAGAAGGAAGATCCCATGATTGACAACCTTCCCTAACCTTTAACAAGGTTAGAGTCCCCGCCCCTCACGTTTCTTTCCCAAATTCCAAACTTCAAAAAGATATGAGATAAAGAAAAATCTAAATTTGAAACATAAAATAAAATAATATAAAAATTAAAACAGATAGATTGTTTTGTTCAAAAGCGGAGTAAGATCGAATCCAAGAGTCCTCCTAGGAGACGCTTCTGCCAGCTGTCAGCTCAATCCAAACGCATCTTCCTCGACTCCTTGATCAGCACGTCTCTAGCTCGGCAATCTTGGCCAAGCCTGCGGCCAAGATTGCTAGTCTGTGCTTAAGACTGGAGTTCCCTTCATTTCCTCATCGCCCAAGATTTCTTACCAAAGAAGACAGATTGACGTGAAAGACATAGTTTTCACCATAAACAAGATAGTTTAAGATGGTAAAAATGCATGAAAATAAACGTCAATCAATACCCACTGAACTCGACTGAAGCCAACTTAATTTTCTTGTCCTCCGAATAATTATTGCACAGAAAAATTGATTCCATCTTCCTCTCCCATGACAAGTATACGTCAGGGTCATCCTTGCCCTCGAATGATGGAATTTTCAGCTTGATACTCCCCAAATTAGTGTCTAACCTCCCCTCGTTCCTAGGTTGCCGCTCATAAGCTCAGTCACGCTTATCATACTCAAACCCATCAGCCTCGTGCTCCTCGTGCCACTGCTCATGGAACTCTTAGTGCTCATCTTGGTTGGTACCCCCACGGGGATTGCGCGTAGGTGCACGTCGATGAACCGTGTCATCAAGTATAGGACCAGTCACAAACCTCGTTTCCTCATCTCCTCCCCCAATATAACCTTTGGGCAAGCCTCCAAACAGAACTCTGGCATTCCCTTCGGGCTGAGGCTCATCATACACATGTCTAGCGTTCCCGGGATTGAGGTTTTGAGTGAAGTGTTGAATGGGTTTCTCTTCCTTCTTGCCGGAGGACTCGTTCAACCTACTCTCCAAGGCGTCAAACCTTGCTATTAGATCCCGAAGGACCGTAGCGAGGTCCAAATTGCCAACTTTCTCCGATTCTACTGACATTCCTGTAAATTCACAACACGAACAAACGGCGTAAAATTGCACTAATCCTAGTACTCCCCCACGTGTTTACTCTCGTGTTTAAACTCTCTATCAAACTCACAAATCACTCATAATTTTCCTGCAATTGTTCAACGCAAACTTTAGTGACTCAAGAGTTTCAAGAAAGCTTTCAAGAAGACATGCAAAGACAACTAGCTTCAAAGCAAATTGGATGTAAGGTACTCGAAAAATTGAAAAGATCAACCAATTAAACACGTACGCTACTGTAGTAGAGTTCAATATATATATAGGAATCAAGAAAATGCTCAAGTAGACTCGAAACAACTCAAATAATTCACAAATTCGCGAATGAACTGTGCGTATGAATTTAAAATCTACAACTTGCAACTTCAATATCTTTTAACTCCTCCCACCAAATTGAGTAATTCTTTTTGCAATCGTTCCAGAATTCCTTCTAATATTTTGTATTTTGTTTCTTTTGATTCAATTTTTTTTTTTTACTCTGGGAATGAAACTAAATAACAATTAATTTAAAGACTCTTTTTGGGATTTTTGACACTTTTTAACGGGAAATAAAGGCTCACGCAATTTGCTTGACAAGACGCACACAAACAAGATCTAGAACCCTAGATCGACTTGACTCATAATTAACTAACACAAGTACACAAGAAGATTGGTTATAGAACGGAATAGAAGAAGAACCAATCTTAACAACGAAAATTGAAACGTAAAGGATAGATTACCAAACCGTAGAACGCCTTGAGCTCCGCTACCAACTGATACGATACTAGTTGCGTAGGATGTATAACGAGTAATTCCCGATCTAGTTCTAGGCTTCGATTTCGATGCGGAAATAGACGAACTGAACAAGACTATTTAACCCTGCTAATATCCTGTATTAGCCAAACTAAACCTATCAAGTGAGGATCTTGACACGATCTCTAACCCTACTAATATCTTGTATTAGCCAAACTAGAGCTACGAATCAATGGTTGGATTTTTGGGTTTTACTTGCTATCCTAATCGAGTATCCGGACTCAATGAGGGACAAGGTTCGCGAAGAACAATTGAGAAAAACTCTTTGTATTTTATTTCAAAGATAACGTAAAAATAATAATGAAGGGGGTGGCTCCTTTAAATAGGAGAAACCCTAAAATCCTTACAATAATAATCCTTTCCTTAATTTACTTCTAATTAGATAATTAAACTAATTAAAAATAATTAAGTAAATAACTAAATAAATCCAATAATAGAATTGTCAGCCAAAAGAGGGAAAAGTCAAGAATTCCCTTATTTGGTACAAACTTGAAAGCAGCACGGCGTGATCACGCCGGGAGGCGACGTGATCACGTCGGGAACGAAGCGGAAAATTTCTGTCTCGGCGTGATCACGTCGAGAGTGAGGCGTGATCACCTCGAGAGTGAGCGTGATCACGTCGAGGACTCGATCACGGAAAGGCACCCTTCTGTCTTCGGCGTGATCACGTCGAAGCTTTGGGTCAGGAAACCTCCCCTTCTGTTTCCAGCGTCATCACGTCGCTGGTCCGGCGTCATCACGTCGGCTGGAAACATATGCTACTGATGTTGGTGTCATCACGTCGTTGTCCGGATGTGATGACGCTGAGGTTGTGGCCAATTCTGCGGACGCCTCTAGAATGGGCGTGATGAAGCCGAGGTGCGGCGTGATCACGCCGTGGCCAATTTTGGCCACGAGCAACATCACGATCCGTGGACTCTTCTCGCGCAACACGGCTTCTTCGATGAGCGTCTCGCACTGTAACTCCTTGTAGATAAGCTAAGAGAGTCTCGCCTGCAACTCCTTGCTCCTCGCTCGAGTCATCGGTCCATTAGATGGTAAAGGTATGCGTAGATTCGCATCAATCTGGCCGTAAGAACCAGATGTGACACTATCAATTGTTCGAGGCTCCAAATCCATGAGGATGACGCAAGGGACGAAACGATCTGTCGTGCGAGGATGTGGAGATGGGGACCACGGAGGAGGAGAGGTTTTAGGGCAAGGAGGAAGAGAGAGATGAATTTTTTAATGATAAAATTAAATATTAAATTGGTCATGTGACGTATGTATCACAAGATAAAATCAAGTTTAGAAGCAAAAACATAAAATTCAAGAAATTGATTTGGTTGTGAGGAAAAAAAACAAAAAATCATAAATGGTATCGAACAAACCCTTACTAAATTCAAATAAATAAGTTTTTTCTATCCCGATTTCTCTTCAATTTGAATTAAACCACTGACTACAACTAGTATTTGATACTTGAATTAATTAATTAATAACAAGCATTAATTTTAGAACAAAGTAGGTTGGGTCGGAGGGGTGGAGGTTAGAAAATATAGTGAGATGGGTGGATTCGGATGGAGGCTATTTATAGTTCAAGTA
Organism: Viola odorata; assembly: GCA_963691705.1. Lineage (NCBI taxonomy): Eukaryota > Viridiplantae > Streptophyta > Magnoliopsida > Malpighiales > Violaceae > Viola > Viola odorata. Next base: position 13,903,699 of record OY829540.1, on the reverse strand, counting down.
TATTTCAATGACCAACCAACTTCGGTTACAGTATCCCACCGAACTAGTTTTGTTCATCCTCCACCTGATTATTGGACTAAACTCGTAGTCATTCGACTAAATAGGGAGTTTCAGTTTGGGAAAGACAATCTCTCATCAGTTCTAAAATGAAGTTCTATTATAATACTTCTTAAAAATGGTCTCATTATATTCTAACTAAACACCACAGATATTATTTTCCGGAATAGTCAACACCTAACTGCAGATTTGAGACTCGTGCTTATGGGAACAAGTTCTTGTTAAATTAACTAATGATCTGAGATTCAACTCTCCCTAAATATTCAAGAAGCTTGACCTGTTATATACTATAGTTGATATAGAGATAATAAAAAATAGCATAAAAAAGGGGTTTAAAAATAAAAACAAACACATGCATGGTTTGATAATTTTTTGTATGAGTTTGGATGCCACTCCAGAAACCTGTGTACTTACTAGATGTAGGAGCTGCTACTTGTTACTAGATGCAGTCCACTGGAAGCAAAGAGAGTCCTCGTTCCAGCCTTCATTATTTACCATTATACCACTATGAACAGTTAGATAGAGAAAAATGCAATGGCATCACAACCGTCAACGAACCAAATAACTACTAGTGCACCCCCATAATTTAAAGAACTGAAGCCATAAACCCTATCTGTACAAGATGAGCACCAATGATTCTATGTGCAAAAAAGAGATGAAAAAGAGCCCGTTTTACCCTCCCAAGCAGATGTAACCAACTTTTCACCAAGTGCCAAAGCTGCACCCAACATGTTCTTGCGTGATGACATTGAGACGATCTTGCATGACACCCACAGATGGATAAGGTGGAAAACACAACCGGTAAAAGCATGTGTGAGATGAGGGCAGCCGATCATGTGGCTCTGGTGTCTTGTAGATGTAGAGCCGAGATGCTAAACCACGGAAACCCTCAAATGGCAGATACTTTACAGACGTCCAGAAGAAAAGGAGAACCTTCCTCTGCTCTGCTGTCATCTCCCCAACAACCTGAAAAGTATTCAAGCACACTTAACAATTTAAGATGGGAAAGAAAGAACCAATGCTCAAAGACTAAGGAACTCTGGAACTGACAATCAACGAAACTGCCATCTGCCAATCCTAATAGTAGCTGAGTAAACTGAAATTAAAGACTTAGATCTAACCGATTCTTACCCTTTATATGCTAGTTTCCTCAAATTCTAAGATATAAAATATTCATGCCTACCCACTAAGCTTAAGGCAGAAGAAATTCACGTTGTGGCTATGTTTACCCCATAAGGAAATAGTTGCCTGCTGAGTACTAAAAACTCAAGCTGCTAACAACATAATCTTCCAAATCATAACAAACCAGCATCTCTAATCTGATCATAGACGGAATACTTCTGAATACGAGCACTCCTACAAGTTCTGGTTCCAAGGGTACCAAAAACTGACAGCTAATTTGACTATGGAAAAGTGGGCATGGAATTCTCATACATTGCCAACTCAACCCCCTCCTCTATCATTCATCCACAGTATTCAGAACAAGTCTTGTATAACTTCGGCACACCATCATTCTCATCACATCATATCTCCAACTCTAATTGGTTCACAGAAAAAAGCAATGTCTGACAAAGTAAAAGGCATCATGCGAGCTTTCAGGAACAAGGAAGAGCTGCCAAAGAACTCCAATGGTTGGTTGTATTCAGCCAACTTCCTAGTATTTAATCCATTCAACCTCTATGTTTCAAAATAGAAACTATTTTTAGATAGCTTTCCCATGACAAAATGAGTCGATACCCATGAACAGCCAAACAGGCATCAAACCATGGACAGATATTACCTGATCAACCTAAGTACAAAAAAAAACCAATCCATTGAACTTTGACCGAGGATTTAAATTACAGCACTAGAAGCGCCAAACATAGCACACTTCACTAGAACCCTAGCAGTTATTCACACCATATAGGACTCTCAACCTCTATCACTGAACTAATTCAAGGGACAGCCTTGAGAACCAAGTTGTTCAAGTCAAGACTTAATGTAAATACTCACACCGGTGGTTCTTATCCATTTTCACTTCTGCGCATTCCTTAATATTGCAGATCACCCAAATTCCACCAGCGGAAAAAAAAAATGCTATATGCTACTCTCTGATTTTCTGGCTTGTTCCCAGTAGGCATTGCCAACAACATAATATCTACTCGTTTTCCTGCCAGCATTCTATCCCTACAAATAATCACTCTTACCGGAAACCCAATCATAAAAATTTAACACTTTTTTTTTTAATACTTCTCAGTTTCTACTAAAAGTAATATGAATGCACATCCAGTATTATGCAAAATAAAAGGAAATGAGCAAGAAGAAATTGCTTCATGACAACAGAAAACTAGTGACATTCTGTCAAAAAGAAGCTATAATACAAGAAATTAACTAATAATGACATTAATGATTAAACTAAGAATTTATAGAAGGTATAGAAGACAGAATGTTAAACCACATTCAGGAATGCAACCAAACCATGATTCTATCCCCAAGGTATACTGTATAATATTGAAATTACGAGGGGGGGAAAGAAAAATAGTGAAATATAATATCAAAGGAAATTCAAGGTTTGACAAAAAAGATAAACACAATAGATCAGGTACCTTCCAGAACCAGGATATCTGAGGATCAGATTCCTTATAGCCATTATACTCAGTATGTGCTTTCCAGTCCTCCACACAGATGGCACTTTCACTTCCATACAGCATCCAATCAAGATCTTCGAGCTCTAAGCTTCGGAAAAAGAACTCCTGGTTCTGGAGTCCCGAGTCGCTAAGAATATCAGCAAAACCTTGTGCGAAATGGGATACCTGTTCGTATATAGATGCAACAAACCTATGTCGAATAAGAAGATTAACATATTCCTCCCTATTTTTGCTATTTACAACCACACCTTTACCACCAGGGCGAAGCTCCACAACTGTCCTGGACCCTAACTCCTCAACTTCTCTCACGAATGTCAGTCCTAAAGCATCTGAATCAATGAACTCAGCATCCATCTCCAGTATTTGCTTGCAGCTACTGTACAAGCATGGATCCGCATCCCGTATATCTTCCAAGGAAATTGGAAAACCGGCCAATTGCAAGAAAAACACACGATCAAGGACAATGCCAACTTGCACTTTATGCATCAAAGCTAAGGCAATAACTCGACCTGAGAAGGTAAAATACTCAAGATGCATGGGATCCACCTTAGAAGCTGCACACAGACAAAAAGAAACTTTGTTTATATATTACTCGCAAACAGAGAATTAATAAGTATATGACGTAAACATCATGGAACATGTTGCATCGTTCAAAAATATCCAGAAAGTCAATAGCCTCTAGTATAGAGGAATGAAGAAAGAAATACATTGAAAGTTGAAAAACCCAACTACCATGTGTCATACTAAAAGAAGGACCATAGAAGTTTTTTTTTTCCTAGCGTCATACATCTGATATTTTCAATTTTCAATGCTTAACCAAAACGTTCAGTTAGTGCTGGAAAACCACATACAAGCAGCAGTCACATCACCAGTAGAGTGCAAGTTGATAAGGTGGCTATCAGCAAGATCTAGTTATTCAGGCCAATAATCAAGTCCAAACAAGGACCTGTAACATAATATAAATGAAGTGGAAGTATGAAACCTAAATTTTGGTTCCATGAAGATATTCACGGGTCAAATAATGAATTAATTAGATAATAGATATGACAGACAAATCAAACAACCATCTCATTGATTTCCAGAACAGACTAACCAAGATGCAAAGCACATATTCTATAGAGTATAGGCTGCATATAAGTCATTTCTATAAGTTATGAAACTAGGCCTTGCCAATGATAGAATATGGTACAAGTCTGAGAGGGTAATAGATCTTAAGATCACCAATAACAACAGTAGATCAACTAGATGGACAGGCAAAACCTAAAAGAGGTGAAGGTCAACAATATGAGTTACGACTAAAACATTTCCAGTAGCATATGCATGATCGTCATCAACAAGATGTTGTCTTATTTCAGATGTTTCTCCTTCCGCTGTGTAGGGGTGCTTTCTATGGCATTGCATAGTGTTGGAGTCACCATCCACATTTTCTGGATGTGATTGCATTTACTAGTTTATTCTTCGAATTTCCATCTTCCACACTAAAATTTTACATCTCCCAGACCTAACCACCAAAACATAGTTGAAAGCACTCTAATTTGACCCCCAATACGTATCAACAAATGATAGGATGACTAAAAATTATCACAAATCGGTATGAACAAAGAAAAGGCTAGACTCAATGATGCAAAGTGTGTGGTATCCTGTAATTTGCAGTTATATTACAAGTATGGACTGCAATACTTGGACCAGTACCCATAAATGGGTATAGGTTTATTCACTGATGTGGATTTGATGCTTGTTCCTACCTAGAGTTTTAGGTCACACTTTTCGTCATGAATGATTTTGCAAAAGGCAGCAACTTTGATGATCTTCATAGCAAAGGTATTGCAATTCCCAGAGAGATCTAAAATCTGGTTAAGTGAATTGAAAAAGAATGGGCTAGAGTCAAGTCAGAAGGGCAAAGAAGTCTCCATGTTCAATTCAAACCATCTAGCAATGCATGACGGGTGGTCTAAATTTCTTACTCTTATTTCAGTGGTAACACTGACTTCAAAGAGAACGCATGCCTATAAACAAGTACAAATAAAGTAAGATTATTGAAATAAATGTACAGCAGCTTTTTGAATGAAACCTACGGAACAAATTCCTCTTAAAGGTTTCTCCCCAACTATCAATACAAGAAATTTGATATTCCAAATTCATAAATCAGTCTAGTTCTAACAATTAACCATGTGGAAAGGCAGTATATGGTCCGAATAACCAATCAATCAACTGGAATCTATACACAAACAAGGAGGCTGCATAACTAACAACAGCATCCTAACAGTAAAAGTTTTCATAAAAAAAGTGAAGCTTACCAGGATTAGGAAAGAATCTTCTACGATCATTTGGACATGCCACAAAAAGGGCATTTTGCGGATCAAATATAGCTTGCACAACCAAGAAAAACCACTCACGCAAAACACCAGGACCGGTAGCTTCCTCATTCTTAAATTCCATAAACAGACCACCATGCAAAGCCTCAGATTCTGCACGTCCGATGTACTCAAATGACTCAGACAACAATTGTGACCGATCAATGAGCATCTCATGCAGCTCCTCATAATCTTCCTTCACCTCAGGAAACATCATCATTATCAAATGTCGCCTGGACTCAAAATCTGTTACCTCCTTATGTCGCAGAATCCATTTATGATCTTCAATTCGCTTAGCAAATTTAACAATGAGTGCACGTATTGAAAACTTTCTCTGCTCCAAAACCATCCAAAAGTGCTCTTCAGCACCCTTGTACAATCTACCAATGGTATTCAGCTCCTTCAGAATGGCAAGATACTGAGACCATCCAGGACGAGTAGGCTCAGCTTCTGCATTCAGTTTTAACAGCAGAGAATCTTCCATTTTGCGTAGGCACTTGCTCATAGTATCCAACAAATCTTTAAGTATAGTATGAAGCTTCCGAATCTCGGCAGCATACAATGTATGGCTAAACCCTTTCTTGTTTAAGGGCATGGAGATAGGAAGTCGGTAGCCCACTTGTTCTGTTATTGCACTTTGCAAAGGGTGCAAGAAAGCAGAGAAGTCACGAACATCACCTGACAATGGTCCTACATTCATTGGAGAGTCCATGGTAGAAACCAAATCATTAGACAACCTATTAGCTAACTCGCTAACAAAAGGGAAAATTTCCTGCATCACCATCAATCCCCTTACATCCTCTCCACTTCCACCACCACCACTATACTTAGTATGCATTCCTCCTGCATTCTCCAACAAGGATCCAAGGGCACCACGGCAAAATAAATACAAAGGATCATCACAACCAACCTTCCTAAGCAACTTACAAAACTCTAACACTATGGAAGAGCACTGAGTATACAAAGTTTTGGGCAGTGAATCCTTGCATGAGCTTAAGAACTGCTTAATACAACTCTCAGCACACTCCTTATTACCTTTCATTGGAGAAACATAAAGCGTGACCAAGGCAGCAGGCACAGAGCTGGTCATAAAAACCTGGAGATGCCCACTAGCATCATCACTATCACTGGGCGTCAAGGTAAAGAACTCAGCCATCAACTTCTTGATATGCTTGGGCCCATCAGGATCGCCAAGCACTGTCTTACAAAGCCTGCAAATAGTAGAAACCATGTCATTAATTAGCTGGCAAGTGCGGGGATGACGAGTGCTGCGCATCCGGCCCACTAACTGGAGACCTGAGTCATTCTCAATCGCAGAATCTGCCAAAGACTCCTCCCACTGCAATTGCTTCCCCTTATAAATTAATCTCTGCTCTATTAATGGAATCCCAGTAATCAACCGAAGGCGTTCGTGCACCGACTTAACAGTGTCGTCAGCGTCGGCTTGAATGCAGATGCTTTTTCCTCCCACAATCATCCGAACAAAGAATTGGATTCTGCGAGAGCCAGAGGGGCCAGCAAGGGGGGACGACGGGGAGGGAGAGAAAGAGCAGGAACAGACGGATGAATTGCCGTCGGAGACGCGAGTAGTGTTATTGCTATTGTCACAACTGTTATGATCGAGGGATGATGAGGAATGGACGGCAAGGAGGGATTCGTCTTTACGCATCCTGACGGTGACTAGGTCAGAGAAATCAGGGTCGTCTTCATCATCATCAAAAGAGGCAGCGTAATCGTCCAATTTGCGCTTGGATGAGGAGCGGTGATCGGCGGTCGCGGGGGCGGCGGAGAAGGCGAGTTGCTGGGGGGAGAGAGACATTTGACGACGGTGGAGCCCCGCCGCTAGGGAGGGGGGGAGAGCATTAGATGGATCGTAAGGATTTTGGGTTTTGATCGGAGGAGGAGAGGAAGATGATTGGAGATGGAGAGAAAAAGGGTTTAGATTTTTGTGGGCTCAATTCTGATCATTTTTTTGTTCTCTGCATTCTGTTCTTTTTTTTCACAGCCGCCATCACCTACCAGTGTCTTGTTTACGCTATTATATGTGCTGTTTCAGTAATTTATTCACCTTTTCTCTGCTGGGTTCTGGTTAGGTGCGGTCTCTCTCATCATACTTTTTGTGCTATCGCATTAGAACTCTATCATCATGTGGACTGCATTTTTACAAAAGGTGGACCTTCATTTATTTATGTTCTTTCTTTCTTTCTTTTTTGTTTGGAAGGAAGTATGGTGAAGCATGAGACGTTATAATTTACAATCACCTTTACTAATAATTTTTAAACCAATACTCATTTAACTTTATTCACTTAGATAAATAACTCTAACACTCTTAACATTCGGTTGATATCGAATCTTGAATATATGACTCCAATAATCTTTTTTTTAACTACGAATTAAATTATAATATAATTTTTAATTATCTTTAACTCGTATTTTGTTATACTACCTAAATATCTGAATCTAAAGCATTACAAAAATTTCATTTTTATGTTGCTTTGTCCCTGGTCATTAGAGATTTTAATTGTCACATTTTCACTATGGATCGAATCTCATTCCACTATCTACAAGTTAATTATTGGCTAATGCTACGTTGTATTTCTTACCATTTTTTACAATTTCTACTATCGATCACTTGTACGACTACTCAATATACTAGGTGGAGATGTATGATTATGATGAATGGTGATATATGTATGCTCTTGTGTGATTAGCCTTAACGGCTTGATTAATGATTAATGCCTCTTTGAAGAAGCCTGATAGAAGTCTGAGTGACCAACATTGTGGAGGTAATGTGTCAAACTGGTCTAAAGGATGGAAATGAGTCAATCAAATGAAATGACCTTATTATATTTCTTGTGTTATCTGTATGAAAGGTGATGGCTCCGGCTAGATGCAGGCACGGATCTAGGGCGGCCAGGGTAGGCTGATGCCCACCCTGGGCTAATGGAACAAATTTTTTTAGTATGCAGCCCAGCCCAAATCCCTCTGTTCATGAATCATGGCCATAATCTTTAAACTCGTAGAGATTATGCAATCTTTATTCATTGCATTTAATGTTGGACATATTTGGTAATAATTAGTTTATAAAGATTATTTTGGATCATTTTAGTTTTTTTTTGGAATGAATTTGTGAAGTAGATGCAAAAGAGTAGCAAGAGGGAAGCAGAGATTTATAGGAAACTAAATTCATTAAATTAATATGCTAACTGTATTAATTTTTTTTTATATGGACAAATATTTGATTAAACTATCTACTCAAGCACCATCGATATCATCAAATGTTGGTTCAAATGAAAGTGAAGAACGACTTGCGAAAAAGTCGAAAAAGTCGAAGTGAAGCACCATCGATATCATCAAATGTTATTTAGTGACGGATACAAATACTTTTAAGCATTTTTCTAATTTTTCGTTCAGCTCGTTTGCCTTCCTTTAAAATACTCCCAAAAAAAAATATTCGAGGACGCTGCCCCCGAACCCCGCCCCCCTGGAAATAATTCCTGGATCCGTCCCTGGCTAGATGAGGTCGCGAACATGTGGGTATTTTTCCTTGTAGTCGATGTGAAATGTTTGGTAATGTTCACGGAAAGACTTGTGTCCTCCGACGAATCATGTGTATAGTGTATGAGCCTTAAGTTCTGTGTTAATCTTTTTTTGATTGTAAAATAATTCTTTTTTGGATGTTAATATAAGGTGAATATTATGTAAATTATTTTCCAAGGTTCGCTTCCACATTTTAAGTATGGAGTTGAAGCAAACCATGAGTTCTGCCATGAACCAACTCAACCTTTTTTGTGATGTGCTAATAACATCAATAAAAATGCCTTGTTTGATTACTTTGTGACAAATATATATACAAATAGGGAAGGCAATTTCCACCCGCGGGTATGGATACCCGCCGGATACCCGCAATTGCGGGTGGGTATTACCCGCAGTTTGCGGGTATTTTGCGGGTATGGATTTACCCGCACCCGCAAAGTGCGGGTATTAAATACCCGCGCAAAATAAATATACATGTCCTTAATATGCATCCACCAGGATTCGAACCTGGGTGTATTGCTTGAAAGGCAATAGTCTAACCGTTGGACTACAAGCAATTACTTGTCTCTCTTTGCACTAAAACTTAGATATAAGGTAGTATTATTGTTATTCCATTTTGTAGTTAGTTGCAAAATAATATTAATACTAAATTCAGCTATTTTAAAGAATTACAATACTTAATTTATCCTAATTAATTAACAAAAACATACTACCAATTAAAATTAAAATTTAAATTATATGCATAACATTTTAAATAAGGAGAATAAGGAAAAAAACATACTACCAATTACAATTTAAATTATATACATAACATATTATAAGGAGAATAAGGATAACTAATTTACTCTGAAACTCTAAATGTAAGTGATCAATACACATAACATAAGTCATATTCCATACTTTAATATTTATATGTATATCTTATGCTCATAAATCATATTCGATACTTGAATATTTATATTTATTCGACACTTTTTGAGTTTTGACGTGTGCTAGATATTTGTTAAACGTACTCCTTATATTTACTTGAGTTAATTGTATAGTTCAATATCAATATTTACTTGAGTTAATTATAACTTATTAACTATTGTATTGTAAAAATGATAATTTTGAAGATCTAGATGTAAGTGATCTAATTGTATTGCAATGAAGCACGATTATAATTAAAAAATCGTCATGTGTATATGTTAGGCTCGTAAATCATATTCTATTTATACATCAATCTTATCATCATATTGTTAGTATTGTTCAAAAATATATTACTGTAACTAAAAATAACTATTTATATAGTTAATTGTTAGTATGTATTATTAATACATATAAATAGCTATTTATATAGTAGTTAATATATATTATTTATACTTATTATCTAAAAGACATTGTCTCCATAATTGTTAGTATGTATTATTAATACATATAAATAGCTATTTATACATCAATCTTATCATCATATTGTTAGTATTATTCAAAAATATGTTATTGTAAATTATAATAGCTATTTATCTAAACTAAACTTAATATGACACATAGTCACATACTAGTGATAGCTATATTATTAATACTTATTATCTAAAATGTGTATATAATTATTATCTAAAAGACATTAATTTCTTCTTTTTAACTTAAAAAATCTTTATCATGATAAATAATGTAAAAAAAATATTAATCCCTAAATCCAAACACGACGCCGTTCGGCCCGTTCCTATGGCCTAATTTCCTAAAGCTCCCAATTTTCTAAACCCTAATTAATCCCTAAATCATTCATCGCAGTCATCCTTCCTTCTCCTCTTCTCACCCGCTCGGCCACTCCTTCTCTTCTCTCGCTGTCGCACGACGCCAGCTCGGCAGCTCGGCCGCTCCTTCTCCTCTCCTCGCTCCTGTCGCTGTCGCCGGTCCTCTCCTCGCTCCTGTCGCTGTCGCCGGTCCTCTCCTCGTTACTGTCGCCGTCGCCACTCCCGTTTCCTCGCTCCTGTCAAGTTCGTAATTCTTGTATATGATCAACATCCAGGAGGTACTGGTGTCTCAATGCAGGTACCGCACATAAATTTGAGATGTCTTGAAATTGGATTTATTTAAAGGTGTGCTCAAAGAGTATGTTAGCCTTAATTTTAGAATTTCTCACATCTTGCCGATGCTCTGGGGATACGGGTTGCCCAAATTGTGTTCAAGTACGCTTCTGTTTATATTAATTCGTTCGTTTCATTGAAGTTGAGAGTTTAATTTAATTGCTATTTTTCATGCTGTACTGTGGTTTGTCAAGAGTACAATGAGGTTTTACACAAGGATGCAGCCATTCTGATCATCGAGGTTCTTTCTGATTCTAGAACACAAATCTGCTTCTAATCATCATTTTTGTGCCGAATATATCTTTTTGCTCAGGGTGTTCTGGATGCAGAAAGTTCGTAATTCTTCCCAGAAACCTAAAAACGTGTCTCCTGACATCATCCATACGCTGGTTAAAGAAAATCTGAGAAATGGATTAGTTTTTATTTGATGACTGGATTTGAACATTTCCATCTTTTGAGGTTTTGTTTTAGTTTAATTTGTGTAAGATGGTATTGTTTTGATGCTGTAATTTGGGAAAGTTGAAGTAATCTAGTGATTCAATTTGACTGCTGAGTTGTAGACATTGCGATTTGAATATTCTATACTTCAATTTTGTTTATCGGTGGTGAATTTGTTCGATATTGTTTGGCCAAGCTGGGTTTGTCCAAGCTGGGTTTGTCGCTGGGTTTGTCCAAGCTGGGTTTGTCGCTGGGTTTGTCCAAGCTGGGTTTGTCGCTGATGCCCACCACGTGTTTGATGAAATGCTTGTGAGAACACATCCTCATCAATATCCGCGGGTATCCGCGGGTATAATTTGTCTGCTCTTACCCGCCCCGCGCGGGTGCGGGTGTGGGTGCGGGTGCGGGTATGGATTACCCGCAGATTTGCGGGCGCGGGTATGGATAGTGCCTTACCCGCTCCATACCCGCTCCATTGCCTTCCCTATATACAAACCTTAACATTGATTCAGATGAGTACGATCCGCAAGCGTGCTTGGCTGGCTAGCGAGTAGTTAGGTGCAAATCCTATATATATATATCAATCCATCTATTCCATCCTTTGGACCGTAGAGAATTTTTCATCAAAAAAATTAGAGGATAGTCTGATTAAAAGTGTAAAGGGACTTTGGTGGATTAGATTATGCTTAGTATGGGAACCAAAGTGCACGAAGGAAAAAAGGGAAAGTTTAACTAGAGAAAGGAAAGGAAAAGAGAGGAAGGGAACTTGTAGAGAAATTTCCTTGTATGGCTGTATTTTTTATACACAAGGGAAAAGGAAGGAAATTCCCTTTAAATCCCATGACCTAAGCCCAAGCTCATGACTTTCTTTTTTAATTTAATCTCAGTTTCTAATTTTCCTCCCTTTCCTCCCACTTTTGGGAGGAATTTTTTTGTGGGTCAGACGGAAATTTTTATAATTTATTTACTCCTTATTCCCTTCCTTTCCCTTTGATTCCCTTGAGCAATTTTTTCCCATACAAGGGAAAATTTAAAAATTTCCTTTCCCTTCCTTTCCTTCCACTCCTAATTCTTCATCGCATACTATACTTAAGGCGAAGATAGGACATTTTACTATTCCGCTAATGATCTAAAGAAATTACATAGGAGGTGAAGAAATTGATGACGTTGAATCGTGTTATTGTTTATTGAATAGGTCGCACACAAATGTCACAATCATGATCCCATAATTTATGCCTACTATTATGGTGATGATTAATTACATTAATTATAATCGTTTAATATCTACCACGTAAGGAAACTGTGTTACAATAGGAAACAAAAAATCCTCAAATACTCCCCCCTTAAATTGGGGCATGTAACTTGAAAATGCCTAACTTCCTCAACAATTGATGAAACCGATCATGTCCAAGGACTTTAATGAAAATGTCAACTAACTGATTTAGTGAGGAAATCATTTTGGGAACTATAGCGCGTGATTGAATGTGTTGATGAATGAAATGACAATAAATCTTATTATATTTTGTACGCTCATGGAAAACATGATTGGATGTAATGTGTAAGGCTACTTGTTTATCACAAAACAAAGGTGTAGGGAGAGGTAATACTAACTTTAAGATCTTTCAAAAGTCGTTGTATGCGTATAAGCTCACTAGTGGTGGTTGTCATAACCTGATACTCTACCTTGGCGAAAGAGTGTGATACCACTGTTTGCTTCTTAGAATATCATGAAATTAGGGAAGACAGCTCGTGGTGGACCTGCGTGTTAGGGCAACCTGCTCAACCAACATCAGAATAAGCTCGCTGACACAACGTACTAGTGAGATAAATCAATCTTCTCACTAAGATACGATACTCACCTGGATCCGAGCAAATATCACTGGAACTGGGTGCAAGTTTATGTTGTTGCTCCATCGGAAAAGAAGCGAGTTTGCATCATGTCAGACCGCTTTCGACTAGGATATCCAATACATACTTTTGATGGCTCAACGCAATTTCTTTTGGAGAATGAAATACTTCAATGCCAAGGAAGTATTTAAGCTTACTGAGGTCTTTGATGTGAAACTTGGCATCTAGGTACCTTTTTTGATTACAAATGCGAGTATTGTCTACATCGGTGGTGATGATATCGTCCACATAAATAAGAACCATAACAAAACATCCTCCATAGGAATCCATGGGAGGAGGTGAACAATGAGTGATCAGCAACAGATTGTACAAAGCCAGCAAGTAATGACGTGCTAAATTTGTGGTACCAATTGCGAGATGTCTAGCGAAGTCCATAGAGATATTTACACAATCGACAAAATCGTTGCTCCCCTTATTTACCAAAGCCCTAAGAACATTCAAGAGATTGAAAGAAAGAGAACCCGGTTCCACTTCTGTTATCCTCCGTAGATTATGATAAATGTTTTCATTATTGATTTTTGATATAAGAATTTACACTAGACCTTGGAATAGGTAGGGATGCTCGATGGGTTGTCCGGTCTCGCCTGACATGATTTATACAAAACTCGAGCGGACTTGGGTTTATACAAAACTCGAGCCGACCTAGCCCGACTTGAGCCTGATCTTGTAAGACTTAGGATCAGGGTTGGGTCTAAATATTCAACATGAACCTGGACTGATCGCTGTCAAAAAGCCTGACTTAAATGCAAAAGGAAATTCAAAGGCGTTGTTGGCATCCAATTGATGCAAAGCCCAATATTGAACAACAACAAATACCAACAAACAACGCACCATGACAAGAAAATTCACACCCTCAATTTGCGTTTATCCACCAGCGACCAGATGTGCCTTATATCATTCAACGTTCCCATCAAGTCAATATTTAATTTTATAGACCCATTTTGAATCAATTGCTCGTTTCACATGAGGAAGGGTTCTAAGGACCATGTGCGATTAGCTTCTAAGGGAGGAATTTCTTTGGACATAACTTCTCTCTAATGCTCATGCTTCACTACTTGAGAAAAAAATTAATTTTTTCGTGGAAGAGATGGTCGCTAGAAATGTGGTATGAGTGTGAGAAAATTTAGAATAAGTGATAAAGTTAGAGAGAGATATACCATCGAGTTAGCCGAATGAGAGGTGAAAAATGATTGGCCATGAACAAGAGAGGGTGGCAAGGTGTACTGGTAGTCAGATAGAGAACGAGAGACATGGCATTGCCATTTACCAAGAGCAATCGTAGAATCTGGGACAGGATTTGAGGATGCAACCACGCCAGGATGTGTAACACAGACCATGTCAGAATGTGTAATAGTGACGGACGGTGGTTCAGAGTCAAGATACAAAGAACTAAGAGGCGTTATTGTCATAAGCAAAGAATTGGTTGGAGGTGGATTTGTTATGGAAGAGCTAGTTTGATCATGTACAACTATGTGTTGGTCTTTCATTAGAGGAGTCATTGTGTGGTGGAAGGGAGTGTCTTCCATGGTGGAAGGAGCATGGTCAGATTGCACAGCAACGTCGTTTGACATAGTGAAGGAACATGGGAAGATGCAGCGTCGTCATCCGATAAGGGATTGGCGAATGGAAAGGCTACTTCAATAAACTCAACATCTCGTGACACATAGATCATCTTACTCTCAAGATTAGGGTTGTGCACCGAACTACAGTACCGAAATTACCAAAATATCGATAAGAGTTTTGCTCTATTCGGTCGGTATTTTTTTTAATTTTTTCTAGTATGGTATTACCGAATACCAATTGAACTTTATTCTGTGTGGTACAATAAATAATTTTTTAGTTCGGTATTACAATATTATCGAAATGATTTACTTGCCAACTGTTTCAATTTTCATAGCTAGTTTTTCTATGTATAGTTTCCTTCTAGTCATTTCTTTTAGTGTTGGATTATTGGTTACTTGCCAAGTTAACTATTTCATTGATTGTTGGCACTCTTTTGTATTGGTGTTTGTTGGTCGTTGGACGTGAATCATGGATTATTTTACTAATTTGCTTTGTTTGCTGGAAAATCATCATACTTCATGGACTTGAAAACTTATTTAGTAGAATTTATGGATGTAAAATGACCATTTATGCTTACTGGAACTTTAGATGTTTAATGTTCGTGAATGTATGTTTAATACTTCATTTGAATGACTATTTTTTAAGTTGTTGTTAAATAAGTAGATTTTGCATTCTAAATCTCAACCTACAGTTTGATTTGGTATTCTCGAATACCGTACTAAAATTATTTCGCTAATTTGGCAACGGTACTAAACAATATATGGTATGGTACGGTATCTACTATTTCTAGTATAGTATAACGAATACCGAATTTTTTTTGTACCGACTGATTAACACCTCTACTCAAGATCATACACTTTATAACCCTTTTGATTGTAAGGATACCCAACAAAAATGCTCAGCTTAGCACGAGCAGCAAATTTGTCATGCCTATAACAAAGACAACTAAAGCTCCTCGGGTGGTCATAAGTAGGTATTTTTCTAAACAATACTTCATATGGTGTGCACTCTTGTATGGAAGAAAGTGGCATGCGGTTGATCAAGTAGGTCGCAATTAGAACACACTCACCCCAACAAGTAGCGGAGCTAAGTTCGTATTCAATATGATAGCGGAGTCATGGGCCCTCTTCCCCTTATATGTATCGCCAATCCAGTCCGGTTTTGTCTAGTCTTCTTGTAGGCCACTGCCACGTATATGAATCACACACACGTCAAAAGGGTGTGCTCAAAGTTATTCTCTATTGTCTGCATCACCAAATCGGTTTCGTTTTATCTTTCTATAGGCATTTTCCACGTGTGATTCCCACGCGTATTAGAATATCTAAATCTATATATAATACCATCATAATTAAGTAATATATCTCCCTTAAATATGAAGATATTATATAAAATGTAATTTTCATGATTATGATTGTTGTGTTTCCTTAACATCTCTTATATTAAGCCTATAAATATGTGATATTGTAATGTAGCTTTATACTACTTTATGTTCTATCATTTTCTCACTCTCTCCTTTCTTTATATTTTATCTTTTATAAAAGGATCATAAACTGGTGCGATTGAATTGGTTAATTTTTTTATCTATTACCTTTTAATATAATCCTACAGTTTGTTAGAAAAAAGGAAAACAAAGCACTTGTAAAATTTGATATACTATTGTACTATTACTTGTATAACAAATAAGTGTCTAACAAAAGAGGTGAGGAGGTGGTATTGTTTGAGTAAATTCCTAGAGTTACATGAGTAGTGTATAACTCCACTTGGGAGTGTGTACGCATCCGTGTGAAACCGGTTCTAGAACAAAGAAAAGGCCAAAGACACCCTTTACATATTTTCCAACTTTTTTTATATATAAAAAAAACATTTGTGCATCTCCCTCTTCGTTCTCCTTGCATCTCTATCTTCCAATTCAGTCATACGACTCTCCTTCTCTTTGGAGGCGTATTTATTGTCGTCGTTGAAGAATTCGCTTGGTTACTTCGGCAACGGGCTTGACTGTGGAGAGGAGATTGGGGATGGTGGTATTGTTGTCTGTATGATTTTTACTTTTAATTTTATAAAATAAGATTGAGTTTGCTTAAATAAGTGTAGTTTTTCTTAGATCAAATTATACAAAAGAAACTGATAAGAGTCCGGGGGATACTGAGCAGGATCGGCTTGATCTAGGCTGGTCGGGAACACTGTACTGGGGTCTTCGTCACCTGCAAAGCGCCGGAGAGGGTCTCCGGCGTAAACACTCCGATACCAAAGTCAGTGCAGGTAGTCAAAAGGACAGGGGTTCAGTACGCTATCTTAGGTTTACCCTCTTTTCTGAAAAGATGGGGGTATTTATAGGCAAAAGAAGGAGTGTACCGACAAGGGGTGGGAATAGTCCCTGGCAGGTGTCGCTGGGGTGATATATGCCGCTGGAGTGGCTTTCAGTGACGTCATAGGGGATGACGTCATGTGGAGTGACGTCATGGATGACCTGGGATGGGATGTCGTCGTGCGGATGCCGCATGAGAGCCCCCCCGCTGATGTCGACCATCCCAGGGTCGGTCGCCAGGCTAAGGGCGGCATGAACATGGCCTCGTCTCCCGCGACGGGTACAGTATGTTGGCCGGGTCACCCGGCGGGGTAGTGGAGATGCCGCTTCTGTGGTATCGATAGTTATCATATGCCCAAACGAAAACTAGCCCGAGTGTTTTACCAAGGGCTATCACAGCGTCTCCGGTCCTGCCCCTTAGAGGTTTCTCCCCCAATGTGGGCTCGACGATCGATAAAGGTATATCTTCGAAATGCTTTTTTCTGAAGTCTATAAATAGGCCTTTCATTTTGCGCTTGCCTCATAACTCTCACAGCTTTTTCACCTCTCTCTTCGAATTTCTTCATCTCTCTTCTCCTTATGGACGAAGTCACCAAAAACTTTCTGCTCTCCAAAACCCATGCCCTGAGGAACCTAACTCAGGCAGATACTGATTTCCTGGGTTCGCTGAGAATTAAGACCTCGGAGGATATGCTGGAGCTCCAGGGGATGCTAACTCCCCTGCAAGCTAGGCAGGCTGCTGTTACCCTGGAGGATTTCAGTCCCGTGGAGAAAGCGGTGAAGCTGTCAGTGGCTGTTTCTCAGATTCAGCTGCTGATGTCAACGCTACAGCATAGGAAGGATTTGCTGGGATGCTGCCTGAAGAGCATGAGGGCATATTCTTCTGAACTGACGGCTCTTGCGGATGCCCTGAGGGAAATTCCTTTCCTGGAATGGGAAGATGATGACGCTGGGTCGAATGCCTGCCCAGCGATGGGGATCCTCTTGGCGTGTCTTTCTGTGCTCCTCTAGGGCCACCTTTTGTAACTCCAGGCCGTTAGGCCTTTTTGTAATCTCGGGCCGCTGAGCCCTTTAAATAAATAAACATGTTTTCCCTTGTTCACTTGCCGCGTTGTCAATGTTTTTCTTCTTTCTCATATCATCTTTCTTGGAAAACAATTTTTGTTCCCACTTATTGTGAGCTTGGTGTCCCTTGGGATCCCATAACTTTATTTGCCTACCTGGCTCATAATGATGATTTTCCTATATCGCATCCGTTTTGAATATATTTTGCGCCGTTTTCGGTGTTAACGGATTGGGCAACGATTTCGGTGCCTCCTGGCTGGTGCAGACTTTTGACAGTTGCGGAGTCAGATCTTTTTCCGCCAACAGACGTTATCTCTGATAGCATTAACTGTCCTCGATAATACGCGAAAAGGCAGGCACACCTCCTCACCTCACCTCGGCTATATAATGGGGTTCCTTCTTTCCTTCTTTGTTCATCTTCTTTCTTCTTTCTTCTCACTCTTACTGATATTTCCATGGCTGACTCTCGTTTTTTGTATGCTGCCACCCGCGATTCTCCTCCGACCCCTCCGACTTCTCCCGACTCCGACAATCCTCCACTCACACCCCCCTGGAGGCATGCCAGACATTCCGCGAAGTTCCGGGGTCGCAAGAGATTGAAGAAAATAAAGAAACAATCTTTCGAATCCTTCTTTGCCGGCTTTGGACCTCACTACCTTTCGCTGCGGCAAAAGGATGAAGCGTCACCATCCGTCCCTTGTCCTTTTCCCAAGGACAAGACTTCCAAGCAAGATGCCGCCACAGGGTTGGTTACCTCGACCCTGGAGGAAAACTCCCATGCCGCTTCAAAGGAAGAAACTGCCCCTACGAGAGGTTCCACGACTGGGCTTGGTAAAAGACCTTCCGAGATTGGCGAGCCCTTTTCTTTCTATAACAGCGGGTCGCCATCGTCTCCGGAAGATTACGATTACGTTTATGACATACACTGGGCGGACGAAGACTGATGATGTCGCACTTATTGTAGATGCCGCTGGCTTTCTCTTTCAATGAATAAAACAGAATGAAATGAAACGAAATGTCGCTTGCCTTTTTCTTTTCGCTTTTGCTTTTGGTATAATCGCCGCCCCATAGGATAACTGCCGCTGGACAGCCAATTGCCGCTTCATACGACCACCTTTGTGGGGTTTCTTGTAATTAACGAGTCTTTCTTTTACGACATTCGAGGCGAGCGCTTGACTTTAAGTTTCTGTCAGGGTCTTCCCACGTGTCCCACTCGTCCTGTACGTGTCTTGCTGTGATAGGTTGCCCTTCTGGCTGAATTTTCCACCGTCTCTTTTAAAAGGAAAAATGCTCCTTCTTCGTACCTTTTTGCTCCTTTTTATACTTCAGAACTCTCTTCGTTTTTTGCTCGCTCCGAGGAAATTCTCTCGTTCTCATCCAGACGAATCGCCCATTAATTTCAGCCTTCTCTCTTTCAACGTATTCTGCTCGATCTTGCTTTTGATTTTCCTTTGCTGCTTTATCTATCATGCCTCGCACGAGATCTCAATCTAGCTCTTTAGCTACCCCTAGGCCAATTTCTCGATATCCCGAACTTGAAAACACCCCTAGCATCTTTACTTGCCCCACTGTCTTACGCCTTGAACTGGAAAGTAATAATATTACCTTCCCCTGCGGCTATCGCCCCACAATTCCTTCTGACACTATGAGGCTTCATAGCCGGCTCTGGAAAACTCATAGGATTCTTTATTTTAAAATGTTTCAATATGGGTTCCGCCTCCCAGTTCATGACACGCTAGAGCGTGTGTTGCGCGAGCACGGGCTTAACCCTGCGCAGATTACCCCTCCCTCATGGAGCTGCATCTATACCTTCCTTCGTGCTTGCGAATTAAAAGATATTCTTGCTCCCTCCGTCGCTTTATTTCGCAAGTTCTTGACTCTGGTTTTTTGCGACGGCTTCATTAATATTATTCCAAGATGGGATGATGCTCTAGTGAGGCCTTTTTGGCAGAAATTTCGAGGATTCGAGGGGAACGTCGAAAACTGGAAGAGCGGTTTTTTCGTCGTCGAATTACCCTCTCGCCTGTGGCATCCTGATTTCAACCTGGAGGTGGTTGATTGGGCGAGGCCAGCGCCTCTGTCTAGGGAAGAGTTGGATCAGGCCAACGCCTTACTGGAGATGGAGTCCTCTTTCCAGATCCGAAACTTTGCCTTGTACATGCCTTTAACTGAGTGTACCATAGGTGAGCTTTTGAGCTTCGCCGCTGCCTTGCTTACCCCTTGTTTACTAACATAACTTTTCGCAGGGGAAACCATCGCTCGACCGCTCTCCGAAGGTGACACTCCTCACAAGGTTGTCGCCCCTTCGACGACTGCTCCCTCTACTTCCGCTGGGGCTCGAACTGATCACCGTATGCCCATAAAGAAAAGAGCTTTAGACGAGATTCTCTCCAGGGAAAGCGGTTCTTCCTTCCGCATTTCCCGCTTCGTGGAAAACTGGTTACCCAGCCAGAAGAAGAGGTCCGGGTCTGGTTTGCCAGTGACTGAGACAAAGATTTTCTCCTACGGAGTCGAGGACATGGAGGACATGGACACGGAACTGAGCCTCCGCCCGGCTTCCTCAGCTCAACGAAGGAAGCTAAGGGAAGCAAGCGAAGTTCAAGCGACCAAGGTGGCTGCTCAACCTCCTCCAAGCGACTGTCACTTCCCAGACTGCCACTTCCCCAGACACCACTAGGGAGGGTGCCGCTTCACCGGGCGGCGCTTCCTCGACTCTGGGTTTGGCTGCCCCCAACAAGACCTCATCTGCCGCAATGATGCCACCATCCGCCGCGGATTCCGCTCCTGCCATGGAGCGTCCACATTCGCCCATTGGCCCCTGTATTCCTGATGTGCGACCCTCAGTCCCAAGCGGACCTGGTTCTTCTCACTCTCCCCCGAAGTCCCCTTGCCCGTTGTTCCTTACTTCGATTCGAGACATTGGGGGCTTAGGCGGTATCTCCCCCATTTCTTTGTTGCTTATCTTTCCCGTGACGGGCCTCAAAGGGCCCCCTCTCACCGGCTAAATCTGTCAAAATTTGGGACTGACGGGTTCCGTGCCCTGGGTATATCAGACCCCTTATCGCAAGATCAGCCCACGGCTATCTTGGCCTGTGAAATGTTTCGCGCTTCCGAGGAGGAGAGTAGGCTGCTGCAGCTTCCTCCTGAAGTTCAGTATATGCGCGTCATGAACAACTGCCTTGCTGCCTTTCGACAACTTCATTACTTCATCAAAGCTCGTGGTGCCCAATCTCAAAACTCTGGTGCCTTAGCAAAGGTAGAGGAGCTGTCGCGACTCCACAAACGCGCTCAGGCCGAACTGCGAGAGTGCCGCGCTGACCTTTCTCGGGAAAGATCTAAAGGAAAAGCCTAGGTCAAAGCTTTAGAGGCTGAGTTGGTGGCTGAGAAGAAGAAAAACTCGTTCCTTCTTGAGGAGGTGGCCTCCCGCGATGCGGACCTATCAAAAGCTTTCAAGAAGGTGACCTAGTGGAAGAAGAAAACTGAACAAGCCTTTATCGTCGGGGTGACGAATCAGCACCGCGGCAGGTCCGCTGACCCCGCTGAGGTCACCAAGTATGCCTCCGCCAGGATGAAAGAGATTGACGAGAGCTAAGAGGGTTTCCTCTCCTTCGAAGAGGAGTAGCGGATCGGTGCCTGGGAAGGGCCTATTTGATGCCGCTTGATTGAGGGTGTCGCTTCTTTACTTACTCCCTTGTTGCACTATTTTTCCCATTTGGACTTTGTCGTTGTCTCCTTGCTTGTAATAATTAACAAATCTTGCAATCTTGACCAAATAATGCGTGCTTCTTAATGATGTCACCCTTTATCACATGTCACTTGACTACCTTTTCTTCGCACTTTACCTCTTGCATGTCGTGTCATTACATCTTGCCGCTCCTTTGCGCCGGGTTTGACTGCGCCTTTTTTAGAGCATTTAATGCTCTAACTTCTTTGGCTCGATACGAGGGAGACAACCATGATGCTTTGAGCCCACGTGTCATCAAAGGGGAACGCTAAAAGACTAGCGGGCTGAGCATGTCTTTTCGCTCCTCAGGAATTGCAACCGCTTCCCGCGTCTCTTTGCCCTTGACACGTCATACACTACAATCGCTTGACCCGTCGTCCCCTTTAGTCCTTAGGGTTATAAAAACCCCCCACGTGCTTTCTCTTTATCTCTTGTTACCTTTCTCTTTCGAAAAACAAAAAGAAGAAAAGACAATTCCTCTTCTTCCTCCTACGATCCGCCACCGCCCGGGTGCTCCGATCTTCTTCTCACCACAGGTACCTTCCTTTCTATCCTTCTTTTAAGCTTGCTCATGGCTCGTAATCGCCGCTATCCCCGCTCTGCTGGAGAGGGGGATATTGACACTACTGTT
This sequence comes from Viola odorata, assembly GCA_963691705.1. Taxonomy (NCBI): domain Eukaryota; kingdom Viridiplantae; phylum Streptophyta; class Magnoliopsida; order Malpighiales; family Violaceae; genus Viola; species Viola odorata. The sequence goes on along the minus strand of OY829540.1, from coordinate 13,881,424 downwards.
TCCACCATTGCTTCCACCGCAGTCCTTCGACGGCGCCTGCGAAGCTACAATGCTGCTCTTGACCAGCTGGAGGGGTATTCCACTGAAGTTGCCCCAAAGTCCCTTCGCCTTAATAGCGAATTACCTGGCAACAGTAGGGTTCTTTATGCCAAAATGTTTCATTATGGTTTTCGGTTGCCTCTAGATCCCTTAATTGCCGAGTTATTCTCTGAATTTGATCTAAATGCTGCCCAATTGAGTCCAAACGCCTACTGCGGCATTTATGCTTTTATAGCCCTCTGTAGATATATAGGGAATGAATCTCCTTCCTTGTTGCTACTTCGCTCCCTTTTTCAATTGTACCACCATAACAACGGCATCATAGCGATATCGCCTCGCTATGATGTTGAAGCTCTAAACCCCTTTACCTGGAAGCTGTTATTCCTTGAATCTTCTATTGATGCTTGGAAGAAAGGATTCTTCATCATCAATCTGCCCCAGCCTTTGTGGCGGAGCGGGTTTAATCTCGTCGTCAGAGACTCTGCCTGGGGTGGCAGGCCAGAGTTAGGACCAGTTGACCAAGGCTGGCTGGATAAGCTGCTCAACCTGTCGGGGATTCCCGGTGTTCGCACTCACGAACTCGCGTGCCAGGGCGACGTCCAGAATTGCATTCAAAGTGAGCACCGTCCCTTTGTTCACTGTTCCATGCCAATACTAACTCTAACATTCATTTCTTGCTTCTACAGATCCTCCTGCCGGGTGAAAACCTGACTGCATCAAGAAAAGAGAGAGAAGGGCTCAGCAGAAGAGAGAAAAAAGGGCTCTTTCTGCCACCTCGGCTGGTGCCGTGACTGACACCACGCACGCGTCCACTTCTGCACCTGAGTCTTCTTCTCTTCCCTGAGCGGAGGCTACTGCCACACCAGCTGCTGAGCCAGTTTCCTCCCCTAGCGTTGTTCCTACTCAAGCGTCATCTTCTCGTCCTCCTGTTGCAAGAAAGAAGAAAAGAACTCTCCGCCTTCGCGTTATTGCGCCTACCCGTCCTCCTGTTCAGGTGGTTTTTTCACGAGATTCCCTCCGTCTATATGTTTTGTGTCCATTTCTTAATTCCCCTGTTTCTTTTGGTCGTAGGATACCGCGGTTGTTGCCTCTTCTACCACTCCTTCGCGTGGCGGCATGGATTTGTCGGGTATTCTTGGCCCTAAGCGACCACGTCTTAATGAAGACGTCCCTTCAGCGGACAACTCTGCCGCTGGTCAGGATAGGCAGAACGGCATCGCCAACGCCGGTCCCTTGGCAGATAACCAAGGCTCTGGCCTGGTAGGGAACGGGGCTACCTCTGCGCCGCTTCATTCTTCTTTTGCCGCATCATCTCCTCCTCCAAGCAATCCCTTGGACTTTCTGGAGGACCTTACAGAGGAGCACTTTCCTTTCCTACCAACCGGGGGTCTCAACATTGACGCTGGGTCATCTAATCGTTCCCCTCCATCCCCTCCTGATGTCTTCTTCGTTCCTACTGCTGTTCAGACAGTCTTTCCCTCTCTTCCCCCGGTGGACACTCCGCGCATGGTGGCTAACCTAAGCACTATACTCTCCAGCGGAGCCGCCACCCATCAAGTTGATGTAAGCAACATTCGCCAGCGCGGGTTCCCAGCGTTAGGAGGCGACAGCTCCCTAGCGACATCCGCCTTACTGGCAGGACATCTGTTGTCAGTTGAGGACGAAGAGCAGGGCTTCCTCTCTATTGCCGAGGGCGAGCAACTGCAGCAGATAAGGACTCATCTGTTTTCTAGCTTTCAGGGTTTCCATTACTGGTCTAGGAATGTGACGAGACGAATGAGCTCTCTCCAATCTTCCTCCCAGGAATGGCGCAACACTAACCACCAGCTCTTGGAAGAAATTAGCAAGTATCAAAGGGAACTTCATAAAACTCAAGAGGAGCTGCGGAAGAGTGTTGAGGAGCGACAATGTGTGGAAAACAGTTTGGGAGTTGCGAGGAAAGAGTTGGAAGAGGCCAAATGACTCCGGGCCGCGGGGGATGCCGCCCTTCAAGCGGAGCAAAGTAAGTATGCCGCTCTTACGGAGGAAACGCCGGACAAGTGTAAATGGTTTATAGAATAGACTGCAGGCCTCATGGCCGACTGCTTCATTGAGCGTCACGGCCGCCATTTCTTCGACGCTGACGCCATCATCCGCCTCTTCAAGCAAAAGTCTGGGTTCCTCACAGAAGAGGGCTACCGTCAAGCGAAGAGGCCACGACCTGACGAGGGGGACAACAACATTCCCGGGCCATAGATGTCACTTCTCTTTTTGTCCATCGGGCTCTCTGACTTCTTTGCCCCTTTTTGTGTTTTTTAGGGCCTTTTGTTTAAGCAAGTATCCCCTCTTGTATAAACAGTTCACATAATTTTCTACACATTTTCACTTATCACTTCGTTAGTAACGACATATTCTCGAAAGGTCTTAGTTACCTTGGGCCATTGCCGCGCACGCTCCTCACTTTCTTAGCGCGATCCTTCCGAGATATCGCTTGTGCCGAATTTTCTGCACATTTTCACTTATCATTTATATTAGCAGCGAGATCTATTAAAATATCTTAATTACCTCGGGGTGTGAGCGCGTATTTTCCCAACTCACTTGGCGCGATCTCCCCCGATGTCGCTTGTGTCACGTACTCTTCCAGCAAAACTTCACCGGGTTTGTCCCTTCCGGTTACTAGCTGGGGTACCGTGACCTTTCTTATTTCTTTAATCGGCCGGGAAGTGCCCTCTCTCAGTGCGCCGCCTGATCAGGGTCGGCCATCACGAGGATAGAACTTTTCACTTCCTCAGCGTTGCCCTCACACCTCGGAACGTGCCCTCTTAACGAGGTGCCTATGTTAGCGCTACCATCGTAAGGATAGGATTTTCACTTGCGAGGTGGAGTTTTTATCTTCCCTAGGGTCGTGCCTCACTTAATGATCATCCGCCTTTGTAAGCGCGGGCTGTCACAAGGATAGGACTTTACACCCCCATGGGAGTCGGGCGTGCCCTCTCTGGGTTTCCCCAGGATAGGATTTTTCACTCCCGACAGTGCTGGAGCGTGTCTCGTCTTAGCGAGCCGCCTGATCAAGGCCGGCCTCGCAAGGCCAGAATTTTTCACTTCCAGCACCATATATTAGGATCGTCGGGGCGTGCCTCGTCTTGACGACCCGTCTGCATTAGCCCATTCTTCCCCCAAGGCTAGGACTTTTCACCCCCGACATCCTTCTTTCCTTGTTATCTGCACATTACACAGACAACCAACAAGGAACAAGAATATTTCCACAACAATTGTTAGACCATGCCCACCGGCACGTCGAAATTTCAATTTCAAGACTATGCCCACTAGCATGTCAAAATTTCAATTTCAAAGACCATGCCCACCGGCATGTCAAAATTTCAATTTCAAAGACCATGCCCACCGGCATGTCAAAATTTCATAATCTCCAGACCATGCTCAACGGCATGTCGAAATTTCATAATTTCAATTTCAAAACTATGCCCAACGGCATGTCAAAATTTCATAATTTCCAGACCATGCTCAACGGCATGTCAAAATTTCATAATTTCAATTTCAAAACTATGCCCAACGGCATGTCAAAATTCCATAATTTCAAGACCATGCTCACGGCATGTCAAAATTTCAATTTCAAAGACCATGCCCACCGGCATGTCAAAATTTCAATTTCAAAAACCATGCCCACCGGCATGTCAAAATTTCAATTTCAAAGACCATGCCCACCGGCACGTCAAAATTTCATAATTTCCAGACCATGCTCAACGGCATGTCAAAATTTCATAATTTCAATTTCAAAACTATGCCCAACGGCATGTGAAAATTTCATAATTTCAAGACCATGCTCACGGCATGTCAAAATTTCAATTTCAAAGACCATGCCCACCGGCATGTCAAAATTTCAATTTCAAAAACCATGCCCACCGGCATGTCAAAATTTCATAATTTCCAGACCATTCCCAACGGCATGTCCACATTTCATCAAAGCATATTTTTCATTTGAAAACCATGCCACACGGCATGTCAACATTTCATCAATTTCAAAACCATGCCACATGGCATGTCAAATTCTAGCATGATATAATTTTAATCTAGCAATATTCCAAGAGTTAGGTAAGGGAGTACCGTCAACCGTTTCGAGGTGATACGCCCCCTTTCCGATAACACGAGTGACGCGGTACGGGCCTTCCCAGTTTGAGCTGAGCTTCCACATTCGTTGGCCCGCCGCTCGTTTGTCCCTGAGCACGAGGTCTCCCGCTTTGAGCAGCCGCTCCCTAACATGTCTGTTGTGATACCGCGCCATTCTTCTTTTGTAGTGCATTATTTTCAAGAGAGCTTCCTCGCGTGCCTCAGGCAACATATCAAGGTTAGCACGTAACCTTTCCTCGTTTAAATCCTCCTTGAAATATTCCACCCTTAAGCTTAGGGTGCCAATTTCGACAGGCGTTACCGCTTCAGTACCAAAGGCCATCGCAAAGGGCGTTTCCCCCGTACTAGTTTTCACGGTCATGCGGTAAGCCCACATTACATAGGGTAGCTCGTCTGGCCACTTCTTTTTCGATCCCTCAAGATTTTTCTTGATACCGCTCAGTATGCTTCGGTTAGTTACCTCCGCCTGGCCATTAGTCTGAGGGTGCGCCACAGAGGAAAACCTCTGTTCGATCTGGAATTCTTCACATTGCTCTTTGAAGAAGCGGCTGGTAAACTGTGCCCCGTTGTCGCTAACTAGCACACGAGGCACCCCGAAACGCATGATCACTTGGTGCTTAAAGAAGTGCCACACCTTTTCCGTCGTAATACTGGCTACCGCTACCGCTTCTGCCCATTTGGTAAAGTAGTCCACTGCCACAATTACGAATTTCAGTTGAGACCTGGCCTTAGGAAAAGGGCCTAAAATATCGATTCCCCACTTGGCAAAAGGACAAGGTGCCACGATCTGAGATATTTCAGTGGCGGGTCGTCGAGGGATTTTGGCAAATTCTTGACATTTATGGCATGACTGCACAAAGTTGTTACAATCCCTGCGAATAGTGGGCCAATAGAATCCTGACCGGAACACCTGCGCGACACGTGCATGCCGCAGATGCCTTCATGAATCTCGCGCAGGGTATGGAGGCCTTCTTGTTCCGTTATACATTTTGCGGTCGGGTGCGAGAAACATCTCCGGATTAACTCCCCATCATAATAAGTGCACCTTGCCGCTTGCTTCAGCACTTTTTTCTTCTCTGTACTGTCGCTGGGTAGCTCGTCGTGTTTCAAAAAATTTATCACAGGGACTCTCCAGTCCTTTTCAATCTCCTCCACACATAGAGACAGATGTTCCTCCATGAAGGACGGTAATGACCTTTCCTCATAGTGCACGCCTTCTGGTATGACAGCCTCCTGGCAAGATTATCCGCCTCTGTATTGTCCTCCCGCGGAATGTGTTCGAAAGTAACACACGCTGCTTTGCTCCGTTTCTGCCAATTCCTTTTTTACTTTCGAGAGGTATTGCGCCATGATCGGTTCTCTAGCTTGGGAATGTCCCAGGACTTGATCAATTATCAATTTGGAGTCCCCTCGTATTCTCAACCGTGGGGCTCCTGTTACCAGGTCGCTTTCAGTTTTAGCGAAGAGGCTCCTTCCTATTCTAAGCCCCGCCAATAGCGCTTCATACTCTGCTGCGTTGTTGGACAATGGCTGCAGGATTCTAATGGCATGCCACACCTGCACATTGTGTGGCCCGATCATGTATATGCCGGCTCCCGCCAGCTCCTGATTTTTGGCGCCGTCTACATAGATGACCCATATGTCCGCGGGGGCTTCTGAGGGTGGGACCTTTGCATTGCTTTCTTTCTTTTCGAGCGGCTCTACCGCCTTGTCCCCAGCAAATGTACACTCGGCGATAAAATCTGCTAGAACCTGAGCTTTTACGGATGGCCGAGCTTTGTACTGTAATCCGTATTGTTCTAGCTCAATTGACCAAATCAACATCCTCCCCGAGGATTCTGGTTTCCTAAGAATTCTTCTCAACGGCTGATCCGTGAGCACAATAACTGGATGGGCCTGGAAGTACCTGTCCATCTTCCGTGTGGAATGTAGCAGAGCGAATGCCACCTTTTCAATGTGGGTATATCGTACCTCGGCATCTTTTAACACATGGCTAACAAAGAATACGAGGCGGTGGACGTGATTGTCCTCCCGGACCAAAACAGCACTGACCACTTCATCTGCGACGCCGAGGTACAAAAATAGGGTGTCTCCCGGTTCCGGTCGTGTTAGTACCAAGTCGGACGACAAGTATGTTTTCAAGCCCACGAACGCCTCTTCACACTCTTGCGTCCATCCGAAAGAAGCTTTCTTACGTATAACTTTAAAGAACGGCAAGCACTTCTCGCCCTGCTTAGAGATGAATCGCCCCAGAGCAATGACGCGTCCTGTCAATCTCTGAACCTCCTGAAGGGTTCGCGGCGATACCATATCATGGATAGCCTTAATCTTTGACGGGTTCGGCTGGATGCCCTTTTGGCTTACCACATACCCCAAGAATTTTCCTGTTTGGAATGCGAACGCGCACTTGCGGGGGTTCAACTTTATCTGGTACTTCCTCAATGTATCAAACACTTCCTGCAAATCGGCCAGATGGTCACTGAAACTTCTACTCTTGACCAGTACATCGTCTACGTACGCTTCTACATTTCTCCAGATTTGCTTTTCAAACACTTTGTTGGCCATACGCTGGAAGGTCGCCCCTGCATTCTTTAAACCAAACGGCATTGCTGTGTAGCAGTAGGTGGCCTTCGGAGTTATAAATGTCGTCTTTTCCTCATCTTCCTTGGCCATAGGAATCTGATGATATCCAGAATTGGCGTCCAGGGAACTCAAATATGCGTACCCTGCCGCTTGATCGACCAACTGATCAATCCGAGGGAGCGGATAACAGTCCTTAGGGCAAGCGTCATTCAAGTTAGTGAAATCAATACACATGCGCCAGTCTCCGTTGGGCTTGTGGACTAAGATGGGGTTGGCCAACCAAGTGGGGTATTGAACTTCTCGGATGAATCCTGCGTCCATCAGCTTTACTACCTCCTTATCAATCACCGCCGACTTTTCCGCGGAGAATGCTCGCCGCTTCTGTTGAACTGGCGTGGCGCCCGGGTCGACGTTGAGTTGATGCTCAGCCACTTCCCTAGACACGCCAGGCATATCCGCCGGTTTCCACGCGAACTCTCCTTTGCACTTGTTCAACAGCCGGGCCAATTGTGCCCTCTCCTCAAGGGTCAACTTGTCACTAGCCTGGAAGCTCGACTTATCATTGCCTTGGATAGGGATGGACATCATCACATCCACTGGCTGGGTTCGCCTTTCGTCCCTTTGCTCATAAGGATCCGCTGCCACGCACACATACTGATCACAGCTTTTTTGAATCATGAGTGAATAACATTCGACAGCTAACTTTTGATCCCCCTTGATCGATACTACCCCTTCCCAGGAGGGGTATTTCATTCTGGGGTGTTTCTGAGATACCGCCGCCCCAAAATGATTGAGGAATGGCCGCCCTAGAATGGCATTATACGGTAAAATAAGATCCACGACCAAGAACATCAACTCTTCTGATCGTCTCGACGCGTCTTCTCTAAAATACACAGGCAGCATTGTGACTCCAATTATAGGTATAGGAATGCCGTCCACTCCAATAATTGGTTTCTTGCAAGGCGCCAGTTCCGCGGCAGGGCATTTCAGGAGATTATATGCTTCCAACGAAAATAAGTTTACCGCACTGCCGTTATCAATGAGGGTCCTTCGTACGCCATGGCTTCCCACAACCGGTGTGACTACTAGCGCGTCATTGTGAAGGAAGACGACGCCCTTCTCGTCTTCTTCCGAAAAAGATATTACCATCCTGTCCAGTGCATCGATCATCCCTTTTTTTACGGGCTGACTTTCCCGTTTCCGCTTCTCTCCTGCCACGAGTGTTGCTGGGGTAATCTCATCCAGGAACGACGCGCCCCCAGCGATAATGTTAATAATAGGGATGTCCTCATCATACATCATTAGCGCTTCTTTCCCCTTTGCCTCAGAAGTTCCGCTGTTCCCGAGGGGAGGAGGCAATTGATGGTCACCCAACGCCCCGTGCGGAGGGTCGCTCCTGGTTTCTTCTCTCATATGAGTGGTGAATTCTCCAAGATAGCCTTCTTCCAACAGGCGCTTTATTGCTAACTTCAATTCCCTACATGCCTCTGTAGAATGCCCCTTAACCTTATGGAATTTACAAAAAGCATTTTCCCTTCCTCCCATGACCACCCCTGGCTTCACAGGGGCTGGATAACGGATCGGCAGGTTCCGCTGCTGAATGATGGCTAAGATCTCCGCTCGTGGGAGTGTAAGGGGAGGAAGGTCGGGATCATACGTTCGACCCTTAGGGGGGTCCCCCTGTCGCTGAACATTCATACCGCCGCCCCTTCCTCTAGAGTAACTACCCTTCTGGCGACTCGACGCCTTGGGAATGTAATCTTTCCGCTGGGTGTACTCGTCACCCGGACGGGTGTCGTGGGTCACACTGCCTTGAGCCGTGGGAGTAAGAGGGGCGTTCTGGGGCACATCCCGTATCATGTTTCTGTATTCCTCTTCTTCCATTCTCGCATAATTGTGAGCCTTCAACCTTAACGCGTCTAAAGTTGTTGGGGGATCCACCATCAGCGTATCTCTCAGCTTCTCATATCCACAATTCCGCTTCAAAGCTTCTATGGCGAAATCAATAGCAATACCAGGGGTTAACGACATTTCCATATCAAAGCGACCAAGATAACTATTCAAAGACTCCTCTGGTTTCTACATATATCAAACAAGGCTGTTGCAGACTTTCGAATGAGGATAGTTGTGCTGAAGCGGCTCTTAAACTTGGCCTCAAGTTGCAGGAAATTATCAATTGATCGAGCAGGAAGTCCTTCAAACCAGAGGCGGGCTACCCCTGACAATGTCATAACGAATATCTGACACAACGCTGCGTCATTGTGGGTTTGAAACTGGACGAAATCCTTCACCTTATTAAGATGCGAGATGGGGTCTTTGGTGCTATCGTATGATTCCGTTGGGAGCTTGACATGTCGGCTGACCCTGTGGTGCCTCACACGATGGGTGAAAGGATGACCAGCGGTGTCGTCCAAGATCTCACGATCATGACGAGGAGGAGACATGTCCAGGTGTCGCCTGTGCCCTCGAGGCTCCGGGGTGCGTTGCTGCCTAGGAGACCTGCTACGACTCCTAGGCGAACGGGTTCGTCCCCCCTGATCTTTCACTCCGCTCCATAGATACCTCCCTACCGGCTCCCTCTCTCCTGCCGTCCCAGCGCTCTCGGTATTCATCTACCGGTCTCTCCACTTGGGAGACAGGAATCCGCGGTATCCGCGGTATGTAGTGCTCCTCTTGTCCGTCTGCCAATTGCGCAAAGCTGAATGGCATACTTATCGCTGGTGAGGTCAGAGGGACGCTCTCCTGGCGACGAGGCGATACTGGTCGATCAGCGACAATAGACGGGGTGAAAATAACTCGAGGAGACACACCTGATGTCGCTGCACTAGAAGTGGAGCATGCGGCCATCCCAATCAAATAGTCCAAGTGGGCACGAAGAGCTAGCATCGAGCTTACCGAGGGAGTAGTTGGGCCGTCCATCCTAGAACTTACAAGCGGAGGGACGGAGTGACTGGATCCGCCCGTGTGAGAAAATGGGGCACCCATTGAGGAAATAAGGGAACCCATTTGCGGAAACGGGCTACCCATTTGGAAAAACGGGGTGCCCATTTGAGAAAACGAGGTGCCAGCTGTCAGCCCGAAAAGAAAGTCTGTCTGCGCAGAAGATGTTTCACGTGATGTGACGTATGTACTTGACGAAGACGTGGAAAAAAGTTCCCTACGCGCGTGAACCCCACGAGTGTGAGGGGGTGTAGATTCTGAATCTGAAGCCATGATCCTTCGACTCTCAGAAAGAACAGAGCTTGGTTACTAAGGAAAACTCACTTAATTAACCAAAGCTCTCAATGAAAGCACCATTTGATAAGAGTCCGGGGGATACTGAGCAGGATCGGCTTGATCTAGGCTGGTCGGGAACACTGTACTGGGGTCTTCGTCACCTGCAAAGCGCCGGAGGGGGTCTCCGGCGTAAACACTCCGATGCCAAAGTCAATGCAGGTAGTCAAAATGACAGGGGTTCAGTACGCTATCTTAGGCTTACCCTCTTGTCTGAAAAGATGGGGGTATTTATAGGCAAAGGAAGGAGTGTACCGACAAGGGGTGGGAATAGTCCCTGGCAGGTGTCGCTGGGGTGATATATGCCGCTGGAGTGGCCTTCAGTGACGTTATAGGGGATGACGTCATGTGGAGTGACGTCATGGATGACCTGGGATGGGATGCCGCCGTGCGGATGCCGCATGAGAGCCCCCCCGCTGATGTCGACCATCCCAGGGTCGGTCGCCAGGCTAAGGGCGGCATGAACATGGCATCGTCTCCCGCGACGGGTACAGTATGTTGGCCGGGTCACCCGGCGGGGTAGTGGAGATGTCGCTTCTGTGGTATCGATAGTTATCAGAAACCACTTACATGTTTTCGTGCAATTATGCTTGGATTTTTAAAATGTGTGCATATTTAGTTTCTTAATTAAACTTAGATTCATCAATTTTTAGCGAATTTGATAAATTAACATCGCTCTCTTCATACTCGATTCATATAACACTATTCATTTAAATTAGTGTAAATTTTATAAAATCAATTGACACAAAAATAACAGTTTACTTATGTTTGATACCTACCTGCAATATATCCCTGGCCATGAAAGTCTGGAGCTTTAAACTTTAAGATGTCATTCCGACCATGAAAACTAAACTAATTAATGGTGCGGAATAAATAAAACAAACAAATATTGTAACTATTAAATTTATATAATAACACAATTTTATTAATTACGTAACTCTAAACTAAATAAATTTATATAACCAAAATTAACTTAACTAACTAACAGTTATTAGTTAAAAATAACCTGAATATTTTATAATACTCCTTCTGGTCTCTAAAGTGTGTCGTTTGGAGACTGGGTATAGCATTTTAGGACACACTATTAATGTTGTTTGATTACGATAATGCCTCTGTACTTTTCGCTTATTTACTACATTGTCATTCCTCACTTTTCACCTCTGCATAAGCTTCCCTCCGCGCCAACGTTTTCTAAATTTTTTCCTTAATCCCTCCCAAATTTTCAAATCTTTCCTCTCAAATTTTCAATTCTTTTTGCCCAAATTCAAAAATCTCAGTTTACAATGATCTCTCACTCCCTCTATCCATATTCTCATTTCTCTTCGTCAAGCTCTAGAGCTCTCAATTTTCGGCCTCAACTCGCAAGGTTGGTTTTGCGTGAAGAACAATGGATGACAACCAATTCGACCCTCTCAATTTGTTTCAATGTAATCCAGAACCACCCTCATATTTTGAGATTGTTTTAGAAGGTGCTAAATTTCCATGCCGAAATGAGGATTAAATCAATGTAGAAGAAGAAGAAGAAGAACCCACAAATACGCAACATTTGGATGAATTCCATGAAGATGTCTGACCTAAATGAAAACACAATACCTCACATTGGTGTTCAAGGTTAAGTTATTTCATCTTATAGTAGTATGGTTGAAGTTTTAAGTTGTTCCCTCTCCTCAATTTCAATGGTGTTGTATTGTGTTAATGCTAGGTCCAAATCTGGGAAGAGAGCTCTCTAGTAAGGACAGACTCGCAGCTTATAATATGCTTCTACAAAGAAGTGTTAATGGAAAGCTAAAGAGGACAAGAACAAGGGAAGTTGTTGAGTTTTTCAATGTGCATATTCGATCAATCTAGCGGCTTTGGAAAAAGAGAAGGGACTCCGACAACCACAGCATTTCTCTTTGCAGAGTTAAAAATTATGGTAGAAAAAGGATTCAATTTGATTTGCAAAAGATTAGAGAGATTCCTTTAAGGGAGAGAACAACTCTAAGGTCTCTTGCCTGTGGTTTGGGTGTTTCGAAATCATTTTTGATATCGAAAATGAAAAGCGGAGAATTTAAACGCCACAGTAATACTATCTATCAAACCAACATTGACAGAGGCAAATCGTGTGCAAAGGGTTCAACAATGTCTTTCATTGATTGATCCTGCCTTACTTCTAGTATCTAATAGTTTCTATGACATGGAAAATGTGGTTCACATCAATGAGAAATGGTTCTAAACGACAAGGAATGTCTAGACTTACTACCTTCTTCCCGATGAAGATGAATCTGTAAGAACCATAAAAAAGTTCCAATTTTATTCGTAAGATTATGTTTCTTGTAGCTGTTGCTAGGCCTAGATATGACTCTCATGGGAATTGTACATTTGATGGTAGGATAGGAGTGTTTCCATTGGTAACCGAGATTGCTGCTATAAGGTCCAGTTCAAATAGGGTAGCTAGAACATTAGAAGTGAAGTCAATTCCAAAAAAATTTAGGAAAGTCATTAGGCAGTTCATGATTTAGCAAATTTTACCTACCATTAAGGACAAATAGGCGAGGGATAGCCTCATGGATCAAATTATTATCCAACAGGATAACGCAAAGATACATATCCATAAGGATGATATTGATTTTTTAGCTGCAGTTGAGAATGTAGGATTGAATATTAAATTGTTGTGTCAACCTTCTAATTCCACTGATTTAAATGTGCTTGATCTGGGATATTTTAGAGCTATTCAATCTTTGCAAAAAAAGAAGTGTGCAAAAAATGTAGATCAATTGGTGGAAGCAGTGAAGAAATATTTCCTTGAGTTTTCTAATTTGAAGCCTAACATTATTTTCATAACTCTCCAGTCATGCATGATTGAGATTTTGAAAATTAGGGGTTCCAATGAGTATAGAATCCCTCACATGAAAAAGAAACAGTTGATTAGACTTGGTTTGCTTCCTTCCAGGTTGTCATGTGATCCAGTTATCATTGCAACTACTATTGCTCATCTTCCTCCTCCACAATGTAAGATAGTTTGTTATTTGTACCATCTGCATCCTTACTACTGACATGTTATTGACACTGCATTATTAATTATTTTTCAGGATACAGAGTTGAAGATTGATGTTTCTAGAGACTGACATATTGTATTTTGGTTAGAAGAGCCATTTGGAATTGGTTCATTTTTTGGCATATATAGTATTTATTTTGTTAATTTTTTGGTGCCTATAGTAATTAGTTTGTTGATTTTGGGATATAGTATATAGTAGGACTCACTGCATTTGGAAGTAGATCAAGCTCTATTTGCTACTATGACTAATGGTGAAGGCTGCCACTTTGTGTAGGATGGTAGAGCAAACATAGTATGCTTTTTTTAATATGATTTGTGCAGGAATTATGAGTAGTACATTTTGTGTAGCAATATTACTAACATAAATTTTGTTTGGTTTGAATGCTATGGTCAATTCTGTTTGGTTTGAATGCTATACTAAAATTTGTTTGCTTTGCAATGCTATGATCAAATCTGTTTGGTTTGAATGCTATGGTAAATTCTAGTAGATTATGTTTCGTGTGCTGTTGGAGAAGAAATGCATGTTTGATCAAGCTATTGTTGGATAGGGATTTTATGGGCTCTGCAATACACAATCAGATTCCTGAAAATTCTCTTATTTACATGGTGTTATTGACACTTGGTAAGAAGTCTGACAAGAAAATGAGTGTATTGCCTCTACAATACACAATCAGATTCCTAAAATTTCGGTAGCCTTTTACCTTCCTAACCGTAGCACCGTTTCAAAGCCACTCGTTCACACAACTCTTTGTTACCCTAATTCACCTCTATAAATTCTTTCCTTTCATAGCTCTCTTCTTAACCCTAAACTGCCACAATTCTCTTATTTTTATGCTCATCGTTTTCTTTGCTTTGTGTCAATTTCATTGCAGGCTTTGTAACCATGGAACGCAGGGACAAGATAACACCCCTCAATTGTGCGGTATTAGTCAATTGTCCAAGATGACATTGTCCAGCTTGAACACAAGGTGCTGCAAACAAATAACGACATCCAGCATCTGACAAAGAGAGTGGAGTAGATGAGCCAGAGGAAGGAAGACATCAATTATGATTCAGAAAAGGATTTTGCCATTCAATCTGTTGATGCACTGGCTAATTGTATCACACATCTATCTCTTACAATTGCTCACATAGAGTAAAAGAGGGATGTGATGAATATGGAAGTCACCAATGTGAGGGTTGTTGTTGAATTTTTCCTTTCATAGATCGCTCTCAACAGATTTGCGAATGGCGTTCCAGGCATTCCTACCTAAGATTAGTCTAGGGTTCATGTACTTTTTTTTCCTTTCCCTAAACTCTCTGTCTTTCTTATGTGATGGAGTTTCAATAAACTATTTTTCTTTGATTGTTGCTTGCCATATTCTCCCTGTTTGTTCTTTTGCCTAATTTTCTTGTATTTAGTTTCATTTTTTCAGTCAAATTTCAAGAAATAAAAAATAAATTCGACAAACCAAATTTACATTAATGATTGACGTTTATTTCCATGAATTTTTACCATCTTAAACTACCTTGTTTATGGTGAAAATGGTGCCTTTCACGTCAATCTATCTGCTTTTAAAGGAAATGAAGGAAATATCAGTTTTCAGCACAAACTAGCAATCTTGGGCGCAGTCTTGGCTAAGACGTTCAGAGCTAGGAGTCTTGGAACGCTATTGCTAGAGTGTGGATGACAGCTGGATTTGCGCTGGAGGAAATAAGAGAAAAGCTATCTCCGGAGTGAAAATCAGACAAGCGACCAATCTTAGCTAAGACAAACCAATCTTAGCTAAGATTGGCAAGATTGCCAAGAAACGTGATGAGATAGAAGTCACGGGATTTTGAGCTAAAAGAGTGGATTTGATAGTTGGAGACAGCTAGAGAAGATCAGACGTGATCCAAGATTGCATCCTTTAAGGATTATCCTCTATTTGAACAAACAAATATATTGCTAGTTGTATTTTATTTTATTTCGAATTTGAATAATGTTATCTTTATCTTTTGAAGTTTGGAATTTGGAAAGAAATGTAAGGGGCGGGGACTCTAGCCTTATTAAAAGGCTAGGGAAGGTTGTCAATTACGGCATCTTCCATCTTCTTTTCTTCTGGTTCTTGTAAACACTTTGCATTTAATTCTATTTTCATGTTCATCAAATATTTCTTTATTTTCTTGATTATTATGTCTAGTAGCTAAACACCTAATTCTTGGTAAGGGTTGAGTGAGTGTTCTTGTAAATCGTGAGACCGATCTGTTCCAATTATCCTCTCGTTTGTAATTGATTCAAGTTCTATTTTAACAAACCGGTTCCCGTCTAGGCTAAGACTCGATCAATCTTAGGCAAGACGACGAATTTGAAGCCAGTCACGAAGGGGACGAGCGAAACCGGAGTGACGAAGTAGGCAGCTAACCTCCCGGGGGTTAGTGAACTTGAATCGATATAAGCCTAACCAGACTGACAATCTAGGGCTCCGAGTTGGGAGTAGCTTGGCCTAGACTCTGTCTTTCCCTACGCAATTGAGAAAACGCATGTGCCTCAAGCCAGCAGCCAATTGGATAAACCCTTTAACCAGCAAGGTGTCCACTGGCCAGGATCACTAGGAAATGGGGTACCCTCCAAGTGATTTAAATAGGAGGAAAGTAGGATTGGAAAGGGGTTCCTCCCAATCTATAGCAGAGTTATGAGAGAGAAGGAGAAAATCTAAAGTTCGATGATCGATTAAACAAGGAATGCGCTCACGAATTCACTCTTACCAGGAGTTTACCTCACAACAGTTCGCAACCGTTCTCCATCACCAATCTTAGCTAAGATTCACTTCTGCCTAAGATTGCTTCTTTATTTAATTTTTGCTTTGTTTCTTTTTATTGCTTTGTTATCTTAATTGCAGAAACGAAACCCCTCAACTCCAGTGACGAGGAAGTCGAGTCAAGACTACAAAACCCCAACAAGATCTCTGTGGATGATCCTCTTACCGCGACCTACAAGTTCCTTGTGGACAGTGTTAAGTTGTATCCCTTTTTATATCTTTTTATACAACTAAATTTGATGACCTCGATACGCAATCAAATTTTAGCGCCGTTGCCGGGGATCTTTTGATGGTGTTTTTATAGTTTTGTTTTTATTTTTGTTTTTACAGTAATCTTGGCCAAGACAGTAGGCCAAACAGAAAAATCATGCTCCATAATTCTATCCCTCCTTATTTAAATTCATTTAATGTTGAGCATAAATTATTTGAAATATCTAACATGGTTCAAAATCTCTCTGCAAGGTACAACCAGGGACAACAGAAATTCCACCCCATTTACGACCCAACCCACAATTGCTACATGGTTCAAGATTCGGGTGATCTAGCCCAAGTCAGTGCAGCATATGGACACAATCAGAACCAATCTTGGCTAAACCCGACATTCCAGCAGTACCAACAATCTCCAATAAATTTCCAATATTTTGTACCAGAACCTCCCCAAAATCAGGCCCATGCGCCTCAGTTTCCATATGCCCCTCAACCTTCAAAAGTTACTGGTGTACCCATAGAAGAGACCTTTCAAAAATTTATGTCGGTCACCCAATCAATCTTGGTAGAGATGCAGAACCAGATTAGCCAATTGGCACAACGAAATCAGCCGGATGACTAAGGCAGATTACCTTCCACCACCGAAGATAACCCTAGGTATAGTGTGTGTGCTATCAATCTCAGGAGTGGAAGTATACTGCCGGAAAGGGAAGGTGCAAAGTCGGACAAGGATATGAGGATGTTGTATGAGGAAGATGAGGAGGAAGATGATGATGTAGATGAAGAAATCCAGGCAGAGTCTCAGCCGGAACCAATCTTGGGTAAGACTGAGACTAAGACTGATATTCCAGCCGAGACAGAAAAGGAACAACCAATCTTGGCCAAGCCAGTGGCCAAGACTGATGAGCAGAGTTCAAAACCTCAGGAAACAGTGGAGATTCCACCGCCCTATCCTCCCAAGCCTTCTAAGCATAAGAAATTAGATGAGGCTAAGGAATTTATGAATATTTTTGGCAAAATTGCAGTAAACATTCCTATGCTTGATTTAATTGCTAAAGTTCCTTCTTATGCTAAATTTTTGAAAGAACTTTGTACTAACAAGAGAAAACTTGCAGGTGTTGAAAGGATTAATCTTAATCATAATGTTTCTGCAGTTTTATAGGCTAAGCTACCGGAGAAGTGCAAGGACCAAGGCACTTTTGCAATCCCATGTAAGATAGGCAATAAAACCGTGGAGAGAGCTCTCTATGATTTAGGAGTTGGGATCAATGTGATGTCTCTAGGTGAGTATGAGACATTAAAGATGGGTACAATGAAGGGCACTAGAGTGGTGATCGAACTTGCCGATGGGTCAATAATACATCTGAAAGGTGTGGTAGAGGATGTACTTGTACAGGTTAATGATTTCATTTATCCTGTTGACTTTTACATTGTTGAAATAAACACTAACATCCCTTCCAGGGCCACTAATGTTATTTTAGGAAGACCATTCCTAAGAACAGCAAGGGCTAAAATCGATGTACATCCAGGAATTCTTACCTTAGAATTCGGTGGTGAAACAATAGAGTTTAACATGCATGATGTCATTAAAAATCCTATTAAAATGCATGATGTTAACTTTGTGGACGTCCTTGGACATGATACTGATAAATTACCAAAATATCATCCTAACATTCTACCCTCAAGTGTGCAGGCACCAGAAATTGAGCTTAAAAGCTGTCTTGGCCGCAATCTTGGCCAAGATTCAGCTCTGCCAGCTAGCCCGCCCAAAACTGTGGACTGGTGGACTGACCGTCTTCTCAAGTTGTTTCCTACTGTTCACAGTAGCCATAACTCATCATTTGTGATGCAGGAACAACTAAATTTTGACCTTGAACAACCCCCCGATCCATTCAAATTTACACATTTAGGGGCTGTCAAAGGGATGCCACCCAAAGGTCCTGACAAGCTCAGTGCATGGTGTGAGTTTGGAAAAGTTTCTTGATAAGAAATCTATGGCAATGTCGAGCCCAAGGCGATAAATAAGGGCGCTGCATGGGAGGCAACCCATGTTTTTATTCATTTACTTCTGTTTTTTTTAATTTTTGTGAATAAGTTCAGAGGTATTTCGTTGATCCACATCTTTTACACTTATTTCCAGAGTTGCTGCAGCATGAGGAGTGCATTCAAAATCAAAGGAAAATCATAGCTTCGGCAGTTGCCTTAGCCATTGTGTCTTAGCTAAGACATTTTTCCAGAACTAGAACAAGCAGCTCCTCTAGGAATTGCCTCTACTCCAGCATGGACCTCTATCCTCCAAGACCTCCCGCAACACAGTGCATGCCCCCAGGTTGTGTCTTTCTTTCTTTTCTTTTTCCATGTATTGTGTCTTTTTACTCTCATTTACACATTGAGGACAATGTGTCCTTTAAGTGTGGTGAGGGTGTTTTTAGGTGAGGTGTCTGTATATACATGTCTTTGATGTGCTTTTGTGTGACTTTCTTCAGTTGCATGAATTTTTTTTGTGAATCTTGGCTAAGATAGTTGGCCTAGATTGTCTAGTTAGAGTCTGATGCATGATTTTTGTTGTCCTTTTTATGTGTGTTTTTAGGCATGTGTGTTTCATGTTTTGTTTAAGTGTCGGAAAAATTTGGACTATGCTTAAAACCTGTCTCTTAATGCCTTAACCTTGATTTTTAGCATCCCTCACCTTGTGACCCCATAACATATGAGTAAGGCATTTTCAATGCTTTGAACATCTTTATTGTACATGATCATGAGATCTAGCATTGTGTAACATATTTAACAAATATGCAAGCTTCCACCAAATATACTTAATATCTCCCTAAGGAAAACTGCTATGTGGATAATGGAGTTTGATTACCTTGTGCTGTGCTAAATTGCTCCAATGTGGAGAACTACTTTTATGCCCAGTAAATTGCATGCTCAAAAAATATATATATATATATATATATAATATTTTCTTTTATATTGCTCCCTTTTTTTTTTCTAGAGCTGTATTTTACTAGGCATAGCAGTAGTTCTCTACATTAGAGCAATTCAGCATAATTTACAAGGTATCAAGACTCCATTGTCCACTTAGCAGTTTTCCTTAAGGGGTTATTAAGTATATTTGGTGAATGTTTGCCTAAGTGTCAAGTCAGTCACACAATGCTAGACCCTATAATTATGTACAATAAGGATATCTTTAGGTGCTGAGCATGTTGTGTTCAAAAGCTATGGGGTCACAAGGTGAAGTATGCTAAAGGTCAAGGCTAAGATATTCAAGAAAACAGGCCTTAGGTATAGTTCAGAAAATTTCGCCGGTACACAAACAGAACAGAAAACATACATGCCTAAAACACACAAAAAGATTAAGAAAATCATGCATCAAACATGGAAAAGACGATCTAGGCCAACTAACTTAGCCTAGATCCACAAAAAATTTCATGCGATAAAGGAAAATCACACAAAATCACACAAGAACATGTATATACAACACACATCCTAAAAACACCCTCACCACACTTAGAGAACACATTGTCCTCAATGTGTAAATGAGAGTAAAGATTAAAATAAAAAGACACAAAAAATTTGTAAAAGAAGGAAAGAAAAGACACGACTTGGGGGCTACATTCACTTAGGTGATGGAGGTGGTTGTTTCGGGTCTTGCACAGACGGTGCTGGTTCCTCGTCTTCATCAGAGTTGGCCGCACTGGAATCACTTGTGGTGCTGAAGTGATCATTCACCTTGTTGCGAATGTGCGCAACAACCTTGTCTATGGCTTGGATGTACTTGAAAGTCACTTCCAAATGAGTCTGGATGTGCTTGTACTTGGCGTCCTGCTGCTCCATGAACTTGTCCAGCCGTTCCTTCTGTGCTAACTCAACACTCGCAAACAGGGATTGCTGTTGATCCACAATCCGCTGCATCTGCTTTTGAGAGGAGTCTTGAAAGCCATGAAATAGCTTCTGATTTGTCGTGAAAGCGTCGAGCTGGATCTGCACAAGCTCAAGGAATTTTTTGGCCCATTCTGGAAGTCCAGGGTGGTCAGGATCAATGCCGAGGCTATTGGTCTGCTCAGGCATCTAGTCATCTTGCCCAAGATTGGGCTCCTCTGCTGCACCGTCAATCTGGATTGGCTTAACCTTGAAGTTCCCGTTGATCCTCTTCCCATAGAGGTGATCTGCTACTGGGGTAAATCCTGTATTAAAATAGAGATAGCCTTTTTCCTCGTGGAAATGACCCATTTGGTCAAACGCCTTAAGATCCATGATCTTAATGGCATAGGATTTACATAAATTCAAAGGAGATAGATCTATACCCCTAGCAGTAACAGTCAAATGGGAAATCAGAGTTCCTAAAATCATTCTAGGAAGAGAATCACATGCTTTTATCTGCCTAGCAATCCAATAGCCTAGATTAACTCTTTTCTCATGCAGCATGCACCAAAGCAAAAATGACTCAAGTTTTGAAATATTACCCCAGACTGTGGTCTTGGCCGAGAGATTGATTGAAAGGATCCTTTGGAGAATCCTCAAAGTAGGATCTCGGATCTGGTGAGCCTTTGAATTTTTATCTAACTTAGCAACACAGTCACCAATCAATTCCCCATAGGACACCGTCTTATCCCAATCTGGGGGATAATCAGTCAGGTCATTCACATATTCATCAGACTTGAGGCCATCCTCAGTCACAAAACCAAGTAACAAGTTAAAATCATCAATCAAAAAATGACACCATTTATCAAGCAAACGAAAGTGCACGACATCAGTAGCACTCAGATCAGGAAAAGCTCTACCATTAGCATACAATCTCTCCTGATCTAACCAAAAAGAACAATGAAACTCCAAGCACAGCTCAGCATAAGCGGGCATATTAAGATAGAAAAACAATCCCACCCAAGATTGGAAATAAACTGCCTAACTCTATTACCTATCCCCAAGTCATCAAGAAAGGAAAAATCAAGGACAGCAAACTGAGTTATCTCACAGGCATGCTTACTAGTCAATCTAGCCCTTTAATTTCTCCTCCTTCCGAACACGCAACCTTCTCTTTTCCTCCTTTTTCTCCGCTTGTCACCCAATCCAAGTGAGAATACATGTGGCTAAGATCAATTAAGCTTGGCTAAGATTCCTCACCACACTTAATTCCTTAAAATCACTCCGGAAAATTTCCATCAAAAATATCTGAAATTTGAGTAAGAGAAAATCAGACAAGTAACCCGGAGAGTATTTGAACAATTAATTTTATTCAAAAGAAATAAAAACGAATAAATGCATGGGTTGCCTCCCATGTAGCGCCTTAGTTATAGTCCTAGGCAAGACTTTGCTGTTCATTTAATGAATCTCAGGTGGGGCTTCAATCGCCTGAGTTTCCTGAAACGTTGGAAATCCATCTAGGAAAGGTTTAAGTCGTTGTCCATTTACTTTGAATATGACCCCTGTCTTTTCATTCTTAATATCTACTGCACCATGAGGGTAAATATTAGTGATAACGTATGGACCTTCCCATTTGGTCTTAAGCTTACCTGGGAAGAGCTTGAATCTGGAATTGTATAGAAGGATTTTTCCCCCAAGTTGGAGGTTCTTCTCAACAATCTTACTATCATGGTATGTTTTCATCCTGATCTTAGCTAAGAGCTGGTTGTCATATGCTTGATTCCTCAATTCTTCCATCTCATGGAGTTGGAGTTTCCTTTCCTCACCTGCTTGGTCGTACCTTAGATTGCATTTACGAATCGCCCAATAAGCTCTATGTTGCATACCTACTAGCAGATGACATGCTTTTCCATACACCAATTTGTAGGGAGTCATTCCTATGGGAAATTTGTAAGCAGTCCTATATGCCCAAAGCGCATCATCCAGTCTTTGACTCCAATCTCGTCGATCTAAGCCAACTGTCTTAGCTAAGATCGATTTGACTTCTCTGTTTGATACCTCTGCTTGGCCATTGGACTGAGGGTGGTATGCAGTGGAGATTTTGTGGGTTACACCATACTTTCTGAAAAGAAAAACAATAATACTATTGCAAAAGTGTGTGCCTCGGTCGCTAATGATCCCCCTAGGCATGCCAAACCTATTCAAAACGTTAGTTTTCAAAAAGGCAACAACAGTTCTAGCATCATTAGTCCTAGTTGCTTTAGCTTCTATCCATTTAGACACGTAATCCACAGCAAGTAATATGTATTGTTTTCCATCCGATATAGGAAATGGCCCCATGAAATCAATGCCCCATAGATCAAAAATCTCACAATTTAATATAATGTTCATGGGCATTTGATTTCTAGCGCTGATGTTTCCTATCTTTTGGCATTCAGGGCATGTCTTACAAAACATATAACTATCATAAAATAGAGTAGGCCAATAAAATCCTGACTCTAGGACTTTTAAGGCCGTTCTCTTAGTTCCAAAATGCCCACCACATGGATAAGAGTGACAAAATTTCAAAACAGAAGGGATTTCAGTTTCGGGAATACATCTTCTAATCAACTGATCTGATCCGATTTTCCATAGATAAGGATCATCCCAAACGAAATACCTGCTGTCGTGCTTAATCATAACCTTTTCTTGAGCCGTTAGGTCTCCATGGTGCTTACCCGTGGCTAAGAAATTGACTAGGTCGGCAAACCATAGTCTATTTACTTGGATAGCAAATAGATGTTCGTCTGGAAAGTCATCTCTGATAGGTTCTGAATCATCCTTCACGAAGCATCTACTTAGGTGATCGGCGACCAAGTTGTTCTTTCCCGCTTTGTCTTTAATCTCCAAATTATGCTCCTGCAAAAGTAAAACCCATCGGATCAGTCTTGGCTTAGATTCGGCTTTTGTCAACAGGTACCTTAAGGCTGCATGGTCAGAAAAGACTATGACTTTCGTTCCCAACAAATATGATCTGAATTTGTCCAATGCAAAGATTATTGCGAACAATTCCTTCTTGGTTGTGGTATAGTTCTTTTGGGCATCGTCGAGCATCTTAGAGGCATAGTAGATCACGTGTGGATCTTTGCCAATCTTCTGCCCTAGAACCGCACCAACTGCCGAGTTGCTAGCATCGCACATTAATTCGAATGGGAGGTCCCAATCTGGTGCCTTGATGATTGGGGCTGATGTGAGTTTATCTTTGATCTTGTCAAACGCTTCTTGGCAAGATTCGTCAAAATTGAAGTCCACTTCTTTTTGTAATAGTTTGCACATTGGCTCCACAATCTTCGAGAAGTCTTTAATAAACCTCCGATAGAATCCTGCATGGCCTAAAAAACTTCTAACCTCACGCACGCATGAGGGGTAAGGCAAAGTCTTGATAACATCAATCTTAGCCTGGTCAACTTCTATGCCCTTCTTAGAAACTACATGACCTAGTACAATACCTTGTTCGACCATGAAATGACATTTTTCATAGTTAAGGACAAGATTGGTGGCCTCGCATCTTTTCAAAACATGTTCCAAAGTAGCTAAGCATTTATCAAAATTGTCACCATACACGGTGAAGTCATCCATAAACACTTCGATACCTTTTTCTACATAATCTGAAAAGATACTAACCATACACCTCTGAAAGGTGGCGGGTCATTGCACAATCCGAATGGCATCCGTCTATATGCGAAGGTCCCAAAGGGACACGTGAACGTCGTCTTCTCTTGGTCCTTTAATGCCACGGGGATTTGGTGAAATCCCGAATAACCATCCAAGAAATAGTAATGGGACTTCCCAGTCAATCTTTCCACCATTTGGTCGATGAATGGCAATGGAAAGTGATCTTTCCTAGTGACTTGGTTAAGTCTGCGGTAATCTATGCAGACTCTCCATCCATTCTGTATTCTTGCGGTTCTTTTCACTCCATCTTCTCCTTCAGTCACGGTGATCCCAGTCTTTTTAGGGACGACCTGCACAGGGGAAATCCATGAACTATCAGAGATTGGATAAATAATTCCAGCATCAAGCAATTTAATGATTTCTTTCTTGACAACTTCCATCATCGGAGGGTTAAGCCTCCTTTGGGGTTGTCTAATCGTTTTCTTATTCTCTTCCACATGAATTTTATGGGTACAAATGGTTGAGGATATGCCCTTGATGTCTGCTAGAGTCCATCCAATAGCCTCTTTATGCTCCTTCAAGACGCTTGTCAATCTTGCTTCTTCCTCGCTGGAAAGCTTAGCTGAGATTATTACTGGCAGAGTTTTATCTTGGCCTAGATAGGCGTACTTAAGGTGTTCTGGCAACTCCTTAAGATCAAGCTCTGGTGCCTGCACAATAGATGGTAAAATCTTAGAGTTAGACATGCTAAATAGTGGGCAAGGTAGTGATTCCTTCACTGGTCCAATCTCATGAAGGTCCGTTAGGATCTCCCTAAGATCTTCTCGGTTTCCTACTTGATCTTCCATTTCATCCAGAGTCTTAGCTGAGACACTCCTGCTTAAGACAAAATCAAGTGGGTCAGTAGTATTTAAGTCTGCAGTCTCTTCTTCAATAGGATATAAGATATCAATAAAATTAACACTATGCGTCTCATTTTGATATTTTAATCCCTCCTTCATGTAAAATTTAATCGTGCTCCCAAAGAATTCCAAAATAATACTACCTTCGTAAACATTTATCTTTGCTCTAGCGGACCTAAGGAAAGGTCTACCCAAGAGCACATCAGTGGTACAAGAAGGTAAATCTGAGTCCATCTCAACAATATAAAAGTCCACAAGGTATATAAAATTATTGACTTGGATGAGAACGTCCTCTACCAAACCCTTAGGATGGATAACGGTTCGGTCAGCTAGTTGTATCACCACTTGCGTCTCTTTCATCGGTCCCATTTGTAATTCTTCGTATTCTCTTAAGGACATTACGTTGATCCCAGCTCCTAAGTCACAAAGAGCTTTCTCCACCGTTTTGTTCCCAATCTTGCAAGGGATGGTGAAGGTTCCCTGATCTCCACACTTCTCCGGTAGTTTACTCTGAAGTACTGAAGAAACGTTCTGCATAAGATTCACTCTCTCAATACCTGCAAGTTTCCTTTTGTTAGTACAGAGTTCTTTCAAAAATCTTGCATAAGAAGGTACTTTTGAAATTAAGTCTAGCATAGGAATATTCACGGCCACTTTGCCAAAAATGTTCATGAAGTCCTTAGCCTCGTCTAATTTCTTCTGTTTAGAGGACTTGGGAGGATAGGGAGGTGGGATATCTGCTGTTTCCAGAGGTTTCATAATCTGCTCATCAGCCTTAGCATCAGTCTTAGCTAAGATCGGCTGTTTTGCTTGAACTGGAATATCAGTATGTGTTTCAGTCTCAGCCAAGATTGGCTCCGGCTGAACTTCTGCTTGAGTTTCTTCTTGTATTTCTTCATCCACATCCACATCCTCGTCTTCATACGATTGGTTGTGAATCTCTTGATCTGATTTCGCACCCTTTCGTTCAGGTAGAACACTTCCACTCCTCAGATGGATAGCATTTACATTGTGTTTTGGGTTATCCTCGGTGGTGGAAGGTAATTTTCCACTTGTTCCTGTTTGCTGGATCTGTTGGGTGAGCTGACCTATTTGCTTTTGCATTTCAACAAGGCTGGATTGAGTTGTTTGCATGAATTTTTGCATTGTGTCCTCGATAGGTACTCCGGTAATCTTAAGCGATTGAGATGTAGGAAGTGGGACAGGGGCATTGGATTGATTTGCTCCTGGTGGTCTGGGTACGAAGTGTTGAAAATTTATGGGAGACTGTTGTGGCTGTTGGTTGTATTGTGGTAAGTATTGTTGTTGTTGGTTTGGTTGCTGATTTGATTGGCTAGGCTGAAGCGGATCTTGTCTCCACCTTAGATTGGGATGCTGTCTCCAGGAGTATTGATTGCTTTCATGTGGGAACCTAGGTTGCCCTTGATTGTTAGATTGTCCTTGGTTGTAACCATATGCCGCATTGACTGAGGTTGGGGATGGATCTCTCGGCTGTTCCACCACATAACAACTATGGGTTGGATGATCTAGCTGTTGGCAAACCCCGCAAACCGAGGGCATGGGATTGGCTGCTGCTACTGTAGTTTGTGCCTGGGATTGGGTACCTGTAGGGAGATTCATCAAAATGTCAGTAATCTTATCAAGCTTGTTTTCCATATTTATTGCATTTAAAGAAGAAGGTGTAGAATTTCTCTCGGATGAGGCGTTGTTTTGGCTGTTGTCAGCCATTGTTTGGAGAAGTAATTTTGCTCTCGTTGGTGTAAGATATTGAAGTGCTCCTCCAGCGGCTGAGTCTAGCCTCTCCCTATCCTTTACACACATTCCATCATAGAAGTATTGGATCAGGAGATGGTCTGCCACTCCATGTGTAGGGCAAATGTCTTGAAGATCCCTAAACCTTTGATGGTATTCGCTCAAGCTTTCTCCTCCTCTCTGCTGAATGGATACTAAAATTTTTCTTGCTGCCCCTGCCTTAGTCGCATTCCAATATTTATTTAGGAAGGCAGCGGACATGTCTCCCCAGGTTGTAATGGTATTGTGGGGCAAGCTATAGAACCAATTCTTAATTGAGTCTTCGAGAGACCAAGGAAATGCCTTCAGTTTGGCTCTCGATTGTTACTCCTACTGGTTTGAGGGTATCGCATTGGAGGTGAAGGTTCCTCAAATGGTTATAAGGATTCTCGTTTGAGTGGCCATGAAATTTGGTTAAGTTGGCAATGATGTTTGTCTTGATGGACCAATCATTAGCCATCGGGGGTAGATTAATACAGGAGTAGGTCACTCGTTCTGCCCCCCTGTTTTGTTCTCTCATCGTCTGTTCTTCTTGGTTTTCTTCCATGTTTGGTATTGGATTCTCAACTGGGCCCTGATCTTGGCCTAGACTGTTGCTGGAATCAGTTTCTGATTGAGTTCCCAAAAATTCACCAACGAATTTCCTCTTAGATTTCTTTCTGATTTGGGTTTCGGTCCTTGTGAGTTCTGGATTCAAAGGTAGTAGTTCTTCCTTTGAGGACCTGGTCATCAACTGCGAAAGACAGAAATAAAAAAACAACTACAAAATACACCGTCAGAAGATCCCCGGCAACGGCGCCAAAATTTGATTGCGTGTCGAGGGCATTAAATTTAGTTGTAAAAAGATATAGAAAATGGGGTAGGAATACAACTTATCACTCGTCCACAAGGGACTCGTAGATTGCAATAAGAGGTTCGTCCACAGAGATCTTGGTGGTGTATCGTAGCCTTGACTCGACTTCCTCGTCACTAGAGTTGAGGGTTTGTTGTTTCTGCAGTTAAGATAAACAAAGCATAAAAGAGAATAGGCAAAAACTAATTTATCGGAAACAACCTTAAGCAGAAGTGAATCGTAGCTAAGATTGTTGGTTGAGATTGGTTGGAACTTTCGTGGGGTAGATTCCTGGTAAGGGCGAATTCGTGAGCACTTTGCTTGTGTAATCGATCATAGACTAAAATATTTTCTCCTTCTTTATCACAACTCTGCTATAGATTGGGAGGAACCCCTTTCCAATCCTACTTTCCTCCTATTCAAATCACTTGGAGGGTACCCCATTTCCGAGTGATCCTGGCCAGTGGACACCTTGCTGGCTAAAGGGTTTATCCAATTGGCTGCTGGCTTGAGGCACATGCGTTTTCTCAATGGCGTAGGGAAAGACAGATTCTAGGCCAAGCTACTCCCAACTTGGAGCCCTGGGTTGTCAATCTGGTTAGGCCTATATCGATTCAAATTCACTAACCCCCGCGAGGTTAGCTGTCTACTTCGTCACTTCAGCTTCGCTCGTCCCCTTTGTGACTAACTGCAAATTCGTAGTCTTGGCTAAGATCGATCAAGTCTTGGCCTAGACGGGAACCGGTTTGTTAAAACGGAACTTGAATAGAATACGACTGATAGGATACTTAAGACCAATAGTCTCACAATTTACAAACATGCTCACTCGACCCTTACCAAGAACTAGGTGTTTAGCTACTAGATATCATGATCAAAGGAAAAGAGAAATAATTGAAGAACATGAATTTAATTTAAAATGCAATATTCCTAAAGGAAATACCACAGCTGAATGTTTACAAAAAACCCAGAAGAGAGGAGAATGGATGATCCGTAATTGACAGCCTTCCCTAACCTTAAATAAGGTTAGAGTCCCCGCCCTTCACGTTTCTTTCCAAACTCCTCAATTCAAATTAACTAAAAAGTAGGGATAGAAATCCCAATTGTTTTTAAATCCTAAAGCGACAATAATAATAAAATAACAAAGTGTTTTTGTTCAAATAGGATTACATCAAAGATTTCTTCTAGCGGATGTAATCGCCAGCTGGTCTTCCGATCTGATCTTGCTTCCTTGAGTCCATGGTGTGCACGCCTCTATTCTGCAATCTTAGCCAAGACATGCGGCTAAGATTGCCAACCTTTTGCTCCAGCACCCGATTCTTCCAAAAACCAGTCTTACCCAAGATTTGCCAAAATAACCCAAATTGACGTCGAAAGAATTGTTTCTGCCACAAAAAAAGGAGTTTTACAGTGGTAAAAACACATGGAATAAAGCGTCAATCACAAGTATTGACTTATTTTTCTCTTCATCCAACGGTTCTAATTTAAGCATGAGGATTCATGCATTTCTTCCCTTCGCAGCACTGCCCGAGCATTTAATGCATATTTATTTTGGCCACTATTCCTAACGCCACCTTATTCCATTTCTATGTTTTGCTGCTGATTTTCATCCACGCACTGTAGCAATTTGTCAGCTCTTCCCTCCCTTCATCCCTATAAATACCATGCCAGCAAGCAAGCAAAGGGGGCAAGAAAAATAAGAGGAAAAAAGCTCACTTTCTCACCGGTGCTTAGTAGTCCAGTAATAATAAAGGAAGCAACTCCAGCAAGCAAGCAAGTATTCCGGCAGCAAGCAAGTAAAAGCAAGGTGAAATGGATCTCTTCTATTAATTTTTTTTTTACTCTCAAGTAGCCAAATAACTGCTTAAACTAGCTCTAATCACTCTGTTTTTAAGTTAATTTCATGGTCCTTACCTCAATTTAAATGTTTATGGTCCTAGTTATTTATTATCCTAATTTTAGTTTAATTAGCTTATTCTTTATTTGTTGAAATTAATATGGTTTCTTGTCCAAATATTACTGTTAGTAGCTTGTTTAAATTGCTGCTGTGTAGAGGGGTTAATTTGGGCTGTTGTTGGCCGGTTTTGGTGAGTAGCTCCCTCCTTCGTTGCCGGCCATGGTGCAGGCTATCCAAGGAGGAAGATGATAAATAGTGACGGGATAGTGAAAAAAGGTGGTGGGCTTGGCTTGCCAAGCCAAGCCCAATCGGAAATAAAAATAAAAAGAAAGGAAGGGCGCATGCAACGCCCAAGAAAAGAGGAGCTGGGCCGCGCCTGACCCAGCTAAAAGAAAGAGGGAGATGGGCTGCGTGATCAGCCCATGTGGAGGAGGAGAAGGCGTGAGGGAGAGCTGGGCCGTGCAGGCCCAACGTGAAGGGAGCAGCCATGCTGCTTCAGCCCACCAGCCTATGGGTTGGGTTGGGCCCACTCTCGGCCCAGTGGGTCGGGCTCAAAATTTTCGCCCCGTTATTTTTTCGTGTTGTCATCGCACTTGTACTGTTTATTTTTCGCACTTGTATTGTTTATTTATTTTCACACTTGTACTGTTTATTTATCTTTTTGTGTGTCTGTGTTATTTATTTTCGTATGCTTTTGCGTGTTTTATTATTCCGCTCGCGTTTGATCATCAAAATTAATTATGTCACCTGTGTACAATAATTTTAATGTCGATTATTCGTATGCTCGTACCATTTAACTAATTATTTTTGCATGTTTAAATAATTATTCTACTCGTATTTTATTGCTAAAATTAATTATTTTGTATGCTTGCGATAAATCGTTAAATATTTATCTATTTATCGATTACCATTTACTCGCACTAATAATCTTGACTTTGTAGGGTAAATCAACTGATACCTGTCATAAGTAAACATTTCTCACCCTTTTATTTATTTCACGCTTTTTCCGCACATACACATGTATGTATGAATCTTTAAAATTGATTAGAATCTTATTAATCTATTGAGCATGATCACATAAATTAGGATTTTCTATTTTTCAAGCATGATAAAACACCTCTTTATCCGGTAACCTTTTTAGGTTGTGACTTGGGTGCCTAACACCTTCCCGAGTCCATAATGCGACCCCGAACCGCTGTTCTCGGGTTCAGACCCATTTTGGCTTAGTTTTTTTTTTATGCCATGACAATAGGTTCCCTAAACCTAGAAACAAAAATAGGGTAGCGACTTCATTGCATTATGTGAGATGAGTCCGATTTTGTCTCACATATGGTCCCAAACCCGCGTCGCATTAGGAAAAATCCAAAAAGGGGGTGCGATAGAAAGGGAAAGAAATTTAATTATTTTTACCACTTTACCCTTATAATAAATTAATAACTATATTCAATTAGATTGAAACTAAATAATTTTATTTTGCACTTCTTTGTCAACAAAACTCATCACATCATTTTTATATTTTTTAATATCTTAAATTGTACGAATGTATCTCGCACCATTTTCCTACTTTTTTCATAATTAAATTTTTTTGTAATTATAAAAAAAAATTATTTTATTTTATTCTAGAATTTTCTTATTTTATCCATTTTTTAAAAAAGAAAAAAAATGAAAAATTGATTTTGTCTTTTGTGTTTTTTCCGACCCAGTCACCCAGCTGCATTCCACCCTCCCCTTTAAGCAAACAAACCCTAAATTCCTATTATCCCACAGCCGCACTTCCCCTCACCACCAGAGACAGCGGCGGCAATCGATGGATCGAGAAGGATTTGGCGAGGTCACAGTTGTTGGTGGAAAGTTGGGTAGTGGCAGTTTTACTTCTAAATATAATTAGTGACATACACAATCGGGTAAAGAAAAATGTCAAATTGCTAGAGCCTAGAATGAAAATAACAAAATGGTGGAGGAAGAAAATTGACTTTTAGTAAAGAATGCTGGTCCGATGTGTTGAGGAAGAAGAGAAGAGGTTATGTCTTGGAGAAAAAAAGAATGAAATTCCTAAATTTGGCT
Organism: Viola odorata; assembly: GCA_963691705.1. Classification (NCBI taxonomy): domain Eukaryota; kingdom Viridiplantae; phylum Streptophyta; class Magnoliopsida; order Malpighiales; family Violaceae; genus Viola; species Viola odorata. The sequence goes on along the minus strand of OY829540.1, from coordinate 13,850,382 downwards.
GAAAAAAAAAATACAATAAAAAAACGTAAAAATTTAAGAGGGGTAATAATGGAATAACTTAGATGGGAGGAAATATTTTGTGGATCCAAAAAGAAAATTTTTTCTTTTCTTTTTATTCCATTGTATTTTTTTTATTTCCTTACAATTTATTTTGTTCCTATTCCATTGTATTTCTTTTGATTTTTTTGCATTTTTTCCCCATAATTAAAGGGGAAATTTCATTTTCCTTCCTTTCTTTCCCTTTCTATCCTCATCCTTCTTCCCATACAGGCTTAAAAAAAAATATATAATAATAATAACAGGAATAATAATAATAAGGGTAACAGACAAAAGGGAATAAGCCCACGGCCACGGATGAGCTGAATTCTTGAAACTTGAAAGTTGGCCTTCATTCGTCGTCTCCGCTGAAAGACGAAGTAAAGAAAAAGATGTTGCAGTGTTGGATGAGCTCTGTTTCCACTCCAACTCCAACAATTGCTCTCTTCATTCAAACAATCTCAGATTCGAAAATCCGTAGTTCTTACCATAACAACTACAACCTTGCTCGTTTCAGAAAACCCAGAAAGCCCTCTTGCATTCTTAATCTTGGAGTTGAGGATATCGCCCATATTACCCAAAACAAGGTCATTTCTTCTTCCTTTTATACATTTTTCCATAGCCTCATTTTCCCACCTACAACAACTGTCTCATGTTTTACTTTGTATAGCGCAACAAATTGTATTGAATTGTAGGTACTCATAGCAGCTGGTGTATCAGCAGCCGTTGGTCAACTATCCAAGCCATTCACATCTGTGATTTTGTATGGCAAAGATTTTGATTTCAGGACTGCCTTACAGGCTGGTGGCTTCCCCTCCACCCATTCCTCTGTATGGTTTTGCTTCTTTTCTCTATTTTGATGATTTATTGTGACCATTTCCCTTTATGGGTCTGCTTCCTTTTGTTTGTTACTGCTCACTTTTAGTTAAATTTTTGATGATCTATATAGGCTGTTGTGGCCACTGCTACTTGTCTTGGGCTTGAAAGGTAACCCATTCCTTTTCTGGTTCTGTTGAATTCTGGATTTCTTGATAGTTCATGCTATTTTCTCGATCTTTTTGTTGCAGGGGATTCGCGGATTCAATTTTTGGCCTCTCTGTAGTTTATGCTGGCCTTATTATGTATGATGCTCAGGTATTCTATCCCATCTTTCTGTTTTAATTAATTACAATGATGGAGGTTGCGTAGTATAGTCACGCAATCATGAAAGTGTGTCACTCTATCTATCCTGAACAAAATTATTATGTGCATGAGGAACATAAGAGGATGTTAAATATTAGGCAGACAGTTATAGTTTTGGCATGTTAATGGTCTAGGTAGGGCGGGTGCGTATGCTTCCTGCTAACAGTTACCTGAGAAATCCTGTTCTCAGCTTCTAATTTGGGCAATTAGAATGATCAATTACTCAACAATATTACCTTACTTTACTGACATGAAGGCTATGCCTGGTTTCGCTTTTTAGCATTACCTTCATGTGCTTACAATGACTCAATATGCTCTCAATCATGATCATAATTTTACCTATGTTTTGCATTCTGCCTTCCTCCGTTGTATAGATTCAATTCCAATTTGTATTAGCTCCCGACTTTGATGGAACCTCTGTCAAGTTGTGATGATCGCATGCTCGATTTGATTCTCTAAAGGGAGAAATTACACAAAACAAGTGACTAGATTCCTATGTTTCAAAGATTGATGCATCCTTTCTCATCACAAAATATACCACTTGGACAATTTTAGTGGAACATTTTCTGAAACCATTGATCCTGAAACTTGAGCGTTAGCCATCTCTTCTATTATCTCAAATGACGTATTCTATTACCTAAAAGTGTTTCCCATTTACTGCTAGTTCCGCTAGGTTTGTTTAGGGGAATAGATTCTTCTGAAATATCCATTGTATCGCATAAACCAAGAATTTATTAGGTTGTTAGCTCATTGTATATTGTTTGAAGTTGGTGGCAATTTTGTAATGTATTTCCAGATGATGAAGATGTCAACTTGAATTTTGGAATGATTATGTGTCCTATTTGAGAAATGGATGATTGATACGGACAACTGAGTGATTTAAAATTATTTGTGGTGTGAATTATGCTTCAGAGATGCTACTTTGTGTACTTGGAAAAGCATCCTCTGCTCTAGTTTTCCATGGAATCTTTGCACACGTCCCCTTTGTGTTTTAGCTTCTGCATGCAGGAATGTGTTTTCTTTATTGGGTTATTATATTAATGTGGAATGATTCAGATTCTTAGATGCTTAATTTTTTGCAGGGGGTCAGAAGAGAAGTAGGTGTTCATGCAAGAGCACTAAACAGACTGCTATCCAAGTCACAAGTCGACTCCATTGTTCCGAAAGACGTAGATGGTTTCTCGTCCAAGAATGGAAGACCTTCCAGTTCCATCCCGAATTCAGTAAATGCTCCGGTATTGCTGGAATCGGATAACGAAACAGGGCAAATCAGCCAAATGTTAGCATCTTCTAGCATAGGCGCCGCCGCTGAAGAAGTAAGAACAGAAGGAAACTCCAAGTATACTACTACAACTCCATTGAAAGAATCGATTGGTCACACTGAGTTTGAAGTCATAGCTGGTGCATTGTTGGGGTTGTTTGTTAGCTTGGCAGTTAATGCTGTTGTATGATAATGTCTGCATACCATCTCAATTCTTGGCACATTCATATGTTTTAAATGAAGAAGGGAAAAAAGAAAGAAAAAAGAATTTGGGTAAATATCAGGGTAATTATAATCCGGAATTGGTTAGGGTAAGTATGGGTATTGACTTACAAAGAAAAGATAAAAGGATAATATGATCTAGATAGAAATTGTAGACTGAAACAACGAGACTTTCAGATATTAAAAATAAAAATGAAATAAGTTTGAGAATATCATAATCTAGAAATTGATTGTTGGAGAAGTAGGTTTTTGTTTTATGCGAAACAAAACGATTAGGAAAGTGGCAAGAGAAGCAATGAAGGAGACAACTGGCAAGTAAGGATGGTGCAAGAAGGGCACGTAGCAAGAAAAACACCACGCGTTGTCTATATAATGACCCGTCCGTCCACCATTTAGTTAGCTACATATACAATAGTGCAAGTAGTATTATGTGGTGTAATTCAAGCCTGAAGGGATTTCTATTAAGAGAGAGAGAGATCTGATCTGATCTGATCATCAGGAGAAGTAGTAGAAGATATATAAAATGTCAGGGGCGCAGGGAGCACAGCCGCCGGGATCATTCACGGCGACGACCTACGAGTCAGTTGTAGGAGGAGAGAACAAGACGAAGGCAGCCTTGGGGTCTGATGAGGATCAAGGCGCGATCAAGGTTGATCAACTCCAGGACAAAGTCCCTGATGCTGCTGGCAAAGGAGGCCCTGTCTTTGGTGCTGGCAAAGATGATCATGAGGAGGAGGATAAGAAGCAGCAAGACTTGGGCGTTTCAGGCACCGCTGCTTAATAATAATACTCAACTATTTCCTATGTACAAATAATAATGTATTATTCCATGTTAATCTTACTAATTTCCCTACCCATCAATATCATGTCTGTGATGTACAAAAACTAATAATACAACACCCAGTCTTATTATTATTATTATATGCATGCATTATATTACTAATAAAAGGAACCTTTTTCCCTATCTTCCTACATGCTAATTGCTAAATCCCAAACAAACTCAAGCCATAACTAAGAAAGCAACAAATGCTCATACTACTGATCACTACTACACTATCAGCTCTGAAAATCAAAAAGCTGTAATTAAACCTTGCATGTTGATACAGCTGGACTAACCTTTTTTTTCTTTCCCAACCAGAACCATTGGAGTTAAGCTATCATCATTTACTCTCTTCCCATTCATTAGCAGCTCCAACGGCCGCCTCAACTCTGCCACTGTCTTTGTACCATTAGCAGATATTCTCACTCTGCATGAGCCATTCTCATTCCTCTCCAAACTGCAACGTACACCTGCACAGTCAAGCATGTTAGTGCTAAACCACTAGAAAGAATGATCATGTGCTTATATCCAATATTAAAAAATAAACATAGTTGTTTGAATTGTTCATAATGCCTCACAAATGAAGAGATACCATTGCCCCTTTTTTTTATTGGCTAGCAGCACAGTGCCCCCTTTCTATTCTTCAACTTAAAACTGTTCTACCAGCTGCATTTATGTTTACCAAGAAGTCAAGAACCCTCAGAAACAATCAGCCAAGAAAAAAGAGCCACAATGATAAATGCAAAGCCACAGTGGCTGGATGGCCCATCATAACACCAAGCGCAAGTTCTCTGTAAGATCAATTATTGGCCTAAGCACTTGACTTTTTTGGATATCACAACCTCTTGCTTTGTAGAAGTACTCAGTCCCAAGCGTTAAGGTAGCTAAACCACAAAGTACTTTTGATAGGCTTGAAGTAATTACTAGAGAATTAGCTACCAGACATTGTGGCAATCAAAAAGACGTGATCCAGGGGGAGAGCATTTGAAATCATGCAGGACCAAGCACAGACAAAAACAAAAAAGACACAAGACTGAGAAATGACGATTTAGTTTTACAGTTATTTGGTTTTATAGACATCATGTATGCAGTGCTCAAGAGAGTTTAAACCGGGAAAACGTTGAAAATTTTCCATCACCGTGTTTTCAAATTCATTGCGGGGTAAATTACTCCACAACACAAACCAGAAATTGAGAAAATATCTGAACCAATGGCCAAATGAGGTGAGAATTCAGACACTTAATAGGTAAACTTGCCCACCATGTCCAACGAAAGTAATATTAACAAATGTTACAAAATCACATTATATTTTTTAACCAAAACCAAGCTAATCTGTAAAAATATGTTAGTAATTGGATGACGCAGTGGTGCAACATTACATGAATGCAACATAAAAAAATGATCAGCGTATGTTCATTGAAGAGAATCATTAATTGAAAGCGAGCGATTACCAGGTCGGCAGTTATATCTCTGAAGTAAAGCATTCAGCTGCCTCTCAATGAAAACATAGACAGGAGCAGGGCATGATAGAAAGCTATGAAACACCTCCTGGCACTGCATCTTCGGCCAAGGAAGACAGCAAGCGAGTATTTTCCCTTGGATATCTTGCAAAGCTTTGGCTGCCTCCAAATGCAGTCTCCCATCGAAAGTGATAGAAGCCCTCGTGAAACAATCATTTGGCTCAGGAGCAAAGACTTGAACATGGCAGAAATTGCTCAAAGGTCCCTGGTTAGGCATAAAAGGAGTAATTTCCTTGAGAAGTGCTTTCTCACAAGCGTCAATAGAACGATCAAGCACAGCACTTCCTCTTAATAGGAATGCATCCAGAGGCCTCCTACTTGTGGCCTTTTGCAGAGCCTCAAGAAGTTCTGCTTCAGAAGTTCCTCTATCCAATCCCCTGATAACAACATAGTCTGCTTCTTTTCTGATGAGCTCACACTGGATACGCCTGCCTCCAACCCGTAGATCAAAGAAATCCTTCACAACATATTGGGCATCATTCATTCCACATCTGACAATAGCAGACCCCTTGCTGCACTTGCGTGGCCAACTGACTTTGTCTTTTAAGGCAGCAAATGAAGATGATTTCTTAATACCTCCAACAGATGATTGTGAAGGGGATAGCTTCAGCACACAGCCATATAACTCAAATCCATTTAACTCTAAAGCTCTTCCGGCTGCTTCAGGAGTAAGAAATGTCGCCCGACCCCACTTTTCTGAATCATCACCATCATGTCCCATGCCAGAGAGCTTGTAAAAGCCACAAATTCCAGGTGCATATTTCTCAATGAACCCCAGGACTTGCTTGTCATCTGCTGCGCTTGCACCAGAGAGGAACACATCCACAGTCAAATATCTGTTTTCTAACTGCAGATGCTAATTTCTGCACCCGCTCCAAAAAGGGCAGTAGGGGGGGCTGCACCAGCTCGTACACCGTGATACAAACATTTCTCCAACCAGTCATTGCTAACCATGTCCTTTCATTATTGAAGGCATCATTAACAATCTCATGCACCTTTTTAATGTCTACTAAATCTGCAAACAATCGAACCTCATTATCATCTACACTGACTTCAATACTGATTCTATCATCGTTGAAAGTTGATTTCAATCGAGAGATGAGAGAAAACAAGCAAATGTTTGACTTTCCACAGATCCGTTTTAAAACCATGTCACCAAATCCTTTGATCACCCTCAAGTGCATTTTTCTACTCTTCATATTTGAGACATCAAATAAAGGAGGGCTAAAGGTAGATAAACTGTAGAAATCAAATGCAGTAACACAAACCAAATAATGACAAGAAGCTGATAACAGCTCAGCAAAAACAACCCAATTTGGCTTCTGGCTATACACTTGCACTGAACATGAAGGATGAAGTTGAACATATTCACCACTTGACACTACCTGATAACCAAGGCGATCATGTCCAGAGTACATGGCTACATTATCTGTCAGAGAAGAAAGAATAATCTTCTTCAGACTTTTATCATGTGACGTGACAACATGAGGATTCCAAAGCCAATAAGAAGGAATAACGATGCTAAGTTCATTTTTCAAACAGTTTTCTAACTCTACCAAAGTATCTCTACATCGACGCATAGCTTTTGCATTTATGCTATTTTCCCAACACCATTTATTTCTGTTGTCTTCATGTAAACCCTCCCATTCCCTGTACACAGATAGCAGCGTTAACAGATCCCCATCACGATGACAGAACTGCACTTTTAGGCAATCAGTCTCTGTTTATCATAGTTGGATCCAACTCTGCAAAATATGCTACTGGCGTTCGCCATTGCAGCAGCAAGCACAACTCCTTTACGCAAACCACAGCGGCAGCATTCAAGAATAATTTTACCCAGCCTAGGCTCAATACCCAACTTAACTAAGTCACTCCCAACATCGGTTAATTCAAACACATCAGGAAAATATTTGATTTCGATCGGAAAGTTCCTCTCTAACACACTGAAAGTTCCACAACCAAAGAAGTACTCCAACAATTTACTCGCATCTACAGTTGCGGACATTATAATAAGCCTCATGTGATTCCTCTGACAGAGCAGATCTTTCAACAATGCCAATATAAGATCGGTGTCCAAGTTTCTTTCATGAGCCTCGTCTATAATGAGGCATGAAACTCCTGACAGCATCCTATCTTTCATGAGATGCTGCAGCAGACAGTGATCTGTCATATATATTGCCTTGGAACCAAACTCCTGAACACATGAATAACTAGGATAGCAGACAATTGAATTATCATCAAAGCAGCCACTGCTTTCATCAGCAACCCTTTTCGCCAAGGAAATTGCTGCAATCTTGCGTGGCTGAGTGCATAAAATTGAGCCACTGGATGCTACTCCTGAATCAGCAAGAAACTGAACCAATTGTGTGCTCTTTCCTGAACCTGTCTCTCCTATCAAGACTGTTACCTGAGAGTAGAAAAAAATGAAAGAAATATAAAAACAAGTTCGAAACCACATCTAGAAGTTGTGCAGGATAATTGTGCTTGTTCAGCCACACAAACCAGGAAACAGACATATATAAAAGGAAACCACCAGATAATAAAGATTGACCAATAACCAACCATTTAAAAAAGCACATCACAGGCATTTGTACCATGGAAGTAAAGAAAAACCAGAGCACAATGACAATGGAAATATCATAAATGCACACACACTAGCCAGAACCCAAGCAAAATCACATTCACACTGTAACAGTCACTTGTACCTGCTGATGATGCAAAGTTTGCAGAATCTGACTCCTGAAACCATATATAGGCAACCCATCTTCTAACCGCCTAGACTCTCCCAAGGTCAAACAACGCAATTTACTCCAATCAATTTTAGATAAATTATTTAAAAGCTTTATAATTTTTAGAATATCTTAAATTACTTAATATTATTTTTTTATTTTATAATTATCTTTTAAGTAATTAAATTTGCAAATAATCATAGCTAATTGCTTATCTGTTATTCTGATAAAGTACCAATAAGAATATCTGAATGAAGTCGAGCCGAATCTTCATTTAAAAGAAATAATCAAATTTGAAGTAATTGAAAATTAATAGCTGTTCCTATCCGATTTTGGATTTTTCTCGTCACAATTTTGCATATTTAGCGTTTACCGCATTTAATAGCTCGTCTAGGTCAAATTTCTGCCGATTCTTGGTCCTAGGCTAGTTTGTTTAATATTGCGTGTCATTTCGTGCCCTTTTAATTTTTTCGTACTTTTAACTGTCTTTTCGCGAACTTCTATCGGTCTCGAGTAAGTTTTCTAGGACCGAGGCTCGAACGCACTATTTCTTTGTTTGATAATTGCGTGCTAATTTTCTCTTTCACGCCACCGCGTTCAGTTTCGTTCAATTTTTATCGTAAGGACATTTATTTTGCGCGCGAACGTTTTCACACTTCCGAAAGAGAAAATAAATACGTTAAATCAACTTTCACATTTCTTCACTGTATATTAGTTTTCTTGTCTTATTTTTCTGCACGTCGTGGTTTCCTCGGTTCGGATTTATTTTCACTTTCGTACGAATTCACTCGTACGAAAATATCCCGTTCGTATCCAATTTCATGCATTAATGACAATTAATGCATGAAATATCCAATTTCCTCACTTTTCTTCCCAGTAGCCTTGCCGACTACAATTGATCATCACAAACATCTGATCCAACGATCCTAACCACACAACCGAAACTTGCTCCTCATTCCGGCACTGTTCACCTTCCACCTCCTCTACCGATTTCCAGCCACACACACTCTCCTAACCGACTTCAAATCTTCATCCCTATAAATACCAAGCAAACTCCAAATGACCAGGGGACCAATTCAGGCTCTAGTCCCCTCCTCTTACTTCATGCTCTCCCTCTCATTTCAATTTAATTACTTGCATTTTAATTAATGAATGACCACTGTTTTTTTCAATTTAAATCAACTGATCTCGTTTTATTTCCAATTAATTATTGCTCCTTTTGTCAATTAAATTGCTACAATTAATTTCGCTGCTCTAAACCTCTGTCTATTTATTTTTGTGCATACGGCTACTGTTCGCCGCTACTGTCATACGCCGCCGTGACCACTGCTGCTCTCCCTTGCCGCCGCCGCTGCGCTGCTCCGTGACCACTGCTGCTCTCCCTTGCCGTCGCTGACTTGGTGCTGGTCGGTTGCTGGTCAGCTGGAGAGGACGAAGGCAGCTGCTGGTTGAGTGAAAAAGGTGACGCGCTGGTCTGCCAAGGGAGAAGGACGAGCTGCTGCCGAGACGTTGCTGTCGCCGCTGTCGAGCCGCTCCGCCACTGCCTCGCCTGGCCGCCGCTGCCATGCTGCTCCACTGCTGTCGTGCTCCATGTTGGCTGTGGCGTTGTTTTGCCTTGATTAGAGGAAGAAGATGGTCAGCTGGAGAAGATGATGAATAGTGGGGAGCCGTGGGCTTGGTTTTAAATGTGGTTTGGTTTGGTTGATGGGCCAAGCAATATGCTTGGGCCCAAGTGGGAAAGGAAGGAGAGTTGGGCGTTTGGTGCGCCCGGGAAAAGAAAAGAAGGAGCTGGGTCGTGCAGGCCCAGCGTGAGAAAAGAGAAAAGGGCTTGGCCCTTGGGTCTGCCTTGGGCCCAGCAGAGGGCCCAGCTGTGGGGCCCAGTCATCGAGGCCCACCCATTTATTTTTGTCAAGCGATCGTTGTAATAATTATTTTAATTATTGTTGTAATAATTATTTTAATTATCTTTGTAATAATTATTTAAGTAATTATTTTAATTGTGGTTTGTAATAATTATTTAAGTAATTATTTTTAAATGTGGTTTGTAATAATAAATTAGATGATTAGTTAAAAATCATGTATGTTTGTTTATACCTATTTTATTATGAATTGTCGTTGACGTCGGTTTTGAAGGGACGGATCGATCGGGGTTCGTCAAATTGGGTAAGTTTATCTTAAACCCTTTTATTTACTTTTATGCTTTGAATGGATGTTTATTAGAAATATTAAAACCTCGATCACATCGTATGCATGACCACTTAGAAGGCGTTAGAACCCACCCACTCATATGCATGACATATAGAATTGTTAAAATTAAAATCAACCCACATGCATACCATGTTTAAATCACTTACGTTTAAATGCCATGAAATGAATTGTTACATTGATACATGAGGATGTTGGCTTCAAAGGCCATGCCAACCATAAGATGCATACATTAATCGGTACGATGCTAGTTTCACTATGATAGAATCACGTAGTAAATAATTAAGTCATGCATGGCCCAATGATAAGGGGGGAACGTCCGCTCTAGCATAGAGACAAAATGGTAACCCCACCCCTCTAACCCAAACGGAAATAACACGTCCCAAATGCTAAGATGTAACGTCGCCTTTGACGGCCCAAATTACATGTTAAAAACACATTTTCTCAAAAACACCTCGCATACCGGTAACCTTTTTAGGATGTGACTTGGGTGCCTAACACCTTCCCAAGTCCATAAATACGACCTCGAACCATTGTTCTTTGGTTTAGACCATTGTGCCTTAGTTTTATTTATTTTTATGCCATGATGATTAGGTTCCCTAAATCTTAGAAAATTAGAGTGGCGACTTCATTTCGCATGATATTAAGACAAGTCCAACGCTTGTCTCGCATCGTGGCCCGTCCCGAACCTTTACTCGTTTCCAACGAAAAAGGGGGTGCGACAGTTTGGCGACTTCACTGGGGACTAGTAGGGTCGAAGCCGGTTTTATGGTGTTTGCTTTTTTATTATTTATTTGCTTTAAATAAATTGTTTTCGTGATTGTTATATACTATTGGCTTTAATAAATTGTTCATATACATCTCATGCATAATGTTTATCGCCGGCCATGATACCCAATAGGATTAGGAAGGTATTAGTGAAGCCCTGCGGACCTGTGTCCCAGTATGCTTTCATGAACCCTAACTCGGATTTGAACCCCTAAATGGATTGAGCACCCAGAATCCTTGTTATGATTCGGTCAATGCTCTCGTATCCATTTAATGAGGGACCCCTTTTAGGGTATCATCCGAGAACCTTCAAGCCAGTTAGAAATAGTTGGAGTCACACCAGCATATGCATCATGTTAGTGCCTTCATTTTACCGATGCCATGTTTATGTGTTACGATTTTACTTTATACTTGTATTTTTCTCACGTTGTATTTTTTCGCTAACACAATAATTTTCTTCTTGTAAAAAAGGCCCCACCTTACTTGTTCACTCAAATGGCAACACCCACGATGCTTTCACTTAATACTTTCGGGATTTCAAGCTACAATGATCAGCCAGAATAGGGTGACATGTTGAAATCCACTTTTATCCCCGATATTACAACCAAGATTGGGATGGAAGAAGTGGAGAGTCAAAAAGGGGAGATTGCCTCATTGGAATGAAATGAAAACACAAAGAAATAAAGACCAAATGACGATAAATGCGGAGATGACTGCTTCTTCTCAGTTTCAGCCGCGCGTTCTTTTGTTTTGGCTGATATAGACGCAATTGGCTCGGAATTTCCCCTTGGACAAAACACGAAAAACGTTCATAACACATTGAAGATTTCCCATACCAAAGATGGGATTTTTCTGGGCAGCGCCTCGCTCGCAAATAATTTGGACGTAAGGATGACAGTTTTCTCGGTCTCCAATGCACGCTATTTTCCTTGGCCATTATGGAAGCGATTTACTCGAAGTTTCCACTCGGATAAAAAATGAAAGACGTTGATAATGGGCTGAAGTATTCCCACCCCCAATTTCAGAAAGTTATGGGCAGCCAAACTCTCACAAAAAATTCGGAACACAAGGGCAGGTTGCGCCTTCTCGGCTTCAGCTGCGCAATCTTTTGTCTCGGCCAAAATAGATACGATGGGCTCAGATTTTACATTCGGCCAAAACACGAAAGATGTTCATCACACATAGAAATCCACCCCCACAAAATTTCAGAATTTTCGGAAAATCAAATATCTCACAAAAAAAATTTTAGAACGCAGAGGCAGATGTTCCTCGGTCTCAGCTGCGCGATCTTTTGTTTTGGCCAATATCAACGTGATTTACTCGGAATTTCCGCTTGGCCAAAACACGAAAGATGTTCCCAACATGTTGAAGTTCATCCATACTAAATTTCAGATTTTTTGGAGCAGCGTAGCTCCATCCAAGGAGGCCGCAATCGGCTCCCAAACCTGTCTCTAGCGGCATGCCGCTAGCTTCGCTCCAAATCCCATCAAAATCTTTTTTTTTTTGCCTCCAAAATCATCCGCTCAGCTGCGTGATCTTTTGTTTTGGCCAATATCAACGTGATTTACTCGGAATTTCCACTCGGACAAAACATAAAAGATGTTCCCAACATGTTGAAGTTCACCCATGCCAAATTTCAAAAAGTTCTGGGCGGCCGATCTCTTGAAAAAAATTCTAAACTCGAGGACAGATGCTCTACTCAGCCCCAGCTGCGCGTTCTTTTATTTTGGCTAATATAAAAATGATGGACTCAGAATCTCCCTTTGGAAAAAACACGAAATATGTTCATAGCGCATTGAAGATTTCCCATACCAAACATGAGATTATTCTGGGCAGCCCCTTGTTAGCCCAAGGGCAACTTACTCTTGTTTTGATGATTTTAGACACACAAACTAATTAGTATTACTAATGCAATTTGAAGTTAAAGTGTGTGTAGTTTGTGATCAAGCAAATAAGAAAAGAAGCAACAAATCAAGATATCACAAGCTAGAAGATCAAGTGTACATTAGAACTCTAATCATGTAAGTATGATTCAATTTAACACTTGATTAATGTTCATTTATACCTCAAGAAGATGTGGCAAAAAGTTTTACGCAAAAACGAATTTTCAGTCGAAAGTTATTCAAGTTTTCGTAAAGAGTATGCAAAGCTGTTTTTCAAAACGCTATAGCGTTTTGGAAAACGCTATAGCGTTTTGGTGAGCAAAAATGCGAAACTTCCCAGTAGCAAAACGCTATAGCGTTTTGCCAAAACGCCATAGCGTTTTGCCCAACGGCTAGTTTCTCCCAACAGCTATTTTGTCCACTATAACGGGATTTTTGGCTCCATACTTTCTTGTCTGGATCATAACTGATCTAAAACCTATATATACTCATCCTAGATGAGTTAGAACAAAACAAGAACATTTAGAACACAAGAAAGATTTTAGAAAGCTCTCATACTTTTCAAAAGACCAAAAATCTGAGTTTTTGCAAAACCTTCAACTTGATTCTTTCATAACACAAGCTTCTCACATCCGAATTTACTCAATCTTGTGTCCATATTTCAAGTAAGGTTTAAGCTTTCTACTGAGGTATTCTTGTTCATTTATTGGTGTTATTTATTGAATCATACATAGTTTATTTGTACACCAATTGTGTTGCTATTTAACAATTCTCTTGTCAAGTAATCTTGATTGTGATAGGTTGTGATTGAGCCCGTAAAAATCACATTGTAAGGTTTGTTGGTTGAGCCCTTAGCAAAAACCAAGTGTAAGGTTTATTGGTTGAGCCCGGAAAAACCAAGGTGTAAGGTTTGAGTTGAACCCGTAAAAACTCAAGGTAAATAACGAAGTGTTCGTTGTTAGAAAATCCTAAGAGGAGGACTCTTAGGTAGTGGAGTACAATTCATTGAGGAATTGGAACCACTATACATACTTGTGTTTTTACATTCTAATTTCCGCACTCAAATCATTTACATTTGTGTTAGAATTTTTATTTCCTATTATTGCCTATTCACCCCCCCTCAAGGCCACGTTTATCAATTGGTAGCGGAGCAAGGTACTTGTTTTGTAGGTTTAATCACCTCAAGTAAAAGATCAAATGGCTCAAGAGGGATTATATTGTGCTCTCAACCGTGCACCATTTCTTGATGGGAACAACTACTTACAATGGAAGATAAAGATGATAGCCTTCCTAGGTGGACAAGATCAAATCATGCTAGATTGCGTTTTACATGGATTTGTCACTCCCATGGAACCTCCGGCTGAAGATGGATCAACAAAACCTCTTCCTTTTGATAGGTGGGCAGCTGGATCGGTTTCAAGAAAACAAAGCGAAGACAAGGCAAGGTATGTTTTATTTTGCTCAATTTCTCAAAATGAATTTAACCGTGTTAGTGCTTGTAAATTGTCCAAGGATGTTTGGGATACTTTGGAGACAGCCCATGAAGGTACTCCTCAAGTGAGAAACATTAGACTCAACACACTCAAGCGTGAGTATGAATTGCTAGATATGAAGAGTGGTGAGACTATTTATGATTTAAGCACTAGAATTCAAAATATTTGCAATACTATGGGAACTCTTGGATGGACTCCTAGCGATGAGGAGATGGTAAGAAAACTTCTTAGTATTTTACCTAACTCTTGGAATGCCAAGACTTCTATTTTTGATGAGCTTGAAAAGAGACCTACCTATTCTCAACTTGTTGGCTCTCTTACGGCATTTGAGCACAAACTCAAAATGGGTGAACCGGAAGTGCAAAAGGTCAAGAGCAACAATATTGCATTCAAAAGCACCATTCCGGAAGGAGATGAAGAATCACTTGCCCTCTTCAATAAGCATTATAAGAATTTCTTGAAAAATTCAAGAAACTACAAAAGTAAGTATTCTAACTCTTCTAAATCCGATTTTAGAAATGATGTTGTTTGTTTTGAATGTGAAAAGCCAGGACATGTAAAGAGTGAATGTCCTAGACTTGAAAAATCAAAGAGAAGGTCAAGAGATAAAAACAACAATAAAAATCATCATAAAAGAGCACTTAAAGCTACTACTTGGGATGATGATGATGATGAGGAGTCAAAGGATTATTTGTCAACATCCTCATCCGGGGAAGAAATATCAAACATATGTTTCTATGCAAATGTAGAAAGTGATGCTTCTCAAAGGAGTTCTTCATCAACTTCCACCTCATTCAACGGATGTACAAATGTGTGCCTTATGGCACTAGGGGAAAGCGATGACGAGGTAAGTTCTTGTAATTCCGATGATGAATGTAATTTTGAAGAATTGCAAAATGCTTTCGGTGAACTATTTGTTAAGTTTGAAGAGATTAGTAAAAAATACATAGAACTTACCAAACATCAAGCAAATTTGAAAAATGATATTCTTAAGTTAGAATCTTTGAACATATCCTTGAAAGAGGAAAATGATTTTTTGAAAAATGACAATGAAGATTTAAGAGATGTTTTGGGTGATACTAGAGATGAGCTTAAATCTTTGGAAATTGCTAAGGGGAAGAAAAACTCTAGTTGTGAACTTTGTGCAAACTCTAGTAAAGAAGTAGCTCTTTTAAATGAAAAGATTAAAACTCTTGAAGCTACTTTAGCTAAATTTATTCAAAGTGCACAAAGCCAACAAAAGTGTTTAAATGAGCAAAAGACTAATTGTGATAGAAGAGGTATTGGATTTGATCACTCTTCTAGCATGAATAATTTTAAAACATCTTTTGTTAAAACAAGAAATTGTGACCATGCTAGTTCTTCAAATCAATCACATGATAGACCTTTGTATAAATGTGATTATTGTCATAAGAATGGTCATTTAGCATATTTTTGCTTTATTCGTAAAGGACTTGTTTATGCAAAACAAATGTGGGCACAAAAGAGTGCATATGCTAACTTGGAAGGACCCAAACGGATTTGGGTACCAAAAGTGAAATGATTTGTTTTGTAGGTGTGCCGGAAACCCCTTGAAGATAAATGAAATATATGTAGGGTATTCGTGGCACAAGTCGGGTGATGAATCGATGCTCACCCTTTTGGTAAATTATTTTGTAATTTTGCTATTGGTAGCCCAAGGGAAAACCGACAAGTATAATTTTGATTATCCTCTCTTTATCTTTTTGTTGATATTTATCTTTGGATTGGATAATTGTTTGATCTTAATACTTGTTAAAGTATTTTTGGATTTTAATCTTTGCTTGCTCCTTTATTTACTCCTTATTTGATCTTTTGGACCTCCTATTTTTTTACCCTTTTTGTTAATGACAAAGGGGGAGAATAAGGGGGAGAGTGAGTTAAGGGGAAGATATTTATCAATTGGTAATAAAGCTTACATCAAAGAGCAGAATGGTAAGATTTAGGGGGAGCAAAACTTTAAATCTTTGCTATGCTCTATGTGCAACTAATGTTTTATGTAGGGGGAGCATTCCTTTGGCAAAGATAGGAGATGTAAGTTTTCTCCATTTTGACTTCAACTTCAATTGCTAGTTCAATTATGATTTATAATTAGCTTGTGGTTGTCATCATCAAAAAGGGGGAGATTGTTAGCCCAAGGGCAACTTACTCTTGTTTTGATGATTTTAGACACACAAACTAATTAGTATTACTAATGCAATTTGAAGTTAAAGTGTGTGTAGTTTGTGATCAAGCAAATAAGAAAAGAAGCAACAAATCAAGATATCACAAGCTAGAAGATCAAGTGTACATTAGAACTCTAATCATGTAAGTATGATTCAATTTAACACTTGATTAATGTTCATTTATACCTCAAGAAGATGTGGCAAAAAGTTTTACGCAAAAACGAATTTTCAGTCGAAAGTTATTCAAGTTTTCGTAAAGAGTATGCAAAGCTGTTTTTCAAAACGCTATAGCGTTTTGGTGAGCAAAAATGCGAAACTTTCCAGTAGCAAAACGCTATAGCGTTTTGCCAAAACGCCATAGCGTTTTGCCCAACGGCTAGTTTCTCCCAACAGCTATTTTGTCCACTATAACGGGATTTTTGGCTCCATACTTTCTTGTCTGGATCATAACTGATCTAAAACCTATATATACTCATCCTAGATGAGTTAGAACAAAACAAGAACATTTAGAACACAAGAAAGATTTTAGAAAGCTCTCATACTTTTCAAAAGACCAAAAATCTGAGTTTTTGCAAAACCTTCAACTTGATTCTTTCATAACACAAGCTTCTCACATCCGAATTTACTCAATCTTGTGTCCATATTTCAAGTAAGGTTTAAGCTTTCTACTGAGGTATTCTTGTTCATTTATTGGTGTTATTTATTGAATCATACATAGTTTATTTGTACACCAATTGTGTTGCTATTTAACAATTCTCTTGTCAAGTAATCTTGATTGTGATAGGTTGTGATTGAGCCCGTAAAAATCACATTGTAAGGTTTGTTGGTTGAGCCCTTAGCAAAAACCAAGTGTAAGGTTTATTGGTTGAGCCCGGAAAAACCAAGGTGTAAGGTTTGAGTTGAACCCGTAAAAACTCAAGGTAAATAACGAAGTGTTCGTTGTTAGAAAATCCTAAGAGGAGGACTCTTAGGTAGTGGAGTACAATTCATTGAGGAATTGGAACCACTATACATACTTGTGTTTTTACATTCTAATTTCCGCACTCAAATCATTTACATTTGTGTTAGAATTTTTATTTCCTATTATTGCCTATTCACCCCCCCTCAAGGCCACGTTTATCAATTGGTAGCGGAGCAAGGTACTTGTTTTGTAGGTTTAATCACCTCAAGTAAAAGATCAAATGGCTCAAGAGGGATTATATTGTGCTCTCAACCGTGCACCATTTCTTGATGGGAACAACTACTTACAATGGAAGATAAAGATGATAGCCTTCCTAGGTGGACAAGATCAAATCATGCTAGATTGCGTTTTACATGGATTTGTCACTCCCATGGAACCTCCGGCTGAAGATGGATCAACAAAACCTCTTCCTTTTGATAGGTGGCCAGCTGGATCGGTTTCAAGAAAACAAAGCGAAGACAAGGCAAGGTATGTTTTATTTTGCTCAATTTCTCAAAATGAATTTAACCGTGTTAGTGCTTGTAAATTGTCCAAGGATGTTTGGGATACTTTGGAGACAGCCCATGAAGGTACTCCTCAAGTGAGAAACATTAGACTCAACACACTCAAGCGTGAGTATGAATTGCTAGATATGAAGAGTGGTGAGACTATTTATGATTTAAGCACTAGAATTCAAAATATTTGCAATACTATGGGAACTCTTGGATGGACTCCTAGCGATGAGGAGATGGTAAGAAAACTTCTTAGTATTTTACCTAACTCTTGGAATGCCAAGACTTCTATTTTTGATGAGCTTGAAAAGAGACCTACCTATTCTCAACTTGTTGGCTCTCTTACGGCATTTGAGCACAAACTCAAAATGGGTGAACCGGAAGTGCAAAAGGTCAAGAGCAACAATATTGCATTCAAAAGCACCATTCCGGAAGGAGATGAAGAATCACTTGCCCTCTTCAATAAGCATTATAAGAATTTCTTGAAAAATTCAAGAAACTACAAAAGTAAGTATTCTAACTCTTCTAAATCCGATTTTAGAAATGATGTTGTTTGTTTTGAATGTGAAAAGCCAGGACATGTAAAGAGTGAATGTCCTAGACTTGAAAAATCAAAGAGAAGGTCAAGAGATAAAAACAACAATAAAAATCATCATAAAAGAGCACTTAAAGCTACTACTTGGGATGATGATGATGATGAGGAGTCAAAGGATTATTTGTCAACATCCTCATCCGGGGAAGAAATATCAAACATATGTTTCTATGCAAATGTAGAAAGTGATGCTTCTCAAAGGAGTTCTTCATCAACTTCCACCTCATTCAACGGATGTACAAATGTGTGCCTTATGGCACTAGGGGAAAGCGATGACGAGGTAAGTTCTTGTAATTCCGATGATGAATGTAATTTTGAAGAATTGCAAAATGCTTTCGGTGAACTATTTGTTAAGTTTGAAGAGATTAGTAAAAAATACATAGAACTTACCAAACATCAAGCAAATTTGAAAAATGATATTCTTAAGTTAGAATCTTTGAACATATCCTTGAAAGAGGAAAATGATTTTTTGAAAAATGACAATGAAGATTTAAGAGATGTTTTGGGTGATACTAGAGATGAGCTTAAATCTTTGGAAATTGCTAAGGGGAAGAAAAACTCTAGTTGTGAACTTTGTGCAAACTCTAGTAAAGAAGTAGCTCTTTTAAATGAAAAGATTAAAACTCTTGAAGCTACTTTAGCTAAATTTATTCAAAGTGCACAAAGCCAACAAAAGTGTTTAAATGAGCAAAAGACTAATTGTGATAGAAGAGGTATTGGATTTGATCACTCTTCTAGCATGAATAATTTTAAAACATCTTTTGTTAAAACAAGAAATTGTGACCATGCTAGTTCTTCAAATCAATCACATGATAGACCTTTGTATAAATGTGATTATTGTCATAAGAATGGTCATTTAGCATATTTTTGCTTTATTCGTAAAGGACTTGTTTATGCAAAACAAATGTGGGCACAAAAGAGTGCATATGCTAACTTGGAAGGACCCAAACGGATTTGGGTACCAAAAGTGAAATGATTTGTTTTGTAGGTGTGCCGGAAACCCCTTGAAGATAAATGAAATATATGTAGGGTATTCGTGGCACAAGTCGGGTGATGAATCGATGCTCACCCTTTTGGTAAATTATTTTGTAATTTTGCTATTGGTAGCCCAAGGGAAAACCGACAAGTATAATTTTGATTATCCTCTCTTTATCTTTTTGTTGATATTTATCTTTGGATTGGATAATTGTTTGATCTTAATACTTGTTAAAGTATTTTTGGATTTTAATCTTTGCTTGCTCCTTTATTTACTCCTTATTTGATCTTTTGGACCTCCTATTTTTTTACCCTTTTTGTTAATGACAAAGGGGGAGAATAAGGGGGAGAGTGAGTTAAGGGGAAGATATTTATCAATTGGTAATAAAGCTTACATCAAAGAGCAGAATGGTAAGATTTAGGGGGAGCAAAACTTTAAATCTTTGCTATGCTCTATGTGCAACTAATGTTTTATGTAGGGGGAGCATTCCTTTGGCAAAGATAGGAGATGTAAGTTTTCTCCATTTTGACTTCAACTTCAATTGCTAGTTCAATTATGATTTATAATTAGCTTGTGGTTGTCATCATCAAAAAGGGGGAGATTGTTAGCCCAAGGGCAACTTACTCTTGTTTTGATGATTTTAGACACACAAACTAATTAGTATTACTAATGCAATTTGAAGTTAAAGTGTGTGTAGTTTGTGATCAAGCAAATAAGAAAAGAAGCAACAAATCAAGATATCACAAGCTAGAAGATCAAGTGTACATTAGAACTCTAATCATGTAAGTATGATTCAATTTAACACTTGATTAATGTTCATTTATACCTCAAGAAGATGTGGCAAAAAGTTTTACGCAAAAACGAATTTTCAGTCGAAAGTTATTCAAGTTTTCGTAAAGAGTATGCAAAGCTGTTTTTCAAAACGCTATAGCGTTTTGGTGAGCAAAAATGCGAAACTTTCCAGTAGCAAAACGCTATAGCGTTTTGCCAAAACGCCATAGCGTTTTGCCCAACGGCTAGTTTCTCCCAACAGCTATTTTGTCCACTATAACGGGATTTTTGGCTCCATACTTTCTTGTCTGGATCATAACTGATCTAAAACCTATATATACTCATCCTAGATGAGTTAGAACAAAACAAGAACATTTAGAACACAAGAAAGATTTTAGAAAGCTCTCATACTTTTCAAAAGACCAAAAATCTGAGTTTTTGCAAAACCTTCAACTTGATTCTTTCATAACACAAGCTTCTCACATCCGAATTTACTCAATCTTGTGTCCATATTTCAAGTAAGGTTTAAGCTTTCTACTGAGGTATTCTTGTTCATTTATTGGTGTTATTTATTGAATCATACATAGTTTATTTGTACACCAATTGTGTTGCTATTTAACAATTCTCTTGTCAAGTAATCTTGATTGTGATAGGTTGTGATTGAGCCCGTAAAAATCACATTGTAAGGTTTGTTGGTTGAGCCCTTAGCAAAAACCAAGTGTAAGGTTTATTGGTTGAGCCCGGAAAAACCAAGGTGTAAGGTTTGAGTTGAACCCGTAAAAACTCAAGGTAAATAACGAAGTGTTCGTTGTTAGAAAATCCTAAGAGGAGGACTCTTAGGTAGTGGAGTACAATTCATTGAGGAATTGGAACCACTATACATACTTGTGTTTTTACATTCTAATTTCCGCACTCAAATCATTTACATTTGTGTTAGAATTTTTATTTCCTATTATTGCCTATTCACCCCCCCTCAAGGCCACGTTTATCAATTGGTAGCGGAGCAAGGTACTTGTTTTGTAGGTTTAATCACCTCAAGTAAAAGATCAAATGGCTCAAGAGGGATTATATTGTGCTCTCAACCGTGCACCATTTCTTGATGGGAACAACTACTTACAATGGAAGATAAAGATGATAGCCTTCCTAGGTGGACAAGATCAAATCATGCTAGATTGCGTTTTACATGGATTTGTCACTCCCATGGAACCTCCGGCTGAAGATGGATCAACAAAACCTCTTCCTTTTGATAGGTGGCCAGCTGGATCGGTTTCAAGAAAACAAAGCGAAGACAAGGCAAGGTATGTTTTATTTTGCTCAATTTCTCAAAATGAATTTAACCGTGTTAGTGCTTGTAAATTGTCCAAGGATGTTTGGGATACTTTGGAGACAGCCCATGAAGGTACTCCTCAAGTGAGAAACATTAGACTCAACACACTCAAGCGTGAGTATGAATTGCTAGATATGAAGAGTGGTGAGACTATTTATGATTTAAGCACTAGAATTCAAAATATTTGCAATACTATGGGAACTCTTGGATGGACTCCTAGCGATGAGGAGATGGTAAGAAAACTTCTTAGTATTTTACCTAACTCTTGGAATGCCAAGACTTCTATTTTTGATGAGCTTGAAAAGAGACCTACCTATTCTCAACTTGTTGGCTCTCTTACGGCATTTGAGCACAAACTCAAAATGGGTGAACCGGAAGTGCAAAAGGTCAAGAGCAACAATATTGCATTCAAAAGCACCATTCCGGAAGGAGATGAAGAATCACTTGCCCTCTTCAATAAGCATTATAAGAATTTCTTGAAAAATTCAAGAAACTACAAAAGTAAGTATTCTAACTCTTCTAAATCCGATTTTAGAAATGATGTTGTTTGTTTTGAATGTGAAAAGCCAGGACATGTAAAGAGTGAATGTCCTAGACTTGAAAAATCAAAGAGAAGGTCAAGAGATAAAAACAACAATAAAAATCATCATAAAAGAGCACTTAAAGCTACTACTTGGGATGATGATGATGATGAGGAGTCAAAGGATTATTTGTCAACATCCTCATCCGGGGAAGAAATATCAAACATATGTTTCTATGCAAATGTAGAAAGTGATGCTTCTCAAAGGAGTTCTTCATCAACTTCCACCTCATTCAACGGATGTACAAATGTGTGCCTTATGGCACTAGGGGAAAGCGATGACGAGGTAAGTTCTTGTAATTCCGATGATGAATGTAATTTTGAAGAATTGCAAAATGCTTTCGGTGAACTATTTGTTAAGTTTGAAGAGATTAGTAAAAAATACATAGAACTTACCAAACATCAAGCAAATTTGAAAAATGATATTCTTAAGTTAGAATCTTTGAACATATCCTTGAAAGAGGAAAATGATTTTTTGAAAAATGACAATGAAGATTTAAGAGATGTTTTGGGTGATACTAGAGATGAGCTTAAATCTTTGGAAATTGCTAAGGGGAAGAAAAACTCTAGTTGTGAACTTTGTGCAAACTCTAGTAAAGAAGTAGCTCTTTTAAATGAAAAGATTAAAACTCTTGAAGCTACTTTAGCTAAATTTATTCAAAGTGCACAAAGCCAACAAAAGTGTTTAAATGAGCAAAAGACTAATTGTGATAGAAGAGGTATTGGATTTGATCACTCTTCTAGCATGAATAATTTTAAAACATCTTTTGTTAAAACAAGAAATTGTGACCATGCTAGTTCTTCAAATCAATCACATGATAGACCTTTGTATAAATGTGATTATTGTCATAAGAATGGTCATTTAGCATATTTTTGCTTTATTCGTAAAGGACTTGTTTATGCAAAACAAATGTGGGCACAAAAGAGTGCATATGCTAACTTGGAAGGACCCAAACGGATTTGGGTACCAAAAGTGAAATGATTTGTTTTGTAGGTGTGCCGGAAACCCCTTGAAGATAAATGAAATATATGTAGGGTATTCGTGGCACAAGTCGGGTGATGAATCGATGCTCACCCTTTTGGTAAATTATTTTGTAATTTTGCTATTGGTAGCCCAAGGGAAAACCGACAAGTATAATTTTGATTATCCTCTCTTTATCTTTTTGTTGATATTTATCTTTGGATTGGATAATTGTTTGATCTTAATACTTGTTAAAGTATTTTTGGATTTTAATCTTTGCTTGCTCCTTTATTTACTCCTTATTTGATCTTTTGGACCTCCTATTTTTTTACCCTTTTTGTTAATGACAAAGGGGGAGAATAAGGGGGAGAGTGAGTTAAGGGGAAGATATTTATCAATTGGTAATAAAGCTTACATCAAAGAGCAGAATGGTAAGATTTAGGGGGAGCAAAACTTTAAATCTTTGCTATGCTCTATGTGCAACTAATGTTTTATGTAGGGGGAGCATTCCTTTGGCAAAGATAGGAGATGTAAGTTTTCTCCATTTTGACTTCAACTTCAATTGCTAGTTCAATTATGATTTATAATTAGCTTGTGGTTGTCATCATCAAAAAGGGGGAGATTGTTAGCCCAAGGGCAACTTACTCTTGTTTTGATGATTTTAGACACACAAACTAATTAGTATTACTAATGCAATTTGAAGTTAAAGTGTGTGTAGTTTGTGATCAAGCAAATAAGAAAAGAAGCAACAAATCAAGATATCACAAGCTAGAAGATCAAGTGTACATTAGAACTCTAATCATGTAAGTATGATTCAATTTAACACTTGATTAATGTTCATTTATACCTCAAGAAGATGTGGCAAAAAGTTTTACGCAAAAACGAATTTTCAGTCGAAAGTTATTCAAGTTTTCGTAAAGAGTATGCAAAGCTGTTTTTCAAAACGCTATAGCGTTTTGGTGAGCAAAAATGCGAAACTTTCCAGTAGCAAAACGCCATAGCGTTTTGCCAAAACGCCATAGCGTTTTGCCCAACGGCTAGTTTCTCCCAACAGCTATTTTGTCCACTATAACGGGATTTTTGGCTCCATACTTTCTTGTCTGGATCATAACTGATCTAAAACCTATATATACTCATCCTAGATGAGTTAGAACAAAACAAGAACATTTAGAACACAAGAAAGATTTTAGAAAGCTCTCATACTTTTCAAAAGACCAAAAATCTGAGTTTTTGCAAAACCTTCAACTTGATTCTTTCATAACACAAGCTTCTCACATCCGAATTTACTCAATCTTGTGTCCATATTTCAAGTAAGGTTTAAGCTTTCTACTGAGGTATTCTTGTTCATTTATTGGTGTTATTTATTGAATCATACATAGTTTATTTGTACACCAATTGTGTTGCTATTTAACAATTCTCTTGTCAAGTAATCTTGATTGTGATAGGTTGTGATTGAGCCCGTAAAAATCACATTGTAAGGTTTGTTGGTTGAGCCCTTAGCAAAAACCAAGTGTAAGGTTTATTGGTTGAGCCCGGAAAAACCAAGGTGTAAGGTTTGAGTTGAACCCGTAAAAACTCAAGGTAAATAACGAAGTGTTCGTTGTTAGAAAATCCTAAGAGGAGGACTCTTAGGTAGTGGAGTACAATTCATTGAGGAATTGGAACCACTATACATACTTGTGTTTTTACATTCTAATTTCCGCACTCAAATCATTTACATTTGTGTTAGAATTTTTATTTCCTATTATTGCCTATTCACCCCCCCTCAAGGCCACGTTTATCACCCCTCGCTCGCAAATAATTTGGACGTAAGGATGACAGTTTTCTCAGTTTCAACCGAACACTCTTTTGCTTTGGTCAATATGAACCCGATTTACTCAGAATTTCCGCTCGGCCAAAACATGAAAGACGTTTATAACAGGTTGAATATTTCCCATACCAAATATGGGATTTTTCTGGGCAGCACCTCGCTCGTAAATAAGTTAGACGTAAGGATGACGGTGTTTATCGATTTCAGCTGCGCGCTCTTTTGTTTTGGCCAATATGGACGCAATTGGCTCAGAATTTCCACTTGGTCAAAACATGAAAGACGTAGGCAACAAGTTTAATCATGCGCGCCAAGATTCAGATTTTTTGGGGTAGTACGCCTCTCACAAACAAATTCGGAATGCAAAGATCGCTGCTCTTCTCGGTCTCAGCCGCGCGATCTTTTGTCTCGGCCAATATTAATATGATTTGCTTGGAATTTCCACTCGGTCAAAACATGAAAGACATAGGAAACGGGCTGAAGTTTGCTCACACTAAATTTCAGATTTTTCTGGGCGACACATCTCTCACAACTAATTTAGACGGAAAATGGCTGCTTTTCTCGGTCTCAGCCACGCGCTCTGTTATTTTGGCCGATATCGACACGATTTGCTTGGAATTTCCCCTCGGCCAAAACGCGAAAGATGTTGATAACAGGCTGAAGTTCGCCCACACCCAAATTTAGATTTTTCTGGGCGACACATCTCTCACAAATAATTTAGACGGAAGATGGCTGCTTTTCTCGGTCTCAGCCGCGCGCTATGTTATTTTGGCCAATATCGACACGATTGGCTCGACATTTCCCCTCGGCCAAAACATGTAAGATGTTGATAACGGGATGATGTTTTCCCACGCCAACTTTTAGATTTTTTCTGGGCAGTACGTCTCTCACCAACAAATTCAAAATGCAAAGGTAGCTGTCTCTTCTCGGTTGCCGTCGCGCACCCTTTTGTTTTGGCCGACATGGACGCATAAATGGCTAAAAGAGCGTCATAAATTTGGTTAAAATTCATCCCCTAAGATTGAATGTCAGTATGCAAGAAAGAGCTACTATGAATGTTGCTCGAAGTGCTCCCAAGCCGGGTTTTATCGTCTTTGCTCATTATAAATGTAACCTTCGTCGCTCAAATGATTGTCAAAACACCTCTTGGTATGATTGGCCTCTCTCTTCAAATCAAGAATATGCTCATAAAGCTCATCACGAAAAGAGAGTTCCAAGCATGATCAACACTAGCCACTCGCGCGGGTTTTATTTCGAGGGTTTCGTTGATAGCATCCAAGATCGCATTGCGTCGTTGGAATGGATAAAGGCTTCCTTTGTATCTTCACCGAAGCGTCATCTTCTCATTCGTCCTAAAAGTATTAAGCGAAAGTGTGGCCGGAAGAGTGAACAAGCAGCGTGGAGGCCTCGGGATTGCTTCGCCCATACTCACTTTTATTTCTTTTCACTTGTCTTTTTCAGGTTAACGATGGCTCCCAGGAAGCAAACTAACCCCCACTTTTCATCTAATTTTGTGTGGCGGTTCACAACCCCACTTTCGTCAAAATTTCTAATTTTCAGTTTATTCTGAATTTAGACGCTACTAATTAGTTTCTTTTCTTTCCTACTTACAGGACGGAGGTATGAAGGGAAGTCGTACACGTTAGTCTAGCCTACGACTTTAAACAAGGGCGCTTTGTGGGAGGCAACCCACGTGTTCTTTTCAATATTTCTGCTTTCGTTAAGTTCAACATCTTGGGATAATTTTTCCCTATGAATTTACTATTTAATTGTCTCTTCATTTCAGGTGCAACGAGACATGTAAACTTGGGGGCAAGCGAATGAAGTGACGACCGAAGGAAGGCGTTGAAAAATGTCAAAGCTCATTTTTCAAGGGAGTTGTCCTTTGTGTTTACAATTTCCCCTTTCGCAATTTACGCTTCTGTGATTTATGTTTTCACAATTTTCATTTTCGCAATTTTACATTTCAGGCGCAACGAGACTTGTAAACTTGGGGGCAAGCGAACGAAGTGACAACCGAAGGAAGGCATTGAAAAATGTCAAAGCTCATTTTTCAAGGGAGTTGTCCTTTACATTTAGAAATTCCCCTTCCGCAAATCTATGTTTTTGCAATTTCCATTTCTGCAATTTTGCATTTCAGGTACAACAAGACTTGTGAACTTGGGGGAAAGCAAGTGAAGTGATGACCAAAAGAAGGTGTCAAAAATGTCCAAGCTCATTTTTCAGGGAAGTTATCCTTTTACATTTTTGCAATTTCCGTTTCCGCAATTTACGTTTCCGTAATTCATATTTTCGCAATTTACATTTCCACAATTTACATTGTTCGTAATTATAGAAATTTCTACGATTGGCATTGTTACAAATATGCGCGTGTAACGCGTAGGTTTCTCAACAAAAAAAAAATCTCTTAGTACATGTACTACTTGGGCTAAAAAGAAGGAAAACAAAAAAAAAACATCCCACATTTTCTGAACGTTTTAGGTCAAAGCATTCATCATTTTGCGTTCATTGGAAATTATATAAGCATACATGATCTTGTCTGTTAGCTCTTATATCCATGACATGTTTAGATGTAAGCAGTCACAAAATATATCCCTGCGAGTACTTTGGGCCTTCACGCCTTATTTCTTTCATGAGTGTAAATGCTAAACTAGGTGCTAGTTAGATTTGCATAATATCCAGGGTACATGAACTGTCAGACATGGGATAACGGTAAGGTGACATGGGACTTTGCTTTTGCTCTTCTTCCACATTTTCATTTTTAACATTTTTTCCCTCAAAACACATATTTTGTACACCATGTACAACTCTATCAAACACCCAAAAGCCTTTTAACCAAGTGAGTTAGTGCTCGACTGAGACCGCTAAACTGGAGTTGAAGTTACACATCAAGCAAGGGAATGACAAGGGAGCCCTTAGAGGATCACTGACCAATCAACGTCGGAAGAAGGCCAAATAAAACAAGACTTGGAGGCTTCTGCCAAAGACAGAGAGGATGATAGATAAGAGATTGTACTTGCTTTGCTTGCAAAACAAAATAAAAAGAAGAAAAAAAATAGAAAAAAAAAGAAAAAAAGAAAAAAGAAAAAAAGAAAAAAAGAGAGAAGATCAAAAGAATCGAAATCAAAAAGAGAGTGTTCAAGGAACACAAAAAAACAGAAGAAGCAAGCACATACTAAAAAACTGTCAAACATCAACAGCAAAATGATCTCAAAAGGAAAGGAGATCATTCCCTGCAAATATCACAGAACTTGGGCACGGTGCCCTCAAAACAATCAAGAAGAAACATCTTCAGCAAGGATTCAAGGATTTGTGCACTTTGCTCTCACCACGATCAAGTCGTCAAGCATCGTTCACCACAATTTGTCCTCATCGCAATCAGTCGTCGAGCATAAAACTCATCAAAACCCTTCGCCAAAAAAAACACACCATAAATTTTCCTTTCTCTACAAATTCCTCCTTTCTTCCTCCCTCGCAAAGTCCTTTCGATTATTAGCAGACCCATGCATGTGCATCTTCATTTGAAGTCTATTCACTCGGATTGACATTGCAAATTTAATTTTTGTGCTATGTTTATTGCATTTTTAGTAGTGTAAACACATAGCCTTGTTTTCTGAGCGTGAGCGCAAACACTAATATCTGGTGAGGATTGCTTACAGCTGCATGTCATGGGAAAGTCTTGTTCTTGAGGTCGTTATTTCCTGAACAAGACGCAGATATTATCTAGACTTGTGTCGATTAAGTTTGTATAACGAAAATTGAACGCATTTTTCAAAAAAATAATAACACTTGAATTTATTTCCTCTTAAACAAAGAGGTCATTTTCATTCCAAACAAAAAACTTGGGGGCAAGCCATGGGTTAAATGTAGGAATATTTGGTATTTCGCACATAGGTCATTTGCTCTCTCTTTTTCTATCTATTGCTACTTTGTGTTTGCTTCTTTCCTATTTTGTAGGACACAGATACACTTCGTTGGAATCATGCCACACATTGGGTCTTCGATAAAGAAATCGTTGTAAAGCCCTCGCCGTCTTGGATTTTCATTAAAATCCAATCCACATACGAATGGAGAACGTTACCACGCCCTCAACATTAGGTCTTCGATCACAACATCGTTGTAAAGCCCTCGCCGTCTTGGATTTTCGTCAAAATCCAATCAACATCGAATGGAGTACGTTACCACTCCCAAATCAAATTCATGTGGCGGATCACGCTCCCTCACGTTCAAATCAATTTCAATCCATACGGTAAGTTCAAGGTAAGACTTAGTTTTCCTTTACACCATCTGTTTAGTGTTGTGATAGGTCACGCCCCCACATACACCTTGTCTTTTAAAATGTTGCGATTGGTCACGTCCCCGCATCTTGTCATTTAAAAGTTGTGATTGGTCACGTCCCCACATCTTGTCTGTTTAGTGTTGTGATAGGTCACGCCCCCACATACACCTTGTCATTTAAAAAGTTGTGATTGGTCACGTCCCCACATCTTGTCTGTTTAGCGTTGTGTTCAGGTCACGTCCCCACATCGTGTCATTTAAAAAGTTGTGATTGGTCATGTCCCCACATCTTGTCTGTTTAGTATTGTGATAGGTCACGTCCCCACATACACCTTGTCTATCTAATCTACTCCTCATTGAGCGACTACTTTTCTGCATATCTAAAATACTCCTCCTTGAGCGACTACTTTTCTGCATATCTATATAACTCCTCCTTGAGTGACTATATTTTCAGCACCAGCGTCCAAAGAGCGATAGCCTCGCACGGACACACATTTACACAACGCAGTGGCTTTCAACCACTCGACAACGCATTGGCTTTCAACCACTCGACAAACGCAGTGGCTTTCAACCACTCGACAACGCAGCGGCTTTCAACCACTCCACAACGCAGCGGCTTTCAACCACTCGACAAACGCAGCGGCTTTCAACCACTCGACAAACCCAGTGGCTTTCAATCACTCGACAACGCATTGGCTTTCAACCACTCGACAACGCAGCGGCTTCCAACTACTCGACAACGCAGCGGCTTCCAACCACTCGAACGCATTGGCTTTCAACCACTCGACAACGCATTGGCTTTCAACCACTCGACAGACGCAGTGGCTTTCAACCACTCGACAATGCAGCGGCTTTCAACCACTCGACAAACGCAGCGGCTTTCAACCACTCGACAAACGCAGCGGCTTCCAACCACTCGACAATGCAGCGGCTTTCAACCACTCGACAAACGCAGTGGCTTTCAATCACTCGAGAAACGCAGTGGCTTTCAACCACTCGACAAATGCATTGGCTTTCAACCACTCGACAACACAGCGACTTTCAACCACTCGACAATGCAGCGGCTTTCAACCACTCAACAATGCAGCGGCTTTCAACCACTCAACAATGCAGCGACTTCCAACCACTCAACAATGCAGCGGCTTCCAACCACTCGCCATCTTCCCCGCTTTTTGTAACACTTCCCTCAATATCCGACCAAAGGTACGTTGCTTTGAACCAAAGGTGCGTCCCCACTCTCATTCACAAAATTTTGTCATTTAAATTCATGTCTAATTACTACTCCTCCTTGAGCGACTATACCTTTCAATTCATGTCATTTAAATTCATGTCTAATTACTACTCCTCCTTGAGCGACTATATCTTTCAATTCCTGTCTTTGAAATCAAGTCATAACCAAAATCTCCTCCTTGAGCGACTACCTTTTTGCCAACCAAAATCTCCTCCTTGAGCGACTACATTTCTGCATAATCTCCTCTTTGAGCAACCATGTCTTTACATAATTCTACATTTCTGCATAATTATTACTCCTCCTTGAGCGACATCGTTTACCTTTTCGCAAAGCATTTCCCAAAACTGTGGTAGTACTTGGGGCAACCGTCTTTACTGCTTATCAAAAAATTCAGTTACACTGTATTTTTGATCAGACAATAAAGAGGGGGCAACTGTTGCTACCCGATTTTGGATTTTTCTCGTCACAATTTTGCATATTTAGCATTTACCGTATTTAATAGCTCGTCTAGGTCAAATTTCTGCCTATTTTTGGTCCTAGGCTAGTTTGTTTAATATTGCGTGTCATTTCGTGCCCTTTTAATTTTTTCGTACTTTTAACTGTCTTTTCGCGAACTTCTATCGGTCTCGAGTAAGTTTTCTCGGACCGAGGCTCGAACGCACTATTTCTTTGTTTGATAATTGCGTGCTAATTTTCTCTTTCACGCCACCGCGTTCAGTTTCGTTCAATTTTTGTCGTAAGGACATTTATTTTGCGCGCGAACATTTTCACACTTCCGAAAGAGAAAATAAATACGTTAAATCAACTTTCGCATTTCTTCACTGTATATTAGTTTTCTTGTCTTATTTTTCTGCACGTCGTGGTTTCCTCGGCTCGGATTTATTTTCACTTTCGTACGAATTCGCTCGTACGAAAATATCCCGTTCATGTCCAATTTCATGCATTAATGACAATTAATGCATGAAATATCCAATTGCCTCACTTTTCTTCCCAGTAGCCTTGCCGACTACAATTGATCATCACAAACATCTGATCCAACGATCCTAACCACACAACCGAAACTTGCTCCTCACTCCGGCACTGTTCACCTTCCACCTCCTCTACCGATTTCCAGCCACACACTCTCCTAACCAACTTCAAATCTTCATCCCTATAAATACCAAGCAAACTCCAAATGACCAGGGGACCAATTCAGGCTCTAGTCCCCTCCTCTTACTTCATGCTCCCCCTCTCCTTTCAATTTAATTACTTGCATTTTAATTAATGAATGACCACTGTTTTTTTCAATTTAAATCAACTGATCTCGTTTTATTTCCAATTAATTATTACTCCTTTTGTCAATTAAATTGCTACAATTAATTTCGCTGCTCTAAACCTCTGTCTATTTATTTTTGTGCATACGGCTACTGTTCGCCGCTGCTGTCATACGCCGCCGTGACCACTGCTGCTCTCCCTTGCCGCCGCCGCTGCGCTGCTCCGTGACCACTGCTGCTCTCCCTGGCCGTCGCTGACTTGGTGCTGGTCGGTTGCTGGTCAACTGGAGAGGACGAAGGCAGCTGCTGGTCGAGTGAAGAAGGTGGCGCGCTGGTCTGCCGAGGGAGAAGGACGAGCTGCTGCCGAGACGTTGCTGTCGCCGCTGTCAAGCCGCTCCGCCACTGCCTCGCCTAGCCGCCGCTGCCATGCTGCTCCGCTGCTGTCGTGCTCCATGTTGGTTGTGGCGTTGTTTTGCCTTGATCAGAGGAAGAAGATGGTCGGCTGGAGAAGATGATGAATAGTGGGGAGCCGTGGGCTTGGTTTTAAATGTGGTTTGGTTTGGTTGATGGGCCAAGCAATATGCTTGGGCCCAAGTGGGAAAGGAGGGAGAGTTGGGCGTTTGGTGCGCCCGGGAACCAGCATGAGAAAAGAGAAAAGGGCTTGGCCCTTGGGCCCAGCAGAGGGCCCAGCTGTGGGGCCCAGTCATCGAGGCCCACCCATTTATTTTTGTCAAGCGATCGTTGTAATAATTATTTTAATTATTGTTGTAATAATTATTTTAATTATCGTTGTAATAATTATTTTAATTATCTTTGTAATAATTATTTAAGTAATTATTTTAATTGTGGTTTGTAATAATTATTTAAGTAATTATTTTTAAGGGTCAATAGTGTTTTGACTCCCTGAACTATCGTGAAAAACAAGACACCTCCCTTGACTCAAAAAATTCAAAAGGAGGTCCCTGAACTAAAAGTCAATGAAACGCAGGCCCCTACCGTCAGTCAACCTTAACAGTCTGTTAAGGTGACCTGCTACAACAGGTTTTTTTTTTTTTTAACCTGTTGTAGCAGGTAATTATGTAAAAAAAAAAAAAAAATTCTTTATTATTTTCTTATTCCAAAATTTCTTTCTTCCTTATTTTCTTATTCCAAAAATTTTAAAATTTCAAAAATTAGAAAACAAAAAAAATTCTTTCCTTAATTCTAGGTATTTTTATTTCTTTTCAAAAAAATAATATAATTAATATTAAAAATCCAACAAATAATATAATTAATTTTAAAAATCCAAAAAATACTGTAATTAATTTTTAAAATTCAAAAAATAATATATTTAATTTCAAAATTTCAAAAAGAATACTATAATTAATTTAAAAATATATAAAAATAATATAATTCCTTCCATTTTTTTTAAATCTAAAACTTTCCATTTTTATTCCCATGGCTGTCACTTGAATGCTCTCTTTCATCCTCACCCAAAACCAACAAAAACCAACCCTCACTCTCTAACCCTACCATTCTCTGTCGATCTCTCACTCTCCGCCACGCCTCACCCAACCGCCACACCTCACCTAACCGCCGCACCAAAGCCCACCGCCGCCACCAACCTCGTTGCCAGCCCCACCAACGCCATCATCACCATCTCGCCACGGTTTTCAAATCAGCACCGAACCATCCCAATCCACCAAATCCTCACCGCCGCTTCAGCATCATCAAAACCCAGCACCACCGCTTCCCCTTTTCCTCACCGCCGGCCATCGCCCTCTCTCGGCAGCCACAGAAACAGAAGCAAGGTAATTTTCCTTTAATCACCATCTGTTAATTTCGTTTCTTGTCCTGTTTCTCTGTTTTGTTGTTTGTCCTCTGCTTGCTGCTGTGTTTTGTGCTTAATTTTCAGATTGGGTGAGGAGATGAGGAGGTTGGGCTATGGGTTTGATTTTGGGTTCAATTGATTGTATAGGTTGTGGTGTTGGTCGTGGTTGGAAGAATTTGCGCAGATCGGGAGGCAGTGTGGTGACGGCGGTGGGAGACCGACCGAGGGTGTGGCTGTGTCGGTGGCGTGGGTGTGGTGGCGCTAGCAGTGGAAGAAGAAGAAGGCGAGCTTTTTTGAATTGAGAAAGAATTTTGAAAGAAAGAAAATGAAAGAGAAGAAAAAAGAAAAGAAAGTGCAGCAGAGAAGGGAGTGAGGTCGTGGTCTGGAAAGAAGAAAGAAAATAAAGTGCAGGAGAGCAAAAGAAAGAAAAGAAATAAAGGAAAGGAAAAAATAAAAATAAAGAAATAAAGAAATAAAGACATAATGTAAGAGAAAAATAAAAATTAATTATATTAAATTTTTCTGATATTTTAGATTAATTCTATTATTTTTCTGATATTTTAGATTAATTATATTATTTTTCTGAATATTTAGATTAATTACATTATTTTTCTAAAATTTAAGATTAATTATATTATTTTTTGAATTTTTAAAATTAATTAAATTATTTTTCTAATTTTTTAAATTAATAAAACTAATTTTCTTACTTTAAATTTTTTTCTGATTTTTAATTTTTTTCTTGGAATTTTTAAATTTTTTCTGATATTTTAAATTAATTATATTATTTTTCTGAATTTTTTAAATTAATTATATTATTTAATACATAATGGTATTATTGTAAATAAATGCAAACCGGCAACCATAAGTAGAAACTAATGGAAAGTTAGTTTGACTGACGGTAGGGGCCTGCATGCCATTGACCTTTAGTTCAGGGACCTCCTTTTGAATTTTTTTAGTCCAGGGAGGTGTCTTGTTTTTTGCGATAGTTCAGGGGGTCAAAACACTATTGACCCTATTTTTAAATGTGGTTTGTAATAATTAATTAGATGATTAGTTAAAAATCATGTATGTTTGTTTATACCTATTTTATTATGAATTGTCGTTGACGTCGGTTTTGAAGGGACGGATCGATCGGGGTTCGTCAAATTGGGTAAGTTTATCTTAAACCCTTTTATTTATTTTTATGCTTTGAATGGATGTTTATTAGAAATATTAAAACCTCGATCACATCGTATGCATGACCACTTAGAAGGCGTTAGAACCCACCCACTCGTATGCATGACATATAGAATTGTTAAAATTAAAATCAACCCACATGCATACCATGTTTAAATCACTTACGTTTAAATGCCATGAAATGAATTGTTACATTGATACATGAGGATGTTGGCTTCAAAGGCCATGCCAACCATAAGATGCATACATTAATTGGTACGATGCTAGTTTCACTATGATAGAATCACGTAGTAAATAATTAAGTCATGCATGGCCCAATGATAAGGGGGGAACGTCCGCTCTAGCATAGAGACAAAATGGTAACCCCATCCCTCTAACCCAAACGGAAATAACACGTCCCAAATGCTAAGATGTAACGTCGCCTTTGACGGCCCAAATTACATGTTAAAAATACATTTTCTCAAAAACACATCGCATACCGGTAACCTTTTTAGGATGTGACTTGGGTGCCTAACACCTTCCCAAGTCCATAAATACGACCTCGAACCATTGTTCTTTGGTTTAGACCATTGTGCCTTAGTTTTATTTATTTTTATGCCATGATGATTAGGTTCCCTAAACCTTAGAAAATTAGGGTGGCGACTTCATTTCGCATGATGTTAAGACAAGTCCAACGCTTGTCTCGCATCGTGGCCTGTCCCGAACCTTTACTCATTTCCAACGAAAAAGGGGGTGTGACAATAGCTAATTTTGAATTTTTTTTTATTAATTTAGCAATAAAATAAATTATTTAGTCTATTTTAAAGAAAATAGAAAGTATACTACTCCCTCCGTCCCATATTAACTGTCACTTTACTGTTCGTGCACGTATTTCGAGGAAACCGAATGATTCACTATTTGACTCCAAAAAAATCCGTACTTTTTTTTGAATTTTTTTGGAACGTACGTTAATCCTTAACCTACGTTCGAGAAAAAATTTAAAAATTTTTGAGGTCAAATAGTGCGTCATCCGGCCTCCTCGAACGCTTGCATGAACAGTGAAAGTGGACAATTATATAAGTGCAGAGGGAGTATATTATACATATTTTAACTTTTATTTTTTTTATATTTTTTTTGGGAAAAGAATAAAAATCAGCTCTACGGCTATACTTGAAGAAGCAACGGAAAATCGGCCCCACCATCATCTTCATCATCCACATCCGTCAGCCGCAGTAGCAGTCAGCAGCAAGCAGGCTGCAACACCCCTCCCTCTCCGCTCATCGACGCCATCACCCTAACCCGACGCCTACCTCGGGTTCCATTTCTGATCCTCCCCACTACTCGTCCATGTATCTAACCCAAAGCGATGCCCACAGCCTTCGCTACTCCGCTGAAAGGGGCATTGCGTCCACCAGCGCTTCGCATTTGTCCTCGTGGCCGCCGCCGCCTGGTGTGGATGTTCCTTCCGCGGTAGATCCTCTCGTTTCTTCCACCAAGCGCTCTTCTGAAGGTTAGCTAGGTTTCCCATTACCATTTCACTGCTAATTTCTCACTTCTTTCATAGAAAGAGAGATTTTGTGTGCGTTAAAATTGAACGTTGAAGGATAGTATTATCCATTCCCAATAGGTCTTTGGTGTCGAGTGTTAATCATGTTGCACTGAATTGCTTGTATATTTTTTTTTTCACTTAAGCTTGCCCAGTTAATTCATTTTGCATTTTTGGTGCTTTCCCTAGTCTGTCAGCTGAGTTAACATTGAAATTTCAATCCAGTTTTTATGTGTCGAATTGTGTACTTTTCCTTTGTATGCTCTTTTTGTACGGCCAGTGTTGTTCCTCCATTGTAACCAGCAAGTCCAAGCAAGCCCTCCTAGTTTCTTTTGTTTTTGCATCTTTTGGGCTTAAATGTTCATCACACAAATAGAATTCAGTTCAATGGAACTTAACGAAGATTTTGAGTGAATATTTAAGACTATTTATCATGTATGGTTACAAATAACTTATATATCTCAGTTAAGCGGAGCTCCATGGGACTCAACACTAGGAAACGGGAACAGTCCTTCTGCATGCTGGTGACCCTTATGCTGCTTTCGTGTTTCATTGAACTGGTTGCATATATTGAGAAATATATATTGGCATTTCATGCGTATGGTGACTTTGGATTCCTTTTCCTCGTGTTGTGCATCTATATGGTTGAACTTTTATTAAAAGATGAAAACTTGCACCCATATTGTATACAAACACTTGAGGATTGCTTATAATGCACCCTCACCAGAAATTAACTTTCTAGGTTGAGGATTTGTAGAAAATTTCATGTGGTAATTGTCTACAACTCTATCGATTGAGGTATACCCCAACCTGGAATAGTAAGATTAACTGACTGCAAGAGGATGGAAGGAAATGGGAATACATCATTAACAATCTTAAAAGTTGGATTTTGCTTGATGTATTCTGTAATTAACCATTCCCTCTATGCTAATGCATCTAACCTAATATGGTCACTTTGCCTCAGGCATGAAATCATTTTGTTCAACCACATGATTTGGCTTCGAATCGGCTTGGTTCTCATTTGAATAATCCATTTTAGTCTAGTCACATTTTTTTCCAAACATTAAATTCAAGTGGAAGTTTTATTTTGATTTTAGGTTCCACCGGTTCTTATATTTTACTTGGAAATATCAAACTGTCTATGAAATTTGCTGAACTAATAGATTTTCTTTACTATCTTTATATTGGTTCGTATTTGTTATTTTCAAGTATCTATAAATATTTTAACTTAGAGCCTATAGTATTTGATATGCATTTAGTAATTACTTTGATGTTAAGGTGCAGCAGTACCTACTTTATGTAGTTTTGTCTTTAACTGTATGATTTTAGTGCAAAATTAAAATTTTAAGTGAACCTATATAGTAACTATATGTTTCTTCTTTTGTATATACTTCCCTACTATGCACTATAGTGCTCTATCATCCGACTGCTTTGAGTGCCTATGACACAATTGGGCAA
The DNA here is from genome assembly GCA_963691705.1 of Viola odorata. Classification (NCBI taxonomy): domain Eukaryota; kingdom Viridiplantae; phylum Streptophyta; class Magnoliopsida; order Malpighiales; family Violaceae; genus Viola; species Viola odorata. The sequence continues at coordinate 13,812,883 of OY829540.1, read as the reverse complement.
ACTGAAGCTTGGTATTCTGCCATCTCTTTAGCAAAGCGTCCTAGATTCGAGATTCCAAGCAGTTTGCCTATATATCCACAGAGGCCTGGAGAGAAGGACTGTACCCACTACATGCTCACACGAACATGTAAATTTGGAGATACCTGCAAGTTTGACCATCCTATTTGGGTTCCCGAGGGAGGAATACCAGATTGGAAAGAGGTGACAATTTACTACTATCCTTGTATGTATGATAATTATATCTTATATGTTGATATAAAGGTGATGTACCAGAAACCTTGTGACCTCTATACATGATGGATATGACCACAAATGAATAATGACTGTTTAAATTTTGTCGAAGAATTATGTTTTAAGTAATATGTTAATACATTCTTTATACCTATTATAGCTTATGTTTTTATTTTATCTTAAGTTTTTATAATTATCTAAATAAAAATGGAAACTAATTTTCATAAAATTTGGTCTTAGTTTAGCTTTCATTCTTATTTTCTCTATGTTTCCTAGCTTCATTTGTCTTCTCGGAAAATGTTTCATATAAACATGATTATGAGATTGTATCATTAAAGGACACTTTAGTTTTTGTTATCTCTGGACATGATTGATTCTTGGGAAGTAAAGGACTGCATAAATATTTTTCAATGTATTGTGCATTACCTGTGCTTGTCTGATCTTTAGATTATTATTAACTTGGTATAGTGCATCTCTAATTCTTTTTTCATAGCTTTTCATTAGTTATTACTTTTCTTCTTCCCTATGTTTTTTTTTTGGTTAAGGTGCTCTATTTGTTTAACGATTAGAGTACCATGTTGAGTATACTCGTCTTCCCAAATTTAACACTTTTGCAAGAGTTCATAGTATACCAGTAACACAAGGGTGCTACAAATACTATCTAGAAGTTAAAAGAGTTACCTCTTCTATAGTTGTTTGCTAAATGGTTCTTTGCACAAGCTAGCAAATAAATAATGCATTTAGATAACATGTTTATGGTTTAGAGTTACATATGCATATATAAGTAGTGAGATGCTCTCATTTACATTTGCATGTTGAATTACCAACTTTTCACAGCTTATGCATGCATCCCCATATAAAAAAACATGACTTCAGAATTCCCTGTAGAACCACATCAAACTAATATTTAATACAAATACCCACCTGACACTGGTCGATGTTAGATACACTCAAAGTGTAACTAAACATGGTCAATGAATGTTATTTAAATTACTTTGTCTATAGCTCAGTTGAGTTATAATTATCTTAATGGTGGCTTGCATATACAAATTTTAATTTTTTGTCTAGGAGATTGACATTATCATGTGACTGTGTTTTTCTATTGGCCTTCATCAGTATGATAACCTTGTTAGTTTATGATCCTTGGGAAGAATTGCAGTTTGAAATATTGATGCTATGTGGTATCTCATGTAACTTGATTGGTTGGTGATAGTGACCTCAGATTATTAACGTATGTATTTCCTAAGCTTTTTCTTTCTTTAAATGTCGGTCATGGATAATTGGTGTGACCATTGTGCTCTTCTACTAAATCATAAGAGTCCTTACTTTTACTGAACAGATTTTCTATAGTCATTATGCTCATTGTCATGGAATTGTTTCACAAGCAGAATCTTTATTTCTTTGTAGCTTCCTGCATAATCTTTCTTTTCTTCATATTGTTTAAAAGTTATCTTAAATTGCCACAATGATCAGGATCATATCTATTCAGACATTGATCTACTTGTTCCTCTAATATTAGTTTTGAGTGGATGGATGTGTTTTGTGCTTCAATTAAAACATTTTACATAAACATGGTACGGCTTCATCAGTTTCTTTCTGGTTTAGGTTCCTCTCATTGGTACAAGTGATTTCCTTCCTGAGAGACCTGGAGAGCCTGATTGTCCTGTAAGTGGTATTCGAAATTGCTGCTGGTCTTGGGTGTTCCACTAAATGCACATAACCCTAAAGTGTTTTCTTTAATTTAATTTCGATAATTGTTGCAGTACTTTCTAAAAACTCAAAGATGCAAGTATGGCTTCAGGTGCAAGTTTAATCATCCAAAAGAAGGAGCAGCTTCAGTATGTCTAATATTATAAAATTCTCATTACAGCTGTTGTTTTACTTTTACTGTTGTTATTGGTTAATGGTTACTGTGGTTTCAGGGTGCTTTAGAAAACTCTGGCACATCTGCTTTACCAGACAGGCCCTCTGAGCCACTATGTGCGGTAAGAAACCTCTGTCACGCTCTCTTGGGAAGCATTATTCTCACACATTCACTTTATGTTAACTTTGCCATCTCTTATGCTGAATACTGTGGTTCTTAACAGTTCTATTTGAAGACGGGAAAATGCAAGTTTGGTGCAACCTGCAAGTTCCATCACCCAAAAGATATTCAGCTACCATTGTTAGGACAAGAAGATGGTGATGGGACTTCAGTTGTTACGTCTGAGGAAACAATTGGAGATGTCGGAGCGGTTAATACTCTTTTAGTTACTCCAGCCCTTTTCCATAACTCCAAAGGCCTTCCTATGAGAATGGTATGCGAGCTTTAGTGAAGGATTAGCTCAAATGTGTGGCATGTTATTATTCAGGATAGTTTTATTGGACATTGAACATTCTAATCAGTCTTATGCACCATTTTTTTCCAAAAATAAATCCTGCTGAAAATGTAGAAAAGGAGTGCAATCACTAGGACGTAGTTAATCCTTTGTTGTAATCAACTATTCTGTTTCTTCCATTAACTTCAAGAACATATTTGTTTGTGACAGGGTGAAGTGGATTGCCCCTTCTACCTGAAAACGGGCAGGTGAGCATTCACCTGTTTGCATAACTTTTCAAATATAATGAAATAAAGTTTGAATTAAATTCTTATTTTGTTCATTTTCATAGTTGCAAATACGGTGCTACTTGTCGATACAATCACCCTGAAAGGAATGGTAAGCATACAGACTGCTAGATTTAAGTAAACTCACGTGCATAAGTCTGATATACGGGCCTTATCTTCAACACCTGTGCTTACTTCTGTTGCTGCCATTCTTTTGCAGAAATCAATCCACCTGTTGCTGCATTAAGTCACACCATAGTAGCCCCTTCTGTAGCGAATCTCAACTTTGGAGTTGTTAATCCAGCCTCCTCTCTTTATCAAACTATTGATCCCAGACTGGCTCAATCTATGGTAAATAAGAAATAATTTGCATAGTCTTAACTGGTTTCATTTTAGTACAGTTTGAATGCAATTGTTGATGGGAATATTCCTTTCTCTCTTCGGTAAGAAGTTGTTGCTTGGTGGGGAGGGCTTGGATTGAAGTCGTTATTTGTTGTAGCAGTTGAAAGTGCTAGTTAGCCCGCTTGTTTGTGATTGGCCATACAATAAGCCTTCTTTTGGGTAAAAGGTGGTTGAAGACATGTGATTGGCCATACAATAAGCCTTCTTTTGGGTAAAAGGTGGTTGAAGACAGTAGTTTAGTATGAATTGTGGAATAGTGGTTGCCAAGCAAGAAGCTCTCTTTTTTATGTTCATAAAGTTGCAGTGTAACATTTTTTTGACCTGCTGTTGTTGCAGTTGTGTGCCAATTATGATACTTGGTGATTTTATTCTTGTTTTCTGCAATTAAACCGTTGTTTATTCATCTACCTTATGAATAAGCTAGTTTCCTGTGGTTTGTATAGATACTGCTTTGAATATTTTTCCTGTACGTCCTCCTGACATTGTGTCTATGGAAATCAAGTACATTCATTTTTCCTAAGTACTGATGGGTGGCATATGTTTCAGCTGCAGCTGGGAGTCGGGCCCACTATCTACCCTCAACGACCTGGGCAGGCAGAATGTGATGTGTGTATCTATCATTATTTTTTTCTTTACTTTTAACCAGGGATGTGTATATCTTTCTTGTTTCATATTGAATTCACCAAACTAGTGTTTGTTATTTCTTTAGTGTGGCGAGTGTTTGGTTTTTCTAAGATTTTTTTTGTTATGTTGGTAGATGTTGTCTCCTTTGCTCAGGACACTCCCAATATATCTGATATGAGTTTCATCTGTTAAATTCAGTACTACATGAAGACTGGAGAGTGCAAGTTTGGAGAAAGATGCAAGTACCATCACCCTCCACAAGCAGTATTGCAAGCTCATCAACAAAATGTTAAGCTCACTCTTGCAGGATTACCTAGGAGAGAGGTATGTGTTGGTGATATGCCTTTGGAAATTAAATCTGACACTCACACCTGTTACAATCTGTTTCTGAGAAACAATGTCTTTCTGCACTTTTGTTTTGTTGAGTGTCTATTTCCTCGTGAATAATTAAGACCATGGCATTGAAGGGGCATATAATGTAGCCAAGGAAAGGTAAGGTACACACGACTGATAGTAAACCATGTAAAAGAAAATTACAATGCACATTTCAGCGAGTATGGGAGAATGCCATCAAAACCCCATCAGACTCTTAACTGTTAAGCCATGCTACTGCCCACTTTGTCTTTGTATCTGAATACCATTCTCCTTTGCGACCAATTTATTCTATTTTATGTCCAATTTAGAAGATTTATGTATCATAATTTTCACACTTTTGATATATTTTGTTCATGAGAAGGAAATAATTATATACATTGATGTTTTGACAGGCCTCTGTCCATTGCCCATATTATATGAAAACTGGGACTTGCAAGTACGGAGCAACTTGCAAATTTGACCACCCACCCCCCGGGGAGGTCATGGCTGTAGCAGCTTCTCAAGGATCACCTTCGGACGCACAAGAGCAAGAAGCTGAGGCAGCGACTTACTAAAAGCAGTCGCAGAGGGGCTCAAGTTGTGTGTAATAAAGGAGATCGATCGGGTTGTTCCTTGTTCCATGATGCCTTGGGTTTGGCATGTTGTGTTTTCTGTATTAATATCAGCACAACACTATAAAATCAACCAGTCGAGTGCATGTAATTTCAAGGGTTAAACTGCATACTAAAGAGGAGCTAATTTATTTATTTATTAATTGCTCTATTTCTCCTTATATGTATGTCTAAATGCCTTCAAATTGCCTTCAAAAGCTGGTAAGGATTTTTTCAATAACTGGAATTGGCAGCTCCTCAGTTGTGTTTGGTAACCACACGTTAGTCAAAGTGTCGTTTTATAAAATGATGATAGTGTTTGGGGTTCGATGATTTAACAAAACAATGGTGGTTATTTTTTTTTTTTTGAAAGGTAAAACAATGGTGTTTGGGTGAACCGCTGTTCCTGAATTTTTAGTTTTATTTTTTGAAAAAACATGATATGAAATATAATAATTAGTTATTATATTACGTTTTTTTTTTTGGCCTGATTAGTTATTATATTACTTAGTATTTACTAGGTTGATTTGACATTTTAGGTTGATTATTATAGAAATGAGTAATTGTAGTTTCAATTATTAAGTTAATTTAGGTAATAATTAATTTATGATTCTATTATCAATTTTGATTTGTTATATTACTTTCCTAAGTAAGTAATTATGGAAGCAATTATCGAGATCCAAAAATTATGCCACAAAATTAGTAAATTTAATTAGTTTTTAAAAATATTTTCATAGATTAATTACAAAAGTAAATAAAGAAGTTTTCAATAGTAGATAATAAATATGATATTATATTATAACGTTAGAGATACAAACACTTTTATAAACTTTTATATAAAAAGTACACGTGTCAACTAATTTGGTAATTATTTATTTAAATAAAAATAAAAATATAATATAATTAGTAAAAGATAAACTCCAATCATATTTTGTTTCGACCTTTATTTATAAAATAGTTTGTATCCCAAACATTATCCTTCTATTATATTATGGGATCATGACTATTTTCTTTTAAACAAATCAAAGACTACATTATCCTTTATTTCTTTTAATGATTTTAAAAATAATTTAATTTTAATTATTTAACTTATTTTTTTATCATTCTATTTATTTCGTTTTTTCCAGTTAGTTATAGAAATAAATTAATTTAATTTTAACCAATTTCTTTTGTCCTGATGAGTGATGATAAATACGATATAAACTTAATTAAGTAAAAATATTTTAAGATGACAACATCATGCATCTAGGGATGGCAATGGGTACCTATACCAACATACTTGCTCATAATCATACCCGTAATTACCCGCTTAAGTAGGTAATTGCCGGTATGGTTTGGGTATGGATAATACCCGCATTTATAATTGCGGGTATAATTGGGTATGGTACCCGCACAATACCAGTAAAATACCCGCATTTTTTTCAATTTTCCTGAAATTTTTTTTCCTTGGTTTTGTCTCTCTCCTCTTTCCTCTCTCTCATCTTTTTAATTTTTCTTTCGTAATAAAAACTCAATATTCTTGCTTAATACTTTGAACAAAATAAATTAAAAATTATAAAAACATAATCTTTATCTCAAGATAAGTAATTAGACATCCACTTTTCATATTTTTCTTAAATTTTTTATAAATGGGTTTTCCGGAATATGATGCTATAAAAAAAATATATAAATAAAATAAAATTATAGTAAATTTTTACTTAATTATAAAAAAATTGGGCATATTGGGTATGGATAATAATGGATATTTAGTTGCGGGTATGAGTTGAATATTTACCCATACCCGCTTTAACATATCCATACCCGCCCAATTGCCATCCCTATATGCATCTGCCCAGATTTTACTTTACTTATAGGACACCTACAGAGTACAGAGGAGAGTAAAAATTCAAAAGATTAAAAAAGATTAAAAAAGATTTTAAAAAAAGTATAAAGGTCATAAATAGGCATAAATAATAAAAAAACTAGAGATTGAATTTTTTTACCCATATTTAAATAAAATTATTAAATCTCCATTTTTTAATAAATTAAAATAAATTATAAAAAAACTTCAAAAAAATAGTAATTAAATAAAATTATAAAAAACCTAAAAAATTGATCTTTTTTTATTTTATTTTTAATGACTCTTTTAACGGCGATTGAATTTTTTCTAACACTAATATTTTTTAATAACTAAAAAAAATTAAATAGGAAAAATACATTATCTGTTTTTAATGATTTTTTAATATTTTTTTGGATTTTTATATAATTTTAAATTTAATTTTAATAGCTTATAAAAAATTATTTTTAATACACTATCATATCAAGAACTAAAGTGTAGGATTATTTATACCTCAAGGACCTTATAATATTTTACTTTTTGTTTTTTTAATTCACTAAGATGGTAATTTTCTTCCCCAACAAATTGTCTCTATAATCCATCTATAGTTATATATACCTATTACTAAACTTCTAAAGGAGAATGGATTTTGGAACAGGGCTGCTGCCACGCCAAAATATCTAGGGGTGTACAAGAACTGAGCCGGTCTGGGAATTGAACCGGAACTGTTAGGTTTTGACCTGGACTGGATGGGTTTGTTTTTTTTTTTTTTACCCGAACCGGACCGGATAGTTCTGGTTCAGTCTGGTTCTCCATCCTTCAAAATCCAGGAACCGGTTTGGAGAATCGGTATATATATATGTACAATGATATCAAAGTTTTCATTTGGTTTAATGGTTAACTCCTCACCTATTATATTAAAAGGGAGAGGTTCAAATTCTCTTGACTCCTGCTTTCTTTTTTCCTTCTAAACTATATTAAGAACTAAGAAATAAAATTTTAATAGGCATTTATATAGTTAACATGGCACATACTAGTAATATATTATTGTAAAGGGTCAATAGTGTTTTGACCCCTGAACTATCGCGAAAAACAAGACACCTCCCTGGACTAAAACAATTCAAAAGGAGGTCCCTGAACTAAAGGTCAATGGCATGCAGGCCCCTACCGTCAGTCAAACTAACTTTCCGTTAGTTTCTACTTATGGTTGCCGGTTTGCATTTATTTACAATAATACCATTATGTATTAAATAATATAATTAATTTAAAAAATTCAGAAAAATAATATAATTAATTTAAAATATCAGAAAAAATTTAAAAATTCCAAGAAAAAAATTAAAAATCAGAAAAAAATTTAAAGTAAGAAAATTAGTTTTATTAATTTAAAAAATCAGAAAAATAATTTAATTAATTTTAAAAATTCAAAAAATAATATAATTAATCTTAAAATTTAGAAAAATAATGTAATTAATCTAAATATTCAGAAAAATAATATAATTAATCTAAAATATCAGAAAAATAATAGAATTAATCTAAAATATCAGAAAAATTTAATATAATTAATTTTTATTTTTCTCTTACATTATGTCTTTATTTCTTTATTTCTTTCTTTTTATTTTTTCCTTTCCTTTATTTCTTTTCTTTCTTTTGCTCTCCTGCACTTTATTTTCTTTCTTCTTTCCAGACCACGACCTCACTCCCTTCTCTGCTGCACTTTCTTTTCTTTTTTCTTCTCTTTCATTTTCTTTCTTTCAAAATTCTTTCTCAATTCAAAAAAGCTCGCCTTCTTCTTCTTCCACTGCTAGCGCCACCACACCCACGCCACCGACACAGCCACACCCTCGGTCGGTCTCCCACCGCCGTCACCACACTGCCTCCCGATCTGCGCAAATTCTTCCAACCACGACCAACACCACAACCTATACAATCAATTGAACCCAAAATCAAACCCATAGCCCAACCTCCTCATCTCCTCACCCAATCTGAAAATTAAGCACAAAACACAGCAGCAAGCAGAGGACAAACAACAAAACAGAGAAACAGGACAAGAAACGAAATTAACAGATGATGATTAAAGGAAAATTACCTTGCTTCTGTTTCTGTGGCTGCCGAGAGAGGGCGATGGCCGGCGGTGAGGAAAAGGGGAAGCGGTGGTGCTGGGTTTTGATGATGCTGAAGCGGCGGTGAGGATTTGGTGGATTGGGATGGTTCGGTGCTGATTTGAAAACCGTGGCGAGATGGTGATGATGGCGTTGGTGGGGCTGGCAACGAGGTTGGTGGCGGCGGTGGGCTTTGGTGCGGCGGTTAGGTGAGGTGTGGCGGTTGGGTGAGGCGTGGCGGAGAGTGAGAGATCGACAGAGAATGGTAGGGTTAGAGAGTGAGGGTTGGTTTTTGTTGGTTTTGGGTGAGGATGAAAGAGAGCATTCAAGTGACAGCCATGGGAATAAAAATGGAAAGTTTTAGATTTAAAAAAAATGGAAGGAATTATATTATTTTTATATATTTTTTAAATTAATTATAGTATTCTTTTTGAAATTTTGAAATTAAATATATTATTTTTTGAATTTTAAAAATTAATTACAGTATTTTTTGGATTTTTAAAATTAATTATATTATTTTTTGGATTTTTAATATTAATTATATTATTTTTTTGAAAAGAAATAAAAATACCTAGAATTAAGGAAAGAATTTTTTTTGTTTTCTAATTTTTGAAATTTTAAATTTTTTGGAATAAGAAAATAAGGAAGAAAGAAATTTTGGAATAAGAAAATAATAAAGATTTTTTTTTTTTTTACATAATTACCTGCTACAACAGGTTAAAAAAAAAAAAACCTGTTGTAGCAGGTCACCTTAACAGACTGTTAAGGTTGACTGACGGTAGGGGCCTGCGTTTCATTGACTTTTAGTTCAGGGACCTCCTTTTGAATTTTTTTAGTCCAGGGAGGTGTCTTGTTTTTCGCGATAGTTCAGGGAGTCAAAACACTATTGACCCATAAATTGTAATAGCCATTTATATAGCTAATATGTATAAAGTAAGACCATTAATTATTAATAATATAGTAATTAATTATTATCAATTGTCATAAAATTAAAAATTATTAATTGTTTAGAGTTTTATGCTTTTAATTTAAATTGTATTAATGTTTAAATTATTAATGTATTATGCATTTTTCATTTTTTTCTTTTAAACTCAATTAAAAGTCCTCATTTTTTTCCTTTTATTTGTTATTTTAAATACATAATTTAAAAAAAAATTATAAAAAATTCCAGGTCAGAATCGGAACCGGCTCTGTCCGACCCGAAAAAATTAGAACTGATTCCTATTCAGTCCGGTCCAGTTCTGTCCTGGACAAGAACTAGTAATTCCGATCCGGTCTGGTCCGATTCTAACCCAAGAACTGACCCGGATTGGCCCTTGTACACCCCTAAAAATATCTGACGTTATGATGACGTTAGTTTTTTTTCTTTTCTTTTTGAACTTTTATTTGTTGATTAATTATTTCATATGTTTGTAAAGTTTTTTTACATACACCCCTAGTTGATTAATATAGTCCTCATATTTTTCATTGGTTGATAATATATATATTTGGGTCAAAAGTAGCAACACTCTCTCAACTATTTTCAATTCGTAAAAAACGCCTCCAACTAACGTCTTTTGGATTTCACCCCATGAATTATTTTATTTTTTTTGCAAGAAACCCCCTTCGTTTGTTTTTCTGTCATAAACCCTAACAACACATTAAATAATAATTTATAATTTTAAAAAGATTCAAAAATTAAACAAAAATTCAGAAAAAACTATAAAAAGTCTTAAAAATCGGGGAAAACTATAATAAAACATATAAACACTTAAAATATAAAATTAAAAAATACACAAATAAAAAAAAGATAAACTATAATAAAAATATTAAAAATACTAGAATATTGGTCCCAGTTCCAGCTGTGAAGTTGGACTCGACAATTTTTTTTAAAAATTAAAATTTCATGGGCATATCATGGCCATGAACCTTAACAAATATTAAAAACGGTTCATGGTTGGTTTTTGTTTTTTAAAAATGCAAAACTATTAGACGGATAAGTAAAAAATTCTGTACAAGTTAAAGTATAAAGATATTGATATTTGATAAGTACAAAATAAAATACAAATTAGTGAAATTACAAAACAAGTAAAAAACTACACTCTTTTTTTAGCTGTCACATATCTAGCGGGTCCAGTGTTTGATTTGGTCTAGTTTCATCTTTATATGGGACGAGTCTATCTTGTTCCGTTTAATAAATATGTTAAAAAAATTAGCCTCGATTCTGTTTAAGTTGAAACTAACCGAGCAAGTATATCGGATCAGAACTAAATTATCACCTTAAGGGGGCGTTTGATTGAGAGAATTTAAGATTTATTAGAGAATCATTTTACCTTCTACTTGACCTATACCCTGTTTGGAACCAAAATCTTATTAAAAAAGAATTCATTTCAACTTAATTAGAAGAGATGAAATCATTTCACAATAAATTATTATGGTTGGATTTTCAAAAGAAAAAATGATTTTTATTTCATTTCAGTTTTTTGGAATATCTTTAAATATAATAGAAATGCATCCAATATAACCATTTGACTAAAATATCCCAAATTAAAATGTCTTAGGTTGTCAAATTATGCTACACTAAATATGTACAATGTAATTATTTTTGTTTGATTTTCAAAAGAGTTAAAAATCATCTCAAAAAGAGGTTATTAGTAGTTTTTTTTTAATTAAAAAATGTCAAAATTCTAAGGTAATAGTTATACTTGAAATAGTTGGTTCTTATAATATAAGGTCCTATTACTGAATCAAACCATCACCAATATCAGTGCTAATTAAACAATAATTTTCGTTTTTTAGTTATTACTTTTAACATTTTGTAATAATCAGGTTTTCAATTTTACTACTTCTGTGTAACAAAAAAAAGATTCATGTAAGACTGATGGATTATATGATTAGGTTAAAAATCCTCGTAAATATATATATTTTATTTACTTATCAATTTATTTTATTTTAATTGCCAATATAATTAAGGTTATGTTTGTAATTTTAATAGTTTAGGTAAAATCTCTACATAATTTTCATACAAATCTGACATGTTATTTTCTGATAAAAAATAAAGTGGTGTGATTTGAGTAGAGTTTGACTAGAATTTAAATTTTAGTCACTTATCTACCCAACATTGGATTTAAAATCAAATCATCTCATTTTCTAACAAATTTAAGGTTCCAAACGAATTGCTAGGGAACCAGTTTACGTGTAGAATGTTAAGAATAAAAAATTACCTTATTTGGTTGCATTATGCATAATTCTTAGGGGAAAAAAATCCTCTTGTTTAAATAGGGATGGCAATTAGGCGGGTATGGAGCGGGTAAGCACTATCCATACCCGCACCCGCAAATTTGCGGGTAATCCATACCCGCATCCATATCCATATGGAGCGGGTAAAGAAAGGATAATTTTACCCGCGGATACCCGCATATTTGGTTAAATTTTAAATTTCAATCAAATTAATATATAAAAAATGAATCTAATTTAATAACAATACCACACAATAATATGAATATTATACGAGAAAAGAAAAGATTAAAGAGGGGTTGTTTTTTAGGGTTGGTATATATATTTCTTGCGGGTATTATTGTGGATATCCATACCCGCACTTTGCGGATATTTCGTGCGGGTATTGGAGCGGGTAAGCACTATCCATACCCACATCCATACCCGCATTTTGCGGGTGCGGGTATATCCATACCCGCAAAATACCCACAATATACGGATAATACCCACCCACAATTGCGGATATTGGGCGGATATCCATATCCGCGGGCGAGATTGCCATCCATATGTTTAAATGGTGTAGGAGTATTTTTTTTCTTTTCTTTTTACCAAAAATACCCACAAAATTATATTATTATATAGAAATATATATTATAGTATTTATACACTATTATATCATTATACATGAATATAATTATCATTATTATATAATGTATAAAAATAAATATTTTATATATGATGTTTAATAAATATGTGATGTCATTATATAATATTGTATATATTATTTACTATGAATAAATATACACTAATATTATATAGTATATAATTATAAAATATACTAATAATATATATATTCTATAATAATAAATTATTATCATAATGTAACAATATATGAAATGTTAATATGATAAAATGCTTTATTATATCATATCATAGTAAAATAATTATAGTATTAATGCATAATGTATTAGAAAATAATGATGTATTATTAGAAACATATTATTACATAATAATTATTTTATTATACTACTCCCTCTATTTTTTTAAAGGACTCTTACTATTTGGGCACGCATATTGAGAAAGTCGAATGACTTACTATTTGATCCCAAAAAATTCCGTACTTTTTTTCGAACGTACATTAATCTTTAATGTACGTCCGAAAAAAAATTCAGGGCAAAATTGTCTCAAATAGTGAGTCATCCGGATTTCTTAATATGCGTGCCTAAATAGTAAAAGTCGTTTAAAACAAACCGGAAGGAGTATTATTTATTAATATCACTTATAATTTTACTAAGATACAATGCCTATTTATAAGGGATAATTTTATCGTAACAATATAGTTTATTTTCTTTTTTCAAGGGAATCTTAGAATACCACATATTTTGGAGGTAAAACCATCTCCTTCTCCCTTATTCGATCCAAATTAAATCCCAATCCCCTCTAGGGCCTCTACCAAATTAATCCAACCCATGCCAATTCAATCCCAAAATCCAGCCTCTGCCAAATTGAAAGAAAACCTGCAAAGTTTATTCAATCCCTGCCAAATTCAAATTCAAAACCTGTAAAGTTTCTTACCCTCTCCCTCATTCAATCTCTGCCAAATTAATCCAACCTCTACCAATTAAATCCCAAAATCCAACCTCTCCCAATTAAATCCCAAAATCCAGCCTCTGCCAAATTGAAAGAAAACCTGCAAAGTTTATTCAAGCCAAGTCTGCCAAATTAAATTAATCAATCCACTGCCAAATTAATTAGCACACCTCTGCCAATCAAAGCATCATCTGCCTCAATTAATTACAATTCCAAATCCCCTCCCAAATTAGTTCCAATTCCAATTCCAACCCCCTTGCAATCAAACCCCATCCTCAAACCTAAAATTACCTGAACCAAATCAGCCATAACCACCTAATCTCCATCGCCCAACAACAAAAATCTGAACCCATCGTCGCTGCCAATCGCCTCCGCCACAGCCACCAGCACCTCCTCCACAGCCGCTCAGTCGCCACATCACTACTAAATCCAACACTGAACCTCACTGCTTGCCCGTTTGAGGAAAGAAAATAAGGAAAATAAGAAAAGAAAATAAGAGAGAGGAGAGGGCTGCGTTAAGATAGAGAAAGGAATGGAATAAAAGAAAACAGAGAAGGAGAGCAAAAGAAAAAAAGAAAAAAAGTAGAGAAGAAGAGAAGAGAGGGGCCGAACGACGCGTCTTTCAACGTGTATGACGCGTCGTTTCAACCCGTTTCAAATACCCATATCCGTGGGACAGAAATACGGGTCGGATAGATGACGTGGCACAACACGTTAGCCGAATCCCACGTGGCATCTGACGTGTCGAGCCACGTAGGATAGTTGACGGTGGCATATGGATGACGTTACTCCGAGATATCAATTGTGACATTCGTATTAAGTGCAGGTGCCATTTAAAAACAAGAAAAAAAGGAGTTGACAAAACAGTCGTTGTACAGGTTAAAAAAAATGCATTATCCCACGATATATTCAATGAATAAAGAGCAAGGACGTGGCGTGTCGAGGGTCTCTAAAAATTGGATAAATTGTTTAGATTCTGCCATGCTCTGTCAGCCTCTTCCTTCTCTAGTAGAGACTAGAGAGGGTGGCAGAGAAATCAGTGGCCTCTTTCTTGATTCCAGAAATCGGAATCACCGCACAAGATTGGAGAAGATAGAAGCAAGCAACAATGTTGAATCAAGTTCTTTTAGTAGAATCACCATTATTAATCCACAGCCTTCCCATCACTCCTACTCACTACCTTCATCCTCACCTTCATCTACGACCTCTCTCCACCTCTAATACTACAACAACAACACACCAATCACTCCCCATCTCCGCCGTACCCCGCAAGACCTTCCGCTGCTACGCCGCTCAATCGCCGCCCGACGAGGTAGGTTTTCGAATTGAAATTGGGACCTTCTTTTTTCTTTCTTTTCTTGTCTGTTCGCATGTTCCTATTGGACCACTCACAAGCAAGCAATTCCTCTGTACAAAATATCTTGGAGATAAGCTCTAGTTTAAATTATTACATTTTAGATAACTCTGTCATTCATATTTCAAATTTATATATTTGTAAAGAATAGAGAGAATAAGTTCTGTATAGGATAACTTCTATCTTGTTATTCCTTGTATATCTCAATTGTGTATATATACAAGTTACCATCCTGCACCAGTTCATACAATTCTCTGCTATTCTCTTATTTTAACTGTTCCTAGTACTGAAATTAAATTCACATTTGTGAAGGTTGTTAATTATAAGAGCAACGGTAGTAATGATGATGATGATGATGGTGGTGGTAAGGGGCAAAGAAAAGTGCCTGGGCCAAGAACGCTACTTCGAAGATTCTGGAAAGTGGCCGCCCCGTATTGGTTCTCTGACGATAAGGTTCAGGCAAGATTGCAGCTGGGTGCGGTGTTTGCCCTCACTTTGGCCACCACTGGCATTAGTGTCGGCTTTAGTTTCCTTGGCCGTGATTTCTACAATGCGCTTGCCAGTGAGTCCACCCCTTCTCTCCCCTGCCCATGCATTTCTTTTCACCTTTAATCTCTCTTTTTTTTCTTTTTTTTTGCCTTCCAGCCATTCATCGTTGTTAATATTAGTGAATTTGGGTTTTTAATTTGGATGCAAGACAAGGACCAAGAACAGTTCACCAAACAATTACTATACTACCTTGGAGGATTTGCTGGAGGAATCCCGGTGAGCACCCAATATAAAAAATCAATATTGCTTCCTCCACTTGCTTAGGTATTCCCTCTTATTTATTTATTTTCCAAAATTTCATACCTTTTCAATGCTGTAGTTGTTTAAATAGCCACCTTGTAGGATAGAACACTACATGATCTTTTTGTTATGTTGTTGTCTTGACATCTATAGTTTGAAGCTGCAGTACTTGTGTTTGTTTTACCAATTTCCCCCTCTTATGCATGCAACCTTTGGCAGTCTTTAAAGCTGCCATAGCTTTTGTATTAATTGCCTTCTATTTGTACATTCTTTTCATCCTACTTAATTTTTTTCTCTTCTTTTCTGTACTCCTGTTTATCATTATTCCGCAGTTCTTCGTGCTCAGAGATTACGCAAAAGAGGTTCTTGCTTTGAGATGGAGGTCTTGGATGACAAAATATTACATGGAACGCTATCTTAAAGATCGGACATTCTACAAAATTCAATCTCAATCCATCATTGACAATCCAGATCAGCGTATTGTTGATGATCTTAGCTCTTTCACCGGGACAGCCCTTTCCTTCTCACTGGGACTTTTTAATGCCACCATAGATTTAATATCATTCAGCAACATCTTGTATGGAATCTACCCCCCACTGTTTATTGTTCTCCTTGTGTATTCCCTCGGTGGAACAGCTATTAGCATCTATCTGGGAAGGGTAATATTCTTGTCTTCATATCATCATGACTTCCAATAAACAGTAATGTATTGCAAAAGATAGTGAATAATTAAGTTGCTTCAAAATTGTTCTTTCTTTTTCAGGGATTGGTTAATCTAAATTTTTTGCAAGAGAAAAAAGAAGCAGATTTTCGATATGGGCTTGTACGTGTTCGAGAGAATGCTGAATCAATTGCTTTTTATGGTGGTGAAGAAAATGAAATGCAACTTCTACTTCAGCGTTTCAAAAGTGCTTTTGAAAATTTAACTGTAAGGATGTTTTCTTCTTTCCTTTCACTGCATTTTTATTTAATCCATATATAGTCATAAAAGACTGCTTGTTTTTCAAGGCCTTGATTTATCGAGCCCATTACCTTTTTTTGCCTCAGATATAGAACTTCTTGGAATATCATTCTTTCTAAGCTTGGTTGCTTCACACAAAACCTTAGCTAAGATTTAGATCTCCCCGTATAAGCCATATACTTTTTTTTTTCTTTTGAGTATTTTTAGAAAGTTTGGTTTGTGTTGCTGTAATGATAGAAAGATACATGTTTGGGGATGATAAGACTTTTGCTTTGTCAACATTATCTAATGCATGGTCATTGTATATCCTGCTCTACACGGTATACTTGGACAATGCATTGAATGTAATTTTGAGCTTAACATTTTTCATAGTTGTTTGGGTCAAAATAAAGTATTTCTGTTTGACAAGAAAGTAACTAGGAAATTGGATGAAAGCTGAAACAGAGAAGAAAAGGATGGAATTGGAACAAGAACAGGAACAGAAACAGAAGAGTGAAAAAAATATGAAAGCAAAGTAACCTCTAAAAAGGGTGTAGTTTGCTGTCACATATTTGTTACAACCAATAGGGGAACATTCTGAGGCTCTGCTTAACCTCTCATGTTGTGCAGTGCTGACAAAGGCAGGCTTATATTATAACGGTGATTGGTTACTTGTCCTTGCTGGAAAGCTTTTGGATTGCAAGTGAGGTTTTTGATTCTGCTGAACCTGCAAAACTAGAAGACTTTATGTGATAGTCTTAAAACTACCAACGATATGGTAGATACAGTTCGACCAAAAACCCCCCTTCTTCTTCTAAAGAGCGTAAGCATTTCTCTATAGCAATTCAGTAGATGTAGTATCATGGGGTTGACAGGGCTCATTCTTAGTAGGGATGGATTTTGCTCCAGATACATGAAGATGTATCGTGGTGAAGAGCCTAACAATACAGAGAACTTCAATTTTAAACATAGACTTCCAAAGTATCCACAAAAATTTAGCACCATCTTCCTTTGAGGAAAGAAAAAGGGGAAAAGGCTACGATGCTCTATGCCTATATATGGGTACCCAGGTAACTTAAAAGGAGAAGGACGAAAACCTTGTGATAAGAAATATAAAAATCCAAAAATTGCCATCTGATCAATATCTTAATCTCTTCCTGCTATGAGCTCCTATATTTGATCATTGGTGTTATTCACTGTTCAAGTTCCCTGGGACAGTAACTGGCATGGAAGATGTATTCTTGCTATTTTAGTAACCTTGTTTTCATCTTCTGCCGATTGGTTTTGGATAAAAAGTTTGGCCATTATTGCACAACTTTCCTCATTTTGCATGCATTTTCATGCTTATCCAATGTTCTTTTGGCTATGTGCTATTTAAGTGCATACCTTGTATTTCAGATGTATCTAATCTATTTCCTGACCATTCTTCATTTATGTTGCAGCAATTGTTGATATCTTCTAGAAATTTAGAGTTTTTCACCAATGGCTACCGGTACCTTATTCAGATTCTTCCTGCTGCTCTTGTAGCCCCAATGTATTTCTCAGGAAAAATTGAGTTTGGTGTCATCAATCAGTCTGTGTCTGCTTTTAACCATATTCTGGGGGACTTTTCCCTCATTGTGTACCAGTTTCAAGCAATCAGTGCTTTTTCAGCTGTCATTGATAGATTAGGTATACATCTCTCTCTCTCATGGTTTTCTGAAATTATGGACTTTTTCAATTTATATCAATAAATTGAAGTTTTGAATGGTATTGCTTGATCTATACGTCCATGCATCTACTTCTTTCAGAAATTATTTCAGTGATTGTTCATTGTCTCTCTCCCACTCAAGTTATGTGAACTTAAATTTAAATCCTTCTAAACACTCTAGCTCTTCTCCCCCTCTAACAGTCTATTATTCCTCATCACAAATGATTTTCATCTCATAATGTAGTTTTCACTTTATGATGGATCATGCTTGACATGCAAACATTCGTGAAGAAACATACTTGACGTGGTTAGTATTTTACTAAGTAATTGATTTGTTGAGTTTGGCATATACTTTATGCAGGTGAATTTGATGATATTCTGGATGGCAGCGACTCTAAAGAGACTTTAGACTCCTTTGAAGAGATTTGTATTAAATACTGTAGTGTTAATTCTTTGGGTAGATTGGAGTCTAATGGATCTTTGTTGATGGAGGTGGACCAGAAAATACTTGATGTGCAGAATTTGAGTGTACAGACTCCAACGAATAAAGCTATACTGATTAGGGATTTGTCATTGGTTATCAATCAGACAGATCATGTTCTGGTGAGTTAATCATCTGTAATTGGTTTGTTAATAAAACTAGAATCATTTGTGGTTGGTTCTTCTTACGTGGCTCTAATGTTGTTTGTCTGAAAGGATTCCCTGTTATATGTATATTTCTTAACAGGTAATGGGGCCCAGTGGCAGTGGCAAAACTTCTTTGTTAAGAGCTCTTGCTGGCCTTTGGACTACTGGCAGAGGGAAAATTACTTTCTATGTTAATGGTAGAGATGATACTCAGTCGCATTCTTCAGAAGTGCCAGCTCTTGAATTTAATACCACAGATGGAGGAGGTGAGGAACTTGAGGAAAATACTAAAAGAAATGCTAAAGATGTATTTTTCCTTCCTCAAAGACCATACATGGTTTTGGGAACACTGCGTCAACAATTACTTTATCCTACATGGGCTGATGATGAGATACCTGTGTCAGATGGTACTAACCCAGATGGTATGCAATCTCAACTATGTTTCTCTTACGTTTTGCATCCCATGAAATGGTTATTGTGCTGGTTGATGTTCTGTGCCTACTTTTTTTATGTGAAAATACGGCCAAAATTTACAGAAATTTGGAGGCTTGTAGCTAGTAAAATGTACTAATGTTAAGCAAGGCCCTGCTAATCGACACCATAATACTGTGTAATTGCTCTATATTTCATGTTATTATATTCACTACTCCTTTGTCACAAATTGGACACTAATGTTTGATTTGCACAAATTAAAAAAAAGTACAACTAGTACAATACCACTACTAACTCATACATTTTGTTCATTTTTTCGTAACTAGCTTTCTAATAATTACATTCTTTAAGGTTTATTTTAATAAATTATCTTCAATAGGGGAGTTACAAAAACATGTTTCCAGTCTTAGACTTGAATAATAATCTGGAAAGAACACAAAATGGAATTATGGAAATCAAGACCATCTCTTTTGAACAGCTAGAGTGTATAACAATATTATATTATGTTATTAACATTTTACATTTGGCAATCAGAAACATATATTTTCCCTAAATTTGCACGGTAGTCGTAATGTTTAAATATTCATAATATTACCCTTGAAAGCACTGACTGAATCACAAGAAATCTAATAGTTTTTTCTACTCATATTAATCCTAAAAAACCTAAGATTTACAATATTATCCTTGAATATGATTATATTTTTTCCTTATATTTTTTTCCCCTAACAGTCCCCAAGGTTTCAACACTTCATATTAGCTTTTGGATACAAGTGAAACTAGAGTATCGAAATGAGTTTTTCCATGGGTGACGCAATTTTATTCTTTATTATTAAAACCTATGTAATTGAGTAGGTGATTTGCAATGAGTTCCTTTTATAATATGAACAATAATTGCATACTTGATTTTAACTTTAAGGCAATTTCAGTTGATTGTAAGACGAGATCGAAATTCTTTTTGTTCAACAGACAAATAACACACTGCGGAAACATGCGGTTAGCTTGGCTTATTTCATCCTAAACAATATGGTCCTGAAATGGCTGCAATTTTGTGATGCATTGACTGCATGTTCCTTTTTAGTCTACTTGCTATATTCCTTTTCATTTCCTTGTAGTTCCTTTCCTCTTTGCAAAACTACCCCAA
Organism: Viola odorata; assembly: GCA_963691705.1. NCBI lineage: Eukaryota > Viridiplantae > Streptophyta > Magnoliopsida > Malpighiales > Violaceae > Viola > Viola odorata. Next base: position 13,792,404 of record OY829540.1, on the reverse strand, counting down.
CAAAATTATGTGCAAACTTCATCATTTGATAGTTGAAAACTTGTTCTCTCTATTTTTGGCATGAAATTTTCATTTTCCTTTACAATATGGTCATGAATATCAATTGGTATACCCAATGCTATGCTTACAATAGCATTTGTTGTTCCCTGAAACTTTTTTGGGTTGGGAAAAGGGAAGGTAATATGCTATTCTGGATAAGCTTTTGCGCTGAGTCGATGAGTTCTTCTTTACTCTATTATATGCTTAAATATATGGATTAAACAATATTCAATTTGGAAAAATTGGGGAAAAAAGAAATGCATGAGCTACCCTTGCTTTAAAATGTTAAACTTGAGCGTTTGACAAATTGTAGTTAACGGAGGGAGGATTTTCTTACTGTTCTAGTAGCTTATGTTTTAAGCTTCTCTATTTGTTGTTTGCTTGTGCATTGGTGTGTCAAGGACATCATATTCAGATCTGTTTCTGATTAAAGAATTCAAACAACATTTGACCTTGCTTAACAAACAAGCGATTATTTAACAGGTTCAGTGCCTTTCTTGATGAGGAAACCAAACTCAGGACTTGCAAATGGAAAGCCTTGTAAACCCACAACTAATGATTTACTACAGGTTTTAGAGAATGTTCGTCTTGGCTATATATTATCACGTCTTGGTGGTCTGGATTCAACATGTGAATGGTCCAGTGTTCTTTCACTTGGTGAGCAGCAGCGCCTCGCTTTTGCGCGCCTGTTGCTTTCAAAACCGAAGCTAGTTCTATTGGATGAGTCTACTAGTGCTTTGGATGAAACTAATGAGGTATTTCTGAGTTGTGTATTCTACTCTCTTTTCTAGTTGTCTTAACAAATATGCTAAGGTTGTGGAGTATGAATATTCGGTAAAATGATGTTCGTATAAAGTGCATGCTAAGCTACAGAATATTCACTGGCAGCCTTGTAGCACTTGAAAACTCAAACAGCAGGCTTGTTTTGTTTTCATGTATTCAGAATAATTTGTGAAAGGATATTGTTGGTTCTCACCATTGTACATGCTTGTTCATCAACAGGGCTGCAAAGCACCCGTGTCTCTTGTCCTGTGTCATTCTTTCTTTAATGCACTGCCACTGATTGATGACCACAAACTTCCCAATTGTTGAGTCATGAGTTCCAATAATGCTCAAGCCTCGGTCTAGTATCGGGCTGTTTTTCTTTTTCAAGTTCTTAATCTTTGCTGGTTGTTTGTTACATTTGCAGGTCCACCTCTATCAGCAGATCAAAGAAGCAGGTATAACATATGTTAGCGTTGGTCATAGACGAACCCTGTGTGAGTACCACAGCAGGATCTTGCGCATAGCAACAGTGGGTACCGACACTGATGAACGCAATTGGCACATTGAGTCGATCACTCGTGACACTCTGTATAATCTTTCAGATCGCTAGCCAAGTAGTCTTGTCCATAACTGCTCAGGATTAGGTTTAAGGCCTTTTAGAAGTTACGGATTTCATTCAAACCTGAAAGAAAGAGGCGTGGAATCTCTGTTCAGGAGTGTGTATAATCTTGCCATGCTAATTACAGGAATTTGTGTTCTTCCAAGTTCCTATCATTGGTTAAGCAGGCCACTATGACTGGAGTGTATAAGACAATTATCGATATGTTTAGATTTCTTTAGAGGAAAAACATAAATTGAAATCCCGAATTGTGGTTATTTTAATACAATATTTGCATTTTGGGTATGTATCTCTCCTCATTCGTGTGACAGCATAAGACTTGATGTTTCAGGGCCATGGCTAACTGTTTATGTTAGAGATCTGGGTTAAAATATAAATTTTAATTTTAATGTTTCTTTTTTAAAATTTAAGGTCAAGCATGTTAAGATCAGTTCAAATTAGTATTGTCAATCACGTTCCATTCGGTCAATATTCCTAGCATATCATTATAATATAAAACCCATCACATGAACACTTTCTTCCTTTTTTTCTTCATTTCCAAAATTTTCAGAAAATTTTCGGAAATTTCCTGGTGCTGAAAAACCTTACTTTAGTACTCGGGAATAAAGGAGCACACATGAGTTGAAGTTTGCAGTTTGCACTCTGCTTTTGAAGACTAAAAATGCAGGGAAGTCAAGTTTTTTCCTATTAATTACTCATTCTATTCCTCCGCCTCGTAAAGAGTTGTTTATATTTTTCCTGTCCCTTTGTTTATCTCCGCAAATAGTTTCTAGTCTTTCTATATCTGGGATGTACTTCACATGAAAGCAACCATCCGCTACAAATTGTTGAGACACAAATACTAAACAGAGAAGAGCACCGACCATAGCAAAGACAAGTCTTTGGTGATGGAGGAGGTATCACTAAATATAGTAGAAGGATTGAGTGAAAGAGATCTGAAGTTAAAAATGTGGAAGGAAAAGCAACTGCCAGGTCTACATCATAGAGATGATTGTAACAGGGCTAACACGTTAATGATGAAAAAGATGGTGTATGATCTGGCACAAGTTCGATGAATTATTTGATTCTCTGACATCAAACGATGAGGCCCAGTTGTTGTCAGTTGTCGGAGAACAAGTTGGGCCTTCGGGGAATTCATTGCTTCATGGAGCAGCTGTGAGCGGAAGCAGAGGGGAGTGACAGAGCTCCTTGTTCATCACTTCCCGGCTCTTATTAGCAGGAACAACTTTCACGGACAAACCGCATTGCATCTCGACGCGGGAGCAGGAAAGCTTGATACTGCAAAAGCTCTAGTCAATTATTTTACGGAGAGAGGAGACGACAGAGGTGGGTTGCTGTTGAAGACGAGAAATGATAAAGGCAACACACCTCTGCACGAAGCGGTTATCAATGGTAGAGATGAGGTGGCTGAATTTCTTGCATTAGCTGACCCAGAAGTGTCATACTACAACAACAGTGAAGATAAGTCTCCCCTGTATATGGCAGCGGAATCTGACGATGAGAAATTGCTCAGTTTTCTTCTCGATGCCGTGTGTAGACATCAAAATTGCGGCCCGTCTTAAAATACTCGGCCTAGTTTATAAAGAGACATGAAGTCCATTCGCCAAAATCCATGAAACTTATTTGGTCGAAACCCATCAACAAACTCATACTCGGAGGGATCAAAATTCATCTCATATTTATTAAATAATTTGATTAAATGTCAAGTTAATTAATATTTAATTATTAATTAATGTGCAAATTAATTAATAATGATGGTTACACATTGGGCCAATAAGATGAAGACATGTGTCATCTTTCCCACTCAAAACCATCCCTATGAGCCTATAAATAGAGGCCTCATTGGAAGGTGAGGAAAAACATTTCTTGGAGAGAAGAAGTGCTGCGAAGATCAAGAACTGAAGCAGATCGTCTTTAAGAAAGAAGGAGAAGCCACAAGCTGATTTAAGGCCGGTTCTCTCTCAACTACATCAAATCAAATCAAGAAGAAGCCACAAGCTGATTCAAGGCCGGTTTCTTCTCAAATCAAATCAACCGCAGGAGCCACCAGCTAATTCAAGGCCGGTTTCTTCTCAAATCAACCGCGGATTACAAGCTGATTCAAGGCCGATCCGTCAACCATCCAACTCAAGTTCAAATCCAAATCCGGAGTGAAGACTGATTCATTAATCAGAGGAATCAAGAGAAGAAGAACCACTTTTATTTTACATTCAACATTTGTAATTTGACACGTGTAATTTTCTCCTATTTTAGGAAAAATTGTGTGTACAAATCTTTGGCATGCCTAGTGGGACACTACTCTCCTCTCATCTCTTGAACCACACTCCTCAAATCAAGATCTAACTATGAATCGCCTGATTAGAAGTCAGACCAGCGATTCCTTTCCTAAAGCACTTCAAGATCTTCAAGAAGGTCTTCCGGCAACACGTGCTCGCACTAGAGCTGGAAGGGCCCAGCCGGTGTCACCATTGAAGCAATTTTCCCATAGGAAAAAACCAAGAAGAAAGGCCGCCAAAGAGATCCAAACCAGATCTGAGGGCTCATACTACCCGAGTGGAGAATCCGATGCTGGGATTGCTTCTGAAAATACTCCAACTAGGAGATGGGTAGACTACAGCTCTGACTCCTCTGAATCCTTTGCTGCGGTGATGGCCATCGACGCTTCCCAAGATGCCGAGACTCATTTTCAAGAGATGTCAACAACAATTGAAAATTTGACAAAGGCTATGGCAGAGAAAGATGCCCAAATAACTTTCTTGACAGCTAAGCTGGCAAGTCACCCAGGTTCATCAAGCAATCCAAATTCTAGCGGAGGCTCTTTTGGTGATGAGAATGCTGAGCGAGAACGACAACGAAAACACCATGAAGACTACATTCTGGTGAATAATCTGAATGACAACAACAACAACACCGCGACACATGTCGCAAATCTGACAGTTCAACAACTGTAGATGATGATTGCTGACACTATCCGTGCTCAATATGGAGGAGCTTCACAATCCTCTCTTGGGTACGCAAAGCCTTACTCAAGGCGCATAGATGAAATATTACTGTCTGTGGGGTATCAACCTCCAAAATTCCAGCAGTTTGAGGGGAAAGGGAACCCTAAACAACACATCGCTCACTTCATAGAGACTTGCAACAATGCAGGAACTTATGGAGATATGATGGTGAAGCAATTTGTTCGTTCACTAAAAGGCGTGGCCTTTGAATGGTACACTGATATCAGGCCGGGGTCTATTGATAGTTGGGACCAACTAGAAAGAGACTTCCTAACTCGCTTTTATAGCACTCGACGGATTGTCGGGTTGCCTGAATTGGTTGGAACAAAACAAAGAAAGGATGAACCTGTCACTGAGTTCATCGAAAGATGGAAGAACTTGGTCCTTAATTGCAGAGAAAGGATCAGTGAGTCATCTTCAATCGATATGTGTGTCCAAGGCATACATTGGGGACTGCTTTATAACTTGCAGGCGAACATGCCCCGCACATTCGAAGAGCTTGCAACTAGGGCTAATGATTTGGAAATTCAGATCCAAAGGCACGGGAGTTACTTGCCAAATGACTCTCGCGAAAAGAAGGAAGTCAAGAAAGAAGTAAGGAAAGACCTGAAGACCAGTAAGGGAAAAGAAAGCATGGTGGTTACTGATACGATCCTAGCCCCGAGGCTAGCCCTAGCGCACGCACAACGCGCACACGCCTTGCGACCAAGGCCAATTAACCTAAAGCGTCGAGCCCAAGACATTGCAAAGCATCCAGTGAGGTTAATACAACCTCTAGGCATGGAGACAAGGCAGGAGACGCTGCTTGATCAAGCCTTCACGCGAAGGAGGACATGGAAGGTGGCTTGGAGATGCCTAGCACAAGGTTTGCCTTCCATCCGAGTCAACCCATGGAAGAACGGCTTCAATCAGAGATCCAACACATATACAAGACCAATTGGAGTCTTAGGAAGGCTGTGTCCAAGTTTCAGAGCATTTGGACGAGTAGATCTTAAGATGGCTCATGGTGATATTCTAGCTATCAAGGAGAAGACGTGCAGACGCAACCAGCGACTTCGTCAGAGCCTAGATGGAGCTACAGAGGTCAGAATCATGCGATCAAATATGTTTCAGAAACCTCCGGATGTCCTCTACATTTTTTCCAAATTTCAGGTCAAAATAACTAGCCGATTTTATGTTACGGCAAGTTACATTTTCGCTGACAGCAATCCTACGCGAACGAGGACTTCAAAACGCATCTGTCAACGCCAACGACAATTATTCAGACCAGTCAGGCCTGGACTAGGGAGAGAGGACCTTGTCCACTATTTTCAGATGTTATCTTCCGAATGGGATAAGTTTCAGCCCAATCGGATGAGTCAATCAAAAGATAGCCCGGTGAGACATTTTACTACGCAGTGTGAGCGCGAGCAGACCGCGACTTGGAGAATTCGGCCCAAACCTTAGCCTGATGATACGAATGCTTCTAGGATGTTCTAGAATGATTATATTTTATTTATTAATCAGTTGTTTAAGCTATTAGAGTTATTTATTAGATAGGACTTCTAGTCCTACTCATATTAGAACTTATAGTTATAGTTAAACTTGTACTAGGCTTTGCCTATATATAGAGCCTTTTGTGCTCATTGTAAGGGAGACTTTTTTTTCATAAACAAATACAGAGAGTATTTATCAAATTGTTCATGTGTGAACCTTGTCTTTAATTTAGTTGGAACATTCGATTAAAATCACTAAGTAAAACCTGAAAGTTCATCCCCCACTTAATCCGATTGCTCTAGGTTGATATCTGCAAGGGATATAGGTTTAGAGATTCATTTAAGGACCCTTTCTTTGTCAAACTAGGTTGGCTAGTGCGTGCAGCTAGCAGGTCTACGTTGTCAAGGCAAGTCATATCGATTCCGCATCCGAAAATCCAAATCCGAACTAGATCATTGAAGCAAAGCGCATCCTAGGCAACTAGGATCGTATCAGTTGGTAGTGGAGCAAAGGCGTTCGTGTTTGGTAAACTATCTTATCTATCCTTACTATTTTTAATTAGTTTTCAATTGTTGAGATTGATTTTCGTTCTACCCTATGTAATCAATCTCCTTGCAGCCGTTTGTGTTAGTGTGTCGAGTCGATCTAGAAACCCTAGATCCAGTTTTGCGTCTTGAAATTTTGTGTCGATTTAAAAACAAAATCAGTCCCCAAAGTGTCCTTAATTTCAGTACTATTTTGAGTCACAAAAAGTCATAAAAATTCAAAGGGTCCATTAGCTAATTGTTGTTTAGCTTCCTTCAAAAGAGTAAAAAAAAAAAGAAATCAAAAAAGAAATAAAAAACAGAAACGATTTCAAATACAAAAAACAATAGCAGAGCTTGAAATCAAAATAAAAACAAAATACAAGATACTTGAAGGTGTTAGCTTTCCATAGAAAAAAGAATCATTCGATTTGGAGTTCAGAATCAAAAGTTAGAGCAAGAGGGACAAACGACGCGCATAAGGTACACACATTGCACGCCATCACGGTTTGCGAATTTTCCATAGAATTTTGAGCTTATTTCTTGATTCCGAATTCATATTGTATTATACTCCAGCCTAATAAATTGTTTAGTTTATTGTTCTTTGCAACTAACCTTTTATTAAGCATCTAAATTCTTTTTCGAAGCCAGTTTTCCTTGTGTGTCTCTTTGGAAGCTTTTTCTTTGAAAATTCTTGAGTCAACTAGCGGTTTACCCAGGAACAATTGCAGAGATACTTTGAGTGATTTGGTGAGCTTAATAGAGAGTTAAACACGAGAGTAAACACGTGAGGGAGCGTTAGAAATTTTCTAGGGCAATTTTACGCTTGTTTTGTTATTGTTGTGAATTACAGGAATGTCGAACGAAGCTTTGAGTAGAATGTCGTTCAAAGAATTAATTGACCTCCTCATAAAAGAGGTTGAAAAGGGGGAGGTTGAAAGGAGCAAAGATCCGGTTGGTTTGATAGCTAAAACCGAGACTTATAGTGAGATGACGAAGCGCGATATAGAAACTGACGGTCAAGTGATTTGTACACAAGGGCCTGAAGAGCATAAGCATGCTACGATACTTGACAGGAGTGAGAAAGAACAAACAGAGGGGTTATTCTACACCCGTTGCCGAGTTGAAAAGAAGGTGTGCTCATTGATTATTGACACTAGGAGTTCGGCGAATTGTGTAAGCGACTTATTTGTACACAAGCTCAATCTCCCATTGATTGAGAAGCCTAAGCCATACAAACTTCAATGGATGACCAACGACGAGGAGTTAGAGGTAACACATTGCGTTTTGGTCACTTTTTCCATTAGAAGATTTGAGTGTAGTATCTATTGCGACGCTGTACCCATGACTTCAAGTCATATCCTTTTGGGAAGACCGTGGCAACATGATATGAAGGCAGTTCACAAGGGCAAGAGCAATCATTATTCGGTTGTCAAGGACGGACGAGAGCACATATTGAAGCCTTTGTCACCTTCAGAAGTCCATAAAGATCAAGAGTATCTTTTTAAGTCATGTTCGGACTTTCAAAAAGAAAGAAAAGAAAAAGGCTTAAAAGAATTGGAAGCCTTAAAAGAAAAAGAGCAAAACAGCCCCCATGAAAAGAGTGAGCATGGGATAAGAGATGAGAGTCAAAACAGCCCGCATGAAAATAGAGAGCATGCGTTAGTTGACATGAATACAAAAGGAGAGAATGAATATGCCATAGGGGGAGAAGTGAGCAAAAACTGTTTTGGCGTAAGCCACCAAAAGCTGATTTTTTGGCCATTGCGCCTTGATCATTCTAACTCTAATCTATTTCTTTCCTTTACTTTGGTTGTTTATCCTCATGAGCAGATAAAGAGATGGCTGTTGGCAGAAGAGAAGTCCCATTCAAAAGTGCCAAGAGAACTTAAGGAGTGTGAATCATCCATGGTGCCTAATTCGGCTAACCCTAGCCGTAACGGTATGGTATATCTTTCCTTCCTTAAAAATGATTTGTGTGAGTCTATAAACATCATTAATTTGTATGCTCCTGGTCATAAAATTAATTTAATTGATGATGGTTATATACAAGAGCCGAAGGCCAAGTCATATGTATTTGCAAACTACTTGCGAAAGCACAAACGTTTTGACATTTGGACTAGGCCGAGAGATATGCATCATGTTTTCCCTAACACCAAATTGATTGAATTTTCACATGTATTTACATTACATAATCATTCTGCCATATGTGAATTTAATGTTAAATTTGTGGGTAAGTCGACTGGACTTGAGGGAATTCTATTCAAGCGTGATCACTTATTTAGGTCACATGACCTTTTGCGAAATTTTGATGAATATGATGCGTTTGATATTTGTTTGATGAGTTGCTGTTTTATTATTAACTTAACTTTTAAGGATGTTATTATTTCATATATTGTTCCTTGGAGTTTTGTTAATAATCAAAAGAAGAAGTCCTTTAGCGACTTAGGTCAAGAATCGTGGCGGATATTGAGTGCGCCAATGGAGCGAAATTTACCCTTGCCACCAAAATTCTTGAGGCAACCAGAGATGGAGGAAGAAGCTCTTGTGAGACATGTGTCGGTTTGTAAGTATGAGTTTACATGGAAGCAATGCTTTCAATTTATTTTACTTGCTTACTACCTCTTTATACACTCTATTATTTTTGGTGTGTTATTGAAACATATGCATGATTTTATTCTTATGACATTATTCGATTTAATGTTTCTGCCCTTGAGTTTATTATTTAGTATAGATGGCAGCAAGGAAATCGAGATGATGCGGACAACCCATGGACAAGTCAAGCGTTACAGTATGCGTTTGCATGTCAAGATGACGATTTTGAGATATCAAGGAAGGATGAGCGAATCCTTCAAGTTAGGAACTTGGATTTAGTAGTGCTTACACCAAGGATGGGTTCCAATCCAAGTTCAAGTGAAGAAGACCGCATGGAGCAATGGTCTTACCCAATGCATTGTCATATTCAAAGATATAGCCGCCAAGATAGAATTACAAGGTTGGTATGGTTCGATTTGTGCTTACTTTGATATTATTAACTTAAGGTATTGTGGTACAGGTCTAAAATCAGATTCGATGTTGAATCTTTTTGAAGGGGGAGGGAATGATACGATCCTAGCCCCGAGGCTAGCCCTAGCGCACGCACAACGCGCGCACGCCTTGCGACCAAGGCTAATCAACCTAAAGCGTCGAGCCCAAGATATTGCAAAGCATCCGTGAGTTTAATACAACCTCTAGGCATGGATACAAGTCAGGAGACGCTGCTTGATCAAGCCTTCACGCGAAGGAGGACATGGAAGGTGGCTTGGAGACGCCTAGCGCAAGGTTTGACTTCCATCCGAGTCAACCCATGGAAGAACAGCTTCAATAAGAGATCCAACACATATACAAGACCGATTGGAGTCTTAGGAAGGCTGTGTTTAAGTTTCAGAGCATTTGGACGAGTAGATCTCAAGATGGCTCATGGTGATATTCTAGCTGTCAAGGAGAAGACGCGCAGACTCAACAAGCTACTTCGTCAGAGCCTAGACGGAGCTACAGAGATCAGAATCATGAGATCAAACATGTTTCAGAAACCTCAGGATGTCCTCTAAATTGTGTCCAAATTTCAGGTCAAAATAACTAGCCGCTTTTATGTTATGGCAAGCTACATTTTCGCTGACAGCAATCCTACGCGAACGAGGACTTCAAAACGCGTCTGTCAACGCCAACGACAATTAGTCAGACCAGTCAGGCCTGGACCAGGGAGAGAGGACCTTGTCCACTATTTTCAGATGTTATCTTCCGAACGGGACAAGTTTCGGCCCAATCGGACGAGTCAATCAAAAGATAGCCCGGTGAGACATTTTACTACGCAGTGTGAACGCGAGCAGACCGCGACTTGGAGAATTCGGCCCAAACCTTGGCCTGATGATACGTATGCTTCTAGGATGTTCTAGAATGATTATATTGTATTTATTAATCAGTTGTTTAAGCTATTAGAGTTATTTATTAGATAGGACTTCTATTCCTACTCATATTAGAACTTATAGTTATAGTTAAACTTGTACTAAGCTTTGCCTATATATAGAGCCTTTTGTGCTCATTGTAAGGGAGATCTTTTTTTGATAAAAAAATATAGAGAGTATTTCTCAAATTGTTCATGTGTGAACCTTGTCTTTAATTGAGTTGGAACATTCGATTAAAATCACAAGTAAAACCCGAAAGTTCATCCCCCACTTAATCCGATTGCTCTAGGTTGATATCCGCAAGGGATATAGGTTTAGAGATTCATTTAAGGACCCTTTCTTTGTTGAACTAGGTTGGCTAGTGCGTGCGGCTAGCAGGTCTATGTTGTCAAAGCAAGTCATATCGATTCCGCATCCGAAAATCCAAATCCGAACTAGATCATTGAAGCAAAGCGCATCCTAGGCAACTAGGATCGTATCAGTTACCACTGCACCTGTGAAGATATCCTCCAAGGAGTCCCAAAGGAAAGAAGGGATGAAGCAGGACAAGATGGAGTATAAGCCTTTCAGAGCTCAAAGAAGGACCCTGAAGGAACGTGAAGAAAGGGGATACCCCTTTTTAGACTTGGAAGTCTCCGATATTCTGGACCAACTCCTTGAACAAAAATTGATCGAACTTCCACCATCAAAGCGCCCAGAAGAAGTAAACCAGGTTGACAACCCTAGGTATTGCAGATATCATCGGATCATCAGTCATCCGGTAGATAAATATTTTGTCCTTAAAGATCTCATCGTTCGTTTGGACAATGAAGGTAAGATAAAACTCGATAGTGGAGATGTTGTAGAAGCCAATTACATCACGACCACTATAAAGAATGAGGCTAAACCAACCATGATTGCATTCGGGTCATTTGATCCTATTCCATTGTCGCAAGCTTTGGGTCAGAGGACAGTCGCCTCACAACCAAAGATACTGACAGCTGAATTACCGAAGGGAGCGGTCCCTATAAAGTTCAGCACATATGGAGAAGTCAAGGTCACCTATGCTTACCCAGGAATGCCAACGACAGGAAACCCTTATGGGCCAAGTTTGTACGAGTTCATGACTGATGACTTAGATGTTTGGCAAACAAGCTCTGAGTCCGAAGATGAAGTGACGACAGGAAACCCTTATGGGCCAAGTTTGTACGAGTTCATGACTGATGACTTAGATGTTTGGAAAACAAGCTCTGAGTCCGAAGATGAAGTGAATGATGGGTGGTCAACCTTTAGAAGGAAGAAGAGTAAGAAGGTCTTTCCAAAGAGAAAATCATCCTCAAAATACCCTTATGGTTCCTCTAGTCAAAATCATGATGTCCAGCAAGAAGGGTGGGGTCTTCCGGGCGAACATCTAGAGATATCTAAAGAAGGAATGGTGGTAACTCTTGAAGAGTATTTCCCAGAAAGCAATGTTATGAAGATTGTGTAGCAACCCACATGGTCAGCTTAAAGCAAGGTGAAGAGTCCGACCAGGAGGATAACAATGTTATAAAAAGGTTGAAAGAGGTTCCATCAAACGTCTCTTTAGCCGAAACCCTTAATCTCCCTTCAGAAGTTAGGATGTCACTAGTACAAGCATTGGCGGATCCATCCAAATACAAGGAAAGATAGTTGAAAGTTGTTGATCAACCATCTTACACCGAGTGCTTTAATGCAATCACCTTTACAGACAATGATTTGTTACTGGGATCTCGTTTGCACAACAGACCTTTGTATGTTGCAGGTTACATTCGAGAAGAAAAGGTCAGAAGGATACTTGTGGATCAAGGGTCAGCGGTCAGCATTATGCCCATCCATACAATGAAGAAACTAGGAATTGCCATGTCTGAGCTTTCCAAAAGTAAGTTGGTTATCCAAGGTTTCAATCAAAAGGGTCAAGCTGCTATTGGCGCAATTCGAGTGAAGCTAGAGATCAAAAAATTAGTATCTACTGTCCTTTTTCATGTAATTGATGCCAAAACATCCTACCAGCTGCTCCTCGGAAGGATTTGGTTACATGAAAATGGAGTTATCCCTTCAAGATGACACCAATGCCTCAAATTCATTCGTAATGGAGAGGTAAAATGCGTTAAGGGAGAAACCAATCCGTTCAATGAGGATGAGTCACATTTTGCGGATGCAAAATTCTTCTCAGAAGAACAAAAGCCTTCCCTACTTTTGCACCACAATATAAGAAGAATGGAGAAAGCTCATCTTCTGCAACAAGGGCAACTCCTGTGTTCGTAAAGGCTTCGCTTTCTAAAACTGCCATTACTGAGGAAGTAGAAGTCTTAAAAAGAAGTATGACTCTCCCTATTCCTATGATTTCAACATTGGTTCCAATGCCATTCAAGCAGGAAGTTCTTCAGAAGATGAAATCTAAGGATGCCAGTGGAGGATCAACAAGACGACCTATTCCTACGATTTCAACATTGGTCCCAAGGCCATCCAAGCTGGAAGCTTCCAAGAAGACAAGATCTGAAGATATCAAAAGTGAAGGATCAACAGGATGCAGTCGAGCATGGTATGACCCAAAGGTCAAAAGACTCTTCGAGCATGCCGGGTATGGAAAAGGGAAACCTCACAAACTTGGAGGCTTGGATGCTGTCCTTTCTAGTGGAAGACTATCTACAGAAAGGCAAAGGTTCGGGCTCGGTTTCCTACAAGATCCTCCAGCTAAGATCAAAGCCAAAAGAGCTTCTGCAAACCCAATTATGATACAAATATATGAAGTTGACAAAGAGATCCCTAAGGAGGATAAGCCTTCCGTATTTAGCCGTATCCAAGGAGAAACGGCTAGGGTATCTATTTTTGACAGGTTAGCAGACAAAGCTTCCTTGAAGCCTAAACTTACGACACCGCCACAAAGGAAGTCTGTCTTCACACGACTAGGACCTAATAACCTAAATCAAAAAGGAAACTTCAAGAAGCAAAAGTAGAAGAGAAAACACGTTAAACGACAACTCCTCCACAATGCTGAAGACATGAAGATCAAGGATGTTAATTGTACCTCTGTTGAGGAAGTGTCAGATGAAGATGAATTAGAGTCAGCTCCGTTAACATTTGAGGAAGGGGGGTAAGCAACAGTTGATGAATTGAAAGAAGTAAACTTAGGCACCATCGACGAGTCAAGACCAACTTTCCTAAGTGCTCTCTTGAGTCCCGAAGACGCAGAAAAGTATATGGAGCTCTTGAAAGAATTCAAGGATGTGTTTGCATGGTCTTACAAAGAAATACCTAGACTAAATCCTAAGGTTGCAGTGCATCACCTTGCAGTGAGACATGGCATAAGACCTAGTAAACAACCTCAGAGGAAGTTTCTCCCGGACCTAATCCCATCAATTGAAGCTGAAGTGAATAAACTCATTGAGGTCGGATTTATCCGTGAGTCAAATACCCTACTTGGATTGCTAACATTGTGCCAGTAAAGAAGAAGAATGGCCATATCCGTGTTTGTGTGGACTTTCGTGACCTGAATAGGGCTTGTCCTAAAGATGATTTCCCTCTCCCAATCACCGAGTTGATGGTCGATGGATCCACAGGTCACGAAGCCTTATCTTTCATGGATGGCTCATCCGGATACAATCAAATCCGCATGAATCCAAAAGATGAAGAGCTTACAACATTTAGGACACCTAAAGGCATATATTGTTATAAGGTAATGCCATTTAGCTTGAAGAATGCTGGAGCCACCTACCAACGGGCAATGCAAAAGATTTTCGATGACATGATGCACAAAAGGGTGGAATGTTATGTTGATGATATAGTAGTTAAGACTAAAACAAGGCAAGATCACTTAAGTGACTTGAGGATCGTGTTTGAAAGGTTTCGTCGATATCAGCTCAGGATGAACCCACTGAAGTGTGCCTTCGGAGTTACCTCTGGGAAATTCCTCGGTTTCATTGTTAGACATCGTGGTATCGAAGTTGACCAAGCAAAGATTGATGCTATACTCAACATGCCCAAACCCACGAATATTCATGAGTTGAAAAGCTTGCAAGGAAGGCTGGCATACATAAGGAGATTTATCTCTAATTTGGCTGGATGTTGCCATCCATTTAGTAGATTGATGAAAAAGGACGTACCCTTTGAATGGGATGAAGCTTGTACAATGCCTTCGAAAGTATTTGCTTCACCCACCAGTTCTCGCAGCACCCATTCCTAGAAAACCGTTAATCCTTTACATATCCGCTCAAGAGCAATCTCTAGGGGCAATGCTCGCTCAACTAAATGAGAGTGATAAAGAAAATGCACTTTACTACTTGAGTAGGACACTCGTGGGAGCTGAGCAAAAGTACGCTCAAATCGAGAAGTTTTGTTTAGCTCTAATCTTTGCCGCTAGAAAGTTGAGGCATCACATGCTCTCACATATCATTCATTTGATATCAAAGGCAGATCCTCTCAAGTACCTGATGTCTAGACCAATCCTCTCAAGAAGGTTGGCTAAATGGACATTACTGTTGTTGGAATTTGAGATAACCTTTGTGCCACAAAAGGCCACAAAAGGACAAGCTCTAGTAGATTTCTTAGCAGATCATCCAATTTCGGCGGAGTGGGAACTTCCTGAGGATTTTCCAGATGAGGAAGTTTTCTTCACTGATTTCATGCCATTATGGAAATGTTTTTTTATGGTGCAACTAGAAGCTATGGTGCAGGAGCTGGGGTAGTATTTGTTACTCCCCACGATGAGGTGCTGACATTCTCTTTCACCTTGACGGAAAATTGCTCTAATAATGTCGCAGAGTATCAAGCTTTGTTGATCGGTTTAGAGATAACACTAGAAATGAGGATCAACCAACTGGAAGTATATGGTGACTCATAATTGATTGTTAACCAACTATTGTCTGAGTATGAGGTCCGAAAAGAAGATCTGGTACCGTATCACCAATACGCAATGAAATTATCGGAGAAGTTCAAGTCCATAAGTTTCAACTTCGTTCCAAGAAGTGAAAATAGGCAAGTAGACGCTTTGGCCAACCTTGCTACTGTTTTGGCCGTGACTGAAGGAGATAACATTCCAGTATCAGTTTCTCGGCGCTGGGTCATTCCCCTATTAGTTCCCAAAGATGAGGAGGAAGTAAACGACATCACTATGGTCGAAGAAGAGAATGAAGATTGGAGGCAACCACTCATTAATTTTCTCCAGTATGGGAAATTGCCCGATGATCCTCGTCATAAGACCGAAATAAAAAGACGAGCTCCCCGGTTCATATATTTTAAGGAAACTTTATATCGTCGTTCATTTGATGGTGTGTTCCTTAGGTGTCTGGGAAGAGAAGAATCAATCCAAGCCTTACAAGAGGCTCATAGTGGGGTTTGTGGTGCTCATCAGTCAGGTCCCAAGTTGCATTTCCAGATTAAGAGAATGGGGTACTATTGGCTAACTATGGTACAAGATTGCATGGAATACGCAAAGAAATGTGAAGCTTGTCAAGTGCATGCAAACTACATTCATCAACCTCCAGAACCTTTGCACCCCACTGTGGCTTTGTGGACCTTTGAAGCTTGGGGATTGGATGTGGTTGGACCTATCACTCCGAAGTCATCTTCTGGTCACTCTTACATTCTTGCTGCAACAGATTACTTCTCCAAATGGGCAGAGGTTGTCCCTTTAAAAGAGGTCAAGAAAGAAACGGTGGTGGATTTCATTCGCACTCACATCATTTATCGGTATGGAGTACCTCGGTATATCATCACTGATAATGGAAAACCCTTCTACAATGCTCATATGGACAAACTATGCGAGCAATTTGGATTCGTCCAAAAAAACTCTTCCATGTATTATCCGGCAGCGAATGGTTTGGCTGAAGCCTTCAATAAGACTCTTTGTAATTTACTGAAGAGGGTCGTCTCCAAGACCAAGAGAGATTGGCATGAAAGAGTTGGAGAAGCTTTATGGGCGTACTGCACAACCTTTCGGATAGGGGTGTACACGGTCCGGTTCGGGCCGGTTCTTGGGCTAGAACCGGACCGGACCGGAATTACCGGTTCTGGGCCAGGACAGAACCGGACCGGACCGGACACTTCCGGTCTGGGCCGGGCCGGTTCTGAATTTTCCGGGTCGGAGCGGGCCGGTTCCGGTTCTGATCCGGAATTTATTTATTTATTATTATTTTTTTGGTATTTATGAGGAGGAGTTAAGTTTAGAAGGAAAAAAGAAAGTGGGAGCCAAGAGGATTTGAGCCTCTACCCTTTAATATGGTAGGTGAGGTGTTAACCATTAAACCAAATGGAAATTTTGATATCATTGTGCATATATATATATATTTCCGGTTCTACCGGTTCTCGGATTTTAAAGGTTGGAGAACTGATTTATTGATAATAATTAATAGCTATATTATTAATAATTAATGGTCTTATTTTATACATATTAACTATATAAATGGCTATTACAATTTACAACTATATATTACTTGTATGTGTCATGTTAACTATATAAATGGCTATTAATTTTTTTTTCTTAGGTAATATAACATCCTTAATAAAATTCTGTATTTAAAGTAACAAATAAAAAGAAAAAAATGAGGACTTTTAATTGAGTTTAAAAGAAAAAAAGAAAAAATGCATAATACATTAGTAATTTAAACATTAATACAATTTAAATTAAAAGCATAAAACTCTAAACAATTAGTCAATTTTAATTTTATGACAATTGGTAATAATCCCTAAACTATATTATTAATAATTAATGGTCTTACTTTATACACATTAACTATATAAATGACTATTACAATTTACAATAATTTATTACTAGTATGTGTCATCTTAACTATATAAATGACTATTAAAAATTTATTTCTTAGTTCATATAACATCCTTAATACAATTTTGTATTTAAAATAACAAATAAAAAGAAAAAAATGAGGATTTTTAATTGAGTTTACAATTATATTACTAGAAAAAATATATACATACATGAGAAATTTTAATATAATTTAGAAGGAAAAAAGAAAGAGAATGAGTTAAGTTTAGAAAGAAAAAAAAAAGTGGGAGCCAAGAGGATTTGAACCTCTCCCCTTTAATACAAAAAGTGATGAGTTAACCATTGAACCAAATGGAAACTTTGATATTATTGTACATATATATATATATATATATACTTCCGGTTCTACCGGTTTTCCGGGTCGGTTCCCGGATTTAGAGGGATGGAGAACCGGACCGAACCGGAAGTTCCGGTCCGGTCCGGGTCAAAAAAAAAGCCCCGGGTCGGTCCGGTCCGGGTCAAAAAAAGGCCGGTTCCGGGTCGGTTCCCGGTCCGGGCCGGTTCTTGTACAACCCTACTTTCGGACTCCAACTCAAGCAACTCCTTACGCTCTCGTGTATGGAGTGGAAGCAGTCCTTCCTCTTGAATGTCAAATCCCATCACTAAGGATAGCCATTCAGGAAGAATTGACCAATGAAGAACATACTAAGTTGAGATTGCAGGAACTGGAAGCCTTGGATGAAAAAAGGCTCGAAGCTCAAAACTGCTTGGAATGCTATCAAGCTCGCATGGCTCGAGCTTTCAACAAAAAGGTTCAACCTAGATCTTTCCAAATAGGAGACTTGGTGCTTACGGTCCGCCGTCCCATTGTGATCACAAGGAAGGTGACAGGAAAGTTCCAACAGAAATGGGATGGACCATATGTTATGCAAGAGGTCTATACACATGGTGCGTATAAGATTGTGGACAAGGATGGACTACGCATCGGACCCATCAACGGAAAGTTCTTAAAGTGCTTTTATGCCTAAAATTATTGTAATACTCCTGGCCCGCAACAGTATAAACTGTGTACGGCCAAAATAAAAAGAAACAAAACAAAACAAAACAATTGAACTACGTCATGACTTGATCCTTCTTCTTTGAAGGTACGTAGACAACTTGACATATTTCAAGTGCAGTTACATCAAAAAAAAATCATCACATGACTCCTGGCCCGCAAGAGTATAAACTGTGTACGACAAAAAGAAAACAAAATCATTGTACTACTCCTGGCCCGCAAGAGCATAAACTATGTACGGCTAAATAAATGAATAACATAAATATGTTTCCGGAGCTAATCAGTCAAGGAAAAGTAAAATTTATTTGCCACAATTGAATGAATCATCATCATATTAGTTCAAGCTCAAGCAAAAAAAAAACAAAGAGACAAAGAATAAAAGCGTTCATTCCATGCGTGGGAAAAGTATACACTAAAAAAAAAGGGACTACATTAGAGACGCCACTATGTCTTCCAAATCTGCCATCTGAAGAAGAGTATGCCTAATTTCTTCTCTCTCACGGTCAATCGCTTCAACTTCAGCTGCAGTGATGGTCTCTTTCTTTTTCCATTCTTCTTGTTTCGCAGAAAGCTTCTGGATGTTCTCGCCGGTGTCTTGAAGATCATCTTGCAACTTGTCAATCTTTGTGGCTAATCTACCTTTTTCCTCTTGCAACCGGCTGATCTTCAAGTCCAAGTCTTCCATCTCTGCTTTTGAACTCAATAAGGCATCCTGAAGGGAAGAACTCCGTATCTGAGAGGCGTCAAGCTTCAACTTTAGCCTATCCACTTCCTCGAGCGAGGGAAGATGACTCATGTCCTTTTCTCTCCTTATAAGGTAAGAGTCAACTCGAGTCAGAAAATCCCCAAATTTCAACTTCAATGGAGTAGCGTTAGACATGAATATATCCTTGATGACATCCTCAAGAATAGGAGACTTTTTTCCCTACCAAACCTTCAAATTCGAAAAGCCACCGCTAAGAGCAATCTGGAACTCCTTTTTAAGAAAATCAAAAAGCCCACGAACAACAGAGGATCTATATGCAGCAAGTTCTTCAGAACTAATAAGTGGACCAGGGCAAATTGATTTGGTAGGCATCGGCTTTTGAGCAAAGCTAGAACGATGAGCAGAGGAAGCAACAACACTTGTAAGTCTAGTAGTTGGAGACTCCCTTGTCCTCAACGAGTCTACCTCTTCTTCCTCATCTGCATGAATGATGCCTCCATCTATGGTACTGGGGAAGTCGAGGTCATTCAGATCATTCACGGAAACATTGGCGTTGTCTTCATCAAAACTATTCAACGCTTCAATCATGTCTTGCTCAACATCTGAGTCATGGAGAGAAGTAGGGTTAAAAGCATCACTTGTAACTACACAAGTTTTAGGTGATGATGGGAGAAAATAAACATAAGTATCATAAGAAAAACTAAAACAAATAGAGGATAAATTAGTGGATACCTTTGTTCCCGGCTTCAAGGGGCGTCCCACCATCTTTAGCAAGTCCATGGTCTCTTTAAGCGGCACTCTTCTGGGACAACACTATCTTTGAAGGTTTCTCAAGTGTAGCTCCAACATTCTTCCGGCGCTTCTTCCTCACAAGGTCATCCTATGAAAAGACGAATGAGATCGTCAATGAAAAGTTTAAAAGGAAAAAAAGTAATGATAAAAATGATGATGATAACATACCTGGTCATCCTTATCTTCATCATCGTTGCACACGACCTCCTGTCTACGAGGCTTGCGAGCATCATATTTTGTCCTCTTCCATCCTGGAACATCACCAAGAGAAGGCACGACAATCATGCTAGAAAGAGGTCTTTTCAAAGGAGCACGCCTTGTCATTTCCTAAGACTTCTGATCTAAACCCCTCTCTTTCCTGACGGTCTCTTCCTGAGTATCTTGACATGGAACTATCATCCTTCGGGGGGTCTTTTAAAGAAGTCTTTCCCTTGGATCCACTATTGCTCTTAGACAATCTTTCACCCAAAGGGAGGAGTTCGTAGTTGGGACCTTCGTTAGACTGCAACAATATGGTAGAGATGTTATTTAAAACAACAGCCGACCCTCCAGGCCACCATGATACGTAAGTGTCAAAACACTCGAGCTGAATGTTAGGGCTAGGTGGTGGAATAATGAAGGACACGCCACTACATGTCTGTGTCAAGGACAACCAGTAAGAGAGGTGAGCATGAGAGCTAAGTTTGTCTTCATGCAAAGCTATGGATCCTAGAAGGCTTTGTCTATACCCTTGTTGTCTTGCGAAACGATGGGGGTAATACCACTCCAAGATTTGAAATGACCCATTTGAACGAGAAAGTCTTCCTAGGCGAATGCTCACTATAAATTCGAGCAATTCAGTCAAAAGTGTCCCATCATCTTTATACATGCCAGGAGGCGAAGCAAGATAGATAAGATTCCAACAAAAGTTGGCACCATCTCGGATAAGTTCTCTCCCATCGACGAACCCTGCTTCCCACGGGAAACAAGCATTTGCTGAACCTCTATATCTACGGATGATGGGTCGCCCACATCTGTCATCAACTTGTGAGTATATACCTCGCGTGAAATAGGTAGCCGCCTAAACATAGAGAAAATGACCCGGGAAGGAAGTAGGGATCAAACCAAGCTCTCCTTTGTCATTCACATTAGAAGTCTGACTCAATCCTCGGTAAATCGTGGCAAGTATGGGAGGGACCAGGCTATAGGTAACACCGTGGGCCATCCTAGAGGTAATCATAAATGTCGTTGGTCGGATATTACCCTTGTTGCTGGGAAAGATAAAACAACATAGCCAGAGAGATAGATATGCTGCAATCTCTACCGAAACCCCTTCAGATGAGGAAATGCCCAAAGCTTCCAAAGTATCCCGCGGAAGATCCCCGTGAGTGTCGTCTGGAATAGGAAATTTGGAAGGTCTCCTAAGAACAACCTTTTTGACATATCTCCCATCCTTAATCACTGGCATTTGTCGCAACAATTTCTTGTAATCACTAGACATCTGAGGGTTGCCAACAAAGGATCGGCTACTCTTCTTAAGCCAAAATGAAATCCAGTCTGCGTAGAAAATACGATCCACACTCCTATTTTCTGCTAGGATCTTGAAGGCCTTGAACAAGTATGTGCAGCACCGAGAGACATTGCTATTGTCGGACAATTCGAGAAGAGTAGGAATTGTTTCTTCATAATAGGCTCCAAGGATATGAAGCCCAGTAATCTCTCTCATGTCCCATAGTGATATGCCAACCTCTCCCCATCTAGTCACGAATGTGTTGGTAGCAGGACACCATACCTCGCATAAGGCTCTGTAGATAGAAGTTGGACGTTGGTAGTCAAACGTCGCGGCACCAACCACTTGTGAGAGTTCATGAAGCCCTTTGGTCCGAAGACGCCTCTGAGTCCGAAGTGACCACTTCCAAAAGCCGTGAAGATAAGATATCTCCCCTCGAGCAACAAGTGACGATCCCCATCTACAACGTTTCGCCTTGATCCTCTCGGCAATCTCTGGATGCGTGGTATAGTCTTTAATGCCACAAAAGGAAGGAATAGGCAAGGTGGGACGAGATCCTGAACCTTCTACATCAATTCGGTGGGATGCAGTCCTTGAAAAGGACTGATCCAGACCCTCGATGAGGTTCACGTCGGTGCTGGTAGGGCTGGATCCTGAAGCCATTACATCAATTAGGTGGGATACAGTGCTTAAAAAATACTGATCCAGACCCTCGATGGAGCTTATATTAGGATCCTCCGTTGATCGACTCACTATGGCGAGCTTCAATACTCATTTCCCTCCGAATTGCAAACGATGCTTCACTTCGGTTTCTGGGAAATAAAGAAACTGTCCTCTTTGCCCTTGACCTGAGCTTTCGCCAATCCAGTCCATATCAAGAGGTTGCAGCGGAGCGACACCAATGGATCGTGATGAAGACGAAGTCATCTGTTTAAAAAAAAAGAAAAGAAAAAGAAAAAGAAAAAGAAAAAGAAAAAGAAAAAGAAAAAGTAATAAAAAAATGTACAACATGGTGACATTAAAGAAAGGAAGAAGTACGTGCATGGCATGAAAAGGTGGAAAAATCACATGCATAGAATAAGACATGCAGTACCAACGGAATATTGTGCATGGTACGACCAGAAAAAAGAAGAAGGAGTAATCATACCTGGTACGTGTGAAGATTAAATGACCACGACAAGTGAAGATCAAATTCGGGTATGGTTACAAGATCGACAAGTTCTATAAAAAAAACAATAAACTATTGGTCCAATTTCACTAAATGTACGTTACAAGGAAATAAAAAAAAAGAAAAGATGGGCTGCGACCCAAGGAAATGAAAAAAGAAAGAAAAAATGGGTTGCGGTCCAAGGAAATAAAAAGAAAGAAAGATGGGTTGCGGCCCAAGGAATGGAAAATTAAAGCCTCACCAAGGACAAAGTTACGTCTGATGCTTGTGCCCAAATTGCAAGAAAAAAGAGAAGAGCAGGATGCTTGGTTGCTTTTGTTGGCGTTCCTGCAGTGAAAAAATTGGATTGGCACAAAATTAAAGGCACAACATTGCAAATAAAGAAAAGAAAAGAAGGAGTACAACAACGTGCATATATATAATGGCATGCATGTATATAAAGCATGCATGAAAAGCACAAGTGAAGCATGGAAACGAAAAAGATTTTTTGCAGCAGGGGCGACATGGTAGTATATATATATACACTAACCACAACACATGTCCAGGAATTGAAAATCACCAAGCCAGTAGCACATGTGCGCGCGCGCGCACACACACACACAGACACACATATATATATAAAACAAATAAAGCGACAACAACAATAAAGTAGAAAAAAAGGGTGCTTGGTTACTTACCAGCGGCGTCCTGTACGAAATCGCAGGAAACGAAACGCTTAATTGTTCCTGTGGCCGTTCCTGCAGCAAGGAAAAAAGGAAATTACATGCAGAAACATGAAGAAACAAAGCCATGCATATACACGCACATAAAGAAAAAGAAAACAAAAAGAAGGAAAAGAAAATTACCCTTTTCTTTTGTTGATGCAGCAACGGAGAAGAGAGGCGGAGAATGGTGCTTGGGAGACTAATGTGGTGTATTTATATACACAAGGAAGGAAAAGTAGGGTTTTAATTATGGTAGTTTACCATAAGGATTTCCTACTCAAATTGCAGTAGAGACTCTTACCTGCAATTTCGGGAAATTATGGCAATTTCCATAAGTTTGGCTTCTTTCTTTCCTTGGATTTGCTGAATCAAAGTAATTAATTAATTGGCTTGTTCCATTTAATTAATTACTTCATGTGTCGATCTTGAAGAAAAAAAGAACAAAATTGATCCAAGGTCCCGTGATGTGCAAGAACAAATCTAAGACCATGGATTTCTTTGCAAGATCAAATCCCTTGGTACAAGTTCCAAAGAAAATGTACATTCAAGGCAAGTCACTCCGCAGTCGAAATTGATCTATGACAAATTTGGGTCTACAATCAAATATGATTTCAAGTCCAGTCCCCGACGCAAATTAAGCTCACTCGAAAAGGAAAAAGTTCAAGATTAATTTACTTCATCAAGTAAAATAATCTCGAGGGGGCATTTGTAGACATCAAAATTGTGGCCCGTCTTAAAATACTCGGCCTAGTTTATAAAGAGACACGAAGTCCATTCGCCGAAATGCATGAAACTTATTTGGTCGAAGCCCATCAACAAACTCATACTCGGAGGGATCAAAATTCATCTCATATTTATTAAATAATTTGATTAAGTGTCAAGTTAATTAATATTTAATTATTAATTAATGTGCAAATTAATTAATAATGGTGGTTACACATTGGGCTAATGAGATGGGGACATGTGTCATCTTTCCCACTCAAAACCATCCCTATGAGCCTATAAATAGGGGTCTCATTGGAAGGTGAGGAAAAACATTTCTTGGAGAGAAGAAGTGCTGCGAAGATCAAGAACTGAAGCAGATCGTCTTCAAGAAAGAAGGAGAAGCCACAAGCTGATTCAAGACCAGTTCTCTCTCAACTACATCAAATCAAATCAAGAAGAAGCCACAAGCTGATTCAAAGCCGGTTTCTTCTCAAATCAAATCAACTGCAGGAGCCACCAGCTAATTCAAGGTCGGTTTCTTC
The DNA here is from genome assembly GCA_963691705.1 of Viola odorata. Classification (NCBI taxonomy): domain Eukaryota; kingdom Viridiplantae; phylum Streptophyta; class Magnoliopsida; order Malpighiales; family Violaceae; genus Viola; species Viola odorata. The sequence goes on along the minus strand of OY829540.1, from coordinate 13,768,151 downwards.
TCAAATCAACCGCGGATTACAAGCTGATTCAAGGCCGATCCGTCAACCATCCAACTCAAGTTCAAATCCAAATCCGGAGTGAAGACTGATTCATTAATCAGAGGAATCAAGAGAAGAAGAACCATTTTTATTCTACATTCAACATTTGTAATTTGACATGTATAATTTTCTTCTATTTTAGGAAAAATTGTATCGTAGCCCCACGTGGCGCTTCTTCCATCTTGCCACAAGGGAAGTCTCTGGTCCATGCAGCTTTGCATCTCAAGCGAATATGTATCTGCAACACTAATAAGACTTACATCTCAATTACTTTTGGCTTAATCTCGAATTTTTGTGTTAATAATGTAAACCCAAATTGTATTAGCTTCCTGAATAGTGCTGCTGCCACTTACAGTAACATGGAATTTAGGATTCTAAATAAGACAATTTATTCTTACCAAAAATAAAGATAAAGACATGTTTATATGGGGTGATTTGTCAGACTGTGAAGCAGATAGCAGAAATGAAACCAGAGCTACTTCGTGTGAAAGATAAAATGGGCGATAATCCACTTCATTTTGCATCATCAAAAGGGTATGTGGATGGGGTTCGATTCTTGCTACACGAGTGTCATGATTGCGCAATACAAAGCAACAAAGAAGGCAACTTGCCTATCCATGTTGTCTGTCAAAAGGGGCATGTTGATGTAGTGAAGGAATTACTCCATGAGTGGTCGGATCCTACGGAATTTCTAAATGATAAATGGCAGAACATTCTTCATGTTGCTGCTGAGAATGGACAGGAGGAATTGGTTGTCTACATAATGAAGCTGGATGATAACTTTGTGCGCACGCTTGTGAATGAGAAAGACATCCAAGGAAACACCTTTGCATTTGGCAGCAATGAATGGTCATCCCACAGTAGTGTTTGCTCTAGTTAAGGACCCAAGAGTTGAAAAAGAGGTCAAAAACAGTGAAAAACATGACAGCATTTAACCTTGTTATGTACCATGCTAAAATAGAGGAGGACGAGGGACTCACTGAGAAAACAATCTCCGATGGAAAGGTACGTGGCCCATATTAAGTTGAATTGCACTATTGGTCTCTCAACTTTACTTGTTTCACACAATTTTTTTCTTATTTTCGTTTTCGACACATTGAGTCACTATGATTCCAAATAAGTAAAATAAAAGATCCAATATAATAGTGTAATTTAATCACGGCGTATTAATGTAATCAAGTTTTTTCTTTATAGAAGACGAACATTTTTACTTTTAATTGCTTGTCATGCGGGACAAGCAAGTTGAATCAGCACAACCAGAGGAAAGAACTCCTAATGATCAAGAAGTTGTGGTAATTATGATTTACATCTTTTGGCTAGTTAGTTAGTCTTGAATTGGCTACGCAATGCATTACGATACAAGTTTCAAATGCTTGTCTGAGTTATAATGTTTCTTGCTTTTAGACCAGACAAGCTAAAGCAGGGCATGTGACTGATGAAAAGAAGCAATATTCTACAAAGAGGGACAAAGTTGCGTCTCCTGGAATGGTAAGCAGTAACGACTAAATCTTATCTCAACCCTTTCGATTGGAGAAATTGTTAAATTTTTTGAATTATATTTGTCTCATCAGTGAAGAAGCAGCTGAATATTAGACCTTTGGAATCACATGCAGGGGACGACATGGTCGATTTTATACTTTTACACCGACAATAAAAAACAAGCCATGGCTAATCGCTTCGAAGTTCATTGCAAGCCCAAGCCCCTCCCATCAAGAAAGGAAATAAGAAACAGGGTAAATGCTCTTCTAGTGGTAGCAGTTCTTGTGACAGGTGTAACATTTTCAGCTGCTATCCAACTTCCAGGAGGCGGCGATTTTCGCAGTGTTGTTTCATCTAACAACACAACCAGTACTTCTACTAGAGAAGGTTCTTCAAGAATAGGTTTCTTTAGGATTCCGCAGGGGTTAACCGCCAATAACTACTCTGTGTTCTTGCCATCGTATCTTCGTTGTGACGTGGTGGCCTTCATACCTCCATAATATCAGCTGTAATCCTCTTCTCGGTAGAATACTACGAAACCAGAGCGGCCGCAACGCTAGCGCTTTGGCTGGCCTCATTATTTCTCTTTCTCAATTTACATGATGTGTATGACATTTATGATTGCAGTAAAAATTGCAGAGAGAAAATTTGTGGTCTACACATTTTTCACGAAGGGGCAGCAGACCTTTTACATCCGTAGATTTATCTAAATCATCATTTTCCATATCTATAATATAAAAATCAGTTGGAAAAATAAAATCATTTACCTGAACCTTCTGACTCCTTCGGAATAAATGATTGATCTATCCGCGAGTTGTATGAAAACTCTTGTTTCTTTTAAAATTTCAATATTCAAAAAAATTAACACAAAGAGGGACATAACATTAAAACATGCACCTAAGTTACATAAAGCTTTTTCCATTGTTTTGTCATCAATCTTGCATGAGATGACAAATGTTCCTTAGTCTTTGCACTTTGTTGGAAGTTTCTTTTAAAAAACTACAAAAACATTTTCATTTAAATTGAACATTTCTACTCCTGCAAATTTCTTTTTCTTAGTGCACAAATCTTTGAGGAACTTGGCGTATTTAGGTGTTTGAGCTATCATGTCAAGCAAAGGAATGTTTATAGCTACTTTGCGAAAAATCTCCATAATTTTTGACTCCTCATTTTCCTTTTTGGTCTTTGCAGACCTTTCTAGAAAAGGTGGACTGATACCCTGGATTTCCTTCTTGATTGGAGTCTCTAAACATTTCTTGGTCTTGACTGGTTCCTTAGGAATCACTTCTACTTCAGGTTCAACTTCTAGAGGTCTCTTCCCTTGGTTAAGGAAAGAGTCGGATGTCTTAGGTAGATTCTTGTCGCTCCTTAATGTGACAACAAACACATTGTGCACCATGGTTGGTAGAGGTTGAAAGGATGATCTTTCTTGATTGTCATTCTCATTTCTTGTCGCTGAAAGTTGTCCTATCTATCTTTCAAGGTTTGCAATACTCAATTGTGAGGTTTTAGCAAATTGATTTCACACTTCTTCAAAAGAACTGTTAGCATTTTGTTGAGTTGGTTGAAATAGTTGCTGCTAAACAAGAGGTATGGGTAAGAAATCTTGCAAGTTGAACTGAACTACGATTATTGTTGTTGTGGAGCCCAGCTGAAATTTGGGTGATTCCCACATTCTTGATTGCAGTTGTAGGTATTTATCGGATAGTATGATTGGTAGCATGGTCCACCAGATGTAAATTCTTGCATCCGATCTATAATAAAAGAATAGACGAGTAAATATTTCATTAATTTTATTTTCTATGGAAACTAGCCATACCTTTCTTGCATCAATCAACCATTACTTCTTAAGTAATGTTAGATATAATTTTAGTTTTATCTATTATTGCATTATTTTAATTTATAAATCTAAATCTAAATCATGGTTTAATTCTTTAATTTTTATTTTTAGATTCCACGACAAGAAGAAGAGTTATGATCCTATTGATTATGATTTCATTGATCATACTGATATTTGGGTTGCTGAAGAAGTGGAAAATCTTGAGTTTAGTGACGAAGTGGACAATAATGCTATCTACCAAGAAAGTGCAATTCCTATTTTTAGTGAGACTACGAGATGTGTTGGCGGTCAAGGTAAATTTGCAATCACAGAAATTTGTGTGTTATGTTAGTATAGTTTGATTTTACTTGGTATATTTAGTTTTTCTAAATTTTATACTAACATGGGAGATGATGATTTTAGAGTGGATGCTTGTGGAGGAGGATCTGATGTACCATCATTTGGAATTGGATTTGGTGATAATGGTAGGCCACCATCGGAGTTTGAAGACGATCATAGCCCACCATTGGAGTTTGAAGATGATGATAATTCATCTTTAGATGTTAATTGACCTAATTATGGATGGATAAACGACGTCTTTAGGATCTAATTTTGGGTTTGTAATGTGACATAATGATCTTATGTTTAATATCGTATTCAAGGACTGTTGCTCACATGCAAATGATCCTCACAAATGGTGGTCCTATTTGACAGTATGAACATTATCACTGTTTCAAGTTTTCAACTGAGAAAGAAAGGATAGCATGTGAAGAAAGCATCCTAAAGTATAGATGTTCATTTTCCATATTACCTTACTGCAAAATAATTGTTTTCTATGTTTTCGCTCTAATCAAGTTTGCGAATGAATTTTAAAAAGGATCGTTCTCTTAATACGATTTTTTTCGATCCTAAAATTTTAACTTAAAACTTATGTCAAGCGTAAAATTTATACATTCTAAAACTCAGTTTAGTAAGGGAACAAAAGAGAAGCACATTACAGGCCAAAAAGAAGAGAAAGACATGATATAAATAAAGTTATGAAAGAGTAATTAATAGAAATAAACACCATATTATAAAAAAATACACAATATTACAAAATACAAAGTACAGTACCATATTCATTCCTTCCTACATCAAAGCATAATATCCCACACAGCCTGTTAAAGGGGAAAACAAAGAACCCAAGTAATGACAATGTGATTGCTACTAATTTGCTTCTTAAGTCACAACTGACACCCAACACATGCCATTGCCCCCAATATTCCACAACGCACATGCTTGCCTCCCTGTCTCACCATCCCACCACCATAGTCTGTCAACCTTTCACTCCCTCTCACATTTCTCAATTTTCAACACATGGATAATTACTCGACTCTCACAATAAGACTCCAGATCAATCAGGTACTAAAGAAAATATATAAAAAGTCCCCCAAAACAATGAAGAAAAATTGTCACAAACCCATACATCTAATTCTTTTGTTGCACCCCCCTACTACATTTATATATAGTAATTTAATTTGTACACAACAATTTGGAGTTAGAGGATGAGGTCAAGTATATCTATATGCATTTTTTTAGCATAGATATTATATTTTATGGTGTAATTAAGTATATAAATAAATGGTAGTAATTGGAAATGTTGTTTTTCTATTGGGGGAGAAGAGGTGTTTGTTGTTGGGTAATTGAGGCGGGGCGGCCGGGGGCAGACAAGAGAGTGCAAGGGAGGTGGCGGAAGCAAAAAATCAAATGGTCATTGGTTAAACCGGCTGCTTGCATGAAGGAGTGAACCATGGTCGGACCAACCAACCGAAACCCTCTCCTCACCATATCTTTGCTTATACTCTCTGACTTTGATGTCTTCACTGGAATCTTGTGCCCGAATTTGTACCCTGTGGATATTGCCTTGTTGTTCACGAAACCCCAGATGTACTTCTCAAAGGATCCAAACTCCTTCTTGATCTACATGCAACACATATATTAAAAGAATATAAAATAAGTTTTTATTCATATTATTAGCAGTCAATTAGATATAATTTAAGGTTAAATTTAATTATAATGCTTTCGCATGCTAGCTAACAACTTTTCACCAATTATTAAAAGGAGAATATAAGAAAAATATAAAGATCAATTTCTTTGTATCTTTGATTTTTTTACTCTTTAATATCAGTCTTTAAGGTTTATACACGTAGTCCAATTGAAGGGTTTACCCGGAGAATTCGGTTAGCGTTGTCGACAACACTTCTGACTCTGGTAATATCAAACCCATATTCTGTACAGATTGACATGACTTGTTTCTCTGTGAAGTTGGCCACAATTTCTGCATCAAACCCAAAGAATGCATCCCTGCAAATCACACCACCATTGACCATTTTGTAAGTATATATAAATATATACAAACAGATAAAAAAAACATAAAAGAAAGAAAAAGAAATGGAACAAAGCAAATTCCAATTACCTGAAATCTTGGCGTTTCTTCAAGATTGAACTCCAGTCTGATCCCACCTGAGCTCCACTTAGCACTAACAATTCGAATAACATCCTGCACAAGTTTTAATTAATTAGTTAGGAACATTATTTTTTTTTAAAGAAAGAAAAAGAAGTTTTAAAAAATGAGTGATCAATGTACAAGAAACAGAGAAAAACAGTGTCTTACTTATCATCATGGACTGGAACTCCCCATTCTTCGTCATGGTAGGCAACGTAGATGGGATCTAACCAAATTTTTAAAAAAATAACATTAATTAAATCAAAATTGTAATTGTGGGTCAGAAGTACTTTACCAATTTGAACAAAAAATTAATTTTTAGGTTGTAAATTGTAATGGTATTGAACAGATCTAATGACTAATTAATAATGTTATAATTATAAAATTTATACTATTAAATATATCTAATGATTAATTAGTGATATAATATTTAATTAAAAATAACATAGAGAGCACCTATATACTTCAATCAAGAAATTAATTTTTGGGTACCTGAATTTTGTGTGATAAAGCTGCATCTCTTGATCTCCTGATGATCATCAAGATCTTGATGATCAGCAGTAGTCCCTTGAGTTGAAGAATGGAAAGATTCAAACTTGGCAGACTTGGATCTTCCATAATGAGCAATCCTCATCTTCCTTTGAGCATGGTGGAGGGCCATTTGCTCTCTCCGGTCAGCTGCAATACTCCCCGGCGCCTCGACGATCAGAGAAGAAGAATACCTCAATGATGCTTCAATGGAACATGTTAATGGTGCCAGTACTCCTCCTGATCCATTCCCAATTCCAACACTACTACTACCTTCCTTAAAACTTTTGGACTTCTTCCGGTCCAGGCATGGAGCTTTCGCGACGCTTCTTGATGTCGTCGTGACTAGCTTTGTGGAGCTGGAATTACTCGGTGCATTAGTATTCGTGTTAGTGTCTGTGCTTGCTCGTTTAATGGCGGGTGGTCTTGGAGACTTGGATTTTGGAGAGGTGGGCTTGTTGCCGAAACTCGGCGGTTGTGGGAGTGGTGGTGGAAGGGGAGTCTTTGGTGATGAATGTTTCTTGGCAAAATTAGGCCTAATATCAATGGTAGGAACACGGTTGCAAGTGGGTTGAAGGACAGGGCGGTCGTTGATCCTGACCACGGCGGGTGTTGGCTCAATGCCTACGGTGACCTTAGCATTAGAGCTATACATTCTTTTTCTTTTTCTTGTTCTTTTGTTTTTCAATGTCAGGTGTTGTGTATGAGAATGAAGGCTGCAGGAATAAGAGATTAAATGGGAACAAAAAGGGGATGCGTGTGTTTATATAGGAATGGAAAGTTGAATGGGAAGGGTGTGGGGGATATTTTGGAAGTGTTAAAGTTGTAAGTTGAGAACTAACCTTCACTCTAACCAATTGGTTAACATCCATAATATTTTTTTGATGAGCTTATAAGTTCAAGATTGGTAGTCAGTTTAGTGAATCAAAACCAGAAAGTTATAAGTTGATAGGTGGAATTCTCTCGAATTAGAGGTTAAACGCGTGCACTATTGTTCAAAATATATAATTCGCTTATTTTGTATGATTGGTTGAAATTAACTATTTTATTACTATGAATAAAAAAAGACTGAATCACGTAAAAAGAACTAATATATCTTGTCATGCACTTTATTATTTTCAATCTCTACAAATATTGACTCTACCATTTTTAAAACTATTTATTAATATAAAAATTAATAGTTTGTTTGATTATTAGTGAGTAAGTTTCGCATCATATACACCTTATGGTGTGAGGCTAGTTTTAGCGTAATTACTCTATAGAACTACAAGTAGTGTACCACGAGAGATCGGACCATGACAGTGCTTTATTTGTTTTTTTATTTGTTGAGAATGACAGAGTACTTCTTCTTGTATTAATTGGAACAGAATATATTTAATATAGTTCTCCGTATTAATTCATGTATCTTAAATAATTATTTTATTATATTTAGTTGGTGATAAAAGAAGAATAAGAATGTATTTTTCTTTGTAGCTTTCCCTTGTTCTCACTGTTCATCAGTTCCTTTATTGTTGGCACTGGGCACTGCACTGGGTAAGAGGGTGGCCTGCTGGAGTGGTGGATAAGAAAGGAAGGTAACAACGAAAGTAAAGGACCAATCATTCATCCATTCTTTTAGCTGGATGGAATCTCTCCCCTCTTTTCAACCAAAAAAAACCATATTTATGTAATTCTTATTGGCTAATACTCCCTTCGTCCACAGATAACTTCGTGGAGGAAGTATTAGCTAGTCTTCATCTTTATTACTAGTATATTAATATATTATTACTATATTACTAATCATTATTTATATATCACTCATTGTCATTAATTCACTGGTCGGAACATTAAATTTTAATTCATGCCTCTTAGAGGTTAATTATACTCGAAAAAGAATAGTTTTACATATTTTTTTATAAAAATAATACTAAAATATTTAAAGATTATTGAATTGTGAGTGTTTCCAAAAAGGTGAAATACTAATGTTCAAACTATTTAACAGAATAATCCTCTACGAGTTTAGTAAACAGGTCCACCGATATGATCTTTAATTAATTATGAGATCATTGTTAATTATTTTTATTTTTTATAACTTAAATATATTTAGTATCAAGTTAAGCCTGACATTAATATTTTTAAAAAAATATTTATCTTTAGGATTTTGTTAATTTTTTGTTAATTTTTATTTCTTAGTTATTTTTATTACTAAAGTGTGGTTAGAACTTTTTTGATAAAATCTGATTTTTAATTTTATTTATAATATTTTATTGTTTTGAAAAACAAAATCATGAATTTTAAGTATAACTAGGGACCAAAGTTGAAATTTTAGTAAAATTTTAGACTATTCTTAGTCCACATTAATTGTTAAAATTGGAAAGGGTGGTAAACGCGTCTAATTTTGATAAATTCGGTGACTAAATTATCCCAAAAAATAATTGGGTGGCATAATTGTCCTAAATTGATAAATTTAGTAGCTAAAAATAAGATTTTTTTTTTATATATATAAGATTATTTATATTATGCTAATTAAGTGCATAACGTCCTTACATTGTTGGTCATAAGTTTGTTCCATATTAAGGGTTTTTGTTCTTTTTAAGTATCCAGCGTCATCAGATTTGTCCATTATTATCACCTCCGATATTTTTCTTTCCTAGGTGTGAGGCTTGTTTCATTATTAAGACTCACACAATTCATAAGATAAATTATTAAGGGTTAATAAATCACTTATCATTTCATGTGATTATAAGTAACGTTGATAATTAACGGTGGAGGACTGTATTCTAAATTATAATTAAAATTATTGATTATCTTAATCTGTGTGATTAGGGTTAAGAAAACAACTATAAAAAATCGGAGGGAGTAGTATAAGAACAAATTCATTAGGGGAATTTCCCCATAAATTATGCCCCCAAAGCCCTTGATTGGAGGCAAAATTTACCAATCAAAACTTCTAGTTTATAATTAATTATATGGAAAAAGGGAAAAAATACCAATCATTACTCTTATATTATAATTTTAATTTCTCTTAATTATCCGATGAGAGATTCCGATTCGTACATGAAGGTTTACTAAAGACCAAAATCAAAAACCGAATGTTGCTTCAATAACAGTAGTGATGGAAAAGTTATTCCCAATCGCAAGCACATGGAGAAAGAAAAGGAAGGTTAGCAACGATGCATTTGCTGTTAGATAAGCGTGGACACACATGCATGGCATCTCACTACCTAATTTCCTCTTCTTTTTTATATTCGATCCACATTTCATTTCGTGCTACGTACGTATCTTCTCTTGTTAATTATACAGTTGATTGCGAATATATTATAAAAGAATTACCTAAAAAGTGTGCTTCGGAAATCAAAAGTAAGATCGATTTTAAAGAAAGTAAACTTAATCAAACTCAATTCATTAGTCTAATAATGGACATACTCGAAGAAAGTAACCAAACCTCAGGGTAAAGGTTAGGATCCAACCTATATAACCAACCGAGCAAACACCAAATCGAAAATGATACTATTCCTCTAAATCTTTATACTCTAAATCCTTGTGTTTTGCGAGTATTTTATTAAATTGGTAAATTTATTTACTGCAAATATAATTATTTTTAACCAACAACACCTATCATTCAAATCATAAGGAAAAAAAAGAAAAAGTCACCGACCCTCCACATGATTTTGAATTTTAAGCCTGATTATTGATTGGGAACTTAAGAGGCAGCATCATATATATATATTAATTGAAAAAAATTATAATTTTTTTTTAAACCATCCGGTAACTCGTTTCCTCATGGGCCGAGTTAATCTGAATTCGTGGCTTGTGAGACCTTAATGAACGACCCACCTCTTTCTAAAAAATTATTTCTTAGTTCATGCATTTCTAAATACTCGAACTCCAAATCTTTAATTAAAATAGAAAAACCTTAATCCATTTATTAGTTCCATGAGCTGTTGTTTAAAAAAATAAACATACCATTATCATAATATGATGATCCCACGCGTATTCCTGTATAGTTTTATATATCTTGTCACTCCTAGACAACCCATGTGATAGAACCGACAGCTTTTCAATTATTAGTTGCAATTTTGAGACAGGAAACCAAAATCATGTCATAAAATTCTAACTAGTGTAGATAATTTGGTCTCAAAAACATATCAGCATATATACAGTACACACGTTCGAGTTCCAATTACTATTTTTTTTCTTGAGAAAACATGTAAAAATCTTATATATCAAATTTTTTTTTATAAGCCAATAAATTTATTATGGAAGAAACAGGGGTGTGAAAACCCAGTGCAATAAAGGATGAGTTACATCTTAGAGAAAGCGTAACAGCAAGATGAACAAATAAGCAACCCATGCAGCAGCTATATATAACCAGCCAAAAAATTCTCCATATCAGCATATAGTCGGTCATAGAATTAGATTCACGAAGGATGTGCTTGAATACAATCTGCTGGAATTCCTTTTGAAGCTCCTCGATTCCTCTTAGTTCTTCCTCAAACATCCAGGGTCTACAATCTGTTTTCCGAATCCATCCTATCGCATTTAGGAAGTCTGATTCAACAATGATGGATCTTCCCTCAAATAGGTGGGATTCAGGGGACAGCTCCAGCGCTCGAAGAATGGAGATTACCTCAGCTAGATTGGACTCCGTTTCGCGTGCGAATGCGTAGAACACCTTTAACTACTCCTTCGTCGTCTCTTAATAAACCTCTGATCCCTGCATGCCCCGGCTTCCCACGAGCTGCTCCATCCACGTTCCACTTGAGCCATCCAACAGGCGGCGGGGGGGTCTCCTGAGTCAATTTTCTGACCAACTAGCCAGCCCAGCAGCAGACGACAGTAGATGAGCAGAGGAATAAGGGAAGTCATCACAACTAGGCATCCCACTAGGACATTACTTTCATCCAAATTCTACAAGAGAACGGAGGGACAGAGGATAAAAAATGTGCTCTACTGTTTCAGAAGAGTTTGTGCAAAACAGACATATATACCTTGAGCAAATTCGATAGCAAGGCAATGCCTAGGATTTAGCTTGCCTAATAGTGCAAGCCACACAAACGGCTCTACCTTTGGTGGGGCTAAGTTTTTCCAAACTTTTGACAGGGGACTAGGAGAGAGGCTGGCACCATGGGAATCTAACAAAGCAGTGAAGGATTTCACTGAATGAATCCCGCTCGGTTTGTGTATCCAAAAGAGTTTGTCGCCGCTATTCGTATGGTTTCCTTAATAAATTGCAGTACGAATATTTCCCACTACTGATAGAAAAGAAATTCCAATAAAATTCAGATATTTCAAATATCCGAATACGGAAATAAAATTAATTGGATTATAAATATGGATGACCCAAATATGGATTATAAATTTGGGTTAGTTTGAATTGAAGATAATTTTTTTTGGATAAAAATTGAATTAAAGAATATATCTAAATAGAACCAAATTGAACCGACGTGTACCCTAATTGATGTGTACTAATTCAGAATTACTTTTAAAACTAATGATAGAGGTACTAATTAATAAATTTGTTGGCAAAAATTTACTGACCGATATAGGTTTTTCCCTTTTTTATTATGTTAAATATCTACCAATATAAGAATGATATGTGTATATTTAATGTAAAAATTAGCATAAAAAAGAACTACTCTTTATTTCATGTTCAAAAAAAAAAAACTAGGAGAGAACGAACAAAAAAATGCAGTATTTATTTTAGATCATTGTAAGGGTTCCTACTCCTTCCTCAGGAATTGGAGATGGTCAGGAATTGTATAGTAAGAGGTAATTAATGGAGTTCGTCTTTTTGTTCATAGAGAAACAAATCTTATGGCTGATTCATTAGCTAACATGAGTGTAGTCCGGGATAGAAATTTCTTGCCTTGGGTGTAGGCTGCCATGAGTGTAATTACCTCTCACCTCTCCCAAAATTCGCATTCTCTATTAATTCACAAAATGTATACTTAGTATTTCTCTGCTTAGTCTAAATTGGCATTGAGTGCCCTTTTATTAGTCAATTTGTTAATAGAAGTTGCCGTGACATGTTTGACTGTTAAAAATTATTAAAAAATTATTTTTTGGTCTAATTCACCATGACACATTCTTATACAATTATTTTTTTTGTTTTTGGTCAGAAAAAAATTAAAAATTAAAATCTTGGCGGTCAAACTTTACATCTTACTGAATATTAAAAGAAAAATAAATAAAAGAAATTAAATTATTTTTTATTACTTTTAATCAACAAATGTCCTATTTTTATTCCATTAATTACCTAGTTTCTTCTTCCCTAACCTCACTATCCCCTCGTTAAAAAACACCTCACCATTTAATGATCTCCAGGGATGGATCCAGGAATTATTTTCAGGGGGGCGGGGGCGATGCCCCCGAATTTATTTTTTAAAGCAAGCGAGTTGAACCAAAAATTGAACAAATGCTTAAGAGTATTTGTATCCGTCACTAAATAACGAGCTGAATGAATTTTTTTTAAGAGTATTTTAAAGGGAAAACAAACGAGCTGAACGAAAAATTGAACAAATGTTTAAGAGTATTTGTATCCATCACTAAATAACGAGCTGAACGAATTTTTTTTTAGAGTATTTTAAAGGGAAAGAAAACGAGCTGAACGAAAATTTGAACAAATGCTTAAGAGTATTTGTATCCGTCACTAAATAACGAGCTGAACGAAATTTTTTTAAGAGTATTTTAAAGGAAAAACAAGCGAGCTGAACGAAAAATTGAACAAATGCTTAAGAGTATTTGAATCCGTCACTAAATAACGAGCGGAACGAGAAAAAAAATTAGAGTATTTTAAAGGGAAAGCAAGCGAGCTGAACGAAAAATTTAACAAATGCTCAAGAGTATTTGTATCGAGCACTTCTGCATCCAATAGAATTTTTTTTTCATCCAGCCCAGGGTGGGCGCTTGCCCACCCTCGCCTGGGCTGGATCCGTGCCTGATGATCTCTAATGATCAAACATACCACGTCAGCTTTCGTTAACAGGTTGACCGACGGAAACACACAAGTGTCAATTTAGTCAAGTAGAGAAACACTAAGGGGTTGTTTACTTACGGAAAATTTTCTGAATTATTTCTAAAACTGGAATTATTTTCAAAATTTGTTTCACAGCCAAAATTTTACAAAATGAAAAATTTTCGGAAATATTTCCATTTGGAAAACATTTTCCAATTTTTTATTATAAGTTAAAATAGTAATAACAATAATTAGGGATGGCAATAGGTATCCATACCCGCTAAAATTTATCGACCTTGGAAGCTTGTTCTATTTTGGCACATTTTTTACTATTTTAGCGCGTGTTTTACCATTTTTGCTCATTTATTACTATTTTTGCTCATTTTTTACCCTCGTTTTTTACAATCTTGGCTCATTCTTTACCGTTTTGCACGTTTTTTACGATCTTGTCTCGTTCTTTACTATTTTTGTTCGTTTATTACAATTTTGCTCATTTTTTACCGTCTAAGCTCGTTTTTTACAGTCTTGGCTCATTCTTTACCCTTTTTGCACGTTTTTTACCATCTTGGCTAGTTTTTACCGTTTCGGCTCGTTTTTCACCGCTTTGTCTTGTTTTTTACTGTTTTGGCTCCTTTATTACCATTTTGGCTCTTTTTTACCATTTTTCTCTTTCTTACCGTTGTGGTTCGTTTTATCTCATTTTTATCCTTTTTTTCTCATTTTTACCATTTTAGCTCATTTTTTTACTCTTTTTGCTCATTTCTTACCATCTTGTCTCGTTTTTTACCATTTTTGCTCGTTTGTCTAAACTCATTTTTTACAGTCTTGGCTCATTCTTTACCGTTTTTTCACGTTTTTTACGATCTTGTTTCGTTCTTTACTGTTTTTGCTCATTTTTTACCGTCTAAGCTCGTTTTTCACCATTTTAGCTCATTTTTTACCATTTTTTCTCATTTTTACTATTTTGGTTCATTTTTTCTCATTTTTCTCATTTTATCTCATTTTAAACCTTTTTTCTCATTTTTACCATTTTAGCTCATTTTTTTACCCTTTTTGCTCATTTCTTAGCATTTTGTTTCATTTCTTACCATTTTTGCTCATTTCTTACCATATTTGGCTCACTTTTGCTCATTTTTGCTAGTTTAACTAAGAAAATGTTAAGCATTTAAAGAATATCCTGTGTGATTTATTGGAAAATGTAATTTTTATTTTCTTTATTAATCAATCTAAATCAATGAGCAACAAAACATTGTCTAATTGTCAGCCCCTAATCAATTAGTAGGTGATTAACAAGAAGATATCTTCATTTTTTCATATAATAGTCAAATTGCTATAAACAACATGTTTATTTTGGGAGTAAGTAAATTCGGAAGATCTTAAGATCTTCTTTTATGAAAAAAAATGAGTCAAAATGGTAACAAATTAGAAAAAATTGGTAAAAAATGATTAAAAAATGAGCCAAAATGGTAAAGAGTGGTGAAAACGAGCCAAAACACTAAAAAATGAGACAAAATGGTGAAAAATGAACGAAGAAGGTAAAAAACGAGTCAAAATGGGGAGAAATGAGATAAAACGGTAAAAAATTAGAAAAAAGGTAAAGAACGAGCCAAAATAGTTAAAAACAAGCCAAAATAGTGAAAAATGAGACAAAATGGTGAAAATGACCTAAAGCGGTAAAAAACAAGCCAAACGGTAAAAAAGAGTTTAAATGGTAAAAAATGAACTAAAATGGTGAAAAACGAGCCAAAACGGTAAAAACCAATCAAAAAAATCAAAAAAGTATATTTGATCTTTAACGTGAATAGATTTACCATATTTATAAATTACGAGGGTAGACATGTCTAAAATAACATTGTTTCTTTTTTATGTTAACGATATGGATCGGTTGAGCTAAAAAAAAAACAAGCCAAAATAGTAAAAAAAAAAAGCCAAAATAGTGAAAAATTAGCAAAAATGGTAAAAAATAGGCCAAATAAAATGGTAAAAAATAGGCCAAAATGGTAAAAAATGAGACTAAATAGTGAAAAATGACTTAAAGCGGTAAAAAATGAGCTTAAATGGTAAAAAATGAGCTAAAATGGTGAAAAATGAGCCAAAACAGTAAAAACCAATCAAAAAAATCAAAAAAGTATATTTGATCTTTAACGTGAATAGATTTACCATATTTATAAATTACGAGGGTAGACATGTCTAAAATAGCATTGTTTCTTTTTTATGTAAACAATATGGATCGGTTGAGCTAAAAAAAAAAATTTAGAATTTTTTTTTTGAATTTTGTCTTTTAAAAAAAATAAGCTGATGTTATTAATAATTAAAAAGTCATGAGGATCATGATAGAGAGAACAAAAGTAGCTGCTACAGCAGCTGCAAAGAATGGCCAAAATTCAGCAGACTAGAAACCACACACAGACTCAACCAACACTAAAGACTACCTATCCTGCACACCACGCCTACTGATAGCATGTATTTTATGCATGTTTTTCCTTCTATTTTTGCCTTGATTTAGGCCTTGATACTACTAATCCACTCGTGTTTCCATCTTTTTCACAGATCAAGGCCAAGAAGGAGAAATGTGCGAAAAGACATGCTTTCTGGGTGATTTTCAAGGTTCAAGACCATCGTCGAGACCAAGGACCAATTTCCTCATCGAGGCCTATCATCGAGGCCTGTCATCGAGCCCTCGACGGATCAAGAGCCTTAAATCCACGTGTCCTCGCAGTTGTGCTTCCACGTGTCCCCTCGGACGTCCCCCAGAATATTCCCTCAGATGCGGATGTCTCCTAGAATATTCCCTCAGATGCTGGTCTCGCCCGAAAGGAATATTCCATAAAGATTCTTATCGAGACCCATTCCAGAACATTCCAGAACATTCCAGAACGTTCCAGAATGTGCCCAAAGATGCTGATCTGCCCTCGACATGTCATCGAGACCTCGACAATCTTATCGAGGCCTCGACAAGTACAAAACGCCAAGTCCACGTGGCTCCACTCCAATCACTCCACGTGTCCTCCCTGGTGCATGTCAGATGTTCTGCGAGGATCCCGAGGAATATTCCCCTTTTCTGCCATCGTGGGTCACCCCTTTTGCCAGAGCGTGGGCACCTTGTGTATACTTCCCCTTAGCTGGAATTTTTGTCCCTTAGTGGGTGGCTGGTGTATATATACAACCTTATGTGCTAGGGTTTCAGCACCTCTTTACACTTTAGATATTTTTACTCTTAAACTAATTTCAGTAGCTTTCTTCTAGTTTAGTAGTTTTGGGGCTTGTTCCTTCCTCTTCTCTCCATAGTTGCTGGATCCAAGCTTTGTAACAAGCACCATTAATCAAGTTTTATCCTTAACTCTTCCTTTATCTTTTATTATGTTATTTCCATCTTTTATTTGTTTATCTCTTAACATGAGTGGCTAAAACTCACGTTCTTGGTAAAGGTGTATCGAGGGTTGCTTGGGTAGATTCGAGGCCTGATTGCTCTTAACATGTTCTTTTTGTTATATCTGGTTGCTTGTCATTTTAATTCCATTTTTGCTTAGGGTGATTCGAGGCCTGATCAACTTTTAATCTTCCCTTTGTGATTATTGTCGTGACTCTGCAGTGATAACTAGCGTGAGACTGTTGGGTAGGTGTAGACAACTAGATTAGTGTTCTCGGGTAGATCTGGGTTCATTAGTCTAGGGCACGCAGCTGGTTAGGGTCCTGTCGTGATCCTGACAAATCGAGGCATCGCTCCCTAGATGTGTCTTTCTTGTTCTTTATCGATGCTCTGATATTCTGTCCGCTTTGTGCTAGTGACAAGCTGAAGTGAAAAAGGCTGTCTTTTGATGACAAGATAGGTGGCTGAGAGGATATCAAAGGATCGAGGCCACCTTATTAACAGTGAAAACGGGGGGTGGCTCCTTACGAAAGAAAGCAGGGGGTCTACGTGAAAACATGACCCCTATAGCACGTCTGTAACGTTAGAACGGAAAATCTTTGCGCTGATGACAATCGAGCCCTCGACGCAACCCAAGAAAGCCCTTTACCAAGTTCCCTTCTCCTTGACTTATTATCTTTGCTTATTAATCTAATTGTTTATTTTGCATTTTATTTTATCTCTGATCTTTATTATTATTATTTACTTATCGTGACCTCGATTGTCATTTTTTAGTAGTTAGAATTGTTAGCTCTGATCACTCTCTTGGTTAACTTGATTAACCTATAAACCCCCCCCCCCCTTTTGTTGTTGTGATTTTGTGCATTTTTACCTCTGTCATACAATCGAGGGCTTGATTTCAGTTCTCACAATCTCTGTGGTTCGACCCTGTTACCGCTTTACACAAATTAGTTTGTGCATCTAGGCCTCAGGAAATATATTATTTTTGACCCGTTTCGACGACGAGTCAAATTTTGGCGCCGTTGCCGGGGATTTTGACGAAACTGATTTTTCTCTTTTGTTTGCATGACCAGGAGATCTGCACCAGACCTACTACCCCTCGACCACGAGCTTACTCGAACTGAGAAAGGACTTCGAAGACAGGCCAAAGGACCATCTACCAGTCGTGGGGAAGCCTCACGTCCTGCCCTCGATAGTCACCGATCTCACTCGTATAATCACGGTATTCTATTTCATCAAGACCTTGACAACTCAGTTCTACACACTATGGAACACGATCCCCCTCCTCCTCCCCCTCCTCCTGGTCCCGATCAGCCACCAAACATCCAAACCATCGATGACCTAAATGCTGCCCCTGAAACACCAAGCACCTGCATTGATTGGCCTACCGTTGCCTACGACTGGACACTCAAATCAGCAGTCATGCACCACCTTCCTCTTTTTCGTGGCATGGCCAAGGAAAACTCTCATCGACACCTCCAGCAGCTCCACAATATCTGCGAGGCCATGAAGCCCACCAATGTCAGCATAGAGCAAGCTAAGCTCCGTGCCTTCATGTGGTCCCTCAAGGACGATGCCCTCGATTGGTTCTACGACCTCCCTCCTAAATCCATTCGATCGTGGCCAGAAATGTCCAAGGTTTTCACGGACAAGTATTATCCAGCGTCCATGGCCATGATCACTCACAAGCAGTTGGTCTCGATTCTTCAGAAGGACACGGAGAACCTCGATGAGTATTATGAGCGCTTCAAGAAGATGCAGGCGTTATGCCCTTCCCACAACCTCACCGAGCATGCCTTGATCCAATATTTTTGTGAAGGTCTGCGAGCCCACGACAAGGCCCTGCTAAATGCCGCCGCAAATGGCTCTCTCACTCGCCTCACTCCTGCTGCTGCTAAGGCCACGATCGAGCTCATGGCAAAGAATGCAATGCCCATGACCAGCAACAACAATCAAGATGCCCGCTCAGCAGCCATGGAAAATCAATTGGCCGTCATCACGGGCATGCTTCAAAACATGGCATCGGGACAACCTATCCAAATGAAAGCTTGCCAAATTTGCCAATTCTCAGATCACGCCACCGATGCGTGCCCATTCATTCCTGAAGAGATCCAAGTAAATGCAGCGGGAGGGTATCATACCCCATATGGCCAAAATTACAATCAGAATTGGAAACAACCCAATCCCGGATGGGTGAACAACCAGCAATCAGCGGGACCAAGCCAACAACACCAGCAAAATCCTTATGGCAACCACCCACCTCCATACAACATGCAAAATTTCAAACCGAGGCCCACATACCATAACAACCAATACCAATATCAGCCACCACCGGGACAAGTCTTCGTGGCCCCTCCCCCTATCTCGCCTAGCGAAGAAGCAGCCCTCAAAAGAGTCGCAGATCTCGAAAAGCAAGTCGCGGTCTTGACGGCTGAAATGAAGGAAGTGAAAAACAAGGGCAGACTACCAGGGCAGACTGAGCAAAACCCAAAACACGGAGCGTGTGCTATCACCCTTCGGAGCGGTCTCGAATTGCCATCTCGTGAAAATCCAGACCTCGATGGCAACCCATCTAGTTCCTCTCTTCCAGGCCCCGATAATGACTCTGTCGAACTCTCGACCAAAAAGAAGCAAACTTCTAAGAAGAAGAACAAGGAGGCCAGGATCCCTGAATGCATGGAAGATCGCATCCGTTCCCCTCGAGGAATGGCCCCTCGTAATGACAAAAGTCCGCAAGAGTTCTCCCAAGAGTATATCCATAAAATTCTTGAGCCGCCCTTTCCTCAAAGGTTGGTCAAGACCAAGAAGGAGAGTGAGGACCGCGAAATTTTCGATATGTTCAGCAAGGTCCTTGTCAACATCCCCTTGCTACAGGCAGTCAAAAACGTGCCTCGATATGCCAAATTCCTGAAACAGCTATGTACAAACAAATGCAAACTAGTAGGGGTCAACAAGATCAGCGTCGGGATCAATCTCTCTGCTCACATTCAACGAAAAATTCCACCCAAGTGCAAAGATCAAGGGATGTTTATTATCCCGATCAAGATTGGCACGGTTGATATCGGAAAGGTCATGTGTGACCTCGGAGCAGGCATCAACATCATGCCCTTGACGATCTATAACAGCCTAGGCCTCGGGCCCTTGACAGACACCAGTCTTATCATCCAATTGGCTGACCGATCCTCTGTCCACCCAGAGGGGGTCATCGAGGACATCCTAGTGCAAGTGGGCGAATTCCTATTCTTGGCGGATTTCTATGTTATTGACATGGGGGATGCTGCATCCACCAAGTCCACGGATGTTCTTCTTGGTCGACCATTCCTTGCCACAGCGAGGGCTAAGATCGACGTGCATGACGCCTCAATCTCCCTTGAGTTCGATGGCGAGACCATCAAATTCAACATGCTTGACTCAATGCAATATCCTTCTGAATTTTCAAGTGTTAATTATGTTGATATTATTGACCCTTATGTTGAAGATTTAGCTGATTTGCACTCTGTTGACCCCTTGCAGATTGCCCTCGACCGGAGCATCACACCTGAATCATTGGAAGTTCTGGCCTCGACAATAGCAACCCCACCAGAGTTGCATACTATTGTTGCCGCTCTAGAAGCTCAACCTCTCGATGCATCTGCCCCCATCGAGGCCTCGAAGTTGCCAACAGATCACTCCAAACTTCATCCGTCTCTAGTTCAAGCACCTAGCTTGGAACTGAAGACCTTGCCCACGCATCTGAAGTATGCTTATCTTGGCCCCAATGACTCACTTCCGGTTATCATATCCAGTTCCTTGGCGAGACCTGAAGAAGTTGAGCTGACAGCCTTACTCAAAGAATTTAAGCAAGCCATCGGATGGACTATAGCCGACATCAAGGGCTTGTCACCGGCTCTATGTACTCACCGCATTCATCTAGAAGAAGAGAGCAAAACTATCCGCCAACCTCAACGAAGATTAAATCCGCCCATGATGGAGGTGGTAAAAAAGGAGGTCTTGAAGTTGTTAGATGCGGGAGTAATCTATCCCATTTCAGACAGCCCATGGGTCAGCCCAATCCAGGTTGTTCCAAAGAAATCTGGCGTTACCATCGTCGAGGCCCAAGATGGAGCCTTGATCCCAACAAGGATCCAAACCGGGTGGCGAGTGTGTATTGACTACCGTCGCTTGAATGCAGCCACAAGGAAGGATCATTTCCCACTTCCTTTTATTGACCAAATGCTAGAGCGTCTCGCGGGCAAGACGCATTATTGTTGTTTGGATGGCTATTCCGGTTTCCACCAAATTCCAGTTGCCCTCGAAGACCAGGAGAAAACCACATTCACCTGCCCCTTTGGCACATTTGCCTATAGACGGATGCCTTTCGGTCTTTGCAATGCTCCCGCCACCTTCCAACGATGCATGGTGAGCATTTTTTCGGAGTTTGTAGAAGATTGCATCGAGGTCTTCATGGATGATTTCACAGTATATGGCAACTCTTTCATGGAATGCCTTGCCAATCTCAGAAAAATCTTGCAACGATGTGTCGAGACCAATCTGGTGCTGAATTTTGAAAAATGTCATTTCATGGTAGATCGAGGCCTCATTCTAGGCCATATTGTCTCAAGAGAGGGAATCCAAGTTGATAGAGCCAAGATAGAAGTCATCGAGACCCTACCCTACCCTACTTGTGTCAAGGACGTACGTTCTTTTCTTGGTCACGCTGGATTTTATCGACGCTTCATCAAGGACTTTTCAAAGATTGCCCAGCCCATGTGTCGATTGCTTCAAAAGGAAGTAGACTTCATCTTTAGTGACAGCTGCAAGGCCGCATTTGACACTCTCAAGGCCAAGCTCATTTCTGCTCCCATCATTCGAGCCCCTGATTGGACGATTCCCTTCGAGATAATGTGTGATGCCAGCAATACAGCCCTCGGCGCCGTCTTGGGTCAGAAAAAGGAGAAGGAAACTTATGTGATTTACTATGCATCGAAGCTGCTAGACCCCGCCCAACAAAACTACACCACGACTGAAAAAGAGTTGCTGGCAGTCGTCTATGCCCTCGACAAATTCAGGCAGTACCTTCTAGGCACGCATGTCATAATCTATACGGACCACTCAGCCCTGAGGTGTTTGTTAACAAAGACCGATGCGAAGCCTCGACTCATCCGCTGGATCTTGCTACTTCAAGAGTTCAACCTCCGGATCAAAGATAAGAAAGGCTCAGAAAACTCTGTGGCGGATCATTTGAGCCGACTTCAAGACCAACATGATGACTCTTTGGTACCCATTCGAGACAATTTTCCTGATGAACGACTATGTCTAGCTCACGCTATTCAATTCCCATGGTTCTCGGATATAGCTAACTTTTGTGCTACGGGTTCTTATCCTGCCGAGGCCTCGACGTCTGAACGCAACAGGATCAGGAGACAATCTAGGTACTACGTCTGGGACAGTCCTTACTTGTGGAAGCATTGTGCGGATCAGATCATCAGACGATGCGTGACTATGGACGAGGTGCCCTCGATCCTCAAGTTTTGTCACTCGACGACTGAAGGAGGCCATTTCGCATCTAAAAAGACTGCCTTGAAAGTCTTGGAGGCAGACCTATTCTGGCCATCTATCTTTAAGGACTCTTATCTGTTTTGTGCATCTTGCCCTCGATGTCAAGCAACGGGGAATATAGGCGCCAGGAACCAGATGCCCTTGACGGGTATTATCTCTTGTGAAATCTTCGATATATGGGGCATTGACTTCATGGGCCCGTTTCCAAGCTCATTTGGACACACCTACATTCTCCTTGCCGTCGATTATGTCTCGAAATGGATCGAGGCCAAGGCCACCAAAACAGACGACTCAAAGGTGGTAGCCAACTTCTTGCGGACCAACATCTTCAATCGGTTTGGGACTCCTCGAGCCTTGATCAGCGATCGAGGGACACACTTTTGCAATCGAGTCATCTCCTCCCTGCTCAACAAGTATGGGGTGACTCATAGGGTGTCCACGGCCTACCACCCTCAGACAAATGGGCAGGCTGAAGTGTCAAACAGGGAAATCAAGGCCATCCTCGAAAAAACAGTCAACCAATCGAGGAAAGACTGGAGCTTAAAGCTGGACGATGCCCTATGGGCATATCGAACTGCATTCAAGACCCCGATTGGCATGACTCCATACCGTCTCGTTTATGGCAAGCCATGCCACCTTCCAGTCGAGATTGAGCACAAAGCACTATGGGCAATCAGAAAGGTCAACATGGACGTGAACGATAGTGGACAACATCGCCGCCTACAGATTCAAGAGCTGGAAGAGCTCAGGGATGATGCTTATGAGAATTCTCTGATCTACAAGAACAAAACAAAAGCCCACCATGATAAGCATATCTCTCCTAAGAACTTTTCTGTTGGCCAAAAAGTTTTATTGTACAACTCCCGTCTTCGAATATTTTCAGGAAAACTCAAGTCAAAATGGTCGGGGCCCTACATCGTCGCTGCCACTCATGATCATGGAGCCATCGAGATCTCGACGCTAGATGGAGGAGAACCTTTCAAGGTCAATGGTCACAGGGTAAAGCCATTCTATGAGGGATTCAAGCCCTCAATTACAGAAGAAATGGAGGTGGCACCTCCACCCGACCAACTCTAGGCATCAGAAAAGCGTCGAGGCCTCGACGTTAAACGAGGCCACGATCGTGGAGAATGCCACGAGTCGTTGAAATACCCTTCACTCTTCTCTCTTTTGTCTCTTTTTCGTACCCTTTCTATTATTTAAATATTGCATGCCTTTTTAATTCATTTCGTAAATTATTGCATGCATTGTTAATATTTAATTATTGCATGTCTTTTTATTAATTACTGCATCCCTCCCTCCATTTCGTTTTCCTTTTGCCGCCTCCCATGTCTTTATCCCTTTTATATTGCATTTCATCATTTAATTATTGCATGTGTCCTTTTTATTATTTAAAGCATTGCATGCTCATTTATTATTTAAACATTGCATACTTTTTTTCCGATTCACCAAGTCAAATTTATTTTCCCCCTTTTTTGTTTATTTTTTTCCCGCTTCCCCCTTTCCCCCTCTCTTTTTTGATTTTTTCTGATTTTTGCAGGTTGGGATCCGCGTCCAACCAGAGAGCGCCACGTGGCAGCCGTCCTCCATCATCCTATCGTAATCCCAGCTCAACCACTCCCCTTGCGCCACGTGTCGCGCAATCCGGCCTCCCAACCAGCGCGCGCCACGCGTCCTCTGCCTCACCCATCCGCGCCTTATCCGAAATCCACAGCGCGGCCAACCAGCGCGCGGCACGCGGCATGCAATCCGCGCAGCTTCTCACAGCGCGCCACGCATCATTCAACGCGTCATCGCCAGGGTCAACGCGCAATCCCAGCACGCCCACTCACCGCGTGACACGTGTCCGCGAAATCCTATCCGCGGTAGCCAGCCAGCCAGCGCCACGCGGCAGCACCCCAACGCGCCACACGTCTCTTCCCCCTCGCGCCACGTCAGCGGACTTTTTCAGAAAATCAAAAAGGTCCCCCACCACTCCGTCACTTTCACAAAATACCCTTCTTTTTCCCTATTCACCGTCCCCCCAACTCCAAAACGACAACAACAACAAAACAAACACTTTTCCCACCCCTTTCAACCAACATCATCTTCTCCAACCACCATCTTCTCAAACCCACCACCCATTCCGGCCATGGTGAAGCAAGTGGCCCACAAGCGCCCCTTAGGAACGCGACCGCCGGCCATACAGCACTCACCGGAGCCCTCTGATTCTTCATCTTCTCAACCCGCCCCCACCATCAAAAAACCCATTAAACCACCGCCGGCCACCGCCAAACCAGTGTCGAAAATGAAGATCAAGCCAGCCCCAAAAACTCTTAAGGAGCTCACGGTGGAGGAAGTTTTGGGAGAGATTTTGGTGTCCGACGACGAAGAGCAAAATTCCGGCAGTCAGGAAGAGTTTCAAGAAGATGAAAAGGGTGGGGAAGAAGAAGTTGAGGAGAGTATGGAAGAAGAAGCAGAACGTGTCAAGGCTACTCCAGCCAAGGGGAAGGAAGCAAGCAAACAAAAATCTAAGGTCAACATTCCGGCCACCATGAAGAGGAAGCCCACTGTGGAAGAAAAAGGAAAGGCTCAGGCGACCACTTCTAAGAAGCAGCGTGTTACAGAACCAGCAGTTATCGTGGGTAAGACAACCAAATCATCATCGGGACCCCAATCCGCTGCCAAGCCCCAGGTGCTCTCTAACCTTTCCTCTCTCAATGGATGGTTAGTTTTTAATGATAAAAACTCTCGTGATAACCTGAAAAAATTTCTTGGTAAAGGCATAAGCCCCTGTGCACGTCTCGATTTTGAGTTCTTGGATAAAATGGGTGTCGGGTCTCGATGTCGAGAGCTCATCAGGAATATTGGGTGGGAATCTCTTTTCTACCTACAATACCCGACGTATCTCGAGCTCTCACTCGAATTTTTTACATCATTTTGGGTTGCCACTGACCATTTTAAGCCTAAGGGAAAATCAGGGCCTAACTTGTCTACACCTGATGTCATTAATTTCTGTTTGATGAACAAGTGGATTGAGTTATCTTTGAATGATTTTAATGCCTTGCTTCAGCTTGATAGTGATGATGAGACAGATCAGCCTGTTTCTAACCATGCCTTGACAGTTATTCCCCCTGTGTTCAATGCGGAAGAAGCATTTCGAGAGCTGACCGGCACCCCTGATGCCAAGTTCCAGCCTCGATATGCGAAGGAGCATGCGCTTGCGGACCCATCTCTACGTATTCTGCATCGTTATCTTGCCATCACCCTCGCGGGTCGTTCTGGTACAGCCGGCCAGTTAATGATGCAGGACTTGTTTCTCTTATGGTGCATGGTCCACAAGCGCAAGGTAAATCTGGGGTATTGGGTTGTCTCTTCCCTTTTGACTGTGCAGAACTCTAATCGAGCCCCAATCCTCGGATCACTTATCACTTTGATTGCTACTAACCGTTATGGCCTTGATTTTTCATCTTGTGGTCTTTTCTCTCCTCCATCCTTTAAAGATTTGGACCCCAGAGCACTAGATGCGATGGGGCTTTTGTGTATCTCACAGGGGGTGTTGAGTTTTAGTACAGGTCTAACGCTACAGAAGGATCAAGTTTTCAACACAAAGAATGGTCGTGACTTCGACTACCCCGACCTGTCGAGGCCTCGACCATCCTCTCGCCAAGAGCAGCCCAGCAAGCCCACCCCAGCCAAGTCTGTTCCTCTCAAGCAAGCCCCCGAAGCTTCAACTTCAGCCCCCACTGCTACCACCAGTGGCCCATCTCTTGTCCATGATCCAGCCCTCGAACGCCTCCTCTTGGCCATCCTAAAAGAAATTCAGGCCTTGACAGCCGAAGTGGCCCGACGCACCCTCCCTTCCTCTTGACCCCCCCCCCCCCCCCCCCAACAAAAAACAGTTTCTTTTTCCATTTTGTCTATGTACTCTTTTCTTTTAGTTTGAACTCCTTTTACCTTTCTTTTGTGTGCCCCCTCCTCGCATTGAGGACAATGCGAAGCCTAAGTGTGGGGAGGGTTGTAATTGTGACTGCTTGACTGCATGTTTTATTTTTCGCTTCTTGCATGTTTGCTTATTTTGTGAAATATTTGCGGATTTTTACTCTCGATTTTCTCTAAGTTTTTGCATGACCTCGCTGCCCTGTTTTGAAACCCCATTTGCATGAGCACATGTCTTGAGCACTGATTTTCCATGATTAGACCAATCTTTTGAAGCATGTTGTCTGCCTGTTGCCCCTTATGTCTACATCGAGGCCTGGATACTAGTAGTCACATCTAGCACCTTGTGAACACATTGAGCCTCCATGACCATATCTTTTTTATGAGTGAATGCATAGCTAGGCACTTGCTAGGTTTGCATGATATCCCTGGGTGTAGGCACCATTAGACTTGGGAAAGCAGCGATATGACAAAAGCCTTTGCATCATTTTATTTTCTCTTTATTTCTCTCTTCTTTGTTTTCTTTTCCTCCATCATGACCTCGACATCCTTTGTTCTCTTCTAACCATTTGAGCCATTTTCTTGATCTTTCCTTGGCAGGTGAGTAGCACTTTTCAAAAGAACAGCAAGGGCTAGGTGCGAAAGATCAAGTGGGGGAGAGACCAAGATCGAGGGCAAACCAGTAAATCGAGACTGCTTCCTCTCCACAGCATAACACAAGTGTGGGGAAGCAGAATCAAAATATTAAGCCCTCGACCCTAATCAAGGTCAAATCATTGAGACCTCGACGCTGATCACTCAAAGTAAGAAAGAGGCAAGGGTCCCTAGCTGCAGCCCCTAGAGTGTATAAAGGCAAGCTAAATTTTCAAGGTCTGTGTCTGCAAAAAAAAAAAAAAAAAAAAAAAAAAAAAAAAAAAAAAAAAAGAAAAAGAAAAAAAATATTCAAATAAAAGCAGACCACACACAAAAGCAGCCAATATCACAAGTATGGAGCCCTCGACACAGAATGCAGATCGAGACCTCCCTCACTGAAGAATGAAGAAATTATCATCAAGCCCTCGCTGTTGCATCCTCTCCAGCAAGTGCTTACTCACCGCCTCTCCTTTTTACGGCCAAGGAATCCCTCAAACCAGTTGGTTCTCTTCTCCATCTTCTTTTTGTTTCTTTTCCTTTTCCTTTTATTTTCTCTTTCATCATCTCTTCTCCATTTCTCTAAACCCAACTCTTCCTCTCTTTTTCATGATGCAAAGTTACTTTTCGATTGTTAGATTGCCCAAGCATGTGGATTAATGTACTCGGATTGATATGCAAACTCTGTTTTGTGCTATGTTATTTGCATCTTGAGTGACTAAACACATAACCTTGTTTGTGAGTGAGAGCGCAAACACATATCTAGTGAGGATTGCTTGTGGCCAGACTTGATGTGGAAAAGTTCTACCTTTGGGGTCGTTATCCCTCTGGTTTAATGCAGGTGTGCATCTAGGCAGGAAGCATCTTATCGAGACCTCGACAATTGATTGGTTTGATCATTCCAGTGCTTTGGTCGATTGTGTTTATGTTTTGGGGGCTGTTTTAAATTTTGTGAATGCTCGAGGGCGAGCATTGGGCAGTGTGGGGATATTTGATAGCATGTATTTTATGCATGTTTTTCCTTCTATTTTTGCCTTGATTTAGGCCTTGATACTACTAATCCACTCGTGTTTCCATCTTTTTCACAGATCAAGGCCAAGAAGGAGAAATGTGCGAAAAGACATGCTTTCTGGGTGATTTTCAAGGTTCAAGACCATCGTCGAGACCAAGGACCAATTTCCTCATCGAGGCCTATCATCGAGGCCTGTCATCGAGCCCTCGACGGATCAAGAGCCTTAAATCCACGTGTCCTCGCAGTTGTGCTTCCACGTGTCCCCTCGGACGTCCCCCAGAATATTCCCTCAGATGCGGATGTCTCCTAGAATATTCCCTCAGATGCTGGTCTCGCCCGAAAGGAATATTCCATAAAGATTCTTATCGAGACCCATTCCAGAACATTCCAGAACATTCCAGAACGTTCCAGAATGTGCCCAAAGATGCTGATCTGCCCTCGACATGTCATCGAGACCTCGACAATCTTATCGAGGCCTCGACAAGTACAAAACGCCAAGTCCACGTGGCTCCACTCCAATCACTCCACGTGTCCTCCCTGGTGCATGTCAGATGTTCTGCGAGGATCCCGAGGAATATTCCCCTTTTCTGCCATCGTGGGTCACCCCTTTTGCCAGAGCGTGGGCACCTTGTGTATACTTCCCCTTAGCTGGAATTTTTGTCCCTTAGTGGGTGGCTGGTGTATATATACAACCTTATGTGCTAGGGTTTCAGCACCTCTTTACACTTTAGATATTTTTACTCTTAAACTAATTTCAGTAGCTTTCTTCTAGTTTAGTAGTTTTGGGGCTTGTTCCTTCCTCTTCTCTCCATAGTTGCTGGATCCAAGCTTTGTAACAAGCACCATTAATCAAGTTTTATCCTTAACTCTTCCTTTATCTTTTATTATGTTATTTCCATCTTTTATTTGTTTATCTCTTAACATGAGTGGCTAAAACCCACGTTCTTGGTAAAGGTGTATCGAGGGTTGCTTGGGTAGATTCGAGGCCTGATTGCTCTTAACATGTTCTTTTTGTTATATCTGGTTGCTTGTCATTTTAATTCCATTTTTGCTTAGGGTGATTCGAGGCCTGATCAACTTTTAATCTTCCCTTTGTGATTATTGTCGTGACTCTGCAGTGATAACTAGCGTGAGACTGTTGGGTAGGTGTAGACAACTAGATTAGTGTTCTCGGGTAGATCTGGGTTCATTAGTCTAGGGCACGCAGCTGGTTAGGGTCCTGTCGTGATCCTGACAAATCGAGGCATCGCTCCCTAGATGTGTCTTTCTTGTTCTTTATCGATGCTCTGATATTCTGTCCGCTTTGTGCTAGTGACAAGCTGAAGTGAAAAAGGCTGTCTTTTGATGACAAGATAGGTGGCTGAGAGGATATCAAAGGATCGAGGCCACCTTATTAACAGTGAAAACGGGGGGTGGCTCCTTACGAAAGAAAGCAGGGGGTCTACGTGAAAACATGACCTCTATAGCACGTCTGTAACGTTAGAACGGAAAATCTTTGCGCTGATGACAATCGAGCCCTCGACGCAACCCAAGAAAGCCCTTTACCAAGTTCCCTTCTCCTTGACTTATTATCTTTGCTTATTAATCTAATTGTTTATTTTGCATTTTATTTTATCTCTGATCTTTATTATTATTATTTACTTATCGTGACCTCGATTGTCATTTTTTAGTAGTTAGAATTGTTAGCTCTGATCACTCTCTTGGTTAACTTGATTAACCTATAAACCCCCCCCCCCCCCCCTTTTGTTGTTGTGATTTTGTGCATTTTTACCTCTGTCATACAATCGAGGGCTTGATTTCAGTTCTCACAATCTCTGTGGTTCGACCCTGTTACCGCTTTACACAAATTAGTTTGTGCATCTAGGCCTCAGGAAATATATTATTTTTGACCCGTTTTGACGACGAGTCACCTACTCCATGACTCCAGCCACACGGAAGATATACACATCTACGCAGGAGAATATGGGAAATTTGGTTCCCAGCTCTTGATCCAACGTTGCCACATCCCAAAAATCGCATGCCACGTACAGAAATAGCAAGGAGTAACATTGCTAAACACCTTATTATTCCGTTGAAGCCAGATATGCCACAAAACTGCATAGATGAGCGTTTGCCACATCAAGTTAGCCTGTTTATTCCTCCAGTCAGCTAGCCCGCACCAGCTCCTCCATAGATCCTGAATCGTCCTCGGTTTGCACCAATTCACACCTGCCCACCTCAAGATGTCGCCCCAGATCAGACCCGTGGCTGGACAGTGCAAGAGCAGGTGGCTAGTACACTCCTCCGAGCCTAAACACTAGGCATAGAAGCTCTCCTCATCAGTGATAATATTGCGCCGCCTAAGGAAGTCCCTAGTAGTAATCCTATCCTGTAGAGCTAGCCACAGGAAGGCTTCAACTCGATGGGTGACCAACCGCTGCCAACAGGAGTTAAGAAGGTCATTCGTCTGCCCCCTGAAATTAGACTTCTCAATGTAAGACGTAATCGATTTGACAGTGAACTGATTCGAAGGTTCCAACGTCCAAGAAACGCTGTCCTTCCTCCTACTACCCGTCGGATTAGGGAGCAAAGCTAACATATCCTTTAATTCATCCTCTTCCCATTCAAATAAATCCCTGCGCCATTTCCACTCCCAAACCCATACCTCCTCTTGCCAATACCCAAAGTCTGAAATCTTACCTTCCTTCGAACCCAAAAGGTGATACAAGGGTTGGAATCTAAGCGCGAGAGGGGTCTGAATCGCCCAAGTATCCCACCAAAACATGAAAGTGGTTCCATCTCCTACTGATAGCCGAGTGTGCTCAGTCCACTGGTGGAATCGTTCACCCCCTCTCCCCAGATCGCTAAGATGTCCTTCCAAATCGGAGAGATGTTTCCTTGCTCCTGCAGCCACAAACTTCCCACACTAGAGCAATTAAATTGGCTATGAATGATGTCTATCCAAAGTTTATTCCCCCCTTTTAGAGCCCCCCAAATCCACTTGAAAATCAGCACATCGTTTCTCAAGCGTAGGTCTACCAAGCCTAACCCTCTCATCTCTTTTGGCCGAGTAACCAAATCCCATTTAACCTTGGCAAGACCGCTTCTACTATCCCCTCCACTCCACAAGAACGTTCGCATTACTTTCTCGCATTCTTGGGTGACCCCTCTCGGCATTTTAAAAATCGACATGTGGTAGATCGAAAGGCTTGCCAGCACAACTGTAATAAGCGTTATACGGCCTCCCAGGGAAAGCAGCGTTCCCTTCCACGTAGCGAGCTTCCCTCTCATCTTCCTAACTAAGTTCGTCCAATTCGACTTTCTCCGCGGATTCATGCCCACTGAAGATCCCAAATATTTAAAAGGGAGCGTCTCAAACCTGCAGCCTACACTGCGAGCCATACCTTCACGTAACAACCTGTAGATATTTATTCCAACCAAAGTGCTCTTGTGGTAGTTAACTTTCAGCCCTGAGAATGCATCGAACCATTGAAGAATCTCTTTGACATTTTGGACCTCTTCTTCATCATTGTTTGTGAAAATCAGCGTGTCGTCTGCAAATTGAAGATGAGTAGCATTCCAGCCCTCCGCTACACCTCCAATCCCACGAAGCAACCCCCGCTCATGCGCCCTATTAATCAAAAGGTGAAGGCCCTCCACTGCAATGTTAAATAAAAAGGAGACATAGAACACCCTTGGCGTAATCCTCTACTCACCCCGAACTCCGCTAACGGAGATCCATTTATCAAAACAGACACCCTGGCCGAGCTAAGGCATTAATGGATCCACCCAATCCATTTCTGGCTAAACCCCATAAGGTGCAAAACATCAAACAGATACGACCATTCGACAGAATCATAAGCCTTTTCAAAGTCTAACTTGAAAAGGAACCTCGACCATTTGTTCCTCTTTAGGGCGTGAACAACTTTATTAGCGGCCATAACATAGTCCAGCGTGTTTCTCCCCTTAATAAATCCATATTGAGATGGGCTGATCATCATAGATATAACTCTAGCCAGCTTATTCGCCAGAATTTTAGGGACCACTTTATAATAGCTACTAACTAGGCTGGTAGGTCGGAACTCAGAAAACCGTTTAGAAGCTTTGACTTTCGGGATAAAAGTAAGAAAAGAGGTATTGCCCCCCTTGGGAATCTTCCTGAGCGAAAGAATTGCACCACCAACTCACTGAAATCAGGGCCTATGAACTCCCAAGCCTTCTTAAGAAACCCCAATGACCACCCATCCGGACCAGGAGTCTTGTTCCCCCCACACCCATGCATCGCCTCTCTAATCTCATTAGCTGACACCTCCCTATCTAGATCCTCCACCTCTGCACCACTCAGCTTGTTGAAGCCCAAGTCAAACATACGCGGTCTATCCCAGTTAACTTCTTTGAAGAAATCCGCAAAGTAGTTGACCGCCGCTCCCTTAATCTCCTCCGGTTTGTCTAATCTATAGTTACCTTGAATAATTTCAGTAACATTACACCGCAACAACTCCAATTTTGCCGACAAGTGGAAGAACCTAGTATTCTTGTCACCTAGCGAGTCTCATCTTTGTCTGGATTTTTGTTGCCAAAGCCTATTCGTATGGCCTTGAGTCACCCATATCCCAGACTGCACTTCCTGAAATCTGAGACTTTCCTCCGCCGTAAGGATCCTCTCATGAGCCACCCTGTCCAACTAATCTAATTCACTAATGGGCGTCCGCAACTTAGTTTCAGTATAACCAAATTCATCTCAATTCCACCCTCGTAGTTAGGGGTGAACAAAACCCGGACCGGCCCGGCCCGATTTTTTTTTTTTTTGGCTCGGCACGGACCGGTAACCTCATTAACCTTCTTAAAGGGGAGAGGTTCGAATCCTCTTGGCTCCTACTTTCTATTTTCTTTCTTTTTCCTTCTAAACATGTAAAAAAAAAAAAAAAAAAAGAAGAAGAAAGAAGTCGGGTCAGGCCCGAAACCGGCCCGGCTCGACCCGCCAAAACTTGAACCGGCCAGGCCTGGCCCGTTATTGTCCGGGCCAATCCAAAGGGAAGCCCGAAAATTTCCGGGCCGGTCTGGGTCTAGGCCAAAACCCGGCCCAAACCGACCCGTGTACACCCCTACTCATAGTTTGGCTTTGAGAGCCCTCAATTTCTTGATCACCATGTGTAGGCCTGGAAAGTCTAAGCCCACTTCTGTCCAAAAGGATTTCACTATATCCTTAAACCCCGGAACATCCCGCCAAACCGCCAAGTCTCTAAACGGCTTTGGGCCCCAGTCCGGGGCTACGTGGCAGATCACCAGAGGCATGTGATCAGAACCATTCCTACCCAAGGAAGACAACCGCAGATTTGGCCATCTTATATCCCAACCTATTTGGACAAAAATCCGATCAATCCTACTCCTACTCACAGCGTTAGCCCACGTAAATCTCATGCCTAACAGATGAAGATCCCTGAGATGATTCCTATTTACCCAGCTTTGGAAATCCCGCATACCTCTTGTTTCTGTAGTTCCACGGGATTTGTTCGACAAATGCAGGATTTCATTGAAGTCACCTGCCACTAGGACCGGATCCATGCTGCTCCCAATCCTGTCACTTAACTGATCCCAGAGAGCCCCTCTACTCATAGCATCCGTATGCGCATAAACGTTTACCAAGACACACCTAAACTCCAACGCTTTAACACAACCCTTCAGCCAAATATACCTGTCTCTTGTGTGGACCCTATTCACCTCTATGATGTCCTGGTTACACATTGCCAGAAGCCCCCCTAAACCCCCGTTAGCTGGAGCAGTAGCCCATTTAACCCCTACGCCGTTCCACATTGTATTTACAATGAAATCTGAAATCTATTCCATTTTAGTTTCCTGTAGAAAAACTACCTCTAACTTCTCACATCTGATACACTGTTTTAAGAAGCGTCTTTTTGGCCCTCCATTTAGGCCTATGCTATTCCATGAAAACAACCTAACCATCACCCCTACTAAACTCGCGAGCAATACCCAACCTCTTAATTCTTATATTTACTTACTTCCACTTCATCTCTCTTTATCAAAGTTCCGAAAAGCCTCCTCCTGAACATAATTTGTAAGGGACAAAGCCAAACCAAGTTCCCACGTTGTCCCTGCCAGAATAGTCTTTTCGTTAGCCCTATTCATATTAATGATGTCCGCATCTTCTACTACTCCCACAACCGAGGATGATCCCTCACCCGAATGTTCTGTCTCCAGGCTGCCCTTACTACCCACAAGTCGTTTGGTCCTCCAAGTTGGTCGCCTGACTGTCACAAATGGTGTGCGGTCGTTTGTAATTCTCATCCTAACATCATCTACTGTCTCTTGTATCAGTTCATGGTCTGCTACTGTGGTTTCGCGCTTATGGTCTGTTTCATCATCCCCATGCTTCTCTTCTTCCTCATTATCCCCACTCTCATTTCCCGTGTTAATTCCACCATCCAGTCAAGGTTGGAGATAGCGTCTTGCATAGGTTCTTTATGGATCCAAATCCTATGCATCTTGTCTGCTAGGCGGACCTTGAGCTCTTTCTCAACCGTGGCTGTTTCTACAGAAATGAGCATTCTTGGCACATCCAGTCTTTTCCTTCGCGTAGTATTCTCATCTACTGCTATGGCCCAATCGCTCTCGAGATGGTTTTGAAGGAGTCCAGCCCCCACGCTTGCACAGGAAGCCCAATACATTGTATCCAACAGAGCCGCCCCCCATCCGAGGTAATATCCTTCCATGGCATCATCCTACTTAGGATCTCATCAACTGCTGTTTTCTCTTGTTTCAATGCGCTATTAAATTCCTCTATGTCTGGAAATTCAAGCAACACAAGTCCCCTACCCATTAGTTTGGTATCACAAATTAAGCCCGCTTCAGTCAACAATTCTTGAATTTCTGGTACTTCTTCTATCCTACGCATAAATCCTACTGCACTTCTGTTAAGCCATTCAATATTCTCTGCCGGAATAGATAGGTCAATCACGTTGACCTCAGGGTCAATCCTACTGTTATAAGCCTATTCTAATTTCTGTTTTAATGCAGGTGTATGGGTTTTAGATACCTGGGTTTCGGCCACCACCGTATCAGACAGTTTTGTTCCAACAGTCCTGTCCCAACCTTTTCCTCTCTTCGCCTCAGTTGGAATATGAGATCCCGATTGAGGTCACCTCCCAAATCGCTCCAAGCTGCACTGCAATGCCGATGCCCCAATATGTTGTTTCCCTAATGCCTCCACCATCTCAGTCGGATTGGTCACTCCTTCTAACCTAACAAAACCAAAACGATGTCCCGCTTTGTTGCGTCGACGCGGGATAAAGACATCACGTACCCATAAGAAGTGAGGTAGTCTCCATCGTCGAACCAGTAAGTTTTCTAGGGTTTTGTGATCGACATGTTGAGGTAAATTCTCCAGGTAGAAGGTCGTGATTGGTTCTGCAAAGTCCCGTATCGAAGGTTAGAAGCGATGCATAATGGAGTGGTCCAGGTTTATTTTTACGCCAGCACAGTGGGTGTCTAGTATTTTGTTATCCCCGGCAGCAGTGGGCTGACCGGAGTGCACCTAGCCGTCCGCTGGAGCGGTCGCTAGGGTTTCTTTTTTGGACACTTCAAAAATGGCGTTTCCAGAATTTTTCTAATTTGTAGTGTTAATTTTGAAAAACTGAATAGTAATTGGAGAACTGGAAAATTTTCCATTTGGGAAAATGTTGATGTGAAACAGATTTTGGAAATATTTCCAATTTTTGAAAAATTTTCCAAAAATTAAACAACCCTTAAATGGCTTGTGCTTTTGAATTTAAACATGAATATGCTTATCATACTTATATTTGATCTTTAACAAACTTAAAATGGGCTACTATTTAGTTTATTAATCTTAACAAAAAAATAACATTAGCATTGTTTTTTAATTAAAATCAAATTGATTTAACAGTAGTAGTAGTTTTTTTTTCAAAAAAGTAAAAAAATAGTTGTTAGGAGAATACGATTTCGAGTTTTCTCAGGTTGGAAAATGAAGGCTGGAAAGCGGAAAACTTAGGCTGCGTTTCATAACGGAATTAATTCTGTTTGGAGTTATTTCTGTTTTCCAAATTTTTCCATCTGGAGTTATTTCCGGAATTATTTCTGTTTTCCAAAATTCTGTTTCACAGCTACAGTACATTTTCTGTTTTCCAGCCTTTATTTTCCAACCTTAGAAAACTCAAAATCGTATTCACCTAACAACTATTTCTTACTTTTTTGAAGAAAAAAAACTACTAC
The DNA here is from genome assembly GCA_963691705.1 of Viola odorata. Classification (NCBI taxonomy): domain Eukaryota; kingdom Viridiplantae; phylum Streptophyta; class Magnoliopsida; order Malpighiales; family Violaceae; genus Viola; species Viola odorata. The sequence continues at coordinate 13,732,170 of OY829540.1, read as the reverse complement.
TATTATTAAATCAATTTTATTTTCATTAAAAAACAATGCTAATGTTATTTTTTTGTTAAGATTAATAAACTAAATAGTAGCCCATTTTAAGTTTATTAAAAGTCAAATATAAGTATGGTAAACATATTCATGTTTAGATTCAAAAGCACAAGCCATTTAAGGTTTGTTTAATTTTTGGAAAATTTTTGGAAAATTTTCTAAAAATTGGAAATATTTCCAAAATCTGTTTCACAGCAACATTTTCCCAAATGGAAAATTTTCAGAAAATTTCCCAGTTCTCCAATTACTATTCAGTTTTCCAGAATTAACACTACAAATTTGGAAAATTCTGGAAACGCCGTTTTTGAAGTTTTCCAAAAAAAAAATTCAAATTTTTTTTTTATTTTTTTAGCTCAACCGATCCATATTGTTAACATAAAAAAGAAACAATGTTACTTTGGACATTTCTACCCTCATAATTTATAAATATGCTAAATCTATTCACGTTAAAGATCAAATATAAATATAATAATTCCGTTCATGAAAATAAAATACATGTCTTGAATTATTTGTTCATGACTTGAATACAACAAACTCGAAATCATATTCACCTAAAATCAAGTATAAATATAATAATTCCGTTTATGAAAATAAAATACATAAAAAATAGTCTTGAATTATTTGTTCATTACGTAAATACCACAAATATCAACATTCAAAACATACTTAATTTAAATTCTTACTTCTTCATATTCTAACAATTATTATAATGAGACCATAATTGATTTGCAATATCTTCTCTAACGCCATTCATTAGTTGCTGTTGGGACATATCCACTTGAATACCTTCTTGCGTCACATTAGCTTTGTTCTCGTATAAATTTTGCTGACCTTCTGTACCATATTCTGTGAATAGTTGATCAGCTCTATCTTCCATTCGAATAAAGTTGTGTAGTGTACAACAAGCTAGAGGTATTTGCCTCGGACGATGTAGAAGATAATTTGGAATGGACTTTAAGATTGGAAATCTAGCCTTCAGAACGCCAAAAGCTCTTTCAATCACATTTCTCAATGACGAATGTCGATAGTTAAACAATGCATATTTTCTTGTTATCCTTCCTCATCCACGAAAATAAGTGTAATTTTCTCGTTACATATAAGTGTAATTTTAATATGAGCTCATTTAATTGATTTTTTAAAATTAAAAGTGAATTCATATTTATTGAGGATTCTGAGCGAGTAAATTCGGACCTTAAATCGAACTTTTTCTTTATTTACTGATTACTATTTATTTATTTTCATTTTATTGCATATTTTAGTATTTTTGGTTCGGGATCTTATTCATTTCAAGTGAGATTCCTCGTGTTGAATCAATTTTATTTTAATTACTACTACTATTGTTAAATCAATTTTATTTTAATTAAAAAATAATGCTAATGTTATTTTTTTTGTTAAGATTAGTAAACTAAATAGTAGCACATTTTAAGTTTATTAAAGATCAAATATCAGTATGGTAAACATATTCATGTTTAAATTCAAAAGCACAAGCCATTTAAGGGTTGTTTAATTTTTGGAAAATTTTTCAAAAATTGGAAAATTTTCCAATTCTCCAATTACTATTCAGTTTTGGAAATAATTCCAAAATTAACACTACAAATACTCCAACTTTTGGAAACACCATATTTGATGTTTTCCAAAATTTTCTTCACTTTATTTCCAAAGTGGGGTCTACAGGTCAACTTTACTCTCTCTCATCATTTTTAATTTTTCTTTCATACAAAAACTCAATCTTCTTACTTAATACTTTGAACAAAATAAATTAAAAGTTACAAAAACATAATCTTCATCTCAAGATTAGTAATTATATATCCACTTTTCTTATTTTTCTTAATATTTTATAAATGGGTTTTAAACTTATTTAGAATTAATTTAGAATTTTTTTCCCGCCTAAAATACTCCCTTCAAACTAATATTTAAAAAATGGGTCTTATGACGTGGCGGGATGGGATTGGTTTTCCAAATGGAAAATTTTGGAATTAATTTCATTTGGAGAAAAATATTGTTGTGCAACAGATTTTGGAAATATATCCAGTTTTGGAAAATTTTCAGAAAATCCCCGTAACATGTTCCAGAATGGAATTTTCAAAAAATTCTCCGTAATTAAAAAACAATGAAAAAAAAGCTACTACTATTGTTAATTCAATTTTATTGTCAACTCATTTAATTGATTTTTTAAAATTAAAAGTAAATTCATATTTATTAATTTGCAAAATCAAAATGAGAAAAGTGACCGAACATTAGTTAGTTAAATCATAATTAATTAAACCATTGGTGCGCCACATACCATAAAATTTCTTATAAGACGGTTGGTTATTGAATTTTACTCGTATGGTTTTAATTAGGAGTATTAGTTAGTTCAATATCAATTATAAAGTATTTTTATTACAATTTGTATCAATCTACATATTAATCATCAAAATTACGAGGGTAGATATGTCTAAAATAACATTATTATTTTTAGATTAACAATATGAATTTATTGAACTAAAGTAATAAAAAAAAATTGGAAAATGTTTTCCAAATGGAAATATTTCCGAAAATTTGGAAAATGTTTTCCAAATGGAAATATTTCCAAAAATACTACAATTTATTTAATATTAGGAGTGAGTGAGTCCTATGTGTATCTATTAATTTTATTTTTTTAAAATGAAAATTTATTAAATATATTCGTTACATATAAGTGTAACTTTAATATGAGCTCATTTAATTGATTTTTTAAAATTAAAATTGAATTCATATTTATTAATCTGCAAAATCAAAATGAGAAAAGTGACCGAACATTAGTTAGTTAAATCATAATTAATTAAGCCATTGGTGCGCCACGTGCCATGAAATTTCTTATAATACGGTTGGTTATTGAATTTTACTCGTATGATTTTAATTAGGAGTATCAGTTAGTTAAATATCAATTATGAAGTATTTTTATTACAATTTGTATCAATCTACATATTAATTATCAAAATTACGAGGGTAGACATGTCTAAAATAACATATATATTTTATTTAGATTAACAATATGAAGTTATTGAACTAAAGTAATAAAAAAAAAATTTAAAAATTTGGAAAATGTTTTCCAAAATGGAAAATTTTGACTGTGAAACAGATTTTGGAAATAATTCCAGTTTTGGAAAATTTTCAGAAAATTCTCCGTAACTAAACAGCACCTTACTGTAGCTGTGAAACAGAATTTTAGAAAACAGAAATAATTCTACAAATATCTCCAGATGGAAAATTTTGAAAAACAGAAATATTTCTAAAAAGAATTATTTTCGTTATGAAACACAACGTAAGTGTATATATTATGAGTGCTAATTATATATTTTGCAAGAATATAAGGACACGTCAAGTAAAAAAACCGTGTATATTGGGGTTGATTAGTTGTTGTATGGCTAATATGATTACATCAGCCCATTGTATTCCTCATCTGTTCTGATAAATAAAAATCTAGCTGATATAAAAAAGAAGTTAATAACAACAATTGAGGAAGGAAAAATAGAAGTCTTTACCCAATAGTGCTTACCAAAACATTCTTTGACCTCAAAGGTTTTACACGTCACGTATAGAACTTAGTGGCAATAGTGCTCCTCACGTACTTCCTCCTTTGGAGACTATAAAACAATTGAAAGATATAGAAAAAAAGCATAACCAATATTACAATCAGAATTCCATCATGAAGCTGTATCTTCTTCTCACCATCTTTGTCTTCCTTGGGCAGTTGAATTTGTTAATGGTGTCGGCCATATTACCTCTTAAAGGTGTGACAAGTTCAGCTGCTAAGTCCCTTATAGTTCCAAACATTCTGCCTCCTCAACTCTTTCTGTCCAACACTTACTACCACAACACATGCCCAGATGCTGAAGGAATCATCCAGAGAAATGTCAAGGCCTGGCTCCAAAAGGATCGAACATTGGCGGCTAGCATTATTCGCTTGCATTTCCATGATTGCGCTGTCAGGGTAACGAATTTAATAATTAATGTCATCTCTAATTCAATTAATTAGAGCTTGTTTTTCATATATGTGGTTGAGCAGATCAACGCTCTTATCTTTTAAGGAAGAGTTCGCTGGCTAGATCACAAATTGTGTTTCAAATAACTACCCATAATTTTATTGAATGATTGCATCTAAAATCGTATATAATGCAGGGTTGTGATGGATCCATTTTGTTGAAATACAAAGAAAGTGAAAGGAGCGCGTTGGCTAGCAAAACCTTGAGAGGTTTCGAATTAATAAACTATATTAAAGCTGAACTTGAGAGAAAATGTCCAAGAACCGTCTCTTGTGCAGACATTCTTACAGCTGCTGCAAGAGATGCCACTCTCGTCGTGGGTGGTCCGTTCTGGGAAGTCCCGTTCGGGCGAAAAGACGGAAGAATTTCTATTGCCAGAGAGGCTGACATGGTTCCTCAAGGCCATGAGAATGTGACGGCATTGATTGACTTTTTTATGAAAAGAGGGCTCACCATTCTTGACTTGGTAGTCCTGTCAGGTGCGCACACAATCGGTAGGAGCAGTTGCTATTCAATCCTAAAACGAATCGGAAACCCTCCTGATCGCACCCTCGACGCTAATTACCTGAAAATTTTGACGCGATCGTGTAGACAAGGTTCGAACCTTGTCTACTTAGATTACACAACTCCAACAAGTTTCGATAATGAGTACTTCAAGAATCTTGGAAAGAAGAAAGGGTTACTGACAACGGATCAAGAACTGCTTCTGGATCCAAGAACGTCATCTTTTGTTTCAGCCTTTGCAACTCAGTCTGAACTTTTTATCAACCAATTTGCAGTTTCCATGATAAACCTCGGAAACATTATAGTCCCAACTAGTCCGACAAACACTGAAATCAGATTGAAGTGTGATTTTGTTAATCCCAGCTCCTACAAGCCTTGACGTGTGTGCCTACGTGCTTTTGTTGTGATCCATTCCGTCTTAATGCACTATTCTTGCCGTAATTGAGATTGTGAGTTTCATTTCTACACTACAAATTTATTTATTTTCTATCTTTATCATTATTATGAAAATGCTTGCTTTTATCAATAATATGTCATCACATCTCTTTACATTAATATCATCGAAAATTTTAGCATTTATATATAAATGTATTTTCAATTTTTGAATTCAAAGAAATTAATCAAATAATCATCTTAAATATTGTTTGGAATTATTTGGCTTCTTTATCTCATCGAATAGATAAAATCAACAATGTATACTTCTATTTTGATCTGGGCTTGTTAACAGTCTTGGGCTTGAAAGATCCACCACGTGCGTCTAAAATAACCAAGGCCCAATGAGTTCAAAACCTACAGCCCAGACCCAAATAAGGTGGCACATGGCATAGAAAGGTTGAAAGCCTTCTAAATCGAATGCTATCTCGCGAGAAGAGCAAAATAAAGGATCCTTCGAGATTCATGGAGTGCGAATCATGTAAATTCAATCGAGATCATAAGAGGGGTCTCCAGAACGCAGAAAGTCAAGCGGATGACCTAACGTCCTATTTGGCAGGCCACCATTGGACGTCTAACGTTGTAGGTGTACTATTGGGACGACGTCATTTTTTAGGAAATGACTGATCTAAATACCTTCAATCATTGCACACAAAAACACAGATGCACCGTTGATCATTTTCTAAAAATCCGGCTGTTTTAATTTTTTCTTAAATATGATCAGTCATATATTAGAGGAATCTAAATCGTTCAATAAAATTGGACGAATGAGATTAAAACTTCAAATCATTAATGAGTTGAGCAGTCAAAATTAAAGAAGTAGTCAACTCATTAATTACTTGAATTTTTAATCTCATCTGTCTAATTTTATTAAACGGTTCAGATTTCTCTAATATAACTGTTATGTTCAAGAGAAAATTAGAGAAGCTCAATCCACTTTTCAACATTAATTATCGTTTACCCTTCACATCATACACGAACTGATTTAAGCGTTAGAGTATTTACTCTATGAGAAATACTAGAGGGTTTTGAAGACCCGATCACCCAGCCCATGCCGTTCCTTCTGGGTTGTGGATCAATCGAGCGAGATTCGGAAACAAACAAGAGGAGTTTGACCCATTCATCCTACCCCAATCCTAAACATTACCACTATATATATGAATTGCTCACATATTCTTCTAATTATTGGTACCTACCAGATAAATTTGGAAGATCATTAGGGGCATAATTTTATATATAATTATAATTAATCAAATATTACAAAGCTCAAGTGTCCATTACCCATAATGAAGTTCTAGTATATGCATGTACCATAATATCCGATTGGGCGGAATAGTAGAATTAGAGATTAATACAAACGAAGAAATATGGGCTCATATATAGCTGTGAATTGGAATTTAAAAACAATTCTAAAAAATGTGTGCTACCCTGAATTTTTCTCGTCTTTCCTTAATAACAAGAAACGAAAAACGTCATTTAAAGTTTCATTAGTAATTTACTTGTGTAGCGGAAGATCTAATAATTTCTAAATTCTTATGTAAGATGTGAATTTGGAAGGTGTGAACATGCCATCTAGAATCCCAAAAAAGTGATGTCTTTGAATCAATTGGGAGTGAGACTTGCTCTCGTCAACCTAGTTCACAACTCTAGTTCATGAAACGCTTTTAACAAGGGAAAAGAAAAGATAAGTATCCACTCTAGTTTATTTTGAAAATAAATAAATAAAAACTATTAAAAACCATATTTTATAATTTTTTTTATAAAAAATTCTAACAAATTAGAACTCGAAAACATAATAAGAATGACTCAATATAAAAAAATTTAATATTGAAGGACTAGTTTATGAACTAAGAATTTTAAATTTAAGATATGACCGAATAAGAAAAGTGTTAAGCACCTTATCTGTTATGGGCATGAGATATTCAATTAATCATTCTGAATCAAACTTGTTTTAAGGTGAGAAAAAGCAATGAAAATTTATGATGAGATGAATAATAGATTTCTAAAGAAACTTGAATTTGACTATGGAAAAAGCATTTGAATATGAAAAAAAGATGAAATGAGCATATCATAATAAGTAATAAACACAGAAAGATTGTATCAAGATCATTCTAAGAATAATGCAAACAATGTGCAATATGAATAAATAAAAATAGTCATGTTGAATAAGCTTATGATTTATAACATCTGCAAGACTAAAAGAGTTTGATTCATGTAAATGACTCCTCAAGATAAGTTTCTAGTCACCAACTAAAATGAAATCATCCAAATTTTGATCAACGACTTACCCACCTTTATATACTCAAATGGAATCATCTTATTTGAAGTACTTGTCGAAGTGGAACTAGCAATCGACCAAGCCCAACTTGAATGAGATCAATTATTTAAGTAATTCAGAATCATCCAAGCTATTCTACCAAATTCAGACCGAACGAATGAGTAAAATTTGGGTAGATCATGATCTACCTACATCATGATGTAGGATGATGACACGTGTCCAAAAGTGTCAAGAATAGTGGCATTCTAACACTATTTGAGGCACGTGTCATCATCCTAGATCATTATGTAGGTAGATCATGATTTACCCAAGTTTTTTCCCCGAACGAATCTATCAATGAGTTGACCACTTTGCTTAGAACAACTTAGACAATAAGTTAGCTCGAGAATCCTTACACTAATTTTTTTTCTACATAACTCAATTTTAGAGGCATCATGCCATCTAATTATCCATGTATGCTAGACGTGCTAGCCTCAAGTTACACACACATTTTGGTTCTTCGCTGCAAGCGCGCCACTTTGAAAAGTAGGATCATATAAATGCAATTACAACTTCAGCATATAGAGAGACAAAAAACAAAAACAAGGGGGAATGATGTAAACCAATTATATATAGCAAATTCTTTGAATTTGTGCTAGAAAGAGATGCAGTAAACTAATGAGAGAGAAATAAAGAGCTTTGTCTCTATTCTTTTTCCTATAAGTCCCTAATTGTATGAACATTAATCTTATCACAAAAAATCGTTTTAATACAATAAATTGATGTAAAACATGATAGCATAAATTTAATTAGACTATTCTTAAAAGACATTTATTACTCATTAGTCTATCAATTAGTTATTTGAATTTTTAACAAGTGGTCAACTTATTAATTATTTGAATTTTTAATCTCATCCGTCCAATTTTATTTTAGCTATGTTCAAAAGAAAATTAGAGGAGCTCAATCCGTGTCTAAACTTTAAAGTATTAAATTATTGGTAAAATGACATTAGCTAAACATTAAATATTAAATATATTAAATAATTCAGAAATTTTGGTTTATCATATTTTATAATAATTCATTGAACCGAATCTGAAATATTTTAAGTTCGAATTAATTCAGATAATTTTCAAACAGAAAAGGAAAAAAAATGATTTGAAATTCGATTATCTACAAGAAAAAGTCCCTTCAAAAAAAAAAAAATCTACAAGAAAAAGTAATTTACATGGTAGAAAAATGTTATAATTAATTATAATATACAAATATTTTAAGTAATAATTAAATAGGCCGACAGGGAAGCCTTAGCCCACCCGGAGTAGCAATGATCTGTCAAAATTAATTTAAGGTAAGTCGGGAAGAGGAAAAGGAATTTGGGTTCATCTTTCGTCAAACCAATCCCTTTCTGACATTTCTCCGATCCCAACATCTACACCGCAGATGGCGAAGAAAGCAGTACTGATCGGATGCAACTACCCTGGAACCAAGGCGGAGCTGAAGGGCTGCATCAACGACGTGCGGCGGATGCACCGCTGTCTCGTCGATCGCTATGGTTTCTCTGAGGACGACATCACTGTCCTGATCGACACCGATGATTCCTATACCCAGCCTACTGGTAAGAACATCCGCAACACCATCAACAGTCTCTTGCGCTCCGCAGATCCTGGAGATGTTCTGTTTGTGCACTACAGTGGACACGGGACGAGGCTGCCCGCTGAGACTGGAGAAGACGATGATACTGGCTATGATGAGTGCATTGTCCCCTGTGACATGAACCTTATTACTGGTATACTCTCTTTTTCTCTTTTAGCTCCATTGACTTTTTGATCTTTTTAATTTATTTTATGGATTGATTTGTCGTGGGTTATTATTGTTGATTACAACGATGATGATGATGAATTGATGTGGGTTTTGGATTTTTTCTGAGCCTGATTTCTTCTCAACTAAACATCTCCCTGTCCGTTAGCCCCAGAAAATGTAAAAGGAGAGGAGAAATAGACCTTTATGATCAATTCAGTTTTCTGATTTACTTTGTTTTCTTGAAATGGCCTTTTCGCATTACTTGGTTTGTAGATTGATATATACTGCTGAATTTTATCATACTTGGGAGCTTTACTAGGTGATCAATCTGTCTGTTCGAGTAGTCCATGAATTGTCGGAAAAAGAGTCCCATAGAGTAGGTCTATTGGGGTGTAGCATGATCAATTAAATTGCTTGTTCATGCTAACGAATGGAAACTGGTTGCAGAGTCGGAATTATCTTTCATTCTGTTTGACTGTTAAGTTTCTCCAACACTATATTGGGTACAGAGCCCCATAAGTGTTATAGATATTTCTTGTCAGCTTAATCCAGTAAGCTTCTTCAGAGATGTGTTAGCGTATGAGTGAAATTTTTGATGCACTTTGTCTATCCCCGTCCCCATTTTCATCGGGGATGACTACTGATTAACTGCTTGCTAACTATTACCTTTTGGTATGTTCTGGGCAGATGATGATTTCAGAGATTTTGTGGATCAAGTACCAGAAGGTTGCCGTCTGACAATCGTCTCTGATTCTTGCCATAGTGGTGGCCTCATTGATGAGGCTAAGGAGCAAATAGGGGAGAGCACAAAGCCTCAAGAAGAGGAATCGGACTCCGGATTCGGATTCAAAGGTTTTTTGCGCAGTGCCGCAAAAGATGCATTTGAATCTCGTGGAATTCACCTCCCTTCTGGATTGCTTCACCGCCAGCATCAAAGAGATGATGATGAAGGTTTCGATGACAAAACGGTGGAGCCAGAGTATGGTGATCGTGGTTATGTGAAAAGTAGATCCTTACCTCTCTCAACTTTTATTGAAATGCTCAAACAAAAGACTGGTAAAGATGACATTGATGTTGGCAAGGTGAGGCCAACGCTCTATGACACATTTGGAGAAGATGCAAGTCCTAAGGTGAAGAAGTTCATGAAGGTTATCCTGAATAAACTCCAACAAGGTGGTGGGGGAAGTGAAGGAGGTGGGTTCTTGGGAATGGTTGGTAGTCTAGCTCAGGAATTTCTGAAACAAAAGCTGGAGAATGATGAGGGGTATGCACAGTCTGCTGTGAACACGGAGGTGGGTGACAAGCATGAGGCATATGCTGGAGCAACTAAGCGTGCACTACCAGATAGCGGGATTTTGATCAGTGGCTGCCAAACTGACCAAACATCTGCTGATGCCAGTCCTGCTGGAAATGCTGCTGAAGCTTATGGAGCTCTCAGCAATGCTATCCAAGCTATACTTGCAGAATCAGATGGCGATATTAGTAACCGAGAGCTTGTTTTAAAGGCTAGGAAGAAGCTGAAGAGTCAGGGTTTCAGTCAGAGACCCGGGCTGTATTGTAGTGACGATCATGCTGATGCTTCTTTCGTGTGTTGATCGAGATGGATTCTTCACATGCTGAGTGAAGTTATGGTTTCGGTATCTCCTTCTCCCATCTATTAAACTTACGAGTGTCGTGGTTGTGCTTATACTTCTATGGATTGGACCACCCTTTCTACAACTCTCTTAAATTTACAATGGTTTTCTTTCAAATTTATAATTGGTTGTTATTTTGCATCAAAACGAGGTTTATGTTTTCTTTTGTACTTGTGAAAAATGTGTAGATCTGGTGATCATGATATGTAACTTTGGAGCTCGTTTTCAAATAAAGTTTTTTTTTTCTCATTCTAGAGTGATGGGAAAGAAGATGAAGTATTCTGAAGTAAGGAGGAGGAGTTCACTTTCTGGATGTGAGTTGACTCTGTTTGGCGTTCCGGTTCTAGTTGAAAAAGTTCTGTGGGAAAAAGTTCTGTGTGAAAATGACTTCTGGAAAAATGAGTATGTTGTTTGGTAAATATTTGTTAAAAGTTCTGTGGGGAAACCAAAAGTTGTTTTTGGTGTTTGGTAAAAACTGGTTTAAAACTATGGTTGGAATGTAAAATGACCATAAAGGACATAATTCATTTAAAGTGTTAGAATTAATTTTTTTAGTACCTTTATATATGTTTTTAATCAATTTATTTATAATTTAACATCTACCACTTAATATTTATCTAATATCATAAATTAAATTAAACTTATTAATACCATAAAAAATATAAGTTATTAATATCATGGTTAAAAGCATTATATTAAAATTTTTGCAAACTCTATATAGATATTTTTAATCAATATATTTCTGTAAACAAATAATTAATATTTTATTTATAATAAGAAATTATGCTACAATTTTTTTCCAATAACACTTTTTTTTTAGTATCTATATAGATATTTTAAATCAATCTATTTCTAAATAAATAATTAACATTTTATTTATAACAATATTAAAAATGAAATAGTTTGCAAACCATAGAGTTTATATTGAAATCAATTAACCACTAAACTAATCAAAATGAAATTAATTGAAATTAATACATTGTTGTTTTTAAGCCATACCTAACGAATAATGTATTAATTTTAATTAATTTCAAACTTTTTAATTATAAGTATTATACCTACCAATTATTTTGTTCAAAACGAATTTTAGTTGAACTTTATTAAATTTAATCGAACTCTTTAATAGTACCAAACATGCTCTTAAGTATTTAGGTTTTAAATTCATACGTTTCCTTTTTTATTATGGTAATTATTACTCCTGTATATACTGTTACAATCTTCCAAGCGATCCACTACATAGGAAAAAGGAGGAAAATGGCATCCAAGCCGAGAAATTGATACACTACCTCCTTTTTGCTCTCATCTAATTACTAGGAAACTATAGAATCTCATCTAATTCATTATCACTAAAAGAATTCAAGCTTTCTCCAGTCCTGTTGTATATCCTCAGTATATATTAGCTTGGCCTTCAGCTATTTAAGTGAGGTGGTACTCCTCTGCCTCATCCATTTCGTAGCTGACCACTTCTCCCCAGACAGAACCTCACATCCGCCTACAAGAAATCACGTAAGGTCAGCCATCGCATCAAATTTCCATCACGACAGACAAGCTTACTCATGGCATAAAATGCGATAGAAACATCAAGATTTAAAAAGCAGAAGTCGAATAACTCACAGTATCAGAAAAATAGTCATGATGGGGCTTGTAAAACTGATCCTTCTCATACCTGTACTGCTGCTGATGTTAGCCTTGATACCAGAAAATATTAGTTTTCCCCTTTTATGAACAAACTTCAGGAGTACATAAGTTAGATGCACACCTTAATACTTGTAGAGAAAAATTCAGGTGACATGGAGAGGAAAAACAGAGTATGAAAGTAAAAAAAACCATAATCTTCAGCTACTTCACCAATTCAATCAAAATAAATTCCATACAACTTCCAGTGAAACAGACAGAACTAACCAGGAACTAACCACAAGAGGTCTATTGCTGTCAAGCTTATATTCAACTGTCTTCTAAGCACTGTACGCTCCCGTAACATCTACACATCTGCAATCAACAAACAAAAGGAGATTAGAAAGTAATCAACTGGCAAGCATTACAGGTGGTAAACATAGTTGTGCATCTTTCTGTTTGTAATAACTATTTATATTCGTGTTAAATTGCATGAATTCTCAGCATCAGGGTCTATACAACTCAGAAGCATGTGCATTCATTCTCAATGACTAATATTGGAAACACATGCACAAGTCTGCAAATCAGAAGGTAAAGAATCTGATTGCAATTCAGTCTGCAATATTGGAAACACACCACAAAAAATTCTCTCTTTCTCCCTTGGACCTAAATACACCACAGTAGCATATTAATTCTAGTGAATCAAAAAATTAACAGTAGGTATGCTTAAGAACTCAAATTTCCATATAATTTCCAGCAGAAGAAAAAAAAAAGAGAACTTCCACTCCTATAATTTCAGAACACACTCAATTGTTAAATCACAAAATAAGGCTTCCCCTAAAATAATCCCCATTTCCAATCAAATTAAATCTCCAAAAAACAGTAATTTAGATGCCCAATTCAACTAAAGCAACAAGCTTTAGGTCCAGTATATATCCTAAAGCACCCATATCAACCTCAAAAGCCAAAATTTTCAAACTAAACCATCACACCTCAGTGAGCAAGCAGACTTCAGCACACTTCAATTCATCCCAAACTTAAAAGGAATTCCAAAATCAAGACTTTAGGGTTTCTGGAAAAAGAAAACTGACCATGACTTGTAGTTAAGTCTGGAAATCTTGGAACAAAGCCGGATTCAGCTCCTTGGAAGTCCAGTTACTTCGGTAATGAAACCCCAAATTCATAGCTTATTATGTAATCGAATATGTATGATAAGAAATGAAGAGTGGAGATTTTAATCTGAATCCAACAAAGAAAAGGAAACCCTAAATTGATTGAGAGGTGACAGATAGATCTAAAGACAAGTGATTTTGGATGGACCTGACTTGGAGAGAAGCGATTCGGAGGTGGCGAGCAGCTTGGAGGAGGCAGATCTCTAGCTTCTGGAGCGGGAGAGAGCGAGAGAGCGATTTTGGGTTGCAGAAGATGAAATTTTTGTCTATTTTATACCTGGTACAAATGGTAATTAAAACAACTTCTATTAGAGTTTTTTGTCCACTTAAAAGTCAAAACTCCTTCCCGTGTTTTTGGCCAAAAGGCCTTTCCACCTACTGGACCAATTTGCTTCAGGTTCAAAAAGGTAAAAAATACAAAGGAAATCAAAATGACTTTTGGAAAAGCTGGGTTGGAAGGTGTTAACCAAACACCTAATAACAAAATTTGGATTGGGAAAAGGCATTCTGGGCACCAAACCAGAATGCCAAACGGCAACTAAAAAAGTCTCTCCCTCCGTTGCTAAAATTTACCCGCGTTATTTTTTTATTTTTTATACCTGCTGGAATATATTAGCCCCACAATTATTAATCTTCAAACGTCATTATCATATAGAAAGTAAATATAACAAAAAATACTATAAATAAAGAAATTAATTTTAGAAAATGTTCAAAAGAGTATAAAACAACTCGTATAACAATATCCGAAATTCATCAATTTATTACAATTGTAAAAGTTGTAATTGAACCGACTATATAGAAAAAAGTTCAGAAATATTGCTAAATAGTGAAATGATAAACATATATATTTCCAAAATAACAAAATATTTTTGCATCTGGACGGGAAAAATTTGACAGCGTGTACCTAATAGAGGATGTCTATCTAATAGAGGATTTGAAAGAGTGTGATTTTTCTTTTGACTACACATTTTATAACATGTGGACGGAAGGATAAGGATTAACGTACGTTCAAAAAAAAGTACGAAATTTTTTAGGGTCAAATAGTACGTCATCTGGTTTTTTCGATATTAATATGGGACGGAGATAGTAATAGAGAAAAGTTGTGAGGCACGTGTCAAAAATGGTAGTTGTGGGGCTGATTTGAAGAGAGTGAGTGATAACCGATAATTAGACTTTCATTATACTTTATTGTCTTCCATTAATGCTCATTTTTCTTATCATAAATTTTTTTTTTGAAAACTACATAATAAAAAACCTTTTAAACTTGTAACATAATTATTAAATCCTATAGTTTTCTTGAAGTTACAGTTTGACCTTTTTGTATTTAAAAACATTCAAATTAAATGGAAGAAAAATGCACAAAAAAAAAAATACAGAACTTGGAAAAAAAAATGTATCAAATGGTAGGTCCTGATGAAAAAAAATTTATGTCATTCATTTCTGGCCATACAATTTTATTTCCTCTCAAATTCACAGCCACTCTAAAACAAGTGAACATTTAAGAGATCCTCCAAGTCCTAGAATAACCTACAGTATAATTGCCATCCAAGAGTGGTTTATGTTAACTTATCAACACTCAACAGGTATAAAACCAAAGCAGCAAAGAAAGGTATATTGGTATTATACTGTAACTATTAAGTAGCACTGAAGAGGGAAATACCCTGAGCAAAAAGGACTCCTTATATTAGCAGGATAATGATTATCAAGTGATTTGATTTACACAAGCTAGTTTGGGTTGAACTGATGACGAACAATATCTTGAATGCTATTAGTCTTTTATGTTTTCTATGATGCTGTTACATTTACAAAAAAATATATGCCAAAAAATGGGGAAACAAAAATAAATATCATGAGAGTACTAATCCACTTCATGGTGCAGTGTTCTTTACCTCTCTTTTTTCCATCTCAGTAAGAGGATTATGCTTGTATCTCTGGACTTGAACCTGGCTTGAACCACATTACATGTTTCAAAATCTGTTGCACTTTGTTCGGTACATGAGCAAAGTCTAGAATAATTGTATTGGTCACGCCGTGAACAGATATCTGATCACTTCAATCATCAATTGCTTGAACCCATGCTAAATCTGAAACCGATATCAAATTAGCAGATAAGGTAAGAGTGACATTCCATATTTGTCAGTCACAATAAATTTCTTGTCAACAGTTGTGCGCCTTGTGCCCATGACACTATCAATGTGTGATGCATGTGTATCCAAGGATGTATATACACATAGGTCCTTGAGGTGTTTGTATGTACTCGTGCGTGCGCTTGTGAACGTGTGTGACACAGAGGGGTCTTTATGTGTATCTGTTAGTGAAGGGAAAGAGGGATACCTTCAAGCACAGATTCGACTGCTGCATTTGGGACAAGCAGCCCAACAATTCGCTGATTATCTGTGGTGGTTTCTAAGCGCACAACACGAAGCCGCTTGTGGCTATGGCGGGCCTGCAGAATTTTATTCAACATTTCAACTTTTGCTGGTTTATGCACAAACTCATACCCATCCCCTTCGGATATGGATGGAACAGTAATAATAATACTGACAATCTTATGGAAACTCATACACTCAACAACTTTTTAAGGAACAGTAACTATCATATAACACCTAACTTAACATTTAATTTCCAAACTCACCAAATTATAAATAAATATCTTTGATTGATGCTTTAGCTATTTGCATAGGGCATACAATCAGCAACAGGACAACAAGGAAGTTCAGATGAGACAAAAAGGCAGTGGGAAAACCACATTGTTATAGGGAGAATTATTTATGAATATTGTAAACTAGACTTTACCATTGAAAAGAAAAGAGATGAAAAAACAGTCACGCACTTCTTTAAACTTTAGGGAGAGATAAGCAATGCACAAACAAATCTGAATTTTGAGAGAAAATATCTGGAAAAACTGGTTGAGACTGGTGGTTTGCTTGTTAGGTTTTTATACATTGAGCAAGATCTTCACTACCATTAATGATGAGTCATTAAAAATGAAAATGACTATTTAGTATCCACTCTTACAAGAACATTAAAATCTGTTAAAGAACAATTATGAATGCAATATGAGCTGTCAAATACATGTTACTATGTATTGCCTTATATATCTACAGAAATTTATGATTAATAGCATTTCACTTTCTATCGCTTTCTTCCTCCGATCCTTAAGCTAGAAATTTTACTCTCCCTACAACTTGTACACCAAAATCTTTGTATAAACTATTTTTTGAATGAAAAAGGCTACAAAGAACCCCTCTGTTTATGCCAAATGTCCAAATAAGCCCCCTTTGTTTGTAATTGGGTCAAATCAACCTCACACTTGTACAATAGCTACAAATTGGTCTAATTTAACTAATACGCACAGGAAACAGCACTGTGCTTGGCTACTCATTTTATGGGCCAATCAATTAAAACTACCTCCCCCAAATTGCAAATGCTAAACCGGTACATCACCCCAAAAAAAACGAGTGTGAAGAGTAAGATTAACTTCTAGTTTAAAAAATGACAAAAAATTCATTTAACACAACTGCACATGATATCTCTACTTTTTCTTCTCCATGCACAGCAGATTGTAGACGTACATACTAAAACAGCCAGCATTATCTACTTTTTCTTCACCATCACTGCATTTTCACTAGCTATATACAGTTAAATTTCAAATGGCCCCAAATGAAGATAATTTTCACATAATTTATGCATTTCGTATCCTCAATGATATCCCATTCATTTGTTCCTCCCAAATTCAAAGACTGAGAAAAACAAATCAAGGTGATTCCCTAAAATGAATAAGAACTAATCAAAACTTCCCAAATGCATTATTACGTTAACCAAAGTTATCCTCGCGCAAAAGTACAGGCGTAAGTAACATCATCAACTCTATAAATTGTCAATTGCAGTAAAAAAGAGATAAATCTAGACAAAATCCATGGACTAAGAATTTGTGATAATAGATGGGTAGCATATATATAACTAACAGTCAATGTAATTAGATTAACTTGCATGTCCCAAATCAGAATGTGATTGGGATTGTAATTTGCAAGCAAGGCTAGTTTCCTCAAAAAGAAAGAATTGCCAAGCCAAGAAGAGAAATCAAGGAAGCACGTCACCTGCTTGGAAAGCGCCTTCTCAATCGTGCCCCAGACAGGAAGAATGAGGCCACCCAGAACATTTATTTCCTGTAACCTTCTTCCAACAGTACAAAAGTTGCCAAGCTTACAATTTGGGCCATGCATGCACTGCAGAGAAAGTTAATAATAAGCTAATGCAGAAACAAGATAATCAAGGAAACAGGAAAAGTCAGCAGAACCACAAATCTAAGGAATTAATTAAAGAAAGAAGGGTACAACACATTACAAGTTCATGTTGGATTTGGAGTTGATGCTATGTTTTAGATTCAGATTTATGAAGTCATGAAAGGTAAGCCAATATGAAATCACACAAAAGATTCAAGTGACCCCTTTCCACTTTCACATGATTCTGTTTTTCCATATTCAAGGGAAACAGTTCCCGTTACTGGCACTAACAAATACTAAATAATAAGTCCCATGTAAAACATTATACTCAACCCTTACAAGATGCTTATAAACATATCCAATAGATGTATTTGAATTTAGTTCTTGAAACACTAGAGTATAGGGGTCATACAAGAAAGCAAGATGATGCGGGGGCGGCTCTATGGGAACTTTTATGCTGGTGCATTTGGATCGAGGTTAAAAAGTAAGGATGAAAGGTTAAGGGGTTAAGTTGAGGATGACTTGCTGTTGCAAAAACTAAAAGGTTTAAGATTAGTTGGTAAGCAAATTTAAAATTACATGACTTAGAAACATTCTGCAAATAGTTTTAATAAATACTTAAATGAAAATTAATTTGGATATGTTTCTAAATATGAATATACAGGTCTCATAGATAATGTGCAAGTGAAAGAGATAAAAGAACTAAGTTATAAGTTTAAGGACCAACGAGCTTGAAACCTCTTTGAAAGCAGGGAGAGGCTAGGTTTTGTGTTCAAAGTTCCCCATGAAGAAAAGCAAAAAAATATTTATAAGCTTAAAGAGAGAAATTATTAGAGATCTCTTTTTACCCTTCCCATTAACAAATATTTCCCACCCAAGACCAGAACCTTAACACTTAATACTTAGCAGTTAACACACTTCCTAAAAAGATGTCAAACAAAGTAAAAGGGGGTTAAAAGTTAACAGTTTATCATGTACACCCTTTAACCTCAATCTAAACACCCCCTAAATTTAAAGAGTCAAAATTTAGGAATTCACGCAAGATAATCCAAAACCAACCACAGATATTATACAATGCCAGGAACAAATAACAGAGACTATACAACAGTTAATAATTCCTCTTCACATACAGGGACACCACAAGCAATCCAAGGTTGCTATGATTAACATAATATCCCACACGCAGAATTACACTTGGTGTTTGCGATGCATTTGTATAGTCCTACATAAAAAACCTATACTAGAGTCTCTTTTGTAATCCCATTAAAAAAAAAGAGTCAAGTCTACAATTTGTATGTGGCTTGAATGGATCAAGTGTAATTTCTGTTCATGGAGTCAGTTATGTTACTGATAACGGCTATGGATTGGGTAAGGTGTCCCTGTAGTTTTGAGAAGGCATTACGCGAGGGTTATACAATCATGGTGATTTTGTTCTTGCCCTACCCTGGCATGACTTCTAGAATATCAGTTACAAATTTTAGCACGAAAGGTCTTATAACTTCATAAAATGTACTAGATCCCATAGTCACATGATTATTGGACATCCAAGGGAAAGTTAAACAATCATACCACACTTAAAAGTTAAAACGTTAAATAAATACTATTATTGACGGGAAAATATCAACTTAGCATCTGTAACTCCTGTACCTGCTTAGATGAAACTTCATATTCATCTTCCCACCCACTACGAGCCTTCTCTAAGGAGGAAAGCTTCCTATATTTATTTTTCAACTCTGCCAGAGGCATTTCCCTGAAAGAACAATTAGCAGTCAGAACACCTCGCAATGCACCACAAACTTCAGTCAGCTTGCAATATTTGGTACCTGATGGATTCCCCAACAGCAGGTCTGACTATTTTAAACATTCCGGAAGCAGCACTGAAGGAAAAAGGAAATCAAAATTAAAAAGAGGAACAAAAAACAATACTATAATATAGTTCTGTAAATAAATAAGTGCTATGCACAGAAATAAAAATCCCAAATTACCAAAATACTAGCTTCAACTAGAACAGATAGTAATGCAGCAAAAATAAAGTAAAAAGATAGAATCACTCTCTACATTTTGAATTCTGAAGTATAATAATCCATAATCCTATTAATGCTTCTAAAGAAAATACTTTATAGCATGATAAAACATAAACGACAAAAGCACTTTATGCCAAGTTCCTTGCCAGACCATCTTCCCTATTGTTAGCCAGACCGGATACTCCTTTTGAAACATAAAACGAGAAAATCACTTCTTGAATGCTACCACTGTATCCTAGCATTGAGCAAGAACAATACCCTAACTTTAACACTTTAAGGATTAGAATAATGAGAGCAGAAAATAGAGAACTCATCCAATAATTAATACAATCCAGAACATATAATAATCATGCATTATCATCCTACATTTAGGCACAGTTCTCTCAGTAGATATTCATTGATATTCGAATTGTTTTCTTGTTCAGTAGAATCGCATTTGGATAAAAACTAAAGTACACTTAGAGATGAAACTAATTCACCCAATCTCTTATTATCCTAACACATCAGAATTCCACACCTAAAGAAACTTGAGAAGCTGAGACCTACTGCATCCACCTCAGTTGCATGCTTTCTTTTATTTAATATTATGAACTAACTCAATGGCATTGATTGAATTGGATTCAGAGGGCGTAGAATTTGCAACTAATACAAGATTCAGTTAAAACCATGAGTGGGATTATATGAAGATGCAATGAGAAAACTAACAATACCTTTCAAAAGCCAAAATGAAGTGCCGTTTTCCTAACCATTCCCTCTTAGATTCATAGAATCCATCATTAGAAGAACCAAGCCCATCCTTTTGCTTTTCTTCTAGGATGCTACTTGCCAACTAAATTAAAATTATATATTAGCAGTGCTGTACCAGCATAATTCACAACAAAAGGATAAGGAAAATGAAGGAAAGCACCTCCCATGTGATTCCACGATCAAGAGTGAAAGTAAACAGAACTGTCGATGCCCCAGACATTTGATCAACAAGAACAGTCTGTTAGACAAATAAAGGTTAATATTAGTGGCTGTCTAATCCAACAGAAGAAGAGTATGCAGTTATACCTTTGGAGTTCCTTGCAACTCAATTATGTTCGCTTTCATATCAACTATACCAGAATCAAGATTTCCTTCAATTCGAGCATTCTGAATAAGAAGCTCTAAGATACTAACAAACAATTCAAAAAGCCTGCAGAATAATGAAGCAGGTTAGTTGACTGATCCAAATGTGAAAAAATGAATCTTATTTTTAGCGAAGCAAACCAGACACCTATTTTGAATATCCGGTGGAAGTCCTAAGAGCCTGTTGAGGAAGCGCCCAACATCATGCATATCTGAATCAATTATACGGCCAGATAACTTTCCATAGTCCTTCCCGCTGCCTAAACAAAAACGTATTAATGTTTTTGAAAACAAAAGTTGAATTAAAAACTCAAGTTTAATTCACCACGATTGTAGTTAAAAAAAAAATCAAAAGCTAAAATACCAAGAACAGTGTCTCTAACTATTCCAACAGACACGAGAGCTGCTTTTGCCTTCATCATAAAATCCTCAACAGTCTCTGGCTTTTCAGATGAACATCCTGGGGGCATAACTGGCAGAGTAACCTGAAAACTCAACATCAATTTTTCTATTCCATAAACCCTGCAAGAGAATGTTACAATAAAAGGACTACTATTGATACCTGTTCCATAATTCCTTTATACATCACCACCAGAGCCTTTTTTCCATATGCACTATCATAATTATAAGCACTTAATGACGGCCCTGCCCTGAAATGAGGTGGCATGAAACGCAAAATCAAACAGAATACAATGGTTAAAGTAATCTTATTTTTGCATCTCGAAGTTCATTGATGAAAAATATCACTTAGCAACTTGCCTGCGGTCCCCCTGTGTTAACGCTCCTAGAGATTCTAGTCTCTTGGCAACAATAGACGCAAATCGGCGTTCACCACCAAGATTAGTAAACATCAGCCTGCAAAATCAAAAGTCAGAACAAAATAAAATTGTTACGAACTCAGGGCCATTTTTTAAGAGTTAACTATCAATTTTTAACTTGAAGCTAGTCAACATTTATAATTAAAGGGAGAAGAAACTTAAAGGGTTATTAAACTTATTATAGAATAACATAACCAATGAGCAAACTCAACTGAAGCTAGAACAAATGCATTGACCTTCAACATAACCATCAAAGTAAGAGTAACAACATAACAGCCAGAACCGGGAAAAGATTCAAAGAAATAAAAATAACCTGACCTACCTATACTCAGGTGCAGAGGTTTGATTTGATCGATGGGTTCTACCAAATTGTTGAATAGCGCGGTCAGCACTCCAGGGAAGCTCAAGTGTCAAATGAACTCTTCTTTTCTGTTCATATAATGTCATAGCACATTAGACGTATAATTGCAAAAAGGTGTAACTTCGACGCTGCAGAACTGCGCAAAAAGGTGTAACTGCAAAAGTATATTAGAAACAAATACCTGATTTACTGCTCTTCTATCAGCTTGCAAAGATACACCAGCCGATCCAGCTTCAGAAATTATAGCAACCAGCTTCTTGCCATCCATAAATTGCTGCTTCTCATGCATATTGACCATTTCCATTGTAACATCCTTTCTAAAGTGAAGGAAAAAAAATCAAAGACTAAATTGTGTGGAATGAAATCAAAAAAATGAGGTAAAAGGTACTCCAACTCACGTATTCCGTGGCTGATAGGTTACGCCTTTTCCATTTGAGGCCCTTACAAGCATGCATCTCCTTCCAGTCACTTCTGCAACTTTGTCAGGGCCTCCAAGCTGCATGAAAATTTAAATGTATGATCACCAGAAGAACAAACCTAGAAATGCTAACTTTTTAATAAGAGCACTTTTACTAATTGATGTGGCAATATATGCATCGGTGCTTATCCCTGATATATTTAAATCAATAATTACCAAATAAACAGAGATATAGAAAGCCACAGCATCCAAGAGAACAAATCTCAGTACATGTCTACTGCTTCCTATACAGAGTCTTCATAAAATATTATACATAATAACCTATTACCGCAACTTTTATCTTGTTGGTGGCCACTATAAGCTTTCAAAAGATCCATACTAGGATTTATGAAGAACATAAGAGCTCCATGTGGACCCCACTTGTACATGTTTCCTTTTGTAATCCCTTTTTTTATTCTTCGATAACAAACCTTTTCACAACAGAATCTTCCACCAGTGTAAAAAAAAAGTTTCTATTTTGGCGAATTTGTAATATTGCACATCTGATGACTGCAGATAAATTTCAATAAAATAAGGGAAAATGTGCACACACAAAAAGTTGAAACTGATAAATATATAGAAGAAAAAAAGAGCATTGTCATTTTACACAATAAACTAATCATCCAAAAATTAAACACTGGCCCATTATAAAATGTCCCAAGTGAAACTGTTTTCACAACCACTGCACAGGTGTATGAATTCCTAAACTTTTCCATCATATTAAGGAATTTATTGACGCAACAAAAAAGCCCACCACTCCTTACAAATATAGTAAAATAGCAGTTACTTGTGCCATGTCAAGAAACCAATTACCCAAAATAGATAAGTAATCTTGGTTCAATATCCATTAAAATGAGAAATAACACAAATTTTGTCTTTAACTTTTCTTTGTTTTATCTAATTGGCCCTTAAATATCAAATTCATTCATTACATCTTTCAACTTTAATCAAATTTCTGATAAGTCTTTCTACGACTATAATATCTTAAAACTACTAACAAAAATAAGAGTTGGCAATTAACAAAATTGAGTTGTTAAAAAATAAAAAATAAAATTGATGATAAACACAACACTCAAAATTTTGCAAGATAATCAACTCATTAAAGCAACAACGGTTTTGATTATAACATCTACTCATTAAACTAACAAAAAAAATTATTCTGATATCTATCAAGTTTCGGATCTTAACAGATGGAATTAAGAGTTCAATTGCAAACAAAACATAAGGATAGAGCTGTGTTTCCACTGGCATTCCCAGGTTTACAATTTAGAAAAGTTAAGATTTTAATCAAAATAGGTAATTCTAGGCTATAAAACAGAGCAATAGGAAAAAGTACATGCCCAGTGAGTATATATGGGGAAGAGAATTAGTCTCGATGGAACAAAAATAGTGTACAGAGAATGAGAGAAGAGGTTGTAGACACTACCTGATCAATAATATCATCCAATGGATTGTTTGGAAGATCCAAAGAACGAATGATCTCCAAAATTTTTGATTTGCGCTCAGAAGCTTTCTCGTACCTGACATCAACTTTGTTGATTATGTAATAGTTCTTTTAATAATTTGCAACTTAATATAACTTCCACCTCTGTCACCAATTCCCATCTCATACTATTTGTTCTACTAGTAAAAAGAAAAAGAGAAAACCATACAATACAAGAACAAATAAAATAAACTTGTAAGTTGTATTGACCTCATTGTCAGCTCAGCTAGATAGACGAGCCTAGCTGCAAGGTACTCCTCTGTTTTCTCCTTACACGAGTGGCACGACCAATCTGCAGGTACTAAGTCGGAAACAGGTGGGACAAGACAAGCAGGATGGATGAGTTGACCACAACAAGAGCATTGGAGCAGTTTCTTCCTTTCCTGAAGTTGGAATTTGATATATTAGCATATCACATATTAAAACCACGTAACAAGTCACAAAGCCCTTTTTTAGAATAGAAGTCATAAGATGTTACCTCCTCCCCATTGCATATATTACAGATCTGAAACTCATCATCAGATTCGGTTGATTCAGGTCCAGAATCGACTACATTAACAAGAAAGGAAAAGCTAAGAAATATGCAAGTATTTACTATTTTAAGAATTGAATCAGAACTCAAAAGAATGTGACAAAGATAATTATTGTACAACTTGCACAGTTAATTTAGTAAATGAAGAGTAACTAATAACCTGAACAATGAATAGAGACAAAAACAATTATATGACAGAAAGCGACACCAGACTCCAGAGAAAGTTGCAATAGTAATAGAGACCATGCAAAATGAATAAAACTTATGACAGTAACAAAAGTTTAAGAGCAGACTTTTTTCTTTCATTAATTTACAACAATAAAGCAAGATTTGTATCACAAATGCAGTTAAGAATAATTTATTTTTGCACACTCATTCCTCTATGAAAAAGTAAATATCGTGGTTGATTTAGAACAGAGCTCACTCTCAGATTCTTCATCACTTTCTCCATCACTTGACGGTTTCCACCTTGCTGCTTTTCTAACTCTCCCTTTAAGTGAAACATCCGATGAGTGCCTCTTTCCGTGGAGTTCCGTCACACCTTCTTCTGTACAAATAAGAGACTGGATTCAGCAACAGCCACAATAATACAAGGTAGACACAATTCAAACCATTAACCAACATGCCTTGGACAGGTTCAGGTTTTTCAGGCAAAGGGTAATTTTCTTCCACAAATTTCAGCAACAGCTCTCGAGGTCCAGAAATAAAATCATCAAGTTCAAGGCCCTATTCAAGACAAAGTATGAAATGCATTCAGCTTAGAGAGCAAACATGCAAAGTAAAAAAAAAACTGCACAAGATCCTACATATCACAAAAAAAAAACACCATGCTTACATATTTTGTCACAGCTTCCTCAGTCCGGGCCTCTCCAGTACTCTGAAGGCCAATAACCACACATTTATCTTCCATCAATGCTTGTTTAGCAAGTCTTACTGTAGCGGGCACCTTAGCTGACATGCACATGTGTTGAAAGAAGCGCTGCAAGAAACACGAGTGAACAAATAAATGAACCGGGTTCAATTACAAAACATGGTAAATGTGTATCCAGAACAACAGGCAGCCAGAGAGCACTTAACTACTAACCTGATGGCTTGACCAATACAGTCTCCACAATTGACTAGAATTAGGCCTGTCATTACTAAGAAAAGAACTTGCTGAAAGCAACTCGACTCGCAACTCTGCCCAAAATTCGGCTGCTTTTTTGTACATTTCCTAAGCATTTTAGAATGCAAAATAAGAAAAATCAAGTGTCAAAGAAAATTACATGTACATGATGAGCACATACAAGAATAAGCAATAGCACATGCATAAAAGCTTTGCTGGGGGTTTGTAAACTAAAGTTCCCAGTTGCACCAAGTAGACTTTGACCGTGATCAGCCAGGATAGGTAGAGGAGCCAGAACTCTCTAAAAAAGAAGCAATTGCATAATGAAGAAGATACTCTAGCATCACATGCATATTTATGTTTCAATATTGCCTCCAAAAAATAGCTTAACCAGAATGACAACTATGCTTCACAATAAATAAACATAAGAATTATTTTCAACCAACTAAACACGACAAATTAAAATTTAAAATATCCACCATATGCTATTAAAACAGTCCCAAGTTCCACCATATTCGATACTCTCAATACAAGACATTTGTGGGTTACATAAAATATATTCTGATGTGGGTGGAACCAGAGAGTCTAAAATGTAGACACAGAAATAGGTGAGGCAATGTGCCTGCCTAAAAGGGTACAAAATCAGAACTATTCTTCCAGGTACCATAGTCAACTATTATTTTTGCTGCTAAAGAGTAGAACAGTAGAACTGCAACAGCATCAAAACACCATAAACTTCAAGATTTTTTCTCCTACATATAAGTAATAATGTGATGCACTGGGTTCACCCATGGTGCAGTGGCTCCACCACCTCTTAGTGCTATGAATGCTGTAGAGGGGATTACAGCCAAAAACCACATTTTATATACAAGTTAACAGTGGACTACGATACTTTAAAAGAAATGTTTAAAAGCATTGTCATACTTCTACGTTTATTAGGAGAGCAGGAACTGGTCACAGCCTTCAACTTGTCTGAAATAATAAAGCCAAAAAGCATCCCTTAGTCTTACCATCATTTCAACCTCTAAAGGTGCTTCAACAACTTCAAATTCCACCCCTTTGTAGCTCAGGGTACGACAAACATACATTCCCCTGCACATTGGAAGAAGAGTGCATATAAGATAATATATTAAACAATCAATCCTTCTTAGAATTGCATCCATATCATTATGACCTTGCTTTCATGTCCATCGCAACAAGTTCCAACGCTCCAACTCCCCCTTTCTCCAGAGCACCTGCAATGGTAATACTTATGTGGGTTGGCTGATCATTGATGCTAACATGGTATTTGACGAATGCTCTATGTAAATGGAATAAGAAATAAGACTGGGAAAGAACCCCGAGTGCAGAATGAAGAAATTTTATCTGAATGCACACACATTAGCAGCACATTCACATACATAATTCACATGTTTGGTTGAAAAACAATGCAGCAGCACCAGCAGATTGAAAATGCATTTACGTCACTCACATATTAAAAAAAAAGAAAATCAAACCTGTATTAAGTAACAGTTTCTAACATGGGAGCTTTCTAAATAGTGTAGTCAATAATTCTCACATAAGAATTAAACATTTTGAAGAGATCTTTTTTCGTTCTCTAGTTTTTCTTTTCCTAGTGGTGAGAGAGAAAAAAAGTTTAACTAGGGCTAGCCGAAAAATAGATCTAAACAATCATTCACAACAGAGAGACGCATTAATTTGCATGAACAAGTTATGATTTGGATGTATATTCTCATAAAATCAAAGTTATTTATATGCCTCAGTTAATTGATCAAGACTATAGTCTTCATTAGTTAATGGACATAGTTTGCTCATTAGGACTAGGCATTCGTTGTTAGAAAAGAAAATTATTGTCTACTCATATATGAAGAGTCATCAAAATTCTCTCATGGAGCAGTTGTATCATTCATTTCCCTAATAGTATCAAATTTCAGATCCCAAAACAAACCAAGGTGTTATTTGCAGAAGTAAATTATCAACCGATATTGATCATATAGGTAAATCATTGTACAGAGCCTCTTCCACTTGGAAACACAATACAGAGAAAGCCTGATGAAGAAAAATATATTGGGAACTGTGAGAATCAATATACTGTAAAGATATTGTCAAGCACAACTACACAGATATATGAGAGCTAAAATGGAAGTTGTTAAAAGGAAACTCTCACGGCTTGAGCCTGGGGTCACAGAAATGGTAGAAGAGTGTTTCAATTGACACATTTCCTGCCTAGTACACAAACAAACAAATATCCTAGCCATCTTCTAGGTAAGTTATTAAAATAAATGGATATCTTTGCTAGTTAAGTTTCTATGTAACAATCGTATGTTAGATAAGTAATTCTGTTACTTTGATAGATAAAAAGTCCAAAATTCCAAAACAAGAACGAAAGGTGCACAAATACCATGGACTACAAGCGCTTTAACATACTTACACAAGCATAAGATAATTTTCATGTGTAAATGAGTGAGTGTCAAGATTTCACAAATTAACTCACCCGTCCTAAAACGTTTAAAGGAAATATGTGTCGGCGCGCACGCACTCCTGTGTGCATACTTTGTAGTATACTTTAGCAAAATAGCATATCAATATTATAATCCTTAGTTTTTCATAAGCCATTTATAATGGGCTGGTGATGAGGAGTTAGAAGACCTGGCACTTGTAACAAACAGAAACATCTTTTCAATAAAAGGAGGTTATGATAACTCAATGAGTTTATGGGTTCAAGTTCCTATACAAATTAAATTCATCAATACATCAAGAAAGTCAGTGCAACTACTATTTCTGCTTGGGTGGGAACTTAACTCGTTCCTTCTGTGCACATTCCTTCAACTATATTAGTTTCTAGTTTCTACTTCCAACTAAAAGATCTTACACAAATATATTTGGCACAAGCATAAACATAAATGAAAAAGAAAAAGATAAACTAAATGCACGAGATTTTATCAAACCTAGAAACTTCTGGAAATCATCAAAACTCGTTCCAGCTCCCCAAAGTCCAAGTCTGACCATATAACCCATATTGCGTGGCTCAGATGCACCAGTTGCTGAGCAATAAATAACACGTGCATCAGGAACTCGGGCCTGTTATGTCAA
Source organism: Viola odorata (assembly GCA_963691705.1). NCBI lineage: Eukaryota > Viridiplantae > Streptophyta > Magnoliopsida > Malpighiales > Violaceae > Viola > Viola odorata. Next base: position 13,703,505 of record OY829540.1, on the reverse strand, counting down.
GTTTTTTTTCACTATCAGTTCATGAAAACTAACTCCAACTATTCTATGACATTTAGAAATGATAAAAAAGGATGACCATTGATTCTTGATCATAAAAGTTAAAAAACTGCAAGACTTCTGTATCTGAAGTGTGTACATGACTGTATATGCACCACTGCACATCACCAGCATGGTACAGACGCATAGCTTGTTCTATGGGTGTGTATGATTAAGAGAGAGAGATCCAAGAATCAGTTAAAAATTTATTGGTATCCAGAAACATACTTCTGCAAATTCAAAATATATGCGGTTCTGAAACTTTGGAGAAGTCATGAGAAAACAATCATCACAAAGTCATCTTCAGAACACCAATTGAACTTTTATGATGCTTCTTGAGGACCCTTAATAATAGGTCCTCTCAATGTGTATGAGCGGTCCAATATGGGTGAGAGAAATTTAATTGTCTTCCAAAATAAGAATTTGCACAACCGCCATGTTCCACAGGAGTCGTAGTAAATTCAAATATATAGAATTAATTAAATTGCATTAGTCGATTAACATCGCCTATATTGATTGATGGAAACTGCTAGAGGAACTCCTAATTATGAAAATGTCACTTCCACCAACAAAGCATTTGCAGAATAATTGATTCATATATGCAACACTGTAAAATCTCAGACAAGGTCAAAGGAAGGGGTTGCTATACGTGGCAAAACAAAGTATTCGTTGGGGCAAACCTGAATCTCAAGAACTGCTTCACCCGTCCTTGTTGGTTGACTTCCAGCTTCAGGTACCAAATTTTTTGCTTTGTGGCACTGGAATGAAAATCAGTAATCCTCAGCAACAAAAGGTAAGAAAATATATTGAAACCATGGAGAATTCAGTAACACAGTTAAGAACAAAATCCTCTATATCAATAGTTCTAAGCAATTCGATGTCTGGAAAATCCCATATTAAATAGAGTTTAGTACCTCATCAAATATAATAAGACCATCAAAGCCTATCCCACACCACTGCACAAGCTGCTGCATTCGAGAACGACCTTTCTCTGAAGATGCAATAAGGCTGTTGTAAGTCAAGAATACAACTCCTTCATGGATCCCTACTGACTTAGAATCAAGCTTGGAGTAGGGAAGCTTGTTCAAAGCATGAACTGCACAGGTAGAAAAGAAAATGTTGATATATATCAGTCATCACAATATGACGCATCGGAGAAGGATAAAGAAGCAAATTCCATTCAGAATCCAGAAGAGAAACCTAACAACAAACACAAGCCCATTCATTGACTTCTTACAAGAACTTTCTTAACAAGAGATTAAAAAACTGGAGACGTGTTCATGCTTAAGTATGTTTTGGCAAGGAATGGTTCTTTAAGAACCCTCTCCAAATACATCAGCATGTCTAAGCCATACCATCAAGAATATCAAGATCAGAAATATGATCATGGATCCTCAAAGAACTTGACTAACCTACCTACTCCACATAACATAAACCACTTACGCATACATCTGTTAGAAACCAGATCATAGTGTAAATTTTATTATGTATTGATATCCCCCAAAGGCTGCTTTCATGTACCCACAAAGCCTCGAACTTTACAAAAGCAATAGTAAGCTTATATATATTCACTCTCTGAAAAGCAAGCCATCATAACTGCATTTTGTCCATGTGAACTGCATTTGTTCAGCTACCATCATAATGCCAATGTTTCCCTTCACCCGCCTTAATTTGAAGAAAATGTGTGGTTTTCGATCAATTTCCTTTTTCTTTGTAGATACTCATTTCCCATTTAATTAAACCATTAATTTGTGGTTTTATCACTGCATTTTATTTCAGTGTAGTCCCTGGAATCATTCCTTTTGGGTCCCTAGGAACAAGGAATGGTTAGGGTTCCCTGATGGTCAAGAGTGAAACTTGCCAGATTATATGCAAGCATGCATCCAAACATTCAAAAGTACAAAGTTACAAACTACTCCCTATTAAATTTGGGGTTATCCATTAGGCCCTTCTGTTTTTTCTCAGATGGAGATTCCACTTCAAGTAGTTGGCCTACTAAAATATGCAGAAGCAAGTTGTCACAGAGCAACAAAGTCCACTGGTTAGAAACACAGGGCAGATAGAAATGGACCCATGTATTTGGCCCAGCTAATATACTGTCTCTTGATAGGACCACGAACCAGGTATACACAGCTCAAATAAGAACTGAAATAAAGGAGAATGAAAGATGGACTTTGATACTATTAAAGTAACATAGACAGGGAGCATCGAAGCATAATCAACCAAGCCAAAACCCATCAAAATAGAAATGTGGATTTATGACCTTGACAACAATCCATCATTTTCGATTAACAGAATGTCACTAGCATTGCCCAATGGCTATGGTGCTATGCCTATATACAACCTTCCTATCCAAGGCTCAAAACAGGTAGCAATTTAGGACCAAAAATCAACTTGGTCTATATTCACAACTCTCTTCCATCTAACCTAGCTTTCTAAAGCATTTTCCAAAAACTTGATTTCCAAAACTGAAAGCATCTGCATAGCAAATCAAATTGGTATTACCTTCCAAAGCAATCCATCAGTCCCCAAAGAATTATTCATGAAACAAAATATGCAGCAATCATTTACAAACTTAGAAGCCAACCAAGCAAAGCCATACATAAGCTAAGCCAACCAAGCAAAGCCATACATATGCTAACTATAAGTAGGCCTTCCTGAACCATTTTAATGCACTGTCGCTTTCAAAAGGGAGCGAGTATTTATCCAATGTAAAGGCATGAAATAAGAGTTCACAATAAGGTGGACAAAACTAGACTTAGGACAGGCTGTCCAAATTAAATGACGAAAGTAACCAGAAATGATTTATCCTAGTGTGATTTGTGAACCTAAATAAAACAAAGAATGAGAATCAACGACTCTACTCAAGGATAGGCCACGTGGGGCTTATGCTACTTCCTCTATGGCTCCACCCACTCGATTGCTTTCCATCCGCAAGGAAGGCAAAAGGCGCTGAAAGATGTCTAGTGCAGTTCCAGCAAGGACACAGAATCTTATGGCGAAAATAAACAGACAAGGCCCACACTCCCAATACATATAAAGATGCATATACGAATATGAACTAAATCCAAATGGAATTTGATATTTGTAATATTTAACAATGACACATTTAGCAGTCAAACATACAGAAAAAGAACTTGATGAAAACACAACTATTCTACTACCAACTAATTTAAGAAAGCCACACATCATCTTTAATCTTGCATACCCCTTTTTCCACATTTCTATTGTTTATTGCATAATGCAAACCATTACCCACCAAACCTTGAATCAATCACCACAAGTCCCAATGATATGTTGCTTCAATTATTATTCCAATAAATAGAAAGAATAAAAAGAAAATATTTACCAACAAAAAGAAAATCCTATAAGGTAGCAATGATTTTCTGAATTTACCTTCAATAAATGTTGCACCCACATCATCCAAGTCCCTTCTTGCATCAAACTTTAAGTCTGAACCAACGGAAATCCACCTGCGTAAAACAATATTAAAAGGCAAAGTATTCAAACAAGAGTAAAATAGAATATTCTCCTATGTGGCACACCAAAACTGAAAGTTGGCAAAAAAAATCTAGAAATGAATAAGGAGAACAGGAAGAGATAGAAAATCAGCATGCAGAAAACTGAACCGAGGACATACAAAGCTTTCCTCCTCCCATGGTGCCAATTCTCCAACATCAACCCCGCAATAGTTCGACCTTTACCCACGCCAGCTCCATCTCCAAGAAAGAATCCAGCCCTTGCACCAACTGGAAGGTGTTGAAAGTGCCTCTGTCATGAAAATGAGCAGTAACATTTTAGTTTGGAAAAGACTAGCTATAAGTTCTTCTGTAGAGAACAACCTGACATGCATAGACTAGCGTCTCTATCTGTAAGCATGATAATGCCTTTGAACTTTCCAACTCATCCTTGATCTTTAGGTCATAAGTGGGCTCAGGCGGCTGCACCGCAGACAAGGACGATGTCTCTACAATAGGATCAGGATGGGGTGGTCCAATAGATAGTTTGGGAGGTCGCTGCATAAAGAAGCACATGAGTATACCAACTAAAATCTTGCCCTAAAAAACATCACACAAAAAAATCAAAAGAAAATCTGAGAAAAGAATAAGTTGAACGCACTAAACTAAACGACTCACATAATCTGTAAAAGTTTCTCCCGCCATGCCACCTCCATCTTCTTCTCGCTCAACTTCAATGGCTACCTGACAAGTTGCAATGTCAAAGAGGAAAGGAAAAACTGACAAATAGGAACTGACAAACAGAATTGGTAGCTCCATTTCCACAAAAACACAGAACGATAATAGGAAATAGGGTCCAATCTGTAAATCAGACATACCTAACGTAAATTTTAGATAATAAAACTGGACACAATACTACCCTCAGATTTCATCACAAATTAGAAGTCTAGAGAATCAGTCAGAAGATATATCCATGCCAGTGCGTCTTGTACAAAGGTGTGGATAATTAGAAGCCAAAGATACAAACCAGTGATTCAGCCATCAACTTGTACGACAAAGCTAAATGCATATACCATGTTCTTACTACATATTTGGCCAATGACTGGATTCTAGAACTCCTTGTATCACAAATTTCAAGCAGAAAATTTTCAGAATGTACTTGAGGCTTGCTTTGTTAATAACCAAAGTTTACTAGGAGATGACTTAAATTTTGCTATGGAATCTTGCAAGCTACTGAAGGGTTCTAAACCAACCGAAAAAATCAATGATTAAGCCACATACATGTGCATGATGATATATGCATAAAGCATATGAGAGTGGAATTTTAGATATTTTTTTGACGATGGAGTTCAAGCAGCGAATTCTCTTATGTACATGACCCTTACTCAGTCTTAACCATTTTACCAATAGATATCCTAGGTTTTCTTTGCAGTTTCGCGCTATCTTAATTTCTTGGCATGTTTGTTAGCTGTTGGAGGGTCCTAAACCAAAAACCACTGTTTCCCAAGGCTATATAACCCAGTCATTGTGTTAAGCAAAATATAGGTTGCCTCAACAAAAGCCTAAATTTACCTGTTCTATCAACTCTACCACACTTTCTTAACCATGAATATATCGATTGACCCATTTATACCAAGATTTCCAATTTCTAGTAAATTGGTATGGGTCTTCAATGTACAAAGGCATGCCTTAATTCTCATTGATGATGAGCTATCACTTCAGTTATTTCTAACCAAGAGAGGAGATACTATTCAAGGGGGTTAAGTCATCGGTTAAGTGGAAAATTCATAAATTTTGTTCCACTTTTTCAACAAAATAATTGCAATGAAAAACCCAGATACATTGTGATGCATTGGAAAATGCCAACATTTCACCAATATGTATATGTATATTACAGGGGGAATTATGGACTTGCCATGAGTAGAATTGACCCCCTGGATGAAATGCATGTTACTTGCATAAGATGTATTTGTAAGAGGTTATTGAGCTGAATCAGCAAGCCCCGTGTCTTTTGTTAAATGTTTTAAGTTCTTTGTTTAGTTCTTGGGCAATGACTTCACATCATTTAGGTGATCTGATTCCAGGATCATTTGCAATTAAAAATAAAATAAACTCTCCTTTTTTATTAAAAAATAAATAGATGCATTCACTATGGTAATGGACATGAACCAAGGAACTCCATCAGTGATATATTACTGTGATTCTTGCCAACAAAAATGGAATAAAATGGGTGAGGACCACTAGTGTGCACTGATACAGTAGTTGAGCCATACATTGGCTTCAAAAAAGAAGGGACTTAAGACTCATGCAATTCATATTTGCTTAAGACCAAAGATAATAAAAACAGCATCAAGAAGGTAAGAATCAGAAAAATATGGCATCATACTGCCAAAGGAGCCTAGGTGTTTTGTCAAACATTTATATTAGCACTTAACAAGCCAAGCTAGCAACACTGGCAAGGCAGGAAATGGATCTTTCTGTGTAGATGGATTCAGATGTGTGTTATAGAAAGATTTGAAATTCATGAGTTCTATTGGGAACTGATTTCTAGATGAAATAGAAACATATACGAAGACTCACTTTATGATTCTCACCCTTACTTCACAATAATTTACATATTATTAGCCAACATACAAGACTCAGATGTCCTTGATTCAGGAATGCGCTAGGAAATCAGCAACTCCTAGTTGTGTGCATATATGTTTTTCATTTTGTATTAACTACAAAATGAGGGACATTGCTTTCATTATTCAGTTACAGTAACTTGTATGAACGAATGAAGATAATATAAAAGAAACAAAGGAAGTGTTAAACATGTAGTTCTTTCCCTAATCATGTTGCTGAAGATGTGTGAACGTGTAGCTTCGACTTTTGAGATGGTAAACAGATTCCATCATTGACATTAGGGCGGTGGGGTTTCAGGGGTCACAGCAACAGTAATTTCTTCGACAATAGCCATAAACCCCTAGCAAAAGGGCCATAACACATGTCGATAAGGTGAAGAGTTGCTTAAAATACTACCAGAGAAGTTCTGACCACCCTAAGCCTCAGTAAACCTAGACTTTGTAAAATTAATCAAGGACTAGGCTAATCTACAAGATCACTGCAGCATCCCAAACAAAGTTCCAGAGTACATTTTTTTCCCCTCCATATATTGCATTCTGTCAGTGAAGACAACACAATTACCTAATTCACACTCACGGTGATGACTCGATACTAAAGGAAGAATGCCCTAAATGTTTGCCATTTAAAACCAAAACAATAAATAACTTATAAGAGAAGGTGTGGCATAAAAGAGAGAATGAACCTCGTTGACTTCTTCCGGAGGAGGAAGAGGCGGCGGCGGAAGTCTCATAGGTGCAGGAGGGACAAGAGGCGAAAAGTATTTATTAACTTTGGACAAATCGACGGCGAGATCAATCATACACTGCGGGCAAGAGAACCTGGACAATCCATGCGGTACATTCAAAATGGCCTTGCAATTGGCGCAGGGGAGCTGGATCTTCGACGGGTCGATCCCATGGGCGGGCGCATGCTGCGAGGACGGCGCCGTTTTGCTGTGCGCGATGCTGCTGCCGTTGTTGTTGTTGTTGCTCTGGTGGAGGGCCCTCTTCATGAGCTCAGGAGGCAGCATTTGCGGCAGTTGGCACGAAGGGCAAACGAACTCAGTGACACCGGGAGCCACCGTCAAGATCATCCGGCAGCCAGCGCAGCGAACCTGGACACCTCCAGCGGTCGGGGGCGGAGGAGGAGGAGGAAGCTGTAGCGGCGGCGGTTGAGAGGGCAGCGGTGGAGGCACCGATGGCTGAGTCATAACTGAATCGAATTAGAATTGGATTCGATTGTTGTGTTTGGGAATTTTTGGTTTTTGTAGGAGTGATGGGGAAAGGGTAGTGGGGCGGGGCGCGAAGGTGGGTTATGTTAAATAGTTGACACTATCTCAGTTTCTTCTTCTTTTTTATCCCGGCAGTACGTACTCTCTAAGTCTCTCCACGATATTTGTGCTTTTATTTTGTTTCTTCAATGCTTTTAATAATTTCTACAAATTGATTTAGGTTGTAAAATTGTACAAATTGTTTCTTTTTCTTCCATAATAACTTGCTGACATGATTTTAAGTTTATATATTTCGAAATGGTTAAAATAATAAAAAAAAATCTTGTGCATTTTTTGTGTGTTAATGATGTAATTGATTAACTAAAAAAGAGAATATTTTCACATTTTCCACCCCAAATTGACGAGATGAAAAATGATTCTTAAAGGTTAGTAACTATATTTCGAAATGGTTAAAATAATACAAAAAAAATAATTGAAAAAAAAACAAATAATTGAAGAACACGTTTGTGGAGGGTGGGGGTAGTGTTTTATTAGTCATTGGATTCTAATTAATCGAGATGCCACTCATCTAGTAAGACACTCAAGGGAACTTGAGGAAATTAAAACTTGAGGGGATCCACTCTCGTATTAAATAGTCAAGCTAGTCTCCTCCTCGACAAAATGTCTAATGCTCTAGCCTTTGAGCATACCAATGAAGAATTTAGAGTGTCTCTACTTCAAGCACTCGAGCAAGACTTTGGGGCAGGGTTGGAGGTCAAATTACCACAAACGATATTGAGGTGAACCTTTAGTATTACGATCTTACTTTTTCAAGACTCGTGTGACAACCAAATTCATCTAGGTTAGCCTTTACTTAGTTTTTGACACCATTGATTGATGGTTTATTTTGGATGTTTTATCTTCTCTTTTATTATTAATTGAGATGATAAGTTTGCTACTTTAAGCCCTTTTGCTTCCTTTCTTATTATACAGCCTTTGGAACATCAATCTGAAGGAAAGGAGCAGAAAGCTTGAAGATTAGAGCTTAAATCAATCATTTGGTGATGGAGTCCCGTTTTCAGCTTTGCTGCCTTGAATCTGGTCCATTCGTCCCTAGGCCACTTCACCATTTTGCCGAAATCAGCTCTCCTCTAGGCCTCGACAAGAAGCGACCTTTCGGAATTCCAGCTGGACTTGCACTGACCATGTTTTTCCGTGCTACAATTAATTATTCTCTAGTGCGATTCCTGTCTTCTTGGGACTCATTTTTATCAGACACAAGACTTCTTGGGCCACTCCTTGGTATTCTCTTGAGCTTGCAAACGTCCTTTGAAGAATGGAACAAACATTCTTCTTGATTTGGAGAGATTTTCCCACTAGTTTACAAGCACTTTGAAGACAAGATTTTGGGAGCTTGTGAGCTAGTGTTGACTGACCTTGAGAGAGGAGCATGCAGGCAGATGAAGGACCATTTAAGATAGCAATTTCAGGCTGAAGAGGGCATTAGGAAAAAGGAGGACAGTAGAGAGCAAGAGAGGAGAAAATCAGCATTTCTCACATTTTCCAGATTTTTCAGCTTTTCTTTGTATTTTCGGATTTTAACTTCTTTTGCTGTTTTGATTGGTTGTAATTAATTCCTCCAATTCCTGGTAGGGATTGAGAGGTTAACAATTCCCGTTTGATTGTGAGACTTGTTTAAGCTTAATAGAAATGAATTTCATATTTCAAACCTTCTTGTTTTAATTTTAAACTTGTCTTTATTAATTTTTGAGCTTGATCACCTTGAATTTAATTCGGGCAAGTGTAGTCAGTTCTCTTGTGATTACATCACTCTTAGAGAACGTTTGTAGACAAATCAGCAGGGCATGAGGGGTATTTGCTTGGTCTAAGCTGATAGAAGAAATTGAATTAGGCGGTCATCCCATCCCGAGGCCTTGAGAAGGGCCGACCTAGGTGACAGCTGGGTCAAGTGCCAGACTAGACCAGACTCGTGGATGATGAAAGTATTCCCTTGTCTAGAAGAGGGACCTCACTGTCTTTAATCAATCTCTCAAGTGCTTCCATAAGTATTCTGATTCCTTTGTAGAAGGCTCTGCATAGCCAAGGCAAAGTGGCGGATTAGAATCTTAGGATGAACTTAGGAAGATTAGGGTGTTTAAAATGAAGTGATTCTTTTAAATACTTTTGTAGCAGGTTGGGAATCTAGTGTGAGCTGGTTCCACAACTTCTTCTATGAAACCGTTTTGAAAATACTTTTGTCAATGATCAACAACGTGGAATTGTTACCTCAAGAGATCTCTACTGGGAACAATATTTCCCTCATCCTTGCACTCTCTTTGTCTTTACTTTTTTTCGTTTCTTATTTTCTATTTGTATTTTGTGCATGGTCGACTCGTCCCGAGGCCTTGGGATGAAGCGACCATGTCTGCTGCTTTTTTTTTATTTTCTTGTCATTTATTTTCTTGTACTGTTTTGACCTCCCCCTTCGTTTTGTTCAGTTTGGTTTGGTTGTTTGCAGGAGAATAAACATTAGGCCGATAGTCCCTGTGTTCGATCCTCTTACCGCTGTGCACAATCCTTTTTGTTGCTTAGTGATAAGTTGTAATTTTATTTATGATTGGATTCGACACCCATCAACCATCACCCATGAGCCCTCACATTGACTTCGTTTCCTTAACCCTTCCTAGTCTGATCTAACATCAGCTAACACTCTTCATTCGTGGTATAGCCGCACCTAAGGCTATCTCTTACATTACTCGTGCACTCGCTCCTCTTTGAGTGAAACTTCCTTATCATCTGCCTTTATCTGTATCGCTCCTTGCTATCGGCCATCGCTTGCACAATTCACAAGCAAGGCTTTCTTCATCTCTCGCTCCACGCACGTTCATGTGACGTACGAGTTACTTTTGTCCTCGAGCCAATAAGGGATTTCCTTAGTCATGCCAAAATATTGATTTAACCCCGTTTCTATCTCTCAACGCACTGCTAGTCAAGCGCCAAGCCGTTATGACAACGCTCATACCAATGACAAGAGACACATGTGTCCCCCGCTTATGCTAACTCATATAGGTGAAGCTCACTTAGAGAAGGAGATAGATGCACCTTTCCCAAAGAAGGATAGAGGGTTTTCACACCCAACAAACTTCCCTTAATGTAATCAATGGGACAATCTGCCAAGTACTCTTGCCCTCGGTACGTCTCAGTGCTAATGTTAAGGCTAAGCTTTCAAATCTTATGTTCATCACTTCCCCAATCTAATTGTTATTTCATATTGTAGATTGTGGTTTCTAAATTAATATTTTTTTCAAGTAATATTTATTACTTTATTTTATATATGTATTATTTTAACACTGCAATCATCCACTTTGATTCTAAAAAAATCAACAGTTTTCTACTAAATGCAAAAAAATACATATAAAAAATAATACAACATAAAGATGTTGATGTCAATGGTATCCACATACATTGAGTAGTTTAATAATTTAGGGTTTTAAGTTTTTAATTTCGTTAGGAATTGGGTTTTAAATTTGCATGTGGGTTGTTAGGTCAAATCTCGCGAAGGAAGATCGATTTTTGGTTGCATTTTTATTTGGATCTAATTCACATGATCTCGTTTAGGGTTTCTAGTTTGTCCTTCTGCTTTCCTTTTGATTATGTAATGAAGAATGTTATGCAAGATGAGGTTTAACTTTGTTTCCTCTTACTCTTTAAATTATGGAGCACTATTGATATAGCGTATTTTGGCCATAGTTTCCTCTATGTTTTTGGGCTTATCTTGGGCATGATTCTGCTAATTTTCCTTTGAAATCGTACTTTTTGCAGATCTGAGCTCAAAGAGGAAAAGATGTCGAAAAGCGCCCATTTTTATGGAATTCTACTGAGGATCTAAAGCGTCGAGGCCTTGTTGTTCCTACTCTCGTCGAGACCCTGATGCCAGTTGCGTTGTCTTGCCTAGGACACCCGATTTTGTCATTCAGAGCCGTATTTTGACTCGAGCTCACTGCCATACGTGCAGACTTCTCCCCAAGGACGCGCGCAGCAAGATTCTAGCTGGATTCCTCCCCAGATTCCTTTTGGCTACCCTAGGAATATTCCTTTAGGGCGTCCTCCCTCTTTTATCCCTTCCTCCTAGTTGTCCCTTGTCTTCTAGTGAGTTGTGAGGGTATATAAACAGTAGTTGTAGGGTTTTTAAAGCATCACTTCTTATTATTACATCATAGGATCTTTTTGGGAGCAGCCGCCCACCTTGTCCTTGGGATCTGTCACTCCCACCTTCTTGTAGCCGTCGCCGGCATTACTCTCCAAACCGGAGCTTTATCTCTGGCCGGTATTTAATATTATCGCATTTTCCTTTCATTTCTCTTCTATTGTATGTTCCCCTCTACTTTTGTTTTGTTATTGATTAATATGTGTGGCTAAGTTCTTAAGCTTAGCAAGGGTGTTTTAAGGGTTGCATGAGGTAGTCTCGAGACCAAACTATTTTTAATATACTCTCTTCACTATATTTATTTTCTTGTTGTTTTAATGCTAGATCTAGATGGTTTTGTTAGGAGATTGATCACCTTTTAATTTACTATCCTAGATCTTCGTCATTTCCTTGGTTATAACTGACGCGTAGCCTTGGAATAGAGTAGACACTAGATGGATTGTCATTAGCTTAGTTCGTTCTGTCTAGAGCAGGCGAGTAATTAGGGCAGTGTCGCGAGCCTGACAAACTGTGAGGCATCGTGCCCTAGACGTGTCTTTCCTTATCTTCAAGGGCGTTGCGAGTATTGGCTCCCCGCCCCTGGCCTGGGAGGACGGCGCAACGTCACGACTACCTTATTAACAGTGAAAACGGGGGGTAGTTTCTCATAAGAGGAAAGCAGGAGGCCTAAACGCACCTGGTTTCTATAGCATGTCTGTAGCATGAGAGTGGACTATCTTTGCGTCGATGACTGACGAGACCTCGACGTAACCTGAGAAAATACCTTTGCTAAGATTTCTCTTTATATGATTATAATCCATTTTGCCTTTGCTTGCTTTGCTTATGATTGTTAATTCCTCTGCTTTATTATTTACGTCTTTGTTAGCTATCTTGCCCTTGATATCTCTGGTCGACTTGTTCGACCATCAAACCCCCCTCCCCCCTTGTGTTACCTTTTATGCATTTCTCTTTGTTATACGTCTAAGGCAAGATTTGGTACTTCACTTTCTCTCTGTGGATTGACCCTGTTACCGTTGTATGCAAATTAACTTGTGTATCTAGGCCTTAGGATTTAATATTATTTTTGACCCGTTTCGACGGCGAGTCAACTATTGCTTGACAATTTTTAACTTGGCTGTTTTGGTAAAGTTTTTTAACTTTTGACACAATTCTAGTTCCAATTTTTGACTCAATGGTTGGAGTAAATATTGCGATTACGAATGACGAGTAAAACTTTTCATTACGAATAGCTAGAGCAAAACGTTTCATTACGAGTTAAATGGATTAAAATTTTTCATAACGAATAAAAACATTAAAAATTATCATTCAAAAAAGAGTAAAAACATATTGCTATATCCGGAGCAACAAAGAAAACTAGGTCACATTACTTCAACTTGTCATAATTGCATGGAATATTTCGGTTAACAAAAAATGAAGCCATATTACTCCAATTTTTCATCACCTATACTCCTAATTTTGCAACCTCCTGAACTCAATCTAATGAATTGGAGAACTTGAATTGCAAAACCCACAAATTCAAACATGAGTAACACACGTCTAGTTGCTTTAATAAAAATGTGAATAAAAAAAAATTAAATCAAGAATGTTAGCAGACTGACACATCAATGAACTGTTGAGTGTGGCACTCCGTCCTAATTGCTTGGCTACCAAAACGCCACCTAGACACTAATCAAGGTCTCGACCGCACCTCAACCTTGGACCAGGCCAAGTCTCATTATACCCGTGCAAACTAATTCACTTTTTGACTAAAGTTACAACTTTTAATTTTGAATCTAATAATTTTAGAATCAACTAATTCGCATGAGTAAATCGTAAAAATGACTCGAAGATACTCTTTTTGTCCATAGAAGTCTTAGACTAAGCTCCCGACCCTCGGACTAACTAATATTTATGCACAATGGAAATTTACTAGCAAGAACACTAATTTTACATTAGTAGAGGTTTATATTACATCAAACCACACTATAGTAAGCCAGACACACATCCATCTAATTACACAAAAATTCACTAACACTGCGTTAGTGCTTAACCATTACAAACACAGATGTACACCCAGAAGCAAACATTTGACTTCCATTTTTATGACATTCTGCCTGGCTGTGTTTTATTTGTTACTGGATAATGTTCATCCGTTTGACTTCCGTTTGATTTCCTGAAGATGTTAGGAATGGTATCAAGGAAGGTTTTTATCCCCAATCTATTAGAGTACCTGCATGGTGCAACCTCTGTTATCGTTCCTAAGTCGTGCCACCGTCTGATCAGCAAGACCGGAATGTGCCTAAGAAGATTAAATGGACGTATCAAGTTTTGCTGATAAAGTTGTTAGCTCCCCCAAAGCAGCGCGCTTAGGTAGCCCAATAAGTTTATCGGGCTCTCACCGATAAAGCTATTCACCCTCATTGACGGATCCATAGTAAGGCCACGACCCAATGAATTTATTTATTTTTACTAAGCTCAGGCCCTCTTCGCCTCATCCCTCTCCATGCTCTCCTCGACCAAATCCCTCTTCTCAACTACCAAATCCCTCTTCTCCTCGACCAAATCCCAATTTTTCACCAAGCCCAGCCACGCCTCTGCCGCCCAGCTAAGCTACTGCCGCCGCTCCACCTATCTCTCCCTCTGCTCCGCCAACCTCCCTTTTCTGGTCTGAAATCCTCCTTTTCTGCTCTGCTCCACCACCGCCAGTGCAAGACTGCAACAAATCAATACTCAGTTCTGAAATCCTAAGGTCAGATTGCTTCCTTTTTCTTTCATGTTTACATTAAAATAGGGATGTTGTGTTAATTCTTCTACCCTACAAATTTCAGTTCATTTTTTCCTCTAATGAAATAAAACAATTGTTAAACATTTTCATCAAAAAGAAATGATAGGAATGGATATATTACTTGCTTCTTATTTTTTTCTCTTTCAATCCAAGTCTACAAGTCACGTTTTGTATAAATTTATAGATAGATAGCTAATGACTTGAGAATTAATATGCTCATTGTATTAATATTTTTTTTATAGATATGGACAAATATTTGATTAAACCATCTACTCAAGCACCATCGATACCATCAAATGTTGGTCTAAATGAAAGTGAAGAACGACTTGTGACGAACTCGAAGAGATTTTTAGAAGTTGATTTGAAAAATCTTCCTGCTAATCTAGGTATGCGACCTAAAATTTTAGCATACCATCCTAATGATCGGGATCAAATTCGTAGAGCTTATATGTTTTTGTCAACCACGAGACATAGAGTTTCCTAAAATATTAATTGGAAGTATTCAACGACGTTTTAATCCTAAATGGTATGGTGAATTTGGTAATTGGTTGGAGTATAGTTCGTCCAAAGATGCAGTTTTTTATTTATGTTGTTATTTGATGGGTTCAGAGAATGGAGACCAAGGAAAGAGTGGTGTTTTTATTTCTATTGGCTTTGACAATTGGAAAGACATGAAAGAACGATTACAGAAATATATTGGTGGTGTTAATAGTAGTCATAATAATACTTGGAGAAAATGTGAAGCATTGATGAATTAAAAGCAACATATTGAAGTGGCTCTTTCTCAACAATCTAGTCAAATAAAAGAAGATTATCGGATTCAGTTGACTGCAGTAGTTAATTGTATTCGGTTTCTACTTCGTCAGGGACTAGCTTTTCGTGGTGATGATGAGTCTGAAGATTCAATTAATAAAGAAAATTTTCTTGAGCTTTTACAGTTCCTTGCTAACCACAATGAGACCATTAGAAATGTTTCGAGTCATGCTCGTGGAAATCTTAAGCTAGTAGCACCGAGTATCCAAAAAGAAATTATTAGTGTTGCATCTAGTGAGACTACTAATATTATTCTTGAGGATATTGGAGATGATTTTTTTGCTATTTTAATTGATGAATGTCATGACATATCAATTAAAGAGCAAATGGGTGTTGTTTTGCGGTTTGCGAATAAGAAGGGGCAAATTATTGAACGTTTTCTTAGTCTTGTTCATGTTACTGACACATGTGCTAGCTCTCTTAAGAAAGCCTTGGAGTTTTTATTTGCCAAACATAACTTGAGCTTGTCAAAGGTACGTGGGCAAGGTTATGATGGAGCGAGCAACATGCAAGGAGAATTCAATGGTCTTAAAAGTTTGATCTTGAAGGAGAATTCATGTGCATTTTATGTTCATTGTTTTGCACACCAACTTTAACTTGCACTTGTTATTGTTGCAAAAAAACAAGTTACAATTTCATCTTTTTTTAATATGGTTGTTAATGTGTGCAATGTGGTTGGAGCTTCATGCAAAAGGCAAGATGCTCTTCGAGAGAAGCAAAAAGATCATGTGGTCAAAGGATTACAAAATGGTGCAATTACAAAATGGTGCAATATGTAGTGGAAAAGGTTTGAATCAAGAGAAGACCATTAAAAGAGCAGGAGATACTCGACGGGGTTCACATTATAGTACAATGCTCAGCTTAATTGGTTTATTCCCTTTAGTAATTGATGTGCTTGAAATGATAGAGGAAGATGGCTTGAACGTAGATAAAAGAGGAGAAGCATGTGCATTATTGAATACGATACAATGTTTTGAATTTATATTTTGTTTGCATTTGATGAAGAATATATTAGGAATTACTAATGAATTCTCTCAAGCACTTCAAAGAAAAGATCAAGACATAGTAAATGCTTTAGATTTACTCAAAGTATCCAAGTTGAGACTGCAGTCAACGAGGGATGAAGGTTGGATGTTACTACTTAATGAAGTATCTTTATTTTGTGGCAAACATAATATAAACCTTCCAACTATGAGTGATATGTTTATTGCCCAAGGTAGACCAAGGCGGAAAGGTGAGAAAATTTCCAATTTACATCATTATCAAGTTGATTTATTTTATCAAGTCATTGATATGCAACTTCATGAGCTCAATAATCGATTTGATGAGAGGAATAGTGAATTACTCCTTTGTGTAGCATGTTTAAATCCAAGAGACTCCTTTGTTGCTTTCAATAAGGAAAAATTGCTTCAATTGATGCAATTTTATCCTAATGAGTTTTCTACAATTGATGTTCTTGCTCTTGATAATCAACTTCAGAATTATATTTTGGATATGCGGTCGGATGTTGAATTTTCAAATTTGAAAGGGATTAATGATCTTTCCGAAAAGTTAGTTGAAAGAAGAAAGCATATTGTCTATCCATTGGTGTATTTACTCTTGAAGCTAGCTTTGATTTTACCGGTTGCAATTGCGACAGTGGAAATGACTTTTTCTCAAATGAGCATTGTGAAGAATCGACTGCGGAACCGTATGGGAGATGATATGTTAAATGGTTGTTTGATTACTTTTGTTGAAAAATAAATTTTTGATAGTGTAGAGAATGAGAGAATCATACAAGGATATCAAAAAATGAAAACTCGTAGAGAACAATTGTAAAAAGTACGTATATTGTATGAATTCTAATGTATATTTTTTTTTCTATATTGTCTTCTTATTTATCTTTTGGTTAAGTTTATCTAAATATTTTTTATTTAGTGACGGATACAAATACTCTTAAGCATTTTTCCAATTTTTCGTTCAGCTCGCTTGCCTTCCCTTTAAAATACTCAAAAAAAAAATTTCGTACCATCACTGAACCCCTACCCCCCTGAAAATAATTCCTAGATCCGTCACTGTTCACCCTTAAGTCCTACCCCCATTACCGGAATAGGCTTAAGTGGCTTTCTTGAGTTTATCAGACTCTTGCTGATAAAGTCATTAGCTTCCCCAAAGCAGTGCTTGAGTAGCCCAATAGGTTTACCGGGATCTCACCGATAAAGTTGTTCACCCTTAAACCATACCACCGTTATCGAAATGGGCTTAAATGGCTTTCTTGGGTTTATCAGGCTCTCGTTGATAAAGCCATTAGCTTCCCCAAAGCAGTGCTTGGGTAACCCAATAGGTTTACTAGGCTATCGCCGATAAAGTTGTTCACCCTTAAACCGTACCACCGTTATCAAAATGGGTTTAAATGGCTTTCTTAGGTTTATCAGTCTCTCGTTGATAAAGTCATTAGCTTCCCCAAAGCAGCGCTTGGGTAGCCCAATAGGTTTACCGGGATCTCGCCGATAAAGTTGTCGGTATCCACTACCATTCATCTGTTTGTTGTAATGACAGAGATGGGTCATTGTGAATACCCCATTGATTATTATATCTGCTACTACTCACACGTACGTCAAAGGATTGTGCCGGATTAGCCGCGTACCATTCTCACATACGCCGGTAGATTATGACGGTTGATTTGCATCCCTATTTAAGTATTGATCTGTTTAAAATAAAACACTGGCATATTTTTTAACGTGGTTCAGTGTTTTAAGGCCTACATCCACAGTGTTATGATTCATTCAAAAGATTCAAACAATACATCCGCTCTTGGATGGTATAATTTTAAATGAGCAATATTTCAAGAGTTAGTCAGATGAGTACTGTCAAGTTCCTCTAGATAATATGCACCTTTTTTCCGATAATTCGGGTCACCCGGTAAGGTCCATCCCAATTTGGGCTGAGCTTTCTAATGCGTTGCCCTGCAGCTCTCCTATTGCGTAGCACTAAGTCGCCTATTTTTAACAATCGCTCTTTAACCCGTCGATTGTGATATTTGACCATCTTGCGCTTGTAGTACAAAGTCTTTATCATGACCTGTTCTCGCAATTTCGGTAGTAAGTCAAGTTGCGTTCACAACTTTTCTTCATCTAGTTCCTTATTGAAGTACTCGACTCGAAGACTAAGGACTCTCATCTCTACCGGGGTGACGACCTCAACACCATACGTCATTGCAAATGGAGTCTCTCCCTTACTTGTTTTGGTGGTCATCCGATAAGCCCACATAACATATGGAAGTTCATTAGGCCATTTCTTCTTAGCCCCCTCCAAATTCTTCATAATTCCGCTCAGAATAGTCCGGTTGGTGACTTTCGTTTGTCTGTTAGTTTGTGGATGGGTTACTGAGGAGAATCTCTGTTCAATTGCTAGCTACCGACAACGCTCTTATAAGTAAGCACTAGTGAATTGTGTCCCATTGCCGCTAACAAGGATTCTGGGAACGCCGAACCGCATGATTACTTGGGTCTTGAAGAAATGCCAAGCCTTTTCTTCTGTGTTGATAGGAACAACTTTGGCCTCGGCCCACTTCGTGAAGTAGTCTATGGCAACTGTTACAAACTTGAGCTGAGAACGAGCCTTTGGAAAAGGCCCTACGATGTCGATACCCCCATTTAGCGAACGAGCATGGGCTGATCATGGCTGTTATTTCTATGGCGGGTTGACGAGGTATTTTTGCAAACTCTTGGCACTTTTTGCATGTGCGTACAAAGTAATCACAATCCTTCTGGACAATAGAACCCGGTATGGAGGATTTATGCTGCCATCGTTCCTCCGGATGTATGCATTCCACAAACACCTTCATGGATCTCCTAGAGGGTGTAATGACCTTCAACCTCTGAAATGCACTTGGCTACCGGATGAGAAAAACAACGACGGATACGTTCTCCGTCATATAAGGTACATTTATCAGCCCGTTTGAGAACTTTCTTCTTTTTCGCGACATCTTCTAGCAATATGCCATGCTTGAGATAGTTAATGACTGAGATTCGCTAATCATCAGTTCCTTCGTCAATACACAGAGCGTGCTGCTCTTCCATGAATGCTGGTGCTGAAATTTCCTCTATCAGAATTTTCATGACGGAATTGGGGTCAGCAACCATTTTGGCGATTTTATCTGCTTCAGAATTTTCCTCTCTTGGTACATGCTCAATCTTGACCTTGATTCCTCTTTTCTTGACTTTCAGTAATTCCTTTTGCACCTTATCCAAGTACCGTATCATCATCGAATTCTTGGCTTGTGATTGACTGTTAACTTGGTCTACAATTAGCTTTGAATCTCCGTATATTACCAAATATAGGTCCTCTAGCTCTCTACGATCATGGATTCCTTTGATACTTAGTTCTTTCCCGATAAGTAACCCAGCTAAGAGGGCCTCATATTTAACCGCATTGTTGGACAATGGCTTCCGGATTTTCAAAGCATAGCATAGTTTAATTTCGTCTGGCCCAGAAGTGATGATGTCAGCACCGACAGACTCTTGGTTCTTAGCATCGTCAATGTGGATAACCCATTTATCACCGTAGGTTTCCGGATACGGTAGATCATCCTCATTCACGTCAGTTAACGGTTCATCAGGAAAAGTGCACTCAGCTAAGAAATCGGCTAGGACTGCGCCTTGATGGACGACTTGGACTGGTATTGTAACCCATATTGCTCAAGATCAATGGCCCAAATGACCATCCTTCTGGAAGTTTTCAGTTTTTTGAAGATTCGCCTCAATGGTTGGTGAGTCAAGACAATTACCGAATGTGCTTGAAAATACCAAGTCATCTTTCGGGTGGCTTGTATTAAGGCGAACGCTACCTTTTCGATCCTGCAATACCTTAGCTCTGCATCTTTCAGGATCCGACTGATAAAATAAACTAGTTTGTGAATGCCCTCTTCGACCCGTACCAAGACGACACTCACTACTTCTTCAGCCAGTCCCAGGTATAGTTAGAGGGTATCTCCTTCTTCCGGTCAGGTTAGTAATATTTTAGAGGAGAGGTACTCCTTCAAATCGAGGAAAGCTTTCAACAGTCTGCAATCTTCTATATCATAATCGTTTGCTCTATGAAAGCGACAAAATAGGTCTCTTCGCGTCCCCATAAAAGCACCTGGTTTGTGGGAAGGATACCGAATTGGTAGCCCTTTCCTCTCAATCACTGCCAGGATTTCTGCTCTAGGAACTGACAGTGGGGTTGACCTGAAAACTGTGTCTCCCTCATGTCGGGGGTCTGATCTCATTGTCAATCTTCGAGGAATATATTCTCTGTGATTTTTTCGTTGAGGCTTGACCTCTTCTACTGTCTTTCGCGGTGTTGGTTCTTTATGCTTTTTCTTTTGGAAGTCCACCTCTTCCATCCGAGCATAGTTGTGTGCTCTGACCCGTAAGAGATCCAAACTCTAAAGAGGATCCACCAAAAGCGCTTCCTCTAGCTTGTCGAAATGATAGTTTCTCTTTATTGCTTCTATTGCAATCTCCACTATGACATCCGTCATCATGGCCATATCCATGTTGAATCAATCTAAGTACCCTTTCTCCTTTCTCTCGCGTAATGTCGAATAGGATCACAGATGATTTCTTCAGGGGAATAAACGTTCTAAATCTACTCCGAAACTTTTCTTCCAACTGGTTAAAGTTGTCGATGGATCTAGGAGGCAAGTTGTCAAACCATGTCCAGGAAATTCCGGTTAAGGTTAAGGGAAATATCTAGCACAAGTCTTCATCCCTCCGGGTTTGGATCTTGACGAAGCTTTTCACCGTGCTGACATGGGCTACAGGGTCTTGTCCCATTATATCCTTCAGATGGGAGTTTGATACGCCGACTAACGTGATGAATGCGCACCCGGTAAGTCAGAGGGTGTTTTGGATCATCATCTTGATCCCTCCACTAGCCTGGCGATATGGATCGGGAGTATCCACGGTCTCTCACCAGTGGTTCCTTCTGGCAATCATGATTTCGGTGGTTTCTATCAGGTCGATATGCTGACGGGGATCTCTCTCTACTTATTCTACCGTCAGATCTTCTTTCATGTTGACGGATTGGGTTCCTCTGAACACTTTGTCCGACCACCCAATTACTTTCTCTGCCAGTATTTTTCGAGAATCCTTCTTCAACCCTTAGAGGGTTCACAACTGACAGTGCTCGTTGGTTAGGATGCTCCACGTTCCCTTGGGAAGGATGTTGATTTCTTGATGAGGCTGGATTACCTGCTTGAGGTAGGGAAACTGGATTTGCCACCCGAGGAGCGGATGGTTCATTTAGTGCTAAATGTGGCAAGGGCTATGAAGCCATTATAGTTGGTGTAAATAATGGTGGTGGAAGAGGCATGTGAGTTGTTAGTCGCGGAGCAGGATTGGTAAGCATGGCCATGATGGCGTCCACTCTTTGACGTAAATCTATGAAAGATTCAACTGTCGGTAGAGGCAGTGCACTGTCTGTGCTCGGTCCAGAGAGGGTTGTGCTTGGTGTGACAGGGAAAATTACTTCTGGACCAGCAAGGAAATCAAGATAATGATTAACTTGAGTTGATCTCGCAATTGGTGGCGTTACCGTAGTCGGAATGGCCTGAACATCTTGGGTAAAAGCAAGGGGGTTGTTTCGCGGTGGAGTTGGAGTGAAATTCTGATCTGACTCCATTTTAGCAACAAATATTGAAGAAAATGAATGGGAGAGCTTGGATATCAAGGGGATCTCTCCTAATAACCCAAAGCTCTCAATGAAAGCACCAAAATGATAATCCTAGACGCGGGGTGAGGACTTTGCGCAATTTGTGCTGCTGAGATGGACTTCTAGTTGACTTCTGGTATCACCTGCAAAGCGTCGGAGGGGGTCTCCAACGTAGAGACTCTAACAATCAAGTCAATAGGAGCGTAAATGAAGAGTATAGTTAAAAATGAATACCAACATGATAGTTGTCTATGTGTATACTTATGTGTCCCCTGTTCCTCTTGCCCAGGAGTTTATATTTCTTCCCCCCCTCGTGCCACTTGGGATCCTCCTCTTCTCATCATTGCTTCCATTATGTGATGCTATGGTGCCATGAGTCCCACCATTGGTCAAAGGAATCTTCATGACAAGGATCATATGATGATGAGCTTTCAGTGGGATTGAGATCTGTGCCAAGGAGCCCTAGGTGGGCCATGAGTGGGCCATTGTATGTTACCGTACTTTATATCCTTTAGGAAATATTGGAGAGATAACGGGTCGTGTGAGTAGGAAACCCCACTATAATAACCGTAACAGTAAATACCGGTACATAATGGATACCGGTATATATAGTTACCGGTATATGATAGTTACTGGGTCTTCTAGCTTGGTTCACATGGCTCGTCAATAGAGACCACGTCAGCAACGACTAAGTCATAAAGTTCTCAGAATGACAGGAATGCCCTTATTATTCCTTTATGTATTATCAATCAATTTCAACTCTCTTGCAACCATAATTTTTAACCATTCTCTTCAAAACGTTGTTCCAAATCTCTAAAACACTTCTACAACAATTGAATGGACCGAATATTAATGTAGGAAAAATTTGTCACCACGAATGTTGTGTTTCTTATAAATTTTCCATCGACGCTTTTGGTGAGAAGCATCTCATAAGCAACATGTCATTGATCATCACTTAACTCTCCTTACACAATTTTGTAATGGTTAATTATTCACAATCCAATATTTTTATCTTTCAAATTCAAAAAAATACAAGAATAATTATAATAAAAGAAAAGCGAAAAAAACTAAGGAAGAAGAACATTAAAGTCAAGAAAACTTTGATTGCATGTTGTTCGTCCGGAAAAAATAAATTGGAAATTTCATTAACTTCTTTCTTTAGCGGGTTGATTGAGATCAATATCCATTACTATTCTACCAATATGAAAAGTATGAATATTTTTTATAACCACAATTAGAGACATTAAGAGTCATATGTAATACGGAGGGAACTTTTTCAAATTTTGATTTTTTCAGTTTCATCTTTCATGGAAAATTAAGTCTGAAATTTGGGCGAACTTAGTGTACAATTTGGGCGGGATTTATTGAGAGTTTTTATAATTGATTTGGGTTAAAATTCATCAAAATATATGGCTCATATTTGGCGGTTTGAATCATAGGTTAAGATAAACCATTATATTTATAATTGAGTCAAATAAGTCATTGTATTTATCCACTTGATCTACATTAGTCATTCTTTCCTAAAAATAATTAATTATACCTTTTGAAAATGACATAAGACTATGCTTACATGGAAATACTTTTTTCAAAAAGTGACATGACAAAAAAAGTCACTCTACACACTCATTTTGCAGCTGAAAAATAAAAAATCGAACGACATCAAAATAATATCCTCATTTTTCAACGTTAAAATATGGAACGAGATCAAAATAATAAACGATTATATTTCTCCACTCAATTTTATTTATTTATTTGGTTTATTTTCCATGTCATTTTTTTAATTTTTTAATTTAAGTTTTAAATCACCATAGTCTCATGCTGTTTTTTTAGATGTCAAACGAATTGTAGTTATTTTTTAAAGTAGTGGCTAATGTTGAGTAAGTGACAAATACAGTAACTTATTTGACTCAATTATAAATGTAGTGGTTTATCATGAGATATGATATAAATGCAGAAATGAATT
This sequence comes from Viola odorata, assembly GCA_963691705.1. NCBI lineage: Eukaryota > Viridiplantae > Streptophyta > Magnoliopsida > Malpighiales > Violaceae > Viola > Viola odorata. The sequence continues at coordinate 13,679,772 of OY829540.1, read as the reverse complement.
TTATCCATTTTCCTTGTTATAACTAGGTTGAAACATTATTTAAAACTAGTGAGCCACCAATTATTCATCAAACTTTAACTAACAATGTTAAAACTCTAATGATTGAACGTTATATGCTGAAGTGATATTATTATTTTTTACAACAGAGTATGTCACATCCTTTTTTTAAAAAAAAAAATTACAAAATTAAAAAATAAGAAATAAAATTTTAAAACTTAAAGAAATTAATAAATTTTCTACAAAATTAAAAAGATATATTACAAATTAAATTATAAAATTAAGAAAGAAAAAAGGTTGATGGTAATTGCACTGGTGGTGAGGGTGTGTTGAGCATTTCGGTGATGACAATTTTCAGCTTTTGGGAACTTAGTTTTTTAGTTAATTATAGGAAGGAAGATTTTGTTTTACATTTTAAAAAGGGATGTTAAAAATAAAACAAGGTTATCTCCGAAAGCATATAAATGTTAATATATTTTCCTTATAATGTTAATTTATTATAGAAATAAATCAAGCTCTAAGTAATTTATTTTAATTATTGAGTTATTAGATATGATTATGGTAGTTTATGTTAATGTCAGTTATTTATTTTTTTGAATTTAATTTGTAGTATATATATTGATTTAATTTAATTTTTTTTATTATCTTTTATTTCTGAAATTTATTTTCTATTTTCTAATTTTTGTGCTCCGTTGTCAATAATAATAATAATAAAATAATGTCACGTCAGTGTTAGGGGTGTAAGAAAATCGGACCGAATCGGAACAGAAAAAATTTGACCCGAACCGACCCGAATCGTAATTTTCCTGTTCTATCTCACTAGATTTGGAAATTTTCAGTTTGGTACGGGTCTTTCGAAAATAATACCCGTAAACCGAACCGTAACCGAAATTATATATATATTATTAAAGTTTAGTTTTATTTGAGTGATTAAACTTTTGATTTTCTTTCTAAAGGAAGCCTCAAAATTCTTTTTTTTTAGCTTTTTTACATTCTTATTCAATCCCTCAAAAAACTGATCCTTCCACCAAATCAATTAAATCCAATTCTCCCAAATTAATTCAAAACTACCTCTACCCAATTAATTCAAAACCATCCCCCCACAAATTAATTCCAACCAATTTGCAAAATCAATTTCAATCAATCTCTCCTGCAAATTAAATCAACTCCAATCTCCTACAAAATAATTCCATCAGTCAATCAACCCATCTCCTCGTCGATCCGTCACCAACCAGTCCCTGACCTCCTCTAGCCAGCCGCCCAAACCACCAAAAACCATCAGTGAATCATCAACCACCACACACCATCATCAAACATCAAACCAGTCACCCATCACCGCCACAATCTAAAAAGAGAGGGGTTGGACTTCGTCCCAACTCAAGAATAAAAAAAAAGATAAGAAAGGAATAGGAATGGTCTGATGGGCTTTTAATTCTCAAACACCAAAACGACGTCGTTTTGAAAAATAAAAAATAAATTAAAAAAACTGGGAATCGAACTGAACCGAACCAAGCCCAACCAGAACCGAAAATTTCCAATTCGGTCTGATTCTAGTACCATCAGAACTGAAAATTTCCTGTTCAGTCCTATTCTAGTTCCAAAATCGGACCAAATCGGCCCGGTTACACCCCTAGATAGTATATAACGGTCAAATGGTGGAGTTTTAATACCGATATGATGAGAAATAGGAAATTCAATAGTTCTTTTTATCTGAGAGAATAAAAATTGATGATTAGTTTATTTAATGAGTCAAAAGTAACTGGTAAATTTATGTGAGGTTAAAATTGTCCACGGACCCAAATGCAGATGACCTGACTGTCCTTGTACCTAAAATTAAAAGAGACCCAAAATGGTTTTTATTTTAATTTTTAAAGGTAAAAAGAGGGATTCCTTCCTTGCTCCACATTTGGGTATGATTTTGGGTATCAGATGCATTAAACCACTATCCACGCAAAGTTTTCCTCCTCTCAGTCTCATTACCTTTACTACTGATAAGTCTCAAGAATCAAACCACCGCTGTTTCCCAGATCTTTCCTGCAAAATTCAAATTAAATTAGTTGAGTCTCTCTTCTCTGCAGCATATAAATGAAGGAATTTCCCCATCTGCCATTAATTTTGGAGTGAGGAAGATGATATGATTGATTATGGGTGGCTTCTTCTCATATGGCAAGCCTCGTAGCAGTAACTACCGCAACCTAACGAATACCACTACTACTTCATCTTCTTCTTCTTCTAGTTGCAATATGTCCAAACAGTCATCATCTTCATCCATCAGCAAGAAGCAGTCCATCAAGCAGAAATATGGTCTCATCCCTGACAATTTCTCTACCTTGGACCAGGTACTTATAAGTTATAACCCTCTTCTTCCCTGTTTTTTTTTATTTATTTTATTATTATTATTTTTAATTTTTTTTAGAGTTTTTGTAGTTGCAACTTGCAGTAATCCTTTTGCTGGAGAAAGACGGGTCTTGTCCCTTGGTTCACTCCTTTCTTTACTTTTGTTTATTAGCATTTGTTAAATAAATAATAATATATAAATGCAAGAAACCACGAGTGCCCAGTCAAATTAAAGGAGTGTGACTTGACTTGGGTGGAGAAGTATAGTTAATAATAGAAGAGAAAATGCTTTCTTACTAGAGTAGAGGGGCAGTGGTCCCAAATGATATACATATTTTCCACAAGTTCAAATAAGGAAATAATTCAGTCCGATAGTGGTCGGATTTAGATTAGTCTGCCCGGAAGCAACTGGGAGGAAGTCCGTGCAGATTGGAACAAATTGTTAAATAAAAGGGAAAAAAATTAAAATTAGTAATTTTTCAAAGTTCACTCACTGTTATATGTGATTGATGCATATGGTTTTGATTTTGATTTTTTCAAATTTAATCTTGTGATTGTGGCTCTCCAAATTGTAACTGAGTTTTTCATATATATGATCATTGTTAGGTTACAGCCTCCCTTAGAGAAGCTGGGCTGGAATCATCAAATCTCATTCTAGGAATTGATTTCACTAAAAGCAATGAATGGACAGGTATATAAGCGTGAAGTGTGTATATATATATATATATATATATATATATATTCAAATTCATGTCATTTTGTTGATTTTAACTGCAAACTGTGTCAGTTTCAACATGAGTAATGAGGTAGAATTATATGATTTATTGCTTTTTCTTTCCATCATAAGTAATGATCATGAAGCCGCTGCTTGTTTGCTGGTGGCAACCTAACAGTAGGAATAAATTCATATTTGTTGATCCATTTGAAACAGAAAAGGCAGTAAATTATTGCCTTCTTTTTCATTTGTTTGCTTGATGTTTTAAATTATTGCTTTTCTTTCAGTTACCTGTTGTGGAAGGTAATGTATTTGGTTTGTAGGAAAAGTCTCTTTCAACAATCGTAGCCTTCATGCTGTTGGTGATGCGCCTAATCCATATGAGAAAGCCATCTCCATCATTGGAAAGACTTTGGCTCCCTTTGATGAAGACAACTTAATTCCTTGTTTTGGCTTTGGTGATGGTACTAATCTTGAATTCTCCCACAAATACTTTAATTTTTATTTCTGTCTTGTTTCTCCCCAAACTTTCTATGGAATGGAATTGTTTGTTTGTTATTTGCAGCCACCACTCATGATCAAGAGGTATTCAGCTTTCACAGCGACCATTCACCTTGCCATGGTTTTGAAGAAGTCTTGGCTTGCTACAAAAGAATTGCTCCAAACTTAAGGCTTTCAGGTTAGTTTTTCCTCCTTAATTCAAATTTATTTTCTTCTTCCTTCATCAAATTTCTTGCAAGTTTTCCTTACTCTCCTAACTAAAAAATGTGATATTTTTAAGGGCCAACTTCCTATGGACCAGTGATTGATGCTGCAATTGACATTGTGGAAAAGAGCAAAGGTCAATACCATGTGTTGGTCATCATTGCCGATGGTCAGGTGATCAATCCAAATTAAGCTTTCTTTCTTTTTGTTTCAAAGAGCCATTCCATCCCATACTTTAAGTTGTTGGGTAAGGCTCAAGAAATGTTTATATACTATATGCGATCACATAACCCCTTAAGAAAGCTCTTATCAGCTTGAAACTTCCATACGCTTACAATCATCTTAAGTGTTATAAGAGTGATGAGACAAAGTTCAAACTTCAGATCACTTAGTCTCATAAGCTTTGATACCATGTGAAAATAAATATTGAACCTCTAAATTCTTGAACTGTTGGATGAGGGTTTTGGATATCATTTTTATAACATATGCATTACATACAGACTTAATGTTTGTAACCAAACTATTGTGTTGTATTTGTCAAGGTTACAAGAAGTGTCAATACAGCCAGTGGCGAACTAAGTCCACAAGAACAGAAAACAATCAAGTCAATCGTCGATGCAAGGTTGAACTTTGTATAGTTACACTTACCTATTTTATCAGAATTGTCACTTGTGTTGGGCTCTTATAGTGCTAATGTCAGCACAGTTACTGCTGTTGGAGATTGTTAGCAACTATAAGCAATATTTTAAACTCAAAATCATGCTCATGGCCAACTGGCTTCCGATACCATGTGTTTGGATGGGTGGGTCATCCAAGAAAATGAAAAATATCACTACCACCCAGCCACTCCATTTTGATATTTTCTGCCATCTATTTCGTGCAGCTGGTATTGACATTTTATTTGCTGAAACTATGTAGCAGACCCGAAATGCTCACGAGCAGCAAATGTATCATAAGTTGCAGGAGAAATTGGAGTGGGAGCTAATGTCTGGAGCTTTTTTTTTTCATTTAACATCAGCCTAAACTAATTACAAAAGTTTTGCATAAAGAATCAGCTAGAATACTGGGGATAATGATGTGCTTTCCTGTAACCATACTTTTGGAAGATTGTTGCATAGGATTTCCCTTCTCTTGTCCACTAATTTGTATAGTTGATAATGAGCTTTCACATGAAATGGATGCAATAAAGACTGACTGTAAAATTCTGTACCGTATTAGTTCTGACAAGCTGCTGCAGCATTCAAATGAGGCATAACTTATTTGATATGTTTAACCAGCTCATATCCGCTCTCAATAATTCTGGTTGGAGTTGGTGATGGGCCCTGGGAAGACATGAAGAAATTTGATGACAAAATCCCAGCTCGTGAGTTCGACAACTTTCAGGTATTGTCAAAATACCAGCATAGCATAAACGCCATCTTTTTATTCTCTAATTTTCACATAGTAATGCCACTCCATATTCACTGTTTTGTCGTTTGTGTGTTGTGCAGTTTGTTAACTTTACTGAAATCATGTCAAAACCTTCCACTGCCTCTCAGAAAGAAACCGTTTTTGCTCTTGCTGCCTTAATGGAGATCCCTTTGCAATACAAAGCAGCGGTTGAGCTTGGTGTAATAGGGTAGGTAAACTTCTGTCTTTACAATTAGTGGATGAGCTTTCCCTTCAATGCAGTAACGTGTAAAGATAAACGGAACAACCCGAGTTACATTTCGAGCTACTCTGTCTATCGCTCGCACTGCTCATGCATAGTAATTAAATGCCATTTCATTAATCTAGATTTGGATGATCACTGACTTATGGTAATTGGCTCTGGAGAACAGGCGTGCCACAGGAAGAGCGAAGAAAATAGTAGCACGCGCTCCCCCAGTTCCTTATGCTCATCGTCCATCGCTGCAACAGGAATCAAGGAATACGTCTTCACCCATGTTAGATGAAAGAACCCAGGTTTGATGATATTCTCAATACACTTTGTTATCACCCAAAATACACACACACAAGGTTGTGATTGAGTAGTAATTAGTAAGGAAACTCTAGGAAATTGGAAAAACCATGCATGGAAAGCAATCGCTCCCTGGAACGTACTCTTTAGGACCTGACAATATAGGAGCGAGATTAGCCTTCTGTCTTTATATGTAATGCTGCAGCTTATCTTTTCTTTCAAGCTGTGAGAATAATAATGTTTTCTAATTTGGTTAATTTGTTATTTGGGCCTTGAGCGATGTCTGCTGTCTGTTGAGCCAGCTTGTTTGGCTCGTGTCTCTTCTATTTGGTTCATGTTCTCTATGGTCATTTTTCATGACCCTATTAATATATATCTGCCTATTAAAAAAATAAAATAATGTTTTCTATTTTTTTCTATTTTCCATTTTTAATCAGGCCTGCCCTATTTGCCTGACAAATGCAAAGGACCTGGCCTTTGGTTGTGGACACATGGTGAGTTGCACCCTGGAACAGTACAGCTTAGCTTAGGTTCTCTTTCTTTTTGCGAATCAATCAATGATGAATGCTATTTTTTCTGATTGCTGCAGACTTGTAGAGAATGTGGATCAAAAGTATCCAACTGTCCGATCTGCCGTCAGCGAATTTCCAATCGTCTTAGGCTTTTTGCTTGATGAATGATGATGACCGCCTTGTCCAGGGGAACTTCTGTACAGCCTTCCCTTTCCTAGGTAGGTGTTTGATGTCTGCAGACTTGACTGCCAAGTGAAAATGTGGAATTGGCATCGTGCAAACATATACTTTATCTGATTTTAAATCCTACAAGTATTGGTTGAAACTTATTCTCTCTGTTTGGCATGCAAATCATGGAAGAATTCAGTTCATTTCACGAATGATAGAATCAGGATTCATTGGTATAACATCTGTAATTAAAAGAAGGTTAATGTATGTTTTAGCCCTCGTATTTATTAAATCTCAAACTGCATCTTTCAAGATTGGTAATTGTAGGGTGTTATTGGAGAGAGTTTGGCAAGGTCAAAATGCCTATTAGGCCTTAAAAGAATCTAGTATTAATCACATGGGACACTTAAAAATAAATGAAAAATCGCACTGAATGAGTGATTTGTTTTAATTCAATTAATGAATGAATTGAACTCTTATTATCACTTATGACCATACCAAACAATTGCTATAGATTAGGTTATGCTATGTATCTTCAGTCCTTGTCTTGGCTTCGACAACCAACAAATCCTCACCGATACATCAAAGCACACTCTCCCTCATAAATAAATGAATAAATGAATGATTTTTTTTTACGACCATCCGCTAATCCGGTCAGGACTACCCCAGACTCGAACCAGACATGACTCCGAAAAGTGGGTAGTAAAGTTCTCCCTCATAAGCTTTAATAAATGAACGAATTTAATGAGGCAATACCGTACGATATTCTGCTAAAGCCCACAATGGGAAGACAGTTCTATATGTTGCGTAGTGTAGCATGCAATTCTTCCCGAAAGCACCGCATATTTCCTGCCATTACGGAGAAGACAATAATAATTCAAGTTCGAGATAATTTAAATTATAGTTTTAGTGACTGTAATTCAAATTTATATCCTCTCATTGTTTATCAAAGTGATCATTGGTTTTTTGCTCAATGCAAACAATTACCTGTTGAGGGAAATCACCATCTTCTAGTTGCGAATTAACTATTAGTTTTGCAGCACCACGAAGAGGTATCGGGTCTCTATCCATCTATTTCCAACTCAAAAAAGCAGGATTAGTGTAGAAACATAGCAAAGTAGGAAAGGGTTAGGTTGAGTCACCTAACTTAAAAACAAAATCTATCTAGACAAAGAAATTATTTATTAAAAAAATGACAGTAATGAAGGTAACACAACACACTCACCTGTCCTGCTTGAATTAGACCCATCATAGCCCATGCAGTTTGTACCAAATTTGACCGATTTCCTTCTAGAGGTACGTATTTCTGGTTTTTATGTTAACATCACAAACTTACTTAGTTAGTCTGAAATACTAGAACTGTATCTTATAAGACTTTGGAACAGTTTTACTACAGTATGGTTATACTACCTCTTTCGGGCATGAAAGATAGCTTTCCCCCCAACCTCCATCATCGTTTTGTATCTTCAGAAGGAATCCAACACCCTTTCTAACTGAATCACAAGTGTTGTAGGTCTTACCGGCATCTACTAACGCTCCAAGTGCAAACCATGTGCCGTAGGTGTAGCAAATACCCCAACTTCCATACCTGTAGCATATAATATGCATCTTAATTGTACTATTTTCCTCTATACTTGTAAAAAGTAACAATATAAACAGTTATTCCTAATGTGACAATAAATTTACTATAAAGAACACGTACCATCCACCGTCAGGAGTTTGCGCCCTTTCAAGAAATTGTACAGCTCTAGTGATGGCATTATCAATCTCTTTCTTCATATGCATAGGATATAACTTCTTAAAGAAAACCAACGCCTTAATTGCTGATGAAGTGCACTCAAGATACTCATGTTCAACAAAAACATTAGCAAAAGCCTCTGTTGGATTTAGTATCTGCCAAGAGGAAAACTCAAATGAAAAAAAGATGCAACATTGAATATAAAAGTAAACCAAAAGATTTCTAAAGTAACTCTGAAAATGTTCAAGCTCATACTTCCAACCATGCTGGAGCTCTAACTGGTTCCCATGCTGATATGCCTCCATTTTTACTCTGTAATAAGTAAAACAACAAAGAAGCTATTTTAAGGATCCTAAAGAAGTAATTGGAAAAGGAAGTTTAAGTATTAAAATTGAAAGTTTATACAAAGAAACGAGGCCAATTCGAGTTAACCTTCTTTACCTGTAACGACAAAAGGATATTGATAGAATCAAGTAACCTTTCAAACTCCAGTTTCTCACCAACAATTTCTGGTTGCATTAATGAGAAGCGTAAGCAACAGTTTAATGCCTCTGCAGTACAATCTGAACTTAGCCACCCATGATCTCGGTCAGAGAAAGTCCATGATCCCTTAGAAATATGTCTGTGCATGCTCTTGAAGTCATTTGAAGGATTTTCCGTGACCTTTAATTTTTTTTAAGGTGAGTGAAAATAATTAGTTCAAGTAAAATTAAACAAAGATAGAGCAAAGATGCGTGTTTGAGATTGAGAGTAATATATAATGAACCTGAGATTTCTTTATAAAGTCATGACCTCTCTTTAATACATCTCCAGTTTCATGAGAAAGACCACTAGCAATGAGAGCTTGAATCCCGAAAGTTGCATCCCATGTTTGACTAGCAGAATTCTACACATATAATAGTGTCAGATACACAAACCACTAGCTTTCTCATGAAAGTCCTAGATGCAAAGGTGGCTTAGTGATGAACAGAGTGCCAACTAACATGTATTTTCATTCCATCCTCAGCAATCCATATGTAGTCTGGAATCCTAGCAAGATGCTTCTTGAAGTAGTCTCCATTAGGATCTTCAACCCAGCAAGCAAGCATGCATAACACCTATTTAAGCCAAATGGTATCCAATATTAAAGATAGAACAATACTTGAAATACTAACACAATTTACTAATTGATATGATAAAATGTGATTCCTATTAAATATCTATTTAATTAAATCAAATAACTAATAACTGAATGAATGAATGCCAAATATGCATTTATGTATAAAAGTCAGCAAAAGTCTTAGCATCTCTAGTACAGGTGCCTTATGGAGGGTGGGGTCGAGCCGTATATAAGTATTAGATATTTTATTTAGATTCTAGAAAAGACGTTATCTTGCTGTTACCTTCTCTGCAGATCCAATTGTAATATAGCGACTATTTTCATCTTCATAGTGGATATGCTTCATTGCTACTTCAAGGGCTCTCTTTCTTAGGATCTTGTTTAAAGGCCAACGAGAAAGAAAAGGCTCGATGCATAAGTATAGACCATCCGAAATCAAATCTTGAACTAAAGGATGAGGATAGTAGAGATCCTCCTGCAACAAAAATTTAGCACAAAATAAAAGTAATGCGTGTTAGCTACTTAATGATAGAATCATATGATTTTTTTTGGAGGAAATGAAGTAAACTCACTGGAGCACATTGATTGCGGGATTTCCTCCACTTGATATTTTTGTAAGGTTGAGAGTAGAGTTCCTCTCTTAATTGCAAAATGAGAGGAGTAATTGGCCCAACAAACCTTTTACCATACAAATATGCCATTGGCAAGTAAGACATACGAAGATGGCACCATAGTTTTGCTGTAGTAGATTGAAGTGACTAGAATATTAGCACCTTACACTTTGAGGTACAGTGAACCAATTACTAAAAACACAAATAAGAACGAAAAACACTAGTTATGAATAAAACCATTGCACTCAAAAGAAAACTAGTTATGAAGTTGTAACTTGCAAGCAAGACTTATACTACAACACATCTAATTAGTTCATTGGCAATGCAGACCTGGTTGTATTGGAAGAAAGGAAGGAAGGAGCCACAATTCAGGAGGTATTGGATTGCATCCAGACCACTCAAATACACCAAGAATCTGCAATAACAAAACAAAAGGAAAGATAGTTTAGATATTTAGTTAGAGAAGGCGGTGTAATTTTCTTGGTGCAATTTCTTTTTCCTAAGAAAAACAAGTGAACTAGCAAAGGTGATTACCGAGAGCCAAACTCTTGCTGAAGAAGGTGCACGCGTTGGAGTTCCATGATCAAGAATCCACTTTCGCGCTCTTGCACAAGCATCATCTTGACCACCATCAGGTCCTTCGCCCAGAATCCGCATACAAACGTAGTTTAGAGTTGTACAGTACATGGTGCTATGACCCTCAATATGTAAGCCCCAACCACCATCTTCATTCTGCATATTCCAATTCACAGTACTCAGTTAAGAACACATAGCAGTATCTATATAGTCTAAACTCCTATGTTAAACTCTTGGCCTCTGTTAATTTTCAAAATTAAGTTCAAACATTAACGCTTACCTGATGGTAGTAAATATAGCGAAGAAGTTCCTTATGATGCTCAGTAGGGAATACAGTATTTAAATGCCCTGTAATGTACAAGCTTATGACCTGCATGGAGAGAGTAAAATAGTATATAAAGTACACAAATTCTTGCTGCCAAATACTTCAATTTAATTGAATGTTTTTACTCTGATTCTTGGGTTGTACGAAAAAGAAAGAAAGAAAGAAAACATTCATGACTGAACAGAACAATAAGCATAAGAAACGTCCACTTACATAAGGAGGAACTAAGAATAAAGGGCCAGAATTTTCTGCAGGCCAATGGCCATCACTAGCTTGTAAAGCTGAAAACAAATGGACAGCTCTCCTCAACGCAATTGTGGTATGCTCATAAGTGATTTCCTCATCATTTTCAATTCTTTTCGCCGCTATCTTTTGCTTGAAATTCTTCTCCTTCAAAAACTGCAAACTAACATCTTTTCAGTGTCATATATGTGTGAATGGATCAAAATGTACCTTTTTTTCCAGCTAAGTATTATTTACTAATTATTTTTGTCCTAATTTTATTTAGCTACTCAAACATGAGATTAGGAAATGAACAGACCTGCATTCGCCAGAGAGAATCAGAGCTGGGTTTAACTCGGTGGCGATTGTTGAAGAAATTGAGGCGAGCTGCTTCCAGTTGGGCTCGCTCCTCCGGTGACCCAGCTTCAGGATCATACTCCCATTTCTGCCTCCCCACATAATTGTTTGTGCTGTCCAGATAAGGATCATCTCCTTCTCCTCCTCCACTTGTTGTTTCTTCCCCAATCTTTAGCCTCCACATACTTCTCCTCTTCTCTTCTCTTCTCTTCTAATTTCTTCTTTAAGATCTTGCAAGAAGAGGAGTTGACCTGGATGATAACGGAAACATAATTATAATTATATTATTTATTATTCTCACCATTTCAAAATTTAGCCACTATATTTTTTTTTTGTAAAATAAGAGTTAAGTACTTTGAGTAGGGGAAAAAAAGTAGGTAGATTTAGTTCTGCGCTGTGTGGTATGGTATGTTGAAATAAAACAAGTAAATTGTTTGGTTAAAAACTATTGTACTGTGAATTATTTTAATTAAAATGAAATGATCTTTAAAAATTATTAGTTTGTTGAATTTTTTAATTCAAATGTTGTTATATACTATTCTCTCCGGTCTCCAAACAATGTCATTTTAGACAATACGATTTCTACTGCTTTTAAACGTCGTTCTCACATCCCTATTCATTTTTTGCGCCTGTTTGACGATTGTACCCTTGCCACCAAACAAAGGCAAGAACATCATCTTCCTCTGCCATTCTCGAGCTTCTCTCTATCGTTCGATTTTTTGGGAAATTTGGGAGGGAAATGGAAATATAGGGTGTCAATCACCGTGTTCACTATATATTTTTTGAATTTAATCAACTTTTATTTCGTCTTCTCCAGCAACATTTTCCTCTTTGAGTCCATAGAAAATTAGGGTTTAATCATCTTGTTGAATTCCATTATGGAAAGTATCAACTACTGGGAAGATTCGCAATACGACTCCATGGTTGAATTTGATGATACCATGAACATGGTGGTCCGAGATTCAATTGGAATCGGGGAAGAGGCTGAGGATGTTGTGATTGAGGATTCTGGCGAGGAGATAGAGGCAATCATGGAGGATTCTAGCAAGGTGATAAAGGTAATTGTGGAGGATACCTATGATAATGATGAGGATTTGATTTTGGGTGCCGTCATTGAGGATTCCAGCGAGAAGATGGAGGCAATCGTGGAGGATACCTATGATAATGATCAAAATATGGTTTCCGAAGCCGTGATTGAGGATTCCGACAAGGAAATGGAGCCAATTGTTGAGGACACGAGTGTGAAGACCAGCGTGATTAATGATTTTGACTTGAACGAACCCTCTACTGAGGAGAAACTGTTAGCAGCGAAGTACAAGGGAGAAAGAGATTTCGACCTCAACAAGCTCCCAATTATAGGTATGTTTGAGTTAGAGGACCCAAGCCAGAAACCAAACTTTATTGAAATGTTGTGTCTTCTACTTCCAGCTTTCTATTGATGACACCAAAGGATTAGTTCTGATTTTTGGTTGATGAACATAACTGTGTTGTGAATGTAAATAGAATGGTTGTACCTTGCTTGTAAGGAACATTTTTTGGTTTTGTTAGCAAGGGAATTCTGTACTAGTGTTGTGAAATCTTGCCTCTGGCTGAATGATGTAAATAGCAGATTAAATATCAATGTTATTGAAGTTTCATAATCATTTGAACAATACTCTCTGTTTCGCAGTTTAGTTTCAGTTTATAATTGAATTATTTGGCAGTTTAGTATCACTTTATAATTTTCTATAGTTTGAGCAATGATCTCTATTTGATCAATGGTTTGTGTTTCAGTTTATGATTTCCCTTGTGGTTAATGTAAATTTAGTTTGCCGGAATTTGTATACTGTTTCTCAGAATTTGACTAGAAAAATTGAACCAAATTTACATTATTCTGTTTCAAGGATTTTTAGTAGAAAAATTGAACCAAATGCAAGAAAAATAAGGCAAAAGAATACACAGTGAGAATATGGAAAGTAACACTCCATTAAAGACAGTTTACTGAAACTCAATCCCAGAACATAACACCATGACAAAGAATTCAGGGAAAGGAAAAAGAAGTACATGAACCCTAAACTAATCTAGGGTAGGAATGCTTGGCATGACATTCGCAAACCTGTTGAGCTCAACATCAGCAGCCCTCATATTGGTTAGTGCTACATTCAACACATCCCTCTTTTGCTCCAGATGGGCAATTACAAGAGACAGATGTGTGATACAAGTACCTAGTGAATCAACAACTTGAGTGGTCATATCCTCAAAGTCATCTTCATTGATGTCTTCCTTTCTCTGGCTCATATCCTCCACTTTCTGTATAAGCTGCTGGATGTGGTGATTGGATTACAGAACCTTGTGCTCAAGGTGGACAATGTCATCTTGGAGCTGAGTACTGACAGATTGAACACAATTGAGGAGTGCTGATTTGCCCCTGCGATCCTTGGTAATGAACCTGCAATGAAATTGAAACAAACCAAAGAAAACAATGAGCGGAAAAAATAAGAGAATTGTGGCAGTTTAGGGTTGATAAGAGTACTATGAAAGGAAAGAATTTATAGAGATGAATTAGGGTAACAAAGAGTTGTGTGAATCTCATTGTGTATTGCATAGGCAATAGACTCCTTTTTGGTTGACAGATTTCTTCCCAAGTGTCAATAACAACATATAAATAAGAGAAAACTAGGAAATTACAAGACAAAAAAATTACTAAAGGTTAGAATGACACTACTGGTAAAAGCATTATGCAGCAAAATTCCTATCCCACAGTAGCTCGATCAAACCAAGTATAATTTTCCATAGCATTCAAACCAAATAGAATTTATGTTAGTAATATTGCTACACAAAATGTACTAATCATATTTCCTGCACAAATTCTACGAAAAATAGCATACTATGTTTGCTCTACCATCCTACACAAAGTGACATCCTTCACCATTAGTGACAGTAGCAAACAAAGGCTGATCTACTTCCAAATACAGTGAGTCCTACCATATACTCCATCCAAAATCAACAAACTAATTACTATATGCATCAAAAAATTAACAAAAATTACTATATTTGCCCAAAATGAACCAATTCTAGTTGGATCTTCTAACTAAAAAACAATATGGCAGGCTTCTGGAAACATCAATCTTCAACTCTGTATCCTTAAAAACAAATAAAACTGCAGTGTCAATAACATGTCAGTAGTGTCAAAAACAATTAGAACTGCAGTGTTAGTAACATGTACAAATAACAGATGCCTTACATGGTAAAGGAGGAAGATGAGCAACAACAGTTGCAATGATAACTGGATCACATGACAATATAGAAGGAAGCAAACCAAGCCTAGCCAATTGTTTCTTTTGCATGTGAGGGATTCTATACACATTGGAACCCCTACTTTTCAAAATCTCAATCATGCATGACTAGAGAGTTATGAAAATGCTATTAGCCTTCAAATTAGAAAACTCAAGGAAAGCTTCCTTGACTGCTTCCACCGATTGATCTACATTTCTTGCACACTTCTTTTCTTGTAAAGATTGCATTGCTATAAAAAAAACCAAGATCAAACACATTTAAATTAGGAGAATTAGGAGGTTGACACAACAGTTTAATATTCAATCCCACATTCTTAACTGCAGCTAAGAAATCAATATCATCCTCATGGATAATGTGTCTATGCATTATCCTGCTGGATGATAATTGGATCCATGAGGCTATCCCTCGGCCATTTGTCCTTAATGGCAGGTAAAATTTATTGAATCATGAACTGTCTAATGACATTTGTTGATACCCAAATTTTGACACGAATAATTTAAATCGTTCATTTTTTGGCTCAATTTTGATCTTATTTTTATTATTATTATTTTCGTTTATTTACTATTTATTATCTTGTTTTATTTTGTTTCATGTCATTTTATTTTATTTTGTACGTATTTTATTTTTCATTCGAACTTTTGACACTTTAAAATAAAAATTTCTCGAGCTATTGGCTCGAATCAAATAAAATAAATTCTCACTTTCGGCCGCAATCATCACACCCGCTCCCTTTCCTATTTTTTCAAAGACACATACCAACTTCTACCATTTTTTTCAAAGATTTGATACGAACCGATCCTCCTCAATGAATCAACCCACCATTTCCTTTTAAGAAGGAAGCTCTCTGCCAAATCAGAAAGAAGAATCCTCTCCCTCATTTCAATTCCTCTTCGATCACACACCCAAATCGACCAAACCCATCTCCGGCTACGAACCTTCTCAAACCAATTTCCTCTAAACCCAACCCGAAATTAAATCCAAATCCATCACCCATCGCCGCTGCCAACAGCCAAAGCCAAACAGCCACCATACCTCCGTCACCCCCAACCGCAGCAGCCGCCACCGCCTCAAACCATCACAAATCCACCAAACAATCATCCCTCGGCCGAGTTAAATCCCAATCCCTTCCGATCCTTCTGCCCAAATTAAATCCGAATCCCTCTGCTAAATTAAAACCCAAATCAATCCCTGCGCTAAATCAAATTCAATCCGTGCAAATCCAAAATCCAATCCCCACACCAAATCAATTAAATCCCTGCCGCTCCACCCAAATCAAAACCGAACCCATCTCTTCCTCTGCTGCACAACCGCCACATACTGCCACCGCAAGCCACCAGCTCCGACCAGCAACCACCACTCACCCGACCAACCCGAATCTACTCCACCTAAAACCGGACCAACAAAATAATCAATCCACCCAAATCAATCACCGAAATCAGACTCAACCCAAACCGCCACGACCAGCAATCACCCGCCTCCGTCGACACTGCATCCGATCGCCGCCGCTGCTGCCGCACTACCGTTTCACCACTGCCCAGCCGCAAGCCACCAGCTTCCCAGCCACGCCGCCACAACCACTGCTCCTTGGCCGGAAGCAGCGAACAAAGAAAAGGAAAAAGAATAAGGAAAAAGGAGAAGGGAGGGCTGCGGCTGCAGCCCTAAAATGAAAGAAAGAATTAGAGGAGAAGAGAGGGGAACCTTGTCGTTTTGACAAGGAAAATTGGGAGGGGTTGGGCTTCGGCCCAACCAATGAAAGAAAAGAAGAATGGGCTACGGCCCAAGGGAGAAAAAAATGAAAGAATGGGCTGCGGCCCATGAGTGAAAAATAAGAGAAATGGGCTGCGGCCCAAGCCCGTTTAATTAAAATCGCATACTAACTATTTCTCCATTTTCGCAGGTACCGAATTCACGATTATCATCCCGATCGGAGGCTCCGCCAACTTTAACGGGTAAGGTGATCTCATTCCTATTGATATTTGATCATTTGAAATTTATTTGTGAATCCCTTACTAATACGCGTTTATTTGTCTATGTTGTTCGTATGTTTTGTTTGCATGATGATGCTCGACGAGCTTGATGGAGTTCGACGAGGAGTTCGATGTTCATTCCCAATTGCGGAGCTCGAATGGAGAATTTAATTGTTGTATTTATTTATTTGGGAATTTGTAATTAATTTGTAATATTTATTTGCAGTATTTATCTATTTTATTATTAATTATTGCCACTAATCTTTGATCCGCAGGTAAAGCTCTCCAGGTATGTTTTCCTTTTTCCCCTCTTTATTTTGGATAAACGTATTTTAATGCGTGATTGTTAGAATTCGAATTAATCAGTTTGCATGATGCTTATACCATTGAATGTGCTTTATTTTATGCTTGTTTCGTGTGCGGCTTCGTCCCCACGAATTTACGCTTTATTTTGATGAATGTGTTTCGTGTGCGGCTTCGACCCCACGATTGTATTTTAATTTATGCTATCTTGACGAATGTGTTTATGTGCGCGGCTTCGACCCCACTTCCCGGTTTTTCTCTTTTCAATGTGTTTTTTTTCTCGCATTCATATAAAACGGTACTTTGCTAGTCTATGCATGCTTAGAATCACCTAGTAAATAGGATTAATCACGTGCAATGGCCCAATGACGATACTGGCGTCGCTTTGGTAAAGATTAATAAAACGGTAATAATCTCACCAATTTTGCATGTAATCGGACTAATTTTGAACTCGGCTAAATATAACCGGAATAGGTATACAACCAACCTTTTTATCTTTTAGAGGATAAAAAAATGTTATTAAACAACTCGACAACAGTTAGGATAAAATCAATCTCACAAACTTAAGAACTAAAGCGACGATACCCCCTCTGAGGGCCAAATTACTTGTTTTCAACATGATTTTTAAACACCTTTTTTTAGAACCGGTAACCTTTTTAAGGATGAGACTCGGGTGCCTAACACCTTCCCGAGTCCATAAAACGACCCCGAACCGTTGTTCTCGGGTTTAGACCCTTTTTATTTGTGCCTTAGTTTTTGTTTTATTTTCTTCTTTTTCAGACTTTTAGGTTTCCCTAAACCTTAGAAAAATAGGGTGGCGACTTCATTGTTATGTGTTTTCACATTTGCGTCCCGAATTTCGCTCGCGACGGTGCGACAGTTTGGCGACTCCGCTGGGGACTTTAGGGTCGAAGCCGGAATTATTTGCTTGAGGTGTTTATTGTTATTATTTATTTATTCGCTTTGATATCAACTGTTGTCTTCTCATTCGCATCACGCATAATGCCCTTTCGCCGGGCCTTCCCAAATAGGATTAGGTTGGTATTAGTGAAGCCCTGAGGACTTGGGTCCCAGTCAGCTTTCATGAACCCTAACTCGGACTAGAACCCCTAAATGGGTGAGCGCCCCGATTCCTTTATGTTTCGGTCAGCAATCACGTATCCATTTACTGAGGGACCACTTTTATGGTATCGTCCGGGAGCCTTTCAGCCAGTTAGAAATAGTTGAAATTACCCGACATATGCATCATGATCGTATGTATATTTCCAACGTGCCTCATCATTGCCATTATTCTCCATTTCTTTTACCATGATGCCATGATAATTCTTGTTGCGATGCAATGATTCACTATTTTTCTCGCGATGCTATGATTTTACTTTCGTCTTATTGAATTTCGTCCGTATTGTTATTGTTATTATATCCTATTTTTATTCATTATTACTCACCTTTATATACATTCTCCGTTCAGATACTACTGATTAGCGTTCATTTTTCTGCGTACTTGCAGAATAAAAGGACAAAAGGGAGTTCGGTGGAATTGCTTTCCTCTCACATATCTACTCATCAAGGAGCATTAATTACATATCTAGTTTAATATGTTTTTTTTGTAGCTAGTGATAAGTTGTAATTAGTTTTTACACCGTTGTCGGAGAATTATTTATCAGAACGAAATCCATGTGTTTTTTTATTATTATTACTGTATGATTTATATTATACTTATTTACACTTTTTGTTTATAACCAGGCTTGAAGAAGATAAACTAGATCCTCGGGGTCCAAAAACTCTCATTTTTATTAGTCATAATTTGTCTTGCCCAAGACACAGAACCACCAAAAAGAAGAACAAGGTGAAATTAAGGCGTGGTCTCCCTTGATTAGTCATAATTCGTCTTGCCCAAGACACAGAACCGCTAGAAAAGATGAAATTAAAGCGTGTCCAACTACTTCGCTTTGCTCAGATCACCCTAACACTCCAACATCCCGACACCATACCCAATGGATGTTCCTCATACCATATCGATATCGTTAATCTTTTAACACATGCATGAATTTGATGCTACTAATGGATTGAATTTTGTATCTTGATAGGTGATGATCCATGGGAGATTGAGAAGGAGATAATTAGGATTTGATTCCAACATCGTCATGAACCCGAGTCTGAATTTGAATCATGTCGTGGTTATCTGCATAAAGCCTTGCTAGAAAAGGGAGATTCTAGAACCTGTTGATTATATTGATCATTTTCTTAAACCACCCTTCATTCTAACCATTTCTTCTTTATTTTGCAGGAACCCGAGTTAGAGTTTGAATCAGGCCGTGGTTACCTGCATAATGCCTCACTAGAAATGGAACCTATCCTGTCATGGTTACCTGCATAATAATTTGCTAGAAGACCATTCACTTCATGTGATAACTCACATCAAACTAAATGCATGGAAAACATCTAATAGAATTGATTGACAACGTGAAGTTTGGATAGTCGAGCCTATGGCTATAAACAAGGGCGCTTCGTGGGAGGCAACCCACGTGTTCCTCACTAGTATTTTTTGCTCGTTAAGATTTGAGAATATCTTTTCCTTTGAACTTTCTATTTAAATCCCTTTATTTCAGGTGGACGAAAGGAGCACATCAATCATTAGCTTGGGCAAGCAACAAAATGACGACTAGAAGAATTCCATCGCTACCCAGCGGGACAGAGGAATCCTCCTACCAACTCTTGAATAATCGTCATTTCTACCCTTGCTGCTTCTGCTTCGCAAACCCCGGGTAGTCCCTTTCTTTTTATGCCTTTTCCTTTTAGTGTAGTCTCGTTTCTACATTAAGGGACATTTCATCCATAGTTGGGATATTATTTTTGCAGGGGGGTAAACATACAGAATGATAGCTCGCAACAATGAGCTCTTTGCGTCCATTTTTACCTTGGCTTTAGCCCAACGCTACTCAGTGAGTGTAGAGGAATCCTCCTCCTGCTGACTTTGAAATGACTGTCATTTATGCTCTGTTGCACATGTTCAGAGAAGTCCATCTACCTCTCTGCCTCTTTAAATTTTGTACAAACAGTATGCATTCATTCCCATATTGGGGGCAACTTTTTTAATTGTTCAAAAAAAAATTTTTGCGAGCGACCACGTCCTCACATTCTGTCTATAGAATTGCTAAAACTATTGAGATTTTTGTGAAATCAATTTTTTTGCTAAATAAAATCCACACTACCCCCAAAATTGTCAAACCTTCCCTAAATTGAGCATGTTCAATATGTTTCTGCATCATGGATAACTTGTGCATCCATTTGAAATTATGTGACATACATGATCTCGCCTGCTAGCTCTTATATCCGCGGCATGTTTAGACGTAAGCAGTCACAAATACATCCCTGTGAGTATTTTGGGCCTTTATGCCATACTTCTTTCATGAGTGCAAATGCTAAACTAAAGTGCTAGTTAGATTTGCATAATATCCAGGGTACATGCACCATTAGCCATGGGATAGCAGTAAAATGACATTGGACTTTTCTCTTTCTTCCATTTTCTTTTTTTATATAAGACAATGAACAGTGCCAGACTGACATTGCTAACCGGGGGCAAGGTGCACAGTGAGTGAGGTTTGCAAAAGAAGAAAGAAGAAATCCTTGAATATTGATGGTCGGCACTGGAAGGACGCCGAGAAGAGCAAGAAATGAAGGCCTCTGCCTTAAACCAAGACCAAGGAAAGCCAGCACGAAAACGGTACTTGCTCTATGTATTTTGTGTTAGAATAAAAAGAAAAAAAAAACAAAAAAAAAAAGAAAAAAAAACAGAGAAGAAAAAGAAAAAAAAGGAAAAAGAAAGAAGAAAGAAAAAAGATAGGAAAGAAAAGCAGAAGCAAGTACGAAAAATTGGCTCCAGGTCAATTTTCCAAAAGGAGAAAAAGTGAAGGCTATTTCCCCATAACAACCAAGGCAGGGGTGGTACACAGCAGTGGCAATTAGTCCGACCAGTCTCAGACCCATGAAAAACCTCATCGTCCAGGGTTCACTGAGATTCAAAGACTTAGAACCCAGTTGTATTCAAACAATAAATTGTGGACCTCTCAAGGGAAAGTTTCAGGGCTTCACCAAAGTAATCAAAGAGCGTTCCTGGCGAAGATCAAAGAACTTAGGCATTTTGCCCTCAAAACGACCAAGGAGGAGCATATCCAACATCTAAGCACTACGCCCTCAAAGTGATAGTGGGAAGAAGTATCCCCAGCAAGACTGAAGGATTTGTTCACTTTGCCCTCACTGTGGCCAATCAGTAGGCCCTGTTCATTAAAGAAAATATATTCACTTCTTCTCCCCGCAAAGTCCTTTCGATTATTAGAATGCCCATGCATGTGCATCTTTATCTGAAGTTTATTCACTCGGATTGACATTGCAAATCTGACTGTGTGCTATGTTGCTGCATTTCTATGAGTGTAAACACATAGCCTTATTCCTGAGTGTGAGCGCAAACACTAATATCTGGTGAGGATTGCTTATGTCTACATGTTGTGGGAAAGTCTTGTCCTTGAGGTCGTTATCTCCTGGGCAAGATGCGGATGCTTTTCTAGACTTGTATCAAGCGTGCTTATATGATAGAAAATAGATGACATGTTCTCCAGAAATGCATAAACTTGTTGAACATTCTCTTGATAGGGAAGTTGCTTTTATAAAATACTGGGGGCAAACCTTTGGGTAGTGTGGGAATCCTTTCATATACAACATATATGATTTGATTTCATTGTTTCCATTTATCATTTGCTCTACTTTTTTCCATCCACTGCTGCTTCGTGTTTGTTTCCTCCTTATTTGCAGGATACATATATACGTCAGGGGAATCTCACACTATGATCAAAATCCCTCCAATAAATCCATCCAATAAACACCTGAACGGAGTACGTTGCCACTCCTCAATCAACTTCGTGTGGCGGTTCAAACCCCACCTTTCAAAAATCGTATGGAGGTTCAGACCCCACCCATAAAAAAAACGTATGGAGGTTCAGACCCCACTCTCAAAAAAGTCATGTGGAGGTTCAGACCCCACATCTCAAAAAAAAATCGTGTGGCGGTTCAAACCCCACCTTTCAAAAAAAAAACAAAAAAAAAAAAAAAAAAATTATGTGTGGAGGTTCAAAAACCCCACCTTTCAAAAAAACGTATGGAGGTTCAAACCCCATTCTCAAAAAATCATGTGGCGGTTCTAACCCCACATCTCAAAAAATCGTGTGGAGGTTCAAACCCCACCTTTCAAAAAAATAATAAAAATAAAAAATTAAAAAAATCGTGTGGAGGTTCAAACCCCACCTTTCAAAAAAATAACAAAAAAATAAATAAATAAAATTATGTGGGGAGACTTAAAAACCCCACCTTTCAAAAAAAAAAAAAAAATCGTGTGGCGGTTCAACCCCACCTTGTAAAATTCATGTGACGGTTCAAACCCCATCTCTTTCAAAAATCGTATGGCGGTTCAAACCCCACCTTTCAAAAATTGTATGGCGGTTCAAACCCCACCTCTCAAAAAAATCATGTGGCGGTTCAAAGCCCGCATTTCAAAAAAATCGTGTGGAGGTTCAAAAAAAACTCCACCTTTCAAAAAATCATGTGGCGGTTCAAGCCCCACCTTGCGAAAATCGTGTGGCGGCTCAAACCCCACCTTTCAAGAAATCGTGTGGCGGTTCAAACCCCACCTTGCAAAAACCATTTAACGTTTGTTTTGCAGAATCAGTCATGATTATCAGCGTCCAAGTGGAGCTGAATTTATCAACGTCCGAGTGGAGTTGTCGGCATCTGAGTAGAGCCATTATTGATCAGCGTCTGAGTAGAGCTGAATTTACATTTTCTGCATTGCGACATTCGAGGGGAGACGTCCGAGTGAAGTCGCATTTTACATTTCTGTAAGGTATCCGAGTGGAACCAACAGCGTCCGAGTGGAGCTGAATTTATCAACGTCCGAGTGGAGTTGTCGGCATCTGAGTAGAGCCATTAGTGATCAGCGTCCAAGTGGAGCTGAATTTATATTTTTCAAGACATCCGAGTGGAGTCATCAGTGTCCGAGTGGAACTGAATTTGCAAGGTATCCGAGTGGAGCCATCAGCGTCTGAGCAGAGCTGAATTTACATTTTATGCATCGCGGAGTTCGAGAGGAGACGTCCCAGTGTAGCCGCAATTTACTTTTCTGCAAGGCATCCGAGTGGAGCCATCAGCGTCCGAGTGGAGCTAAATTTTCTTTTCTACAATTTAAATTTCCGCATCAGCAATTAAGTAGGCATCGAAGTGGTCAAATGGAGATATCCAAGTGAAGCTGCAATTTACCCTTCTACAAAGCATCTCGCATCCCAGTAGGCATCGGCGTTCGAGTGAAGCTGAATTTATTTTTCTGCAATTTATTTTCCTCATCAGTGTCCCAGTAACATCGGCCTTGGAGCAGAACTGAATTGGCATTATTGCAAAGCTGTCCAAATAGAGCCGTCAACATCGAAAAAGCTAAGTTTACACTTTTGTAATTTACTTTTCTGCAACACGGCATCCGTATAAGGCTGTTTGATTTTCTGCTTTCAGATTTATGTCCTTTCATAATATACATATATGAGTGGGACTAACTCACATTTTTACATCGCAGCATCCGAATGGAGCCATCAATGCCCGAATGAAAATGAATCTACGTTTCTTCGACGGTGTCCGAGTGAAACTGAATCCAAAAGGCATCCGAGAGGAGCCACCAGCATCTGAGTAGAGCTGAATTTATGTTTTTACCTTGCGACACCAGCATCTGAGTAGAGCGGAATTTATGTTTCTACCTTGCGACATCAGCATCCGAGTGAAGTTGAACTTATTTTCATGCGTTTTAATCAATGTCTGAGTGGAGGTAAATTTACAATTTTGGCAATTTTTATTTCTGTAAGGCATTCAAGCGAAGGTAAGCTCACATTCTCGCAATTGACATCTTTGCATCATGACGTCCGAGTGGAGTCATTTTCTTTTTCTGCATTCTGAACATTCGTGGTACTGGGGCAACCGTCTTTACTGCTCATCAAAAATTTCAGTTACACTTTATTTTTGATAAGACAGTAAAGAGGGGGCAACTGTTGATACCCAAATTTTGACACGAATAATTTAAATCGTTCATTTTTTGGCTCAATTTTGATCTTATTTTTATTATTTTTATTTTCGTTTATTTACTATTTATTATCTTGTTTTATTTTGTTTCATGTCATTTTATTTTATTTTGTACGTATTTTATTTTTCATTCGAACTTTTGACACTTTAAAATAAAAATTTCTCGAGCTATTGGCTCGAATCAAATAAAATAAATTCTCACTTTCGGCCGCAATCATCACACCCGCTCCCTTTCCTATTTTTTCAAAGACACATACCAACTTCTACCATTTTTTTCAAAGATTTGATACGAACCGATCCTCCTCAATGAATCAACCCACCATTTCCTTTTAAGAAGGAAGCTCTCTGCCAAATCAGAAAGAAGAATCCTCTCCCTCATTTCAATTCCTCTTCGATCACACACCCAAATCGACCAAACCCATCTCCGGCTACGAACCTTCTCAAACCAATTTCCTCTAAACCCAACCCGAAATTAAATCCAAATCCATCACCCATCGCCGCTGCCAACAGCCAAAGCCAAACAGCCACCATACCTCCGTCACCCCCAACCGCAGCAGCCGCCACCGCCTCAAACCATCACAAATCCACCAAACAATCATCCCTCGGCCGAGTTAAATCCCAATCCCTTCCGATCCTTCTGCCCAAATTAAATCCGAATCCCTCTGCTAAATTAAAACCCAAATCAATCCCTGCGCTAAATCAAATTCAATCCGTGCAAATCCAAAATCCAATCCCCACACCAAATCAATTAAATCCCTGCCGCTCCACCCAAATCAAAACCGAACCCATCTCTTCCTCTGCTGCACAACCGCCACATACTGCCACCGCAAGCCACCAGCTCCGACCAGCAACCACCACTCACCCGACCAACCCGAATCTACTCCACCTAAAACCGGACCAACAAAATAATCAATCCACCCAAATCAATCACCGAAATCAGACTCAACCCAAACCGCCACGACCAGCAATCACCCGCCTCCGTCGACACTGCATCCGATCGCCGCCGCTGCTGCCGCACTACCGTTTCACCACTGCCCAGCCGCAAGCCACCAGCTTCCCAGCCACGCCGCCACAACCACTGCTCCTTGGCCGGAAGCAGCGAACAAAGAAAAGGAAAAAGAATAAGGAAAAAGGAGAAGGGAGGGCTGCGGCTGCAGCCCTAAAATGAAAGAAAGAATTAGAGGAGAAGAGAGGGGAACCTTGTCGTTTTGACAAGGAAAATTGGGAGGGGTTGGGCTTCGGCCCAACCAATGAAAGAAAAGAAGAATGGGCTACGGCCCAAGGGAGAAAAAAATGAAAGAATGGGCTGCGGCCCATGAGTGAAAAATAAGAGAAATGGGCTGCGGCCCAAGCCCGTTTAATTAAAATCGCATACTAACTATTTCTCCATTTTCGCAGGTACCGAATTCACGATTATCATCCCGATCGGAGGCTCCGCCAACTTTAACGGGTAAGGTGATCTCATTCCTATTGATATTTGATCATTTGAAATTTATTTGTGAATCCCTTACTAATACGCGTTTATTTGTCTATGTTGTTCATATGTTTTGTTTGCATGATGATGCTCGACGAGCTTGATGGAGTTCGACGAGGAGTTCGATGTTCATTCCCAATTGCGGAGCTCGAATGGAGAATTTAATTGTTGTATTTATTTATTTGGGAATTTGTAATTAATTTGTAATATTTATTTGCAGTATTTATCTATTTTATTATTAATTATTGCCACTAATCTTTGATCCGCAGGTAAAGCTCTCCAGGTATGTTTTCCTTTTTCCCCTCTTTATTTTGGATAAACGTATTTTAATGCGTGATTGTTAGAATTCGAATTAATCAGTTTGCATGATGCTTATACCATTGAATGTGCTTTATTTTATGCTTGTTTCGTGTGCGGCTTCGTCCCCACGAATTTACGCTTTATTTTGATGAATGTGTTTCGTGTGCGGCTTCGACCCCACGATTGTATTTTAATTTATGCTATCTTGACGAATGTGTTTATGTGCGCGGCTTCGACCCCACTTCCCGGTTTTTCTCTTTTCAATGTGTTTTTTTTCTCGCATTCATATAAAACGGTACTTTGCTAGTCTATGCATGCTTAGAATCACCTAGTAAATAGGATTAATCACGTGCAATGGCCCAATGACGATACTGGCGTCGCTTTGGTAAAGATTAATAAAACGGTAATAATCTCACCAATTTTGCATGTAATCGGACTAATTTTGAACTCGGCTAAATATAACCGGAATAGGTATACAACCAACCTTTTTATCTTTTAGAGGATAAAAAAATGTTATTAAACAACTCGACAACAGTTAGGATAAAATCAATCTCACAAACTTAAGAACTAAAGCGACGATACCCCCTCTGAGGGCCAAATTACTTGTTTTCAACATGATTTTTAAACACCTTTTTTTAGAACCGGTAACCTTTTTAAGGATGAGACTCGGGTGCCTAACACCTTCCCGAGTCCATAAAACGACCCCGAACCGTTGTTCTCGGGTTTAGACCCTTTTTATTTGTGCCTTAGTTTTTGTTTTATTTTCTTCTTTTTCAGACTTTTAGGTTTCCCTAAACCTTAGAAAAATAGGGTGGCGACTTCATTGTTATGTGTTTTCACATTTGCGTCCCGAATTTCGCTCGCGACGGTGCGACAACATTCCTATCTATTTTAGGAATTGGCTTCACTTCTAATGTTCTAGCTACCCTATTTGAACTGGACCTCACAGCAGCAACCTCGGTTACTAATGGAAACACTCATATCCTACCATCAAACGTACAATACCCATGAGAGTTATATCTAGGCCTAGCAACAACTATAAGGAACATAATCTTAGGAATAAAAGTGAAACTTTTTATGGTTCTTATAGGTTCATCTTCATCGGGAAGAAGGTAGTAAGTCTAGACCTTCCTTGTCATGTGGAACCATTTCTCATCGATGTAAACCACATTTTCCATGTCATAGAAACTGTTAGAGGCTGGATCAATTGATGAAAGACAGTGTCGAACCCTTTGCACATGGTTTGCCTATGTCAATGTTGGTTTGATGGCATTATTGTGCCGCTTCAATTCTCCACTTTTCATTTTCGATATCAAAAATAATTTCGAAACCCCCAAAGCACAGGCAAGAGACCTTAGAGTTGTTCTCTCCCTTAAAAGAACCTCTTTAATCTTCTGTAGATCAAATTGAATCCACTTTCTGTCATAAATTTTAACTCTGGAAAGAGAAATATTGTGGTTGTCGGAGTCTCTTCCCCTTTTCCAAAGTCGCTGGATTGATCGAATATGCACATTGAAAAACTCAGCAACTTTCCTTATTGTTGTCCTCTTTAGCTTTCCATTAACACTTCTTTGTAGAAGCATATTATAAGCTGCGAGTTTATCCTCATTACAAAGCTCTCTTCTTCCCCGATTTGGACCTAGCATTAACAGAATACAACATCATTGAAATTGAGGAGAGGGAACAACTCAAAACTTCAACCATACTACTATAAGATGAAATAACTTAACCTTGAACACCAATATGAGGTACTGGGTTTTCATTTAGGTTTGACATATCTTCATGGACTTCGTCCAAATGTTGCGTATTTGTGGGTTGTTCTTCTTCTACATTGATTTCATCCTGATTTCGGCCGGGAAATTCTTCGCCTTCTAAAATAATCTCAACAGTCGAGTGTGGTGATGGATTATATTGAAACAAATTAAGAGGGTCGAATTGGTTGTCGTCTATTGTTCTTCATGCAAAACAATTCCGGCGAGTTGAGGTCAAAAATTAAGAGCTCTGAGCTTGACAAAGATGAATGGGGATATGAAAATTTGGGAGTGAGAGCATTGTAAATTGGGATTTTCAAATTTGGGTGGAAAGAAATGAAAATTTGAGAATGAAAGATTTGAAAATTTGGGAGGGATTAAGGCAAAAATTTGGGAAACGTTGGCGCGGAGATTACAAAGGCGTCTGCAGAGGTAAAGAGTGAGGAGTGGCAGTGTAGTAAATAAGCAAAAAGTACAGAGGTATTATCATAATCAACCAAGACGAACAATGCGTCCTTAAACGTTGTGCTCGATCTTCAAAAGACATTGTTTGGAGACATGAGGGAGTAATTTATAACATTAAAAAAAATTAAATACATAAGATTTATCTATTTTAAAAAATAAGTATTATGTACTAATATATTTTTTAAGTAAGTTACTACATCTTATGTTAATCTTTTAAATATTTAAAATAAATTTGTATTTAAAATAAATATATTCTCGTTTTTTAATACAAATAAGCAGTTTTTCATTTTCAAAAGCATGTCTTCTCATGCGTTTAAAGTGAAGTTAAATTATAACTATATAAAATTAGTCTATTTTTTAAAGTTAAATAGTTAAAAACAAGCATACTAACCAAATACTCCAGTGCTGTTTTTACCTGCTTAATTTTAAAGCAAAACAGCTAAAAACGGAGGCCAAACACACTCTTATATTTTAGGTATACCGACTTTAGTCCTTTATATTTTTTTATTTACAATTTAACCTCTGATTTTCTGATTTTCTTAAGTGATTTTAAACTTTTTATTAAACTAGGTAGTTAGGGCACGTGCGGCAATTTTTTATATGAAATTAAATTATTTAATTTAGATATTATTTATAAATTAATTTTGGTTATTTGAAATAGATAGTCACTATTTAAATATTGTTCTAAAATAATATAACCGAACATATAAATCATTAAGCATACTAATAATAATTATTAATATATAATATAGCTTAATAGTATTTAAATATTGTTTTAAAGTATTACAGCCAACCATATAAATTGTTAAACATACTAATAATAACTATTAATTATAAAGCATTTTTACAATTTTTCTTGCTTGATTTTTTTGATTATGGGCTCATACTTATATAATTCATCAAATTTCTTGTTCTTGAGTCTTGTTCCCTTCCTTGTCTCTTTTTTGCCTTCAGCTTCTTCGTCAATGAGTATAGGTGTGGGCAAAATAATTACTTCCTCATCTTGTTTTTTGTCTCTTTTCTTTTTCGGCTTGGCTACTTTTTCGGCTTGTTGTTGATCATCTTCTTCCTTTATTTTCTTGATTCGTCTTCCTCTTTTTATCATCTTATTATTCTTGCTTTCATCCTTGTCGTATTGTTCACATTTTTTTCCAGTTGCATTATTCATTTGAACTTTATTTTGCTGGCTCCTTTTCCAAACTACCGCTAATGACTCCTTGTCTTCATCAGTTTCTTCTTAAGTTAGTGTGCCCTTTTTAGTTGCATGAACCTTTTCAGCGATAAATATATTCCTCTGTCGTTCGCTCTCCTTTTTTCGCTGACCTTGACTAAGAAATCAAATTCCTTGTCCTTGCAGGATATCATTTTTCTATAGTGTGGCGAGTTCTCTTTATCCTGTTACATTGAGAATAATATTAGTATTTTTTTCTGCAATAAAATAACTTTAGTATCACTATTCCAAAAGAATTACCTTGTCGTTAACTGATTCTTTGTATTTCTTGATGTCACAACCAATTAGTGTTTCTGTTTCGTCAAAAAGAACAATCGTTGCTTCATTCTCACCATCATTAACTTGTAACCTCGGCATGTACCTGAAATTGTAAGTTGAGTCTTAGTCATCTTATTTTATGTTAAAAATAATTAAAATTTTAATTTGTTTGGAATTACCTTGGAATTGTCTCAACGCAATCGTTACACCTGTCGCATGTTGCTTGACCCTCACCCATGTCAAATACTTTTTTCCAGCACTTTTTACATGATTCATACAAGGTTGTCTTTTATTGATGACTTCGGTAATAGTTGCTGTTAGGACGTAGAAAGACTGCAAAGTAATAATAAGAGTTAATGTTAGTTTTTTCAGTTATGCTCATAACTAATTATTTTGCTTTATGATTGCTACCTGTTGTTTTGATGATGCAATTTTGTTAGCAATTTGTTCTACAGTTGCTTTGCTTGCATTGTCCATTCTCTTTGAAGGTGATCTGATTATCTTCTGGGTATCTTCTTGTTGAGTATAGGTCAAGTTGTGGTTTATAAATATTTGTAAAGTTAAATGGAAAAAATATTAACTTAAACAATGGATAATGGTAAAATAATCTTATATTATATTTAATATATATACATGTATTCTTACCATTGTCGGATTTCATCTGCTTCATATGTTATGGGATTGATCATCACTATTGTCGTTCTTGTAGTTGATACTTGTAAAATTCCTAATTTGAGCAATTGCATTTTTATTATTATTAGATAACAATTGACTCGAATTTATATTTTATAGACTTACCTTGATATTTTGATGCCATTCCGTTTGATAAAGCAATGACAGGCTTTTCTTCTTTTATTTCATAAAGGGCTTCTCCTTCTTTTTCAGCTAAGTCTCCCCACAAGATCAATTTCAACTCTTCACCTCTAATTTTAAAATTTTAAGTATTGTTAAACAAAAATGCAATTATTTGATTTTATATATAGGGAAACTGTAATTGAACATTAGTAAATAAATATATTACCTTTTGTCCATTAATAGAATTTCTCGAAATTTGCCATTGAATGGTTTTGTGCTAATGATGAAACCAATAATATCTGTCATTAAAATAATTAAAATTAGAATATGAATTATCAATTTAAAATAATGATTACAACATTTTATAAATTTAGTTGCTGACCGATTCGTTTGTTTTGGTCACAATGAGGAAGATCTTGAAAATCCATACATTAGTAAATAAATATATTACCTTTTGTCCATTAATAGAATTTCTCGAAATTTGCCATTGAATGGTTTTGTGCTAATGATGAAACCAATAATATCTGTCATTAAAATAATTAAAATTAGAATATGAATTATCAATTTAAAATAATGATTACAACATTTTATAAATTTAGTTGCTGACCGATTCGTTTGTTTTGGTCACAATGAGGAAGATCTTGAAAATCCATGAATTCATAGTTAATAACATCAAGGGGGATAGGGATTGATGATTCTTGCACCATGGTTGAGTTTGTCAGAATCAGTTCAATGTCGAGGTTAATATTCGAGTGATTTGGATTTGGTTTCTTGGCAACTCCATTGGTAATAATATATGTGCATCTCTTTTCTAAGGTATCCTTGAGCTTTTGCACCGCTTGCTTGAAAATCATTACTTGAACTTTTGTTCCCTGATATAATACATATAATTTAATATTATAAATAATATTAAATATTCAGTAAAGGGAAAAATAATTATTAATGTAATGCTTTAATTAATACCTCACGATCAACTAAGATCAGCCCTAATTTTTCTGAGGTGCCCATTTTATCCTTGTAGTTTTCGACTTGACCTTTTCGGATGACCAAAAGTTTCAGACGAAATTCAGTTTGTTGATCTTCAAGGTGTCTTATATATGTGCATGCTTTTACTTCTTGAGATTCTTGAATCTTTTCACTCATTCTTGTCATCTAAAGAGAAAAGAAATTGTTTCCAAATCCCAAAAAAAAAAAATATTAAAGCAAGAGGCACGATTCAATGAGTAAAATCATTAAGAACACAAATTAATAAATAAGATGCAGAAGCATACTTGCAAAATTTTCCAATCTCAGTATTTATTTAATACAAAATTCATATGAAAAGATGACCATTTACCAAAAAAAAAATTTAAATAAAATAAAATGATTTGTAGCTCTTTTTTTTTTTTTAAAATCATGCGGTCCGTATCCATTATTCCCTGTCCATAATAATAATAAAGTAGGGTGGTAAAAATAAATTTTGGAAATTCATGGCCGAATCCATATTTTTCCTGGACACCAATCAATAAATTGTCATTTAAAAGCATTTACTGGAGCAGTAATCAAAGTAGTTAATTGAGTAGGTGAATTTACCTTCAATTGTGCTTCTGCCTCAGGTCAGCTGTGCGCTTTGCAACTACCAATTTATCTCGCAGTTGTTGGATTTCCTCCCGGAAGAATACAGAAAAAATGTAGTGAATTTTTTTTATCGTGCCTTGTATAATTTATGTGGTATTTGTGATTTGAGTACGCATGCTTTACATTATAAGTGTATATATAGGCACACATATGTTGAGTTTTAATAGTTGTATTATACTCGTAATCCTATTTCTAATAGAGTTTTAAATTCTTAATACTATTGTGGTTAAACACTTTAAAAATTCTAAAACAATTGAATTATTTTAATCATAACTGAATTAAAAAAATTATTGACTTGGACATTCACAGTTAATATCAAGTTTAAATTAATTACTTAGTAGTTTAATTTTTATCCAATTTTAATTGCCACCTAAATAAAATAAATTTTATTAGTCCGAAATTTTATAGTTCTTGAAACAATAAGAAGGAGTGCGGATTGAGAAACATTGGATCAAGATATTTTCGATTATAAATATATTTTATTAATTATTATTTTTTACCATATTAATTACCTCATTTTAAATTAACCAATCTAAAATTAATGTATTTTAAATTGATTGAGTTAAATTTTATAATTTATGAGAATTATTTAAACTATAATTAAAAAATATCAACTAACCTATTAGAAATTATAAATACGAAAACTCACTATAAATAAACTTTTTAGCTAAAATAGACAACTATAAAAATTAAGGAATATTTGAGATTTTTTAACACACAAAGAGATCTAATTAACCAATCATTCCACGTGATATTATTTACTCCGTCCGCTTTGAAAAAAAATGTCGATTATTATAAGATATCCAAAGTTTTGGATTAAGTCCAAATTAAAGCTCTTAAACCAACCTTATGGCCCCGCCAGCCCGGCCCAAAACCCATTTATTTTATTTATTGGTGACAATTGACCGCATTAGCATGGGGAAAAAGAAAACATGATTCACATGTTTATCCAATCCAAAATCCATCCAACAGGCAACGCAATTCCTACATCTTAAAATGTGAAACCGACGTGGCACCACAAAAGCATGTCTCCGTGTTTCACTCCTTCAATATCGAGTATCTATCTACCTAATACGCGCCATCGTCACTCATCGGTGCCTTATACCTGCAACTAAAAACCCCATAAATACCCACCGCACCTCCAACTTTTTACTCAAATACCCCTCTTTCTCTTCTCTGCTATAAAATACTCCCTCCGATCCGAAATGTATGACGTTTTAGCATTTACTTTTACTGTTTCGGAACGTATTTTAAGACGGCCGAAACAGTCACTATTTGAGACAATTTTGCCCCGAATTTTTTCTCGGAAGTACGTTAAGGATTAACGTACGTTCGAAAAAAAGTACGGAATTTTTTGGGGTCAAATAGTGCGTCATCCGATCTCCTTGATATGCGTTCCCTACTAAATATTGGGATGCGAGGAAGTCATACATTTCGGACCAGAGGGAGTATTTTCCAGTTTCATGTATTAAACTCATAATGTTACGTTTTTCATATTATTATTGTTCCATCAAAACTTGAATGCCTAAAACAGTGGGCTAATTAGAATCTGTTGCTACACTGTTTCATCTATTTATTTGCTTAAAATAGTGATTTGATTAATAAACCATTCATTGTTTCAAATAAGATAATTCAGTAATATCGGATCAATCAAAATTAGTACTAAATTTAGGAGAATTAAGAACATTAATCAAAAGGATAAATAGATAGGAAGTTTAATTATTAGAAAGGACTGGAAATAACTTTAGCAACAACTTAGCTTGTTAGTACTTCTTTATACACCACATTTTTAACATAAGCTCGTCTTTTTTTTAAAAGGTTGTCTGTCTTGACTAAAAGCTTAGTAGTTGACATTGAAACTCCTCTTGATAGCGCCACATATAACTGTCCATGCGAGAAGACATCTTCAGGCAAGTAAACTCCTACATTTGGTATTGTCTGACCTTGAGCTTTATTTATTGTCATGGAGAAACAAAGTCGCACAGGAAATTGCTTTCGAACAAATTTAAATGGATATGTTCCAGCTTCTGCCGGTGACAAAGGTATTCTTGGCAAAAAAACACGTTTACCTGCATGTTGGCCAACTGTTATTTCTGCATGTATGACATTGCGTTCAAATCCTCGACAAACCATTCTAGTCCCATTGTATAATCCATTTGGTGGATCTAGATTCCGCAGCAACATTATAGGGCAATTCTTCTTGAGTTCTAGTATATGTGGCGGCAATCAATTTGGCATCAATGTATTTAGTAATTCTTCTTGGTAACAATTGTTTTCATCATCAGATGCGATATCAAAGCTCTTAAATATTGTGTCATTTCCGGGGAACAATGATATCATTCTATTATTCAACTCATCAACATATTCATTCTTGGTAGCTAGTATAACACGATTTGTTATGTACTCAGGTAATGTTGCATTTTCTCGAAGTGAGGGGTAGACGCTGTCAATCAAACGGTTAATGGAAGATTCATAGTTGTCATACTTAATTATCATCTCTTCTGGTAAAGATATCATGTCATCATCTATTGTTGGCTCTTCTCCATTTCCTATTCGGAGTAAAAGTTTGCTGAATTCTAAATCTGAGCTAGCCCTCATATTTCTAGATAATTTCAGTCTTCTCATATAGTGCCATAAGTATGTGTTGGATTTATAGTATATTATATAAGTGTTTGTGTGTTGTAATGGGTATTGGAAAGGCAATTGAAAAGTTGTGTCCATATTAATGGACACAACTGTTGGTGCAAACGCAACGGTTGGAACGGACACAATGGTTGGTGAAGATACAACTGTTGGAACGGACACAATAGTTGGAATAGACACAACTGTTGGAACGGATACAACGGTTGGTGCAGACACAACTGTTGAAACCGACACAATAGTTGGAATAAACACAACTGTTGAACGGACACAACGGTTGGTGCAGACACAACTGTTGGAACCGACACAATAGTTGGAATAGACACAACTGTTGAACGGACACAACGGTTGGTGCAGACACAACTGTTGGAACCGACACAATAGTTGGAATAGACACAACTGTTGGAACGGACACAACCGACCGAAGAGTTATAACTCTTCTTTTCAGACCTTTTCGTAATCTATAAATAGAACGCAAAATCAGTAAATTGATTCATTCAAATCATTTCGAGAAATTCAGAATTCTTCAGAATTGCTATCTGCAGAATTCATTGGTTTTGTTATATCCTGGGAGACAATTTGCCAGGAACCTATTAGCAAACTCGATACGAGTGGGGGCAAATATTATCTTAAGGAAAACAATATTTCTCGTGTCTCAAAACCAGATTATTATTCTTTCCATTTAACACAATATTCCCAACAATCTTAAGACAATATTCGACAATGGAAGGAACAACCGCTTTCAACTTCATGAATCAAGACTTCGTGAAACTAGACAGGTTCGATGGAACAAATTTCACTCGTTGGCAGGATAAGATGAAGTTCTTCCTGACTGCTCTCAAGATTTTCTATGTTCTGGAAGAAGACCCACTGCCGGAACCGGGTGAGAATGATACTGATGCACAAAAGGCAGCGAAGGAAAAACGTGATGATGATGAACTGGTTTGTAGGGGATACATTCTGAACACTCTGCCTGATCGGTTGTATGATCTGTTTACCGCTACAAAGTCACCGCGTGAAATCTGGAATGCTTTGGAGGCAAAGTACAAAACTGAAAAAATAAGTATGAACAAATTCATCATTCTGAAATACATGGAATTTAAAATGGTTGATAATTTGTCTGTTCTGGACCAAATGCATGAAATTTCAATTCTGATCAATCAACTTTGTTATAAGAAGGGGAAAGGTTTTAAAAAGAGTTACTCTAACGATAACACCAAAGACAAAAAGAATAGGGCATGCTTCCATTGTGGGAAGCCTGGCCATTACATTAAAGAATGTAGGATTTTCAAGAGTGAGAAAGAGAAGGCCAATGGTTCTAAAACCGCAAACGTGGTTGAAGAAATCATTGCGATGGTTTCGGAAATGCAAATTGGCATGATTACTGAACTCAACATGGCTGCCGCGGCAAATCTTTCTGATTGGTGGTTTGATTCTGGGGCAACTGTGCACGTGTGCAATGACAAGATCCAATTCAATGCATATAAAGAATCAACCGAAGGACAAGTGGTCCTAATGGGGAACGACAACTCTGCCAAAGTTCTGGGCAAAGGAAGTGTGGAACTTCAATTCACTTCCGGAAAGAAGCTTATTCTTACTAATGTTCTCCATGTTCCGGATATTAGGAAAAATCTTATACCTGCTAATCTTTTGTGTAATAAGGGCCTTAAGGTCGTGCTAGAATCCGATAAGTTGATTCTATCTAAAGGTGGTGTATTTGTTGGAAAAGGGTACTCTTGTGATGGCATGTTCAAACTTAGTATTAATAATAAAGTTATTTCTGATTATTCTTGTGTTATTAATTCTTGTACTTTATGGCATGATCGTTTAGCGCATTTAAACTTTAAGTACTTGAAATATATGTCTAAGCATGGGTTAATTTCGTATACACAAAATGAACATGAAAAATGCGAAACATGTATACAAGCAAAGATAACTAAAAGGCCTTTCCCTAGAGCCGAAAGAAAAACACAACTTTTAGAATTAATACATTCTGATATTTGTGAATTAAATGGTGTATTAACTAGGGGTGGAAAAAGATATTTCATCACTTTTATAGATGATTACTCTAGGTATACATATGTCTACTTACTAAGAACAAAAGATGAGGCTTTTGATATGTTTAAACGCTATAAATCAGAAGTAGAAAATCAAAAGGAAAAGAAAATAAAAGTTCTTAGAAGTGATAGAGGTGGGGAATATTTTCCCAACGAATTTATTGATTTCTGTCAAGAACATGGAATCATTCATGAAAAGACTGCACCATATACACCCCAACAAAATGGTTTGGCCGAAAGGAAAAATAGAACACTCGTGGATATGGTTAATGAGATGATTTTGAAGGCACAATCATCATTTAACTTATAGGGAGAAGCAATTCTCACCGTTGTTCATGTGCATAACAGAGTGCCATCTCGAGTGATTCAAAATTTGTCACCGTATGAGTTATGGAATGGACGAAAACTAAATTTGGATTATCTGAAAGTGTGGGGGTGTTTAGCCTTTTATCTAGTATCTGACCCGAAAAGAGCTAAATTAGGACCAAGGGCAATCAAAAGTGTGTTCATGGGATATGCTGCAAATTCAAAGGCATATAGACTGTTAGACTTGAGTTCTAATGCGATTGTAGAATCAAGGGATGTTGAATTTATTGAGAACTGATTCTGTCGAGATTTAGAATCTAGTAATGAACCAACTCAACCTCCCTTAGTTGACTCTGACCAACCCTCTTCTACGAGCAATGGTAAAAGAGTTGTAATTGATTCTCAAATTGAACCACGTAAAAGTCAAAGAGTAAGAAAAGAAAAAGACTTCGGTCCTGATTTTCAGATGTTCCTTGTCGAATGACATAGGAACAAAAACAAGGTTCTTAATAAAATACCTATTTTGTGTAATGTTGAGGAAGATCCGAAAACATTTGGAGAAGCAATGGCTTCTAGAGACGTAAGATTCTGGAAGGAAGCTATAAATGATGAGATGGACTCAATATTATCTAATAATACTTGGGTTTTAGTAGATCTTCCTCCAGGTTCTAAACCTATCGGATCTAAATGGGTATTTAGAAGAAAATATAATAGTGATGGGTCAATTCTTGTTTTAAAGCAAGGCTGGTGGCAAAGGGCTTTAGACAAAAGGAGGGAGTTGACTATTTTGATACCTATGCTCCTGTTGCTAGGATCACTTCAATCCGGGTCCTTATAGCTCTTGCGTCGATTCATGATTTGTATGTGCATCAAATGGATGTAAAAACAGCTTTTCTAAATGGTGATTTAGATGAAGAAGTGTATATGGAACAACCCGAGGGATTTGTTCTACCTGGACAAGAGAGAAAAGTGTGCAAGTTGGTTAAGTCTTTATATGGCTTGAAACAAGCCTCAAAACAATGGCATGAAAAGTTTGACTCTGTTATACTATCTAACGGATTTAAGCACAATGGTGCCGACAAATGCATATACTCTAAATTCACGAGTGAATATGCTGATTTTTGGGACTAATATGAAAGGTGTTGATAGCATGTTTTTATGCATGATTTTCTCCCCATTTTCTCACCGTTTTAGAGCTTGATTCTGCTAATTTACCCTTGATTTCATTACTATTGCAGATTTAGGCCTAAAAAGGGAGTTTATGCTAAAACATGCGTTTTTGGTGCATTCTGAGCGAATTCGAGCTTCAAGACCA
Organism: Viola odorata; assembly: GCA_963691705.1. Lineage (NCBI taxonomy): Eukaryota > Viridiplantae > Streptophyta > Magnoliopsida > Malpighiales > Violaceae > Viola > Viola odorata. Next base: position 13,641,606 of record OY829540.1, on the reverse strand, counting down.
AAATTCGAGGTCCCGAGCCCAAAGCAGCGTTCAAGGTCCCGAGTCGGATTCCCAGTTCGGGACCCCGAAGGGCAAAGGATGTCATTTCCACGTGTCATCCCACCTAAAACGCCCATGTGATTCCTCTGACACTGTTCTGACGCTCTGCACTGATTACCAAACACCTACCGATCTGACCAGTTCAGCCTCGAGCTCAGTCCAGACCTGCCAAAGCTAGAAAAATCAGGCAGCTTTATGCTTTTTCATCTTTGTGCTTTTAGGAATATAGATCCATTTTTTTAGGCTTTCAATTAATGCATTTTGTCCCTAGTTTTTGGGCTGTAGATATTTTGTGCTTGGAACCCTACTATATAAAGGGCATCCAAGAATAGTTTAGACATCTCTTCCTAATATTTAATCACTTAGCATAATTTAGAGTTAGTTTTCCTTAGACTTCTCTCTAGTTTCTCTCTCTAGTCTTGTTAGCATCCTCAACTCTTGCCGCCGGGCTCTAAACGGAATTTAGTAACAAAGTCTTCTTCCCTCACTCTATTTATTTACCTATTATGCTTTCTTTAATTATTATTTGTTCATCTTTAAGCATGAGTAGCTAAATCTTTAGTTCTTGGCAAGGCTGATTCAAGGGTTGCAGGGACAGATTCGAGGCCTTAATGTTCTTAATACATTCTTGATGCCATATTCAATTATTCATCGTTTTAATTACATCTTTGCATGATTTAATTTGAGGTCTGATCAACTGATTATTATCTTGTGTAAATGCTGCCATTTATGTGATGAATACGGAAGGAAAATTACATGGAACAAGTAGGCATCTGTTTAGTCTTGACTGCACTGAAGTGGTCTCGAATAGATAGGGTGGGTAGTTGATTAGGGCTAGGTCACGAGTCTGACAAACTGAGGGACTTTTAGCTCTAGATCTGTCTTTTCTCAGCTTCATGGACAGTTTGAGTATGGTCCTCCCGCATTCATGCTTGGAGGGATGGCAAACTGTCAAGACTACCTCATATGTGGAAACGGGGGGTAGTTTCTCTTAAGAGAAAAGTAAGGGATATCCGAGGAATCTGGTCCCCATGTCATTTCTATGACGTCTTGAATGAAATACCCTTGAGTCGATGACGATCTGGTCCCGAACGCAACCCAAGAACGCCTTCGCTGAGAACCTTCTTCCATCTGATTATTTGCGCTTGTTTCACCCTTGTTCTATTTCATCCCTGTGTTGTTATTTCTACGTCTGTTACTGACTTGCTTTATTTTACCATTCGGGACCTCGAACGTGACATTCGGGACCCCGGATACTGCTTTCTTAGACAGAAATTGTTAGCTCCCAAAATCTGCCTTGGCCAACTCGTTTGGCCAAGTAAAACCCACCCCCCGACTGTTATTTTCTGTGCTCTTCTCCCCCGAATACATTCAAGACCTTAGATCAGTCTCTCACAATCCCTGTGTTCGACCCTGACTACCACTGTACACTTTATCTCTTGTGCACACACGTTTTCAGGCACTATAAATCTTCATTTGATTGACGATTAAATTGGCGCCGTTGCCGGGGATTGTTTCAAGGCTGATTTATTTTTTCTTGTTTGTATAACCAGGAGATCTGCACCCGAACTACTACCCCTTGATCACGAGCTAGGGAGAACTGAACGAGGACTTCGGCGACTGGCACGAGGAGATTCCAATCCTTGTGTTCGGGACCTCGAACGTCTTTTTGACCTAGAAGACTATCCAGGCCCCGAGAACTTACCCCCGGTCTATCCAGAAGGACCTGAAATGGATAATCACGGTCCTGAAGGGAATGTTGTTCCCCCGCTTCCCCCACCGATTCAGAGCATCGATGAGTTTAATGCTGCCCCCGAAGCCCCAACTAGCTGCATTGTTTGGCCAGTGGTCTCGAACGACTGGGAACTCAAGTCTGCAACCATGCATCATCTGCCACTCTTTCGGGGGTTGGCTAAGGAGAATCCACACCGCCACCTCCAGCAGCTGCACTCCATTTGTGACGCCCTGAAGCCTCACAATGTTACTGTTGAGCATGCCAAGCTCCGTGCCTTTATGTGGTCCCTCAAGGACGACGCTCTTGACTGGTTCTATGACTTGCAACCGCAATCCATCAATTCATGGGCCGAGATGTCCAAGGCTTTCACGGACAAGTACTACCCTGTGTCTATAGCAATGGTCACCCGAAAGCAGCTCGTATCCATCCTCCAAAAAGATTCGGAAGACCTTGAGCAATACTATGAGCGTTTCAAAAAAATGCAAGCCTTGTGTCCCTCGCATAATCTGTCCGAACATGCCCTCATGCAGTACTTTTGCAAAGGCCTCAACGGTCGAGACAAGGCCTTGTTGAACGCTGCTGCTAATGGTTCCATCACCAGACTTACTCCCGCTGCCGCCAAGGCTACTATCGAGCTCATGGCCAAGAACAACCTCCAGCTCAACAACACTACTAGCGTTCAAGACGCCCGTTCAGCCGCTATGGAAAATCAATTGGCAGCCATCACGGGCATGTTGCAGAACATGGCTTCGGGCCATCCAGTCCAGCTCAAGGCCTGCCAGATCTGTCAGCTTTCAGACCATCCCACGGATGCTTGCCCCTTCATCCTCGATGAAATGCCTGTCAATGCAGCAGGAGGATTCAATGCCCCGTATGGTCAACATCACAATCAAGGCTGGAAGCAGCCTAGTTACGGGTGGAACAACAACCAGCAGGCCGGACCCAGCCATCAGTACGGACAAAACCCATACGGAAATCACCCCCCTCCCTTCAACATGCAAACTTTCAAGCCCAGGCCCAACTTTCAGAATTATCAATATCAGAGGCAAACTCCTCCAGACCAGAACTTCACCATGCAAGCACCCCCGAATGAGGACCCCTCCCACGATAAGAAGAAAATCGCGGAGCTGGAAAAATAGATTCGGACCCTCATGGCGGAAATGAAAGAGGTGAAAAACGGAGGGAGATTTCCAGGGCAGACGGAACCTAACCCGAAGCATGAGGCATGTGCCATGAACCTCCGCAGTGGTCTCGAAATCCCTTCTCGTATCCATCCAGACCCCAAACCTGCAAAAGACATCCCAGCCCCCGAAGCTGAGACTGCAGCCCAAGCCTCCGAATGTGGACAACCTACTGACCAGCCCAAGAAGTCCCGATTTGGCGACGCAGCACTTGACCATTTCTTCTCGAGTACAAAAGCTCGCTGTAAGAAGAAGCAGCCCGTGGAGGAGGAAGAATTCTCCCAGGAATTCATCAACAAAGTCCTCGAGCCCCCGTTTCCTCAACGGCTGATCCAAAAGAAGAAAGAAGAAGAAGATCGGGACATCTTTGAGATGTTCAGCAAGGTCGTCATCAATATTCCACTCCTCAAGGCCATCAAGAACATGCCTCGATATGATAAGTTTTTGAAACAGCTATGCACCAACAAGAACAAATTCACTGAGGTGAACCGAATTAGTGTAGGGGCTAACTTGTCCGCCCATATCCAGCGCCGAATTCCAAACAAGTGCAAGGACCAAGGCATGTTCACGGTCCCGTGCAGGATCGGGACCATTGATATTGGGAAGGCAATGTGCGATTTGGGAGCCGGAATTAATGTTATGCCCTTGACCATCTACAATGGCCTCGGACTCGGGCCCTTGAAGGAAACCACGCTCGTAATCCAACTGGCAGACCGTTCGGTGGTATATCCCAAAGGTATCATCACGGATGTCCTTGTCCAGATTGGTGAATTCCTATTTCCAGCGGATTTCTATGTTCTCTCCATGGAAAATCCCACGAGCACCAAGTCTTCAGATCTTCTCTTGGGGCGCCCTTTCTTGGCCACTACCCGCGCAAAGATTGACTGCTATGAGGCCTCCATCTCTCTCGAATTCGATGGGGAAATCATCCGTTTCAACATGCTGGACTCCATGAAGTACCCCCCCGAATTTTCGAGTGTCAATTTTGTTGATGTGATAGATCCCCTTGTGGAGGATATTGCCGAGCTGAACTCCGTTGAACCCTTGAAGCTGGTTCTTGACCGTAGTCTCACCCCCGAATCCTTGCAGGAGCTGACGTCCTCCATTGAGATCCCCACTGAACTGATCACGGTCGCAGCGGCTCTCGAAGCCAATTCTGTTTTGACGACCGAGCCTCCGAGTGAGTCCCCAGAATGCGTCAATCGTGAACGGCTCCCCTCTTCTCTTGAACAAGCTCCAGATCTTGAACTTAAGGCACTGCCCTCACACTTGAAGTATGCCTACCTCGGAGAGAGAGAATCCCTTCCAGTCATAATTTCCAACAAGCTGGAAGCGGATCAAGAGATCGAGTTAGTAAACCTCCTCAAGAGTTTTAAGAAGGCCATCAGTTGGACAATTGCCGACATTAAGGGTTTGTCGCCGTCCTTGTGTACCCACCGCATACATCTCGAAGAGGACTCCAAGACGATCAGGCAACCCCAAAGGCGTTTGAACCCCCCCATGATGGAGGTAGTTAAGAAGGAGGTCCTGAAGCTGCTCGATGCTGGGGTGATTTACCCCATTTCTGATTCTCCATGGGTTAGCCCAGTTCAGGTGGTCCCGAAGAAAACTGGCATCACCATCATCCCGGGTCCCGAGGGTCTGCCAATCCTCTCCCGAATCCAGAATGGCTGGCGTGTATGCATTGACTATCGACGCTTGAATGAGGCCACCAGAAAAGATCACTTTCCTCTGCCCTTCATAGATCAAATGCTAGAGCGACTTGCGGGCAAGACACATTATTGCTACCTGGATGGGTATTCGAGATTCCATCAGATTCCAGTAGCCCTTGAAGATCAAGAGAAAACCACCTTCACGTGCCCATTCGAGACCTTCGCTTACAGACGCATACCCTTCTGGTTATGTAATGCCCCGGCTACATTCCAGAGATGTATGGTTAGCATCTTTTCAGAATTCGTGGAAGAATACATCGAGGTATTCATGGACGACTTCACGGTCTATGGTAATTCCTTTTCCGAATGCCTCTCGAATCTAAAAAAAATTCTGCAAAGATGTATAGAAACTAACCTTGTTCTTAATTTTGAAAAATGTCATTTCATGGTTGACCAAGGGCTAATCTTGGGCCACATCGTGTCCCGAAAGGGCATCAAAGTGGACAAGGCCAAAATCCAAGCTATCGAGACCTTGCCTTACCCCTCGAATATTCGAGATGTGCGTTCTTTTCTTGGTCATGCAGGATTTTACAAGAGGTTCATCAAGGACTTCTCCAAGATAGCCCAGCCAATGTGTCAACTGTTACACAAGGATGTGGACTTCATATTCGATGAAAGATGCAAGACAGCTTTCGAGACCTTGAAAGCCAAGCTCATTTCTGCTCCTATCATTCGGGCCCCCGACTGGACTCTCCCCTTCGAGATCATGTGTGACGCTAGCAATCAGGCGTTGGGAGCTGTTTTGGGTCAGAAGAAAGATAAGGAGACGTACGTCATCTACTATGCCTCCAAATTGTTGGATCCAGCCCAACAAAACTATACGACGACAGAGAAAGAGCTTTTGGCAATTATCTATGCCCTTGACAAATTTATGAAGTACCTCTTAGGCACAGAAGTGATTGTGTATTCTGACCATTCCACCCTTCGATGTCTACTCAAGAAGACCGACGTAAAGCCTAGACTTATCCGCTGGATACTCTTACTTCAGGAGTTCAACCTCGCCATCAAGGACAAAAAGGGGACCGAGAATTGCGTAGCAGACCACCTCAGTAGGCTCCCGAACCAAGAAGACGACTCCCAAGTAGCCATTCGGGAGACATTCCCAGATGAGCATTTGTGCTTAGTTGACACCGCAAAATTCCCTTGGTTCATGGACATAGCTAATTTTTGTGCCACTGGAGCGCTTCCAGTCAAGGCCTCGAGTGCGGAACACAACCGAATCTGCAAGCAAGCCAAGTTCTACGTTTGGGACAACCCCTACTTGTGGAAGCACTGTTCAGACCAGATTGTGAGGCGCTGTGTCACCATGGATGAGGTCCCATCGATCCTCCAGTTCTGCCATTCGACAACGGAAGAAGGACACTTTGCTGCGAAGAAAACCGCACTCAAAGTCCTTGAAGCCGGTCTTTATTGGCCATCAATCTTCAAGGACAGTTATCTATTCTGCGCAACCTGCCCCCGATGCCAAGCCATGGGAAACATCGGAGCTAGAAACCAAATGCCCCTGAACAGTATCCTTGCGTGCGAAATCTTCGATATTTGGGGCATTGACTTCATGGGACCGTTCCCGAATTCATTCGGGCATACATACATCCTGCTCGCTGTGGACTATGTCTCCAAATGGATTGAAGCAAAGGCCACCAAAATAGACGATTCAAGGGTGGTTGCTGACTTTCTCCGGACCCACATCTTTAACCGATTCGGGACCCCACGTGCTCTCATCAGCGATCGGGGGACACATTTCTGCAATCGAACAGTCGCTGCACTACTTAATAAGTATGGGGTGACTCACCGAGTATCCACAGCTTACCATCCCCAAACCAATGGGCAGGCTGAGGTCTCGAATCGGGAGATCAAGGCTATCCTCGAGAAGACCGTGAATCAGTCAAGAAAAGACTGGAGCCTCAAGCTAGGAGACGCGCTATGGGCCTATCGTACCGCATTCAAGACCCCGATCGACATGACGCCTTATCGATTGGTCTACGGTAAGCCGTGTCACCTTCCAGTCGAGATTGAACACAAGGCCTTTTGGGCAATCAAGAAAGTCAATATGGACTTACACTTGGCCGGGAAAGACAGATGCTTGCAAATCCAAGAGCTTGAAGAACTTCGGGGGGACGCCTACGAAAACTCGATGATCTACAAGGGCAAAACCAAGGCCCAGCATGACAAACATCTCGTAGTTAAGAGCTTCACTGTTGGGCAGAAGGTTTTACTCTACAACTCAAGACTACGGATTTTCTCGGGGAAACTCAAATCCAAATGGACGGGTCCTTACAAAGTCACAGCGGTATTTGATCATGGAGCTGTTGAGATCCAGAACCTGGACAAGGGTGAGCCATTTAAGGTGAACGGTCACAGGTTGAAACCTTTCTATGAAGGATTCAAGCCTTCAACTGTAGAAGAAGCAAGGGTCGAGGACCCAGCAATCAACACCCCCGAATGAGTAAACAACGTCTAGGCCTAGACGATAATCAAGGCCAGGTGTGGGGACAACCCCCGAATTTCTAACCCTCTCTCTTTAATTTTCCTGTCTTTAAATTTCACAACCAACATTCTTTTTCTCTCTTCCCCATGCATATTTCTTATTTTCCCTAGATAGTCTTATTTAATTTTGTCTATTTTTATTCCCTTTTGTCCCTTGGTCTTTATTTTTAGAGTCAACTCTAGCTTTTTAAAAAAAAAAAAATTTGTGCACTTTTTATGTTACCTAGGTGAAATTTGAATTTTCTTTGTCCTCTTTCCCTTTCATTTAATTTTTGTGTCTCTCCCTCTCTCCAAGTTAATGTCTTGTCCCCTACTTTATTAACCCCTATTTAATTCTTTTTGATTTTATTCCCATCTCTCCTCTCTTCAAATCCTAAAAGCTGAATTGCTTTCCCCGATTCCTGTGCAGGTGCAGGCGCAGGCGCACGCTTTCCTTGGCACCTAACGTCCTCTCCTGTCGCGACACGTGGACAACGGAGACCAAGGCAATCAACTCCCATCTCTCTCTCCACCTTCGCACGTCTTCCAAACCCACTCACCCACGCCACCTAACCGTCAGCCTTACCCGTTACCCAACCAAAACCCCCTCATCTCTCCCAATCAAATCAAAACGCATCTTTTTCTTTTCCTTCCAAAAACAAAACCCTCTCCTCTTCCTTATGACACACACTAGCATTAACCTCAACAAAAATCTCACTTCTCACTCCTCTACTCCTACTCCTACTCCTCTCTCCAACCCCAACCAGCCAAACACCACCACCTCCGATCACTCACCCACCGCCACTGAATGGCTCGGATCTTCATCCTCCGGGGCCACCATCAACCTAGAAGAAATCCCCTTTGCCACCTCTCTCCCAAAAATGACGAGATCTGGAAAAGTCCACCGTGTTCCTCCAACCACCGCCGCCGGCAGCAAAAAGAAAACACCCCCCAGCCCCGTCAACTCCGTCCCCCTTGACGTCAAGCCCATCGGCTACATCATTCCCTCTGATACCGAGGAGGAGGAAGAGCCCCAGTCCAGTTCTAGCCTCCGTGAGGCCCGACGAGTGGAGAAGGAGAACGAAGAACAGTTTCCTTGGGACTCCGACGACCAGCGTGCCGAGGACGACGACGGCGGACAAGACAGAGAGGAGGAGGTCTAGCTGACAGAGCGACCGGTCGAACAAGACGCTCAGGACCCCGAGCACACTGCTCCAGGTCCCGAGGAGGTTCAAGCGGGAGCTACCGAGGAAGCTGTAGCGGAAGGGGAAGGAGAAATCGACCCGCCCCAACCTCCCAGTCCACCCCCGAAGCCGACTAAGGGCAAGGCCCGAGCGGGGAAAAACGCCCCCAAAGCTCCTACTCCCAAGGCCCCAACCTCTAAGCCTCCAGCCAGTAAGAAGAGGAAGCTTCCGGCCACTCCATATTTGGAGCTCAGCCTTGAGTTCTTTGCGAGTTTCTGGTACAAGGTTGATCTGTTCAAGCCCAAGGGTGGGGCCGGTCCTGATTTTTCTGCCAAGGGTTGTGTGAATTTCCGGCTGGCTAGTAAATGGCACCCGATGTCCCTCAACGACTTCAATGTCTATCTCGGATTTGTTAGTCGTGAGGGTACTCAAGAGGCCGCATACCAGAACGCCCTGACCACTGTCCCGGCCGAGTTCAACAATCACAAAGCCCTTCGGGAGCTCTCTGGAAATCCTAACGTCAAGTTCGACTCCCGCCACACCAAGGCCCACTGCATTAAGGACCCTACGCTCCGCATCCTACAACGCTTCCTGTCCATTGCCCTCGCGGGTAAATTCGGGACCTCAGGACAGCTTGCCCAATCGGAGCTGTTTTTCCTATGGGCCATGTACCACAAGAAGAGAGTCAACCTTGGCTACTGGATCGCCACCTCTGCTCACAATGTCGCAAATGCCCCCCAGGGTCGCTCTCCTGTTCTTGGATCCATTATCACCAGCCTGGCCTCGCAGCTTTACACCTCGACACTCCGGGAACTCAACTTGTATCGACACCCGAATTCCTTCAAGCTCATTGGTCTCAAGACCTTGGACGCTGTTGCTACCCGAATTTTGACACGATTAGGTTAATTATTGCATACCCCCATTTTTATTCATTCTATTATTTATTTCTGTAGTATTTATTTTAATACCTATCGTATATTTATTTCGTATCGTATTACCCTTTTTCTTCCTCCTTCTCCGTAAATCTTGGCTCCTTCAAACGTTCAATTTGTTATCATCATTAAAAGAAAGGCATCTTCATTACCCTTTTCTAAAATCCTCCGTAAATCTTGGCTTTCTTTTTTCCTTTAAACCATTCCCTCTTCATTCCTTCAAACGTTCAAAATTTGTTTCATCATTAAAGGAAAAACACCATCATTTTACCCCTACTAATTAACTCCATAAAATCCCTCCCCATTTTTGACAAAAGGGGATCCGATTACTTTGATCCTCCCGATCTACACCCTCGCTCCCTCTCAACTCGTCTCTCCCTCTCAAACCAGCACCAAATCAGCACCTAAACCAGCACACAAATCAGCACCAAAACAGCCCCAAAAATCAGTAACAAATCAGCCCCAAATCAATCCCAAAATCAGCCCCAAATCAGACCCGAAATCAGCCCCAAATCAGTCCCAAAATCAGCCCCAACATACACCCAAACTGACCCAAAAATAGCCCCGAAATCAGCCCCAAATCTGCACCCAAACTGCTCCAAAACCTCCATCAAAACAGCCCCGAAGACAGCCACGCTGCTCAGCACCACCGCCGCTTCCTCCCTCGTCACCGCACTACAACTACACCGACACAGTAATCTCCTTTTTATTTTCTTGTCACCATGATATTTGTTTGTTTGATGGGTTAATTGTGCAGGAAAGAGGCTAAGAAAAAAAAGAATAAGAATGAGATGTTGGTAGGTGCAGGTGGCGTAGAGAGGAAAGAAGAAGATGAGATGCAATTTGTATTTTTTTAGGTTAATTGTTAAGTGTTTGTTTGGGCTAAAAAAAAAAAAGAGAAGTGGTGCATTTGTTTTAATTTTGGTAGGAAATGGGCCGGCCCCTGTAAAGGAAGGAAAGAGGCTTGGTTTGGTTGTTTAATTTTGGGTGATGGGCTGGCCCATTAGAAGTGTTTGTAATATTTATTTATTTGCTTCTTTATTTTTATTACTCGTGCTACTAACTAATCGGTGATGCAGGTATCCGCTCGAGGAGATGTTCGTTAGTTATTCTATTTACTATATGATCGAATGCATGATTATTTAGAACTGCTAGAATTTAAATTAACTTATTTCGCATGAGAATTAATTTATATCAACGACTCCCTTTAATAATTTTACTCAAATCGACCCTTGCTTGAACGAATTAGGATCAGTAATTACTCAACTTTAATTTTTATTAAATGTATGAAATAAAATAGGATTAGTAATAAACATCACCCTTTAATTTAATTGCATGATTATTAATTACTAAAATCCTTAAATCTTCAATAAATCCCCACAAATCAAAACGAATAAAATCAATCTAAGAAAGCTAAACAAAGTAGTAAATAAACATAGGATTCAAATCCTTCTCCAATAACTTAGGTTCACTCGAAAATTATAGAATAGTAAATCACCAAAGAGAATAATCATTTGGAAGTGAAAAGATAGTAAATGGGCCTTAAGCCCAATTCGTAGAAAATACCTCCATATTAATCCCTCTTAAAAATTCCTAAAAATGAGATTTTAAATCTTTAATGTTGTGTGATCATTTAGATTTAGAAATCCCTTATTATTTATTTTGCGCTCACGAATGTATTTTAATTTATGCTATCTTGATGAATGTGTTATGTGCGCGGCTTCGACCCCACTTCCTAGGTTTTTCTCTTTTCAACGTGTTTTCGCATTCACTCAAAAATGGTACTTTGCTAGTCTATACATGCTTAGAATCACATAGTAAATAGGATTAATCACGCGCATCGGCCCGATGATGATAGTGATCCATCGTTGTTCACTAGGATCGTCGCTTTGGTAAAGACTAATAAAACGGTAGTAATCCCACCAATTTTGCATGTAATCGGACTAATCTTGAACTCGGCTAAATATAACCGGAATAGGTATACAACCAACCTTCTTTATCTTTTAGAAAATAAAAAAAAATGTTATTTTCTGTTAAACAACTCGACAATAATTAGGATAAAATCAATCCAATCAACTAAAAACTAATGCGACGATTCTCCCCTGAGGGCCAAACTAATTGTTTTCAATGTGATTTTTAAACACCTCTTTTTTAGAACCGGTAACCTTTTTTAGGATGAGACTCGGGTGCCTAACACCTTCCCGAGTTCATAATACGACCCCGAACCATCGTTCTCGGGTTTAGACCCTTTTTATTTGTGCCTTAGTTTTTGTTTTATTTTCTTTCCTTTTTTTCAGACTTTTAGGTTTCCCTAAACCTTAGAAAAATAGGGTGGCGACTTCATTGTTATGTGTAATTTCATTGCGTCCCGAATTTCGCTCGCGACGGCGCGACAGTTTGGCGACTTCACTGGGGACTTTAGGGTTGAAGCCGGAATTATTTGCTCGAGGTGTTTATTGTTGTTTATCTGTTTACCTGCTTTGATATCAATTGTTGTCTTCTCACTCGCATCACGCATAATGCCCTGCCGCCGGGCCCTTCCCAAATAGGATTAGGTTGGTATTAGTGAAGCCCTGATGGACTTAGGTCCCAGTAAGCTTTCATGAACCCTAAACTCGGACTAGAACCCCTAAATGGGTGAGTGCCCTGATGGACTTAGGTCCCAGTAAGCAATCACGTATCCATTTACTGAGGGACCACTTCTATGGTATCGTCCGGGAGCCCTTCAGCCAGTTAGAAGTAGTTGAAATCACCCCAGCATATGCATCATGATCGCATGTATATGTTCCAATTTGCCTCATTATTGCCATAATATATTGTATATGCTCTAATTTGCTGCACTATTGCCATGATATATCGCACGTATATTTTCCAATATTTACTTACTTATTCTTGTCCTTGTTATTTTTAACTATCCTTTCTCCGTATGTTTTATATATTCAAATTACTGATACATGAATTTTGTTTTACTGATATAGGACCCATCCCATTTATTCACTCAATGGCGACACCCACGATGCTTTCACTTGATACTTTTGGGAAGTTGAGTTACAATGATCAGTCTACGCGAGGGGATATGCTGAAATCAGATTTTGTTCCTGATGTTATGATCAAGACTGGTGTGGAGATGATAGAGTTTGATATTACAGAAATCAAGAAATTGAGGAATGAGTTGTCCACAGAGGAGAAAGTGCAATTCCAGAATAATTATGGGAAACTCTCAATGCTAATAGATGTGAAAGTCGACTTGAGTTGCATCCGAGCAGCTCTGAAGTTCTGGGACCCTTATTACCGTTGCTTCTCTTTTGACAAAGGGATAGACTTGACTCCCACTCTAGAGGAATACGGTGCGTTGTTATGCCTCAGTTCCCCAATATCATGCGTTTATCAGAATATCCTCGTCGAGTCTGCTAGTGTCAAGTTAAGGATGGACATGCTGGTAGGAATCCCAGCTCGTTTGAAAAGTGGAAATTACATATGGTGCTGGTCAGATATTGTAAAGCAATTTCGTTTGTCTCAAGGAGAGGAGCGTTTAAAGATTCTAGCCTTTGTCATAATGGGTTTAGTCTTGCTTCCTAAAATGAAAGACTGCGTTGATTTTGAGGCAGCCAATGTGTTTTATGAAATGGAGAGGAACGGAATCAACCCTACAACAACTATTCTAGCAGAGACATTCCGCTCTTTGGACTTTTGCAGACGAACCAAAAGAGGGAAGCTTACTTGTTGCACTCAACTCTTAACTGTATGGTTGATTAGCCATTTTAAACAAAGACCAGATCAATCTTTGTTTTTTCCGAGCTACATAGGCATGAATCCTTTAGAGAAGGTAATTAAGGGGGTATGTGAAGAAATAGCTGTTGATAAATGGAAAATGGAAAACAAAGAGGCCTGGGTTGACAGATTCCTGAATCTTTCTGAAAAAGATATCGACAGACACGCCAAATGGTTGCGAGCTGCTAATCCTATTGTGAGTTGTGGGGACCTATTATGGGTCCCGTTAATCGGAGCGAGAGGATGTGTACCCTATTGCCCAGCTCTTGTCCTTAGCCAATTTTGCATTATGCAAATTATTCCCGCCACTTTCAGTATGCCAAGCTCGAGTCTACCGCACTCAGAAGAGACTAACACTCTACGTCAGTATGTGAATGAATGGCGTACTCCATTTTGCCTTGAGGGACATACTATTCCTACTCAGCCAACGAAGGAATACTCAGAATGGCGGAGGAACAGGATTAATGGAAATGTTTTGCCCCTTCCAGAAAACAGGAAGCCTATGGAGGAAGAAGGTGAATGCCATGCCAATGCGGAGGTTAGTTATGTGGCTTATGCCCAGTTGATGGAGCAATTGCTAGTAGTGAAAGAAGAACGAGATCTGGTGATGAAAGAGAGGGATAATCTGTTGATTGACAAGATGGATTTGGAGCTTAAGATACGTGGATTGGAGAGGCGTGATAGTGAGAACGTACGAATGAACCTTAGAAACCAAAGGATAGCCAATGAAAATTTTAGAAGGAGATTGAAAGGAGAAGTCAACAAAAGGGAGATTTCAAGCGCTTTGGTCCGAGAGAAAGATACAATGATTGAGGTTTTGACTGATCGCATCAAAGAAACAACCAGCATGGATGGAGAGAATCAAGTCTTGCAAGCCCGAGTGGCAGTTTTAGAAGCCGAATTAAAGGTGCAGAAGAAGAAGGTTGCCTTGATGGAGTAGATAGGAGAAAATTCCACCAGCAGTCAAGCCTCAAGATGTTGATTTATTTTAATGGTTGTATTATTTTAATGAGAGCAAGTACTTGGTGGTGTCTTACTTTGGATGTACCTTTTTCAAATAATTGGTCACAATCGTATGGTTACCATTTGCAACTGCTTGACCTTTCCTTCATTTTTGTTGCTTGCTTCGAGGCCTCTCTTTTATTTCCCTTTGCATTTTCGGGAAGGAATAAAAGGTTCCCTTTGTGATTTCAAGGATGAATTGAAGCCCTTCTCTTGCAAAATGGATTGGACAACTGGAGACAGATAGAGAAGATTATTTATGATCCAAGATTGAATTTGGATTTTGGAAAAGAAACGTAAGGGGCGGGGACCCTAGCTTTGTTAAAGGCTAGGAAAGGCTGTCACTTACGGGACCCTCCATCTTCCATCTTGATCAAGGAACCGTCAATATATGCTAATCGGAAATGAATAGAAGCTTCCCTTTGGATTTCGGGAATGGATAGAAGCTTCCCTAGTAACCTTCGTCAGTGTGATGATTTGAAGATTACCTCATGTTCCTTTCCCTCCGAATCTCAAAAGTATCAAGTGAAAGATCGAAGAGGAGCCAGAGATTTGAATAAACGGAGTGGAGTCCTCAAGGTAGCATTTCTGTCTGTTATTATTATTATTCCTAAGAATTTACACCTACCTTTTCTCTTTGTTTTCAGAAAAAGATAGCTCCCAAGAAAAGAACTATTCCTCAAAAGCTCCACGCTACCAGACTTCAAACACGGAAAATGGCGGAACAAGTGGTGACGGATAAGGCATTCGAAACAAGGATAGCAGAATTGGAGGAGCAACTTCGCACTACCAGGGAACGGGCACTCCAAGCTGAAAAAGAGCGGGATGACATGATGCATGCTAAGACCCGGAAAGATCCTGAAGGGCCAACTCTTGACTATCCTCTTGGTTTTTACCCCTCTTCCAGTCATGCGACGGGACCTATCTCTTCATCTGTTGCTGCGGGTTCGTCCATTTCTCAGCCATTTTCCAGTCAAGGGGTCCAGCCAACCCTAGACTATCCTCTTGGTTTTTATCCCTCTTCCAGTCATGCGACGGGACCTATCTCTTCATCTATTGCTACGGGTTCGTCCATTTCTCAACCATTTTCCAGTCAAGGGGTCCAGTGGAAATGGCAAAGTCCTTTCCTTGGTTTCAACTCATTCACTACGCCGGCCGTCACAAGTACTGTTATTAGTACATTTGGACAAGACATTCCGCCTCTTAATCCTTCTCTTGCTGATCTCACTCTCGGTTCTGGCAAAAAACAGGATCACTCAGAACTCCAGTATGTCCAACCGACTCAAAGCTACCCTACTCAGCTTGTAGGTCCTGAACTTTCAAGAGTTCTATTCCCTAGTGGGAATCAGACCCAACCGCAGGGTTCTTTTGAGCATCCGCAAACTATTGGTTTTGGCCCCGTTAAAGCGGAAGAGTCCAGTCGTGATAGGTTGAGCCTGCTAGAGGAAAGACTAAGGGCGGTGGAAGGAGCAGACCCCTTTGATCCTATGGGTCCCGCTGATATGTGCATGGTACCAGGGATCACGATGCCCCTGAACTTCAAAATTCCAGAATTTGAGAAGTATACTGGAATTGAATGCCCCAAGACTCATCTCAGAATTTACTGCAACAAAATGTCCGAAGTGATACATAATGAGCCTCTATTGATTCACCTATTTAGAGAAAGTTTGGCCAGGCATGCTTTGACTTGGTACATGGGTTTGGATAGAATCAAGATTCGGACTTGGAGAGATTTATCTGATGCTTTCCTAAAGCAATACAAGTTTAATACAGAAGTGGCGCCTGACCGTTCTGATTTGCAGAACATGGAGAAGAAGGATAATGAAATGGTGAAGGCTTATGCTCAAAGATGGAGAGAGCTGGCTGCAAGGATTTATCCCCCTTTGAATGACAAGGAGCTTGTGTCCATTTTTGTGAATACTTTCAAGTCCCCCTATTACACGTATCTGATTTCCAACCCATCTAGTAGCTTTTCCGACATGGTCTTAGTTGCTGAAAGAGTTGAACAAGGAATTAAGTCAGGAAGGATCATTGTTCCCACGCCAGAGGTAACACCTAAGAAAACGCCCATCCCGAAGAAAGATGTCAGCTTTGTTTCCCCCCAGCCAACTCATCAAAAACCTTTTCCGCCACCTCCACCTTATTCCTCGCCACTACCATACCCTTTCCCATCACCACCACCACCACCATCACTATATCAACCTACCTTCTTCCCATCGATGCCTGTTGCCAACGTGGTTCCTCAATACCCAGCATCATTTCCACCTTTCCCATCACCTCCACCACAAATGCCACAACAACCTACGCAACCAAGACCATATAACCCACTAAAAAACCCAAACAACCAAAATAATCGCTGGAACCATGAACCGTTACCTCCTCTTCCTGTTCCTTTGGGGGAAATCTACAAACATCTTCTAGCAGCAGGGCAGATTGCACCTACTCCAATCCAACCTCTCCAACCTCCTTACCCAAAATGGTACGACCCAAATGCTAGATGCACGTACCATGCTGGAGCCCCAGGACACACTCTAGAGAATTGTACTGCTTTTAAGGGAAAGGTTCATCATCTGATCAAGTGTGGATGGATCTCTTTCGAAGGGTTAGCCAAAGGACCTAATACGACCACCAACCCTCTTCCAAACCATGCCCTAGGTGGTGGAAGAGTGAATGTTGTTTCTGTGGAAGAATCTGTTAACCATTCCCCTTCAATATTGGGATTACCCCGAAAAGAGCTTTTTCATGCACTAGTCCAAAGAGGATATCTTCAACGCTTCGAAAATAGCAGTTGCTTGTTTTGCCCGGAGGCAAGAAAACATAGAATCCAAGACTGTGCAGTGTTCTTGCAGAAAGTGGAACAGTTGATGGATTTTGGGATTATTCAGATTGAGAAGAAGACCTATGTGGCGGAAGAGGTTGATGTCATTGGGGATGATTTTTCTTCCCCTTATTCCCTTGAGTATATATCCCAAACTGGCACCTCCACCATGGCTCCTCCCAAGCTAGTCTTCAAGTTTTCCCAGAACATTCCTACTAAGGATTTGCACGCCGTCCCTTTCAATTATGGGTACGAAGTTGTCACTACCCCTCCTTTTGTTGCGCCAACAGGGCCAGTAATGGGTGAAACTTCTAATATTGGGGGCATGACTCGGAGCGGGAGGTGTTATGTCTCTGAAGAAGTTGAGCAACAAAGGCAAGCCAGAGGAAAAGGTTTGATGTTACCTGAGAAGATAACTGAAAAAGTACAAGAATCAAATAAACCCGTGTCTGAGGATGACGCAACTGAATTTCTGAAGATCATGAAGCAAAGCGAATTCAGTATCCTTGAGCAGCTGAAGAAAACCCCAGCTCGTATTTCTATCATGGAGTTAATCCTTACTTCAGAACCACATCGCCGAGCCCTCTTAAAAGTGTTGAATGAAGCCTTTGTAACTAAGGATATTACTGTGGAAGGAGTGGGGAACCTAATTGGAAGAATTCAGGCTGTGAGTAGCATTACCTTTTCCGAAGAAGAGATGGACCCGGCCGGGACCGGTCATAACAAAACTCTCTATATCACGGTAGAATGCAAGGGCCATGTCGTAGCAAAGGCCTTGATTGACAATGGGTCTGCACTGAATGTCTTACCTAAACATGTCCTTGAACAGCTGCCAGTTGATATATCTCATATGAAGCCGAGTGGGATGATGGCTAGAGCTTTTGATGGTACTATCCGAGAAATCATTGGAAACATTGATTTAGATGTGGTTATTGGCCCCCATACCTTCACTTTAACCTTCCAGGTAATGGAAATCCGACCTGCTTATAGTATGCTTCTGGGACGACCATGGATCCACTCAGCAGGAGCTGTTCCTTCTTCCTTACACCAATGCATCAAGTATGTGATGGATGGTGTCCTCATCACGGTAAAGGCAGAGGAAGCTTTGATTTTGGCTAAGCATTCTTCCGTGCCCTACATCGAGACTACTGAAACTTTGGAGAGTTCATTCCAAGCTTTTGAGATCGTGAATGCCGATTGGATAAAAGAAGGATCCCCCATTCCTGAGCCTAAGATCTCTAAAGCTGCCATAATGACTGCCAAGGTGATGCTGAAAGATGGTTTCCAGTTTGAAAAGGGGCTCGGGGTCAAGTTACAAGGATCGAAGAGTTTGGCGTCCGCCAAGAGCTTTGGAGATCGTTTCGGTTTGGGGTACAAGCCCAGCAAGGCCGATTTTGATAGGGTCTCTAAAGAGAAGAAGGAAAGACGTCTCGCTAAGTTGTTTGGGCGTGTTGTGCCAAACATGAAGATGGTTATCCCTCACATTAGGGTAACATTCCCTTTTGCAGCTGAAGTCATCAACCCTGGTTCTGTCGTGATCAAAACAGCTTCGAACTTCCACATTTGTACTCTTGGAGAAGAAGAACCGTCTCACAGTTCATTCATTTCCGTGAAGAAGTCTGGGGAGCTAGTGTGCAACTGGACCGCTACCGTGCTTCCCGATGTCTCTATGTAATTTCTTTTTTCAAGACATGCATCCATGGTTTTTAAATTTCCCTAAACGGAAAAAACTCTTTTGTAGAGCTTATGCTCCCTTTTATCGTATTAATATAATTACGCGGTTTCCTTTCCAAATATCTTTTGTCTTTTGTATTTTTATTTTCAGGATAAATATTAATTCGGATTGTCTTGATATACCCTATGTCTTTACTGGTGAAGAGATTATTGCCGCAATAGAGGATGAGTTTGAGATCCCGCATGAGTTGGCCCGTCTGGTAGAGAATTCTGAGAGGAAGATAGTCCCTCATCAGGAGGAGCTGGAAGAGATAAACTTGGGGGCAAGCGATGATGATCAGAAGGTTGTCAAAATCGGAACAACCTTGAATTCTGTTCAGAAAAAAAAGTTGATTTCGCTTCTCGAAGAGTATGTGGATGTGTTCGCATGGTCATATGAGGATATGCCAGGTCTTGACCCTAGTATAGTTGAGCACCGTATTCCATTGAAGTCCGAATACAAGCCCGTAAAACAGAAACTCCGAAGGATGCACCCTGATGTTCTTTTGAAGATAAAGGAAGAAGTCGCAAAGCAGTTAGATGCGGGTTTCCTAAGAGTTGCCGAATACCCGGAATGGGTCGCCAATATCGTGCCTGTACCAAAGAAGGATGGAAAAGTTCGCATGTGTGTGGATTTCCGTGATCTTAATCGAGCAAGTCCCAAAGATGATTTCCCCCTTCCTCATATTGATGTCCTAGTAGACAGTGCCGCCCATAATGGCATGTTCTCCTTCATGGATGGATTTTCGGGATACAATCAGATTAAGATGGCTCCTGAAGATAGCGAGAAAACAACCTTCATCACACCTTGGGGAACCTTTTGCTACAAAGTGATGCCCTTCGGTTTGAAGAATGCAGGTGCTACTTACCAGCGTGCCGTTGTTACTTTGTTTCATGACATGATGCATAAAGAAGTTGAGATATATGTCGATGACATGATAGCCAAGTCTTGCGAGGCACAAAATCATGTTGACGTCCTAAAGAAAGTATTTGAAAGGTTGAGACAGTTTCAGTTACGGTTGAATCCGGCCAAGTGTACTTTTGGAGTGACATCAGGGAAGTTATTAGGGTTTATTGTCAGCAACAGAGGTATAGAAGTGGATCCCGACAAGGTGAAGGCGATTCAAGAGTTACCTTCCCCCAGAACCGAGAAGGAAGTACGGAGTTTCCTAGGGCGTATTAACTATATTGCCCGATTCATTAGTCAGTTGACACTTACCTGCGAGCCGATGTTCAGAATGTTGAGAAAGAATGGAGACGCAGAATGGGATGAGGGCTGCCAAAAAGCTTTTGAGAAGATCAAGGCGTATTTGCAGAATCCTCCGGTGTTGATCCCTCCGACGCAAGGACGCCCTTTACTTATGTATTTAACTGTCACAACTAGTGCCATGGGTTGTGTTTTGGGGCAACACGATGAATCTGGGAGACGTGAACAAGCCATTTACTATCTGAGTAAGAAGTTCAATGAATGTGAGATGCGTTATTCCATGTTAGAACGGACTTGTTGCGCTTTAGCATGGAGTGCTCGAAGACTCAGGCATTATATGTTATATTATACCACGTGGTTGATTTCTCGCATGGATCCTTTGAAGTATATTTTCGAGAAACCATATTTGTCGAGTCGAATTTGTAGATGGCAAGTCTTGTTGGCAGAATACGAGATCGTGTATGTGACTCAAAAGGCAGTCAAAGCAAGTGCTCTTGCCGATCACTTGGCTGATCATGCTATGGATGAGTACGAACCACTAAAGTTTGATTTTCCGGATGAAGATATAGTGGTGATTGACGCTGAGCTTAAGGAAAATATGGAGGAAGATGAGTGGTGGACCATGTTCTTCGATGGTGCGGTGAACCTTTCAGGAAGAGGAGTGGGTGCTGTGATCATTGCACCAGATGGCCGACAGTTCCCCGTGGCTTGCAAATTGAATTTCCCATGTACAAATAACATTGCTGAGTATGAAGCATGCATCAATGGATTAATGGCGGCAATCGATTTGAAGGTGAAAAGATTGGAGATTTTTGGAGATTCCGCTCTTGTCATTTATCAAGCGCAAGATTTGTGGCAAACTAGAGATTCAAAGCTGATACCTTACCAAAAATTGCTCACCAAGCTTATAGATGAGTTCGAAGAAACTAAGTTTAATCGGATTGATCGAGAGAAGAATCGTTTTGCAGATGCATTAGCTACTCTAGCTTCTATGTTCAAACTGGAATGCGGAATAATGCTCCAACCATTGAGAGTAGAAGTGAGAGAAACTCCGGCATGTTGTGCTGCATTAGAAGATGAGCCAGATGGGAAGCCGTGGTTCCATGACCTAGTACAATTTATCAAATGTCGAGAATACCCACCGGGGGCAAGTCGGAGCGATAAGAAAACTCTTCAGCGTTTGGCCTTAGATTTCTACCTCGATGGTGAGGTTTTGTATAAAAGAAGGGCGGATGGTGCCTTGCTTCGTTGCGTTATTGTACATGAAGCCAAGAAGATCATGACTGAGACCCATGAGGGGATTTGTGCCACGCATGCTAGTGGACACATGATGGTGAGACAGATAATGAGACGGGGTTACTTCTGGCTCACCATGGAGCAAGATTGCATTGACTATGTCAGAAGGTGTCACAAATGCCAGGTCTACGCTGATCACATCAATGTCCCTCCCGCTCCCCTATTCAACATGACACCCCCCTGGCCATTTGCAATGTGGGGAATTGACATCATCGGTCAGATTCATCCGAAAGCTTCCAATGGTCACCGATTCATCCTTGTCGCGATTGATTATTTCACGAAGTGGGTTGAAGCTGCCTCCTACCCAAACATCACTCAGAAGACAACCATGCGATTCATCGAGAAGAACATTATCTGTCGCTATGGAGTCCCTGAAACAATCATTACAGATAACGGCACCAATTTAAATGGGAAGCTAATCGACAACCTTTGCAGACAATGGAAAATCAAACACCGAAACTCTTCGCCTTACCGTCCAAAGATGAATGGCGCGGTCGAGGCAGCAAACAAGAACTTAAAGAAGATTATTCAGAAGATGGTGGTCACCTACAAGGATTGGCATGACATGCTTCCTTTTGCTTTGCATGCTTATCGGATCGCCATTCGTACTTCTACGGGGGCAACTCCTTACTCCTTAGTCTACGGTATGGAAGCAGTGATTCCACTCGAGGTGGAAATTCCTTCTCTCAGAATCTTGGCGGAATCCGGAGTGGAAGAGTCTGATTGGGCGAGAGTGAGGTATGAGCAGTTGAATCTAATCTCAGAGAAACGATTGACAGCAATGTGTCATGCTCAATTATACCAAAAGAGGATGGCAAATGCTTATAACAAGAAAGTGCGACCTCGCGAGTTCAAGACCGGAGACTTAGTATTGAAGAAGATTCTTCCTCATCAGGAGGACAGTCGAGGGAAATGGGCCCCAAAGTATGAAGGCCCATATGTGGTCAAGCACGCATTCTCTGGAAATGCTCTAAGGCTTACTAATATGGATGGAGATGATTTATCGAGACCAGTGAACGCTGAATCTGTCAAGATGTACTTTGCATAGAGATTTGTAGACTATGCCTCCCTTGGATTAAAAGACATAGGGTTTTGTCATGACAAGACATCTAATATTCCTCCTGAATTAAATAAACATTTTTCTCAAAAACTTGCATATTTAAAATTTGCATCTTAACTCTTAAAGCGACGAAAGGAAGCATGGTACCAACGGTCAAGGGGAATAGTTCAGCCTTATTTCACTAATCAATGTTAAGTTTTGCAGGAATTTAACCTTTGTTTTGCAGAAGTACCTTTAAGCATCAGTCTCTGAGTTTAAGTTTGCAAGGCATCCGAGTGGAGCCACCAGCGTCTGAGTAGAGCTGGATTTATGTTTCTGCATCGCGGTATTCTAGGGGAGACGTCCGAGTGAAACCGCATTTTCTATTATCGCAAGGCATCCGAGTGGAGCCATCAGCGTCCGAGGAGAGCTGAATTGTCCAACGTCCGAGTGGAGTTACCGGCATCTGAGTAGAGCCGTCATTCATCAGTGTCTGAGCAGAGCTGAATTCATTTGATAGGAGTAGAGTCGTCATTCATCAGCGTCTGAGCAGAGCTGAATTCATTTGATAGGAGTAGAGTCGTCATTCATCAGCATCTGAACCAAGCTGAATTCATTCTTATCTGAGTCGAGTCACCAGCATCCGAGTGGAGCTGAATTTGCAAGGCGTTCGAGTGAAGCCACCAGCATCTGAGTAGAGCTGGATTTACGCATCGCGGTATTCGAGAGGAGACGTCCGAGTGAAGCCGCATTTTACATTTTTTTTGCAAAGCATCCGAGTGGAGCGATTAACATCTGAGCACAGATGAATTTATTTTTTCTGCAAATTAAATTTCTGCATCGACATCAGAGCGGAGGTAAATTTACATTTTAGCAATTTATATTTCTGCAAAGCGTCCGAGTGGAGGTAAGCTCACACTTCGCGATTTACATTTCCGCATCATGGTGTCCAAATGGAACCGTTCCTTTTTGTCCATGACATGTCATCCTGCATTTAGAACATTCGTGGCATTGGGGCAACCGTCTTTACTACTCATCAAAAATTTCGGTTACACCTTATTTTTGATAAGACAGTAAAGAGGGGGCAACTGTTGCTACCCGAATTTTGACACGATTAGGTTAATTATTGCATACCCCCATTTTTATTCATTCTATTATTTATTTCTGTAGTATTTATTTTAATACCTATCGTATATTTATTTCGTATCGTATTACCCTTTTTCTTCCTCCTTCTCCGTAAATCTTGGCTCCTTCAAACGTTCAATTTGTTATCATCATTAAAAGAAAGGCATCTTCATTACCCTTTTCTAAAATCCTCCGTAAATCTTGGCTTTCTTTTTTCCTTTAAACCATTCCCTCTTCATTCCTTCAAACGTTCAAAATTTGTTTCATCATTAAAGGAAAAACACCATCATTTTACCCCTACTAATTAACTCCATAAAATCCCTCCCCATTTTTGACAAAAGGGGATCCGATTACTTTGATCCTCCCGATCTACACCCTCGCTCCCTCTCAACTCGTCTCTCCCTCTCAAACCAGCACCAAATCAGCACCTAAACCAGCACACAAATCAGCACCAAAACAGCCCCAAAAATCAGTAACAAATCAGCCCCAAATCAATCCCAAAATCAGCCCCAAATCAGACCCGAAATCAGCCCCAAATCAGTCCCAAAATCAGCCCCAACATACACCCAAACTGACCCAAAAATAGCCCCGAAATCAGCCCCAAATCTGCACCCAAACTGCTCCAAAACCTCCATCAAAACAGCCCCGAAGACAGCCACGCTGCTCAGCACCACCGCCGCTTCCTCCCTCGTCACCGCACTACAACTACACCGACACAGTAATCTCCTTTTTATTTTCTTGTCACCATGATATTTGTTTGTTTGATGGGTTAATTGTGCAGGAAAGAGGCTAAGAAAAAAAAGAATAAGAATGAGATGTTGGTAGGTGCAGGTGGCGTAGAGAGGAAAGAAGAAGATGAGATGCAATTTGTATTTTTTTAGGTTAATTGTTAAGTGTTTGTTTGGGCTAAAAAAAAAAAAGAGAAGTGGTGCATTTGTTTTAATTTTGGTAGGAAATGGGCCGGCCCCTGTAAAGGAAGGAAAGAGGCTTGGTTTGGTTGTTTAATTTTGGGTGATGGGCTGGCCCATTAGAAGTGTTTGTAATATTTATTTATTTGCTTCTTTATTTTTATTACTCGTGCTACTAACTAATCGGTGATGCAGGTATCCGCTCGAGGAGATGTTCGTTAGTTATTCTATTTACTATATGATCGAATGCATGATTATTTAGAACTGCTAGAATTTAAATTAACTTATTTCGCATGAGAATTAATTTATATCAACGACTCCCTTTAATAATTTTACTCAAATCGACCCTTGCTTGAACGAATTAGGATCAGTAATTACTCAACTTTAATTTTTATTAAATGTATGAAATAAAATAGGATTAGTAATAAACATCACCCTTTAATTTAATTGCATGATTATTAATTACTAAAATCCTTAAATCTTCAATAAATCCCCACAAATCAAAATGAATAAAATCAATCTAAGAAAGCTAAACAAAGTAGTAAATAAACATAGGATTCAAATCCTTCTCCAATAACTTAGGTTCACTCGAAAATTATAGAATAGTAAATCACCAAAGAGAATAATCATTTGGAAGTGAAAAGATAGTAAATGGGCCTTAAGCCCAATTCGTAGAAAATACCTCCATATTAATCCCTCTTAAAAATTCCTAAAAATGAGATTTTAAATCTTTAATGTTGTGTGATCATTTAGATTTAGAAATCCCTTATTATTTATTTTGCGCTCACGAATGTATTTTAATTTATGCTATCTTGATGAATGTGTTATGTGCGCGGCTTCGACCCCACTTCCTAGGTTTTTCTCTTTTCAACGTGTTTTCGCATTCACTCAAAAATGGTACTTTGCTAGTCTATACATGCTTAGAATCACATAGTAAATAGGATTAATCACGCGCATCGGCCCGATGATGATAGTGATCCATCGTTGTTCACTAGGATCGTCGCTTTGGTAAAGACTAATAAAACGGTAGTAATCCCACCAATTTTGCATGTAATCGGACTAATCTTGAACTCGGCTAAATATAACCGGAATAGGTATACAACCAACCTTCTTTATCTTTTAGAAAATAAAAAAAAATGTTATTTTCTGTTAAACAACTCGACAATAATTAGGATAAAATCAATCCAATCAACTAAAAACTAATGCGACGATTCTCCCTCTGAGGGCCAAACTAATTGTTTTCAATGTGATTTTTAAACATCTCTTTTTTAGAACCGGTAACCTTTTTTAGGATGAGACTCGGGTGCCTAACACCTTCCCGAGTTCATAATACGACCCCGAACCATCGTTCTCGGGTTTAGACCCTTTTTATTTGTGCCTTAGTTTTTGTTTTATTTTCTTTCCTTTTTTTTCAGACTTTTAGGTTTCCCTAAACCTTAGAAAAATAGGGTGGCGACTTCATTGTTATGTGTAATTTCATTGCGTCCCGAATTTCGCTCGCGACGGCGCGACAGACGCGATGGAATTTCTTTGTGTTATTAACGGTGTCTTGAGCTTTCATGCAGATAACAAAGGCAAGATCGAGGGCAAGTACGAGTACCCGGACCTATCCGCACCCCGAGCCCAGACTGATGCCCCCGAGCCTCCTTCTGCTAAGACGAACGCTTCCACTGCCCTCGAGGAGAATGCTCCAGGTCCCGACCACATGCCAAGCAACAACACCATCATCCGCTTACTCACTGACATCCTGGAAACCAATCGCGCCATCCTCAAGGAATTTCGGGAGCAAGTTGCCTCCCTGATTCCACCTCGCCCCTGATCCCGAACATTTTTAAACCCCCTTTTTGCCCCTGCGCGGGCTGGTTATCTCTGCTCAAACAATTTTCATTTCTACTTTAAGTTTGAACTGCTTACCTTTTTTGTCTCCTTCCCGCATTGAGGACAATGCGCTGCCTAAGTGTGGGGAGGAGTTTAAACTAGTATTTATTATGCATTTCTTATTCTAGTTTTTTTAATTTTTTGAATTTTAGCTTACTGCTTATTTTTGAAAACGCCCCAATGATGGACACACACCTGACTTATGCACATAGAATAAAAATGTTGTCTACAGTCAAGGTCCCGAATGTGATATTCTTTGCCTGTTATGCCTTATATCTGCTTCAAGACCTAGACACCAGTAGTCACGAATCAGCACCTTGTGAGCATTTGAGCCTTCATGCCTATATTTATTGTTTGAGTGATAAATGCATGACTAGGTACTAGCTGGGCTTGCATGATATCCATGGGTATAGACACATTTAGACATAGGAAAGCAGCAAAAAGATTAAGTCCTCACATCGAATTGTTCTCTCTCATTTTTTTTTGTTCTCCCTTCTTGACCCCGAATCCCTTCTTGACCTTCCATTCTAACCACTTGAATTTTCTTTGATCTTTCTCTTGGCAGGTGAGCAATGTTGTTGGGAGCACTATCGAGGGCTAGACTGGACAAATGAAGCAGCAAAGGCAAAGTGTGGGGATCCCGCAAAAATTCAAGACCCTGAATGCTGGCGCAAATTCAAGACCTCAAAGCTGAATTCAAGGGCAGACCAGAACGAAAAATCACTTCCCACCCACAGCAAAACACAAGTGTGGGGAAGTGAAATCAGAATAGCAAGCCCCCGAAGAGCAAGGTCTCGATCCTCAATTCAGATCCCTCTTTCTCTCTTCCCTCAAAAAAAAGAAAAAAGAAAAAAGAAAAAAGAAAAAAGAAAAAAGAAAAAAGAAAAAAAATAGAAATATAAATAAAAGAGAGAGAAAATAGCAAGACCAAACCTTGAAAGCCAAAAAGAGGAAAATCAGCAGCCAGCATTCATTCAAGGTCCCGAGCCTAGGTCCCGAATGAAGAAAGCAAGGATCCCCCTCGAAGAAGAAAAGCCTAGTCTAGCTTTCGCCCTCAGCAACATTACCTCACTGTTTTGATTCCTTTCTGCCAAGGGAGCGCTCCAGGTTTGAGTTGGTTTCACCACCTTCTCATTTCACTTCCTTACTATCCCTCTTCTCCACTTTTTCTTCTCATTATGCTTCTTCCATTTCCTCTTTTCATTTATTTTCTTTGCTTCCCCTTCTTGCCCCCGATGCGAAGTCTTTTGATTGCTAGATTGCCTATGCATGTGTCTAAATATACTCGGATTGACTTGCAAACTTGGTTTTGTGCTACGTTTTTTTGCATACTTGAGTGTTTAAACACCTAACCTTGTTCACGAGCGTGAGTGCAAACACCGATCCATGTGAGGACTGCTGGTGAATAGGCTGATGTGGAAAAGTCTCTTCTCAAGGGTCGTTACCCTTCTGATTTGATGCAGGAGTATCTAGGCGGAGTCTGTTTTCATTCGGGGTCCCGAATCTTGACAAGCATGCTTATTCTCTGTGCTATGGTCTGGTGTGTCTGTTCTGTTTTGGGGACTGTTTTAAAATTTTGTGAATGCTCGAGGGCGAGCATTGGGCAGTGTGGGGATTATTTGATAGCATGTTTTTATGCATGATTTTCTCCCCATTTTCTCACCGTTTTAGAGCTTGATTCTGCTAATTTACCCTTGATTTCATTACTATTGTAGATTTAGGCCTAAAAAGGGATTTTATGCTAAAACATGCATTTTTGGTGCATTCTGAGCGAATTCGAGCTTCAAGACCAAAATTCGAGGTCCCGAGCCCAAAGCAGCGTTCAAGGTCCCGAGTCGGATTCCCAGTTCGGGACCCCGAAGGGCAAAGGATGTCATTTCCACGTGTCATCCCACCTAAAATGCCCATGTGATTCCTCTGACACTGTTCTGACGCTCTGCACTGATTACCAAACACCTACCGATCTGACCAGTTCAGCCTCGAGCTCAGTCCAGACCTGCCAAAGCTGGAAAAATCAGACAGCTTTATGCTTTTTCAGCTTTGTGCTTTTAGGAACATAGATCCATTTTTTTAGGCTTTCAATTAATGCATTTTGTCCCTAGTTTTTGGGCTGTAGATATTTTGTGCTTGGAACCCTATTATATAAAGGGCATCCAAGAATAGTTTAGACATCTCTTCCTAATATTTAATCACTTAGCATAATTTAGAGTTAGTTTTCCTTAGACTTCTCTCTAGTTTCTCTCTCTAGTCTTGTTAGCATCCTCAACTCTTACCGCCGGGCTCTAAACGGAATTTAGTAACAAAGTCTTCTTCCCTCACTCTATTTATTTACCTGTTATGCTTTCTTTAATTATTATTTGTTCATCTTTAAGCATGAGTAGCTAAATCTTTAGTTCTTGGCAAGGCTGATTCAAGGGTTGCAGGGACAGATTCGAGGCCTTAATGTTCTTAATACATTCTTGATGCCATATTCAATTATTCATCATTTTAATTACATCTTTGTATGATTTAATTTGAGGTCTAATCAACTGATTATTATCTTGTGTAAATGCTGCCATTTATGTGATGAATACGGAAGGAAAATTGCATGGAACAAGTAGGCATCTGTTTAGTCTTGACTGCGCTGAAGTGGTCTCGAATAGATAGGGTGGGTAGTTGATTAGGGCTAGGTCACGAGTCTGACAAACTGAGGGACTTTTAGCTCTAGATCTGTCTTTTCTCAGCTTCATGGGCAGTTTGAGTATGGTCCTCCCGCATTGATGCCTGGAGGGATGGCAAACTGTCAAGACTACCTCATATGTGGAAACGGGGGGTAGTTTCTCTTAAGAGAAAAGTAGGGGATATCCGAGGAATCTGGTCCCCATGTCATTTCTATGACGTCTTGAATGAAATACCCTTGAGTCGATGACGATCTGGTCCCGAACGCAACCCAAGAACGCCTTCGCTGAGAACCTTCTTCCATCTGATTATTTGCGCTTGTTTCACCCTTGTTCTATTTCATCCCTGTGTTGTTATTTCTACGTTTGTTACTGACTTGCTTTATTTTACCATTCGGGACCTCGAACGTGACATTCGGGACCCCGGATACTGCTTTCTTAGACAGAAATTGTTAGCTCCCAAAATCTGCCTTGGCCAACTCGTTTGGCCAAGTAAACCCCCCCCCCCCCCCCTGACTGTTATTTTCTGTGCTCTTCTCCCCCGAATACATTCAAGACCTTAGACCAGTCTCTCACAATCCCTGTGTTCGACCCTGACTACCACTGTACACTTTATCTCTTGTGCACACACGTTTTCAGGCACTATAAATCTTCATTTGATTGATGATCAGGTGTGAATGAAACCAAAAGGTACTTAACTTCGGTATTTAAAATGAAAGACCTTAACGAGGTTGATACTATTTTGGGAATAAAAGTAAAGAGGCAAGGCGATGGCTTTGCATTGCATCAGTCTCATTATATTGAGAAAGTGCTTCAAAGATTTAATCACTTAGAGATTAAAGAAGCAAACACACCTTATGATCCTAGTGTTAAACTTGCAAATAAGTCTGGAAGAGCGATAGTACAACTCGAATATGCTAGTGCTATCGGAAGCATGATGTATGCCATGCATTGTACAAGACCAGACATAGCGTTTGCTGTGTGCAAACTTTCTCGTTCCACTAGTAATCCTGGTATAGAACATTGGAAAGCAATTGGAAGAGTCCTTGGATATTTAAAGAAAACAATTAATCTTGGACTTTCCTATTCTAAGTTTTCAGCTGTACTTGAAGGGTACACGGATGCTAGTTGGATTACTAGTGCAAGTGATAACTTGTCCACATCTGGTTGGGTCTTTACTCTTGGTGGAGGAGCCATATCTTGGTCCTCTAAGAAACAGACCGTTATTTCACATTCCACGATGGAATCTGAATTCATAGCGCTAAACATGGCATGCAAGGAAGCAGAATGGCTGAGAAACATGTTATTGGATATAGAGTTGTGGCCACAACCGATGAGAGCCATTTCCTTGTATTGTGATAGTGAAGCCACTATGTCAAGAGCATACAATAAAATCTATAATGGAAAGTCTAGACACATTAGCCTTAGGCATGAGTACGTTAGACAACTAATAGTTGATGGAGTCATAACTATTGTCTACGTTCGGTCAAGCAGAAACTTGACAGATCCTTTTACCAAGGGTTTATCTCGAGACTTGGTAAAAACAACATCCATAGGGATGGGACTAAAACCCTTTTAAGAGAATCACTAGTAATGGGAAGCCAACCTTACTTTAGATTGCATCTACTGACCAAGGTTTAAAGGGTAATAACAAGTTACTAATACGTGGTTAGAAAAAGTACTATTTGAAATAAAGTCCCTCCAGAATGGATTAGTGCTGACAGTTACGATTGAGAAGGATGAGTTATACTCTTAATGAAGTTCAAAACAAATCAGGTGATATGTCTTGGTAACGGGGACATTAATAGAACTTCACCTATATGAACATAAAAGTGGTGCCGCTTTAACATAAGCTTGGGTTTACTTATGTAAATGTTCATGAAACCGGGACGAAAGCACATGGCCATAGCAGTGCTAAAAAGTGTGAATTTCTCGAAAATTCAGATACCTCTATGTGTGGCTTGTCTCCGGTCTTAGGACAAAGAATTTTGGTTTAAGCTTAGGCCACCTTTAATTCTCTTAAGATTTTGAGATAAGTTCACTAAGGGACGGTGACATTACAACCTAGTGGGGGAATGTTATATATATACATATAAATTTGTAGGTTGTAATGTGATACTATTACAACCTAGTGGGGGATTGTTGGATTTATAGTATATTATATAAGTGTTTGTGTGTTGTAATGGGTATTGAAAAGGCAATTGAAAAGTTGTGTCCATATTAATGGACACAACTGTTGGTGCAGACGCAACGGTTGGAACGAACACAACAGTTGGTGAAGATACAACTGATGGAACGGACACAATAGTTGGAATAGACACAACTGTTGGAATGGATACAACGGTTGGTGCAGACACAACTGTTGGAACCGACACAATAGTTGGAATAGACACAATAGTTGGAATAGACACAACTGTTGAACGGACACAACGGTTGGTGCAGACACAATTGTTGGAACCGACACAATAGTTGGAATAGACACAACTTTTGAACGGACACAACGGTTGGTGCAGACAACTGTTGGAATCGACACAATAGTTGGAATAAACACAACTGTTGGAACGGACACAACCGACCGAAGAGTTATAACTCTTCTTTTCAGACCTTTTCGTAATCTATAAATAGAACGCAAAATCAGTAAATTGATTCATTCAAATCATTTCGAGAAATTCAGAATTCTTCAGAATTGCTATCTGCAGAATTCATTGGTTTTGTTATATCCTGGGAGACAATTTGCCAGGAACCTATTAGCAAACTCGATACGAGTGGGGGAAAATATTGTCTTAAGGAAAATAATATTTCTCGTGTCTCAAAACCAGATTATTATTCTTTCCATTTAACACAATATTCCCAACAGTATGACCTTACCAAACTTGCTCCCACAGTTTCTGATCTTATCCCTCGTGGTACTACAGGTAGTACTTGCCTAAAATCACCTCAAAAAACCACAACTTTACCACCAAATAGTTCATTGTTGTTCATTAAATCCCTTAAGAATCGATCAACCATCTCTATTGCGCATCGTTTTGCCATTGGAGCTTCATCCCATAGAATAAGTCTTGCCCTTTTTATTAATTGAGCCTTGGGTTCTTGTTTTGAATAGTTGCTTTCACTTGATTTATGAACATCTATAGGGATACCAAATCGTGAATGAGCAGTACAACCTCCTGACATGATTGCAGCAGCAACCCCACATGTCGCAGTTGCAAGTCCAATCATCCCACGTGATCGAACATTAGCTAGCAATGCTTTGTATAAATATGTTTTCCCTGTTCCTCCTAGTCCATCAACAAAAAATACCCCACTGGAATTTGAATCAACTTTTTCTATAATTGCCTTAAAAGCCTCTTCTTGTTCTGGATTTAACTTTGATTGTGTCTCTATATCTTCCAATGTGACTTTAATGGACAATTCATCTGCAATCTCCTTTGGCAATGTCGAATCATGTTCCAAACTTATCTCCTTTAATGTAGGTAAATCATAATCCTTAACACTTTTCCCCATACTTTATAAATAAAAATTAATACTCTTGAATGTTAATGCTAATACCTCCTCTGCGCTTGAATTTCGATGGGTTCTTTTATAGTCTTCAGATAATGCATCACAATAGAGATCCCATAACTTCCTTACATCTTCAGGCTGATAATAAATTAAATAAAAAATGTAAACGTTAATAAAAAATGGCTTAAATTAATATAAACATAAACAAAAATATTCGGGGAACAACGCAGTTGGTTTAGAACTCTTGCTGCATCTTAATCTTAATATTTATAAATTAAAAAGGCATTTGACAAAATATAGGCTATACGGAAAAAATGGATTTAAAAGATGTAAAAGTGAGGATAGTAAATTCTACTAAATTTAGTTTTTTAGTGACTTAATTTGAAAATTACCTGACAATACACCAAAATAGTAGCGAATAGTCTGTGTAACTCCAATGACATTTTAAACATAACTGCTTCACTTAGACACGCTGATATACTCTCGTCAGATTCAAGAAGTCCTCTCTTTTGTGCTGATTGTTTATGTTTTGCATATAACTTCATTTACTGTCCATAAATCTTCAAAAGATTTTGGCCCTCTAACATGATTCAATAATAACCTTAGAAAATACCTTTCTCCTTCTTTTGGATTTGCAGTATTTACACGGCCAATCACACCCCTCGTTGATTCTCTTTTTTTTCATGCTTTTTCTTTAGATTGCCAGACAAAATGTACAGGAAATTTCCTGTAGTAAAAATATAAGAAATAATTATGTGAAAGATATCATATTTGAACATTAATTAATGTACTATATCTACAAATATAAATAAATAATATAATATATATACTAATAGTGACATTGGAAAATAAATAAGCAAAGAAATAAAATTTTAAGAATAAAGTTTTTTTCTTGCCTGTATAAATATTGTCTTGCATTTGGATTCTCAGAACATGTTGTAAAGAATTCTGTAAGCATTGTCTTCGATACATGCTCCCAAAGTACCACTTCTTGCAAATTTTGATTTTCCCAATAATAGACAGCCTGTTTATTAGGCAAATGTAATTGCAAATTTATCACCGGAGGATTCATCTCATTTAAATTGAATTCATATATCCTCCATGCAGCTTCTTGTGGAGAGACAAATCTCCCATCTTGAAATTGTTCTATCTCATCAACCAAATTATTCCCATCATTTGATGCAATGTATACAGATATTTTGTCATGCCCTGTGTATACGTACTTATAAAGATATTTCACTGATTTAATGCTGGAGCAGATCTCAACATTTATGTGGCAACCATATCTTGTAAGCAAGTAAGAGTTATACGGCACTACCCATCGGTTATCAAGCTCTTTGTTCTTCTTAATTGTTTTTCGTCCATTGTCTCTTCTTTGATATATTGGATAACCATCTTTTCCAGCCACAGTTGTATAAGAAAAACCTCGTGGATAGTGAAATCTGCATTTTACATTTTCCATACAACCACATTTTTTATTACTTTCCCCACATGGACCATGCATCATATGTTTGGTCACTAATTGAAAAAGTAAAGGTTCTTCATCCTCATCTGGTATTTCAGCACAAACAAATTTGTCAAATTGATCAGAACAAACAATTTTGAAACCTTCTTCGAGTATGACTAACATATGAACATGTGGCATTCCCCTTTTCTGAAATTCAATAACATGAACATGTGCAGCTACTTTTCCAAATACTTGTTTCTTGATAACTTGATCTTTGAGATCTTGAACTTTTGCTCGAAAGACCCTTGCAACTAAATCAGGACGGTCTTGTGCAAGTTCCCCTTCTGTAAGCTGATCTTGAATCTCTTTCCAATCTGGATTACATGTCATAGTAATAAACAAATCAGGCTTCCCAAAATGTTGGACCAATGATATCATCGTCGAATATCTCGTGGCCCTCCAACAAAAGAGGCAGGAAGGATTAACCTTTTTCCCACTTCACTTCCTCTAGTTTCTCCTGACATGACACTATCAGGAATACCTTGGTACAATTCAGATCGGATTTTTGCTTACTGATGACGGAAGAAATCAAGTTTGGTAGTCTCCAATTTAATGTACATGTCTACAACATATTGTTGGAATAGTCTACCAGATAGTAAAAGTATTGATTGTATGAAAGCTCTAATTTGAAGTTTGTAACAATAGTACTCTCTACACGATGCTTTTGATATTGTAGGTCTATGCACACCTATATGTTAAAAAAATCATGTGAAAATTTTAAAAGACACATGAAAAAAAATAGAGCTAAAAATTGAAATAATATCGTATTAATTAAAAGCTTACCTTTTGTTTCTTGATCAAAAATATTTTCTGCAGAGGTAAATGTCAGAATAGTTAAAAAGTCTTCTGTAGTTGTTGTATTAGTATTGGAAGACCTTCTGCATTATTTGTAAATATTCTGATGCCAACCAACTTCTCTTTTAGAGCATAAAAGTGGGTATTGGAGAGGATCATAACAACTAAAATAATGTTTAATTCTATGGCTCTGTCCCGAATGTGCATGAACAACTATATCTCTTTCAAATGGAACATTAGAATTATTTCCTTCAATCCATATAGCAGCAACTTGATCAACAGAAGGTGAGTTATAAACTCTTTGGTCAATATTAACACTTGTGTTGATATGGATTTGTAAATCGTCAAGTGAGGAAATATCTTTGAAGCCTTTCAAAAATTTAGCATATGGGTTGTTTTCCAAAATCTTTATCAATTTCTTCATAATGCTTTCATCCAAGTTAGCATTCTCCATAATTCTCATCCTATTGTGTAGCTCATTATCAGTATCATAAAAATAAAGTTGAAAATACACTGGATTATTCTCTGCAGGCACCAATCCGGGAAGGTTGTGGTATGCCTGACCTTGAGCTTTAAAGGTATAAACTCCTTTCCTCGATGAAGCAAGTTCTTTGTCATACTTTACACCAAATGATGTAAACCCAAATATACTATTATATTTTCTAATCTTTCTACAAAACTCTTTCGCTTCTTCCGATTGTGACGTATAAAGTTCTAGCAAATCATCATCATAATGTGTATGCGTCAATTTAACTTGTCCATTTTGACAACAAAATGTTGGTGGCTCGAACTGAAATCTTTTTGCACCACAATAGTTACAACTGGGAACATCCTTTAACGTATGTAGAGGTGAAATAGATGGTTCAACTTCTATATGTCCTACATATTAAAACAAATAAAATTTTTATTATATAGTTTAGTATTAGTCACTCCGAATTAAAACAAATAAAAGATTTATTATATAGTCTAGTATTAGTTACTCAGAATAATTTTAAACATTGAATCAAATTATTAATTAAATTATTAATTAATCACATAAAATATTTGACACCATCAAATCAAACATTGAATCAAATTATTAATTTTAAAATATTAAATAATCACATACCTTGATATTCATAAAGAAATGATTGAGCTTTAAGCAACCAATTTCGTTCTCTTCTTTTAACATGTGGCACCATCAAACCATTGGTCTCTTTTCTTTTGTTTGTAGACATTTTCCTACAATTGAAATAAATTTAAAACATGAATTTGCAAGTAAGTGGTAATTTAAGTAATTTATTAAATAGTGTATGAAATTGTATAAATATACATATATGGATCGAACTAAATAAATACAATATGAATCTATTGTGCATAAAGGAAAAGGTTGAAATAGCACGAAAATACAAAATCGGGTGGAATGATGTTATTTTCAACGCATGGTGCACCATTTGGGTGTTGATGAACATAGAATTAAGTTTCAAACGTAAAGCAAAAACCAGAAAGAAATACATGAAATCAGACAGTTCATGAGATGATTTCGTTAAATCATTTATACCTCTATGCTTTTTGGCAATTCTTTGCAATGAAGCTGTGCAACGTTGAAAAAGTTGATCAAGACTTTCTCCACCACCCTGCGCACACACACAATCATCAGGATACGCAAATAACTAATTTAAGTTAGATGGCAGGTTCCACCTTTATTATAAGGTAAATCAGAAAAAAATAATGATGATGGTTCAAAAATACATGAAATCAGACAGTTCATGAGATGATTTCGTTAAATCATTTATACCTATATGCTTTTTGGCAATTCTTTGCAATGAAGCTGTGCAACGTTGAAAAAGTTGATCAAGACTTTCTCCACCACCCTACACACACACACAATCATCAGGATACGCAAATAACTAATTTAAGTTAGATGGCAGGTTCCACCTTTATTATAAGGTAAATCAGAAAAAATTAATGATGATGGTTCAAACAATTTCGACAATCATAATTACATACACATATAGACCGAACTAAATAAATACATATATATAGGACTCAAATTAATTAAATATAGGATTTATATAATAAATATATAATTCATACCATAGGATCTATTGTGCTTAAAGGAAAAAGTTGAAAGCATAGCGATAAAAAGTACTTTCAACTTAGTTTATTTCAGTTACCAAAGTTGTTATAATAGACAAACTCAATCCCTTGACAATAAAAATGAATCCAAACGATGCAATCATTACCCATAACATGCGCATTTGAAACATAAAAAGAAGAAGGTTGAGTGTTGACAGCAAAAAAAGTTACTAACCTTGAAATCGAACAAAACCTTGGGCTGAATAGATCACTCAACCTTTACATAGCTGCATAGTTGTCGACTATTGACAGAGATGAGAATGTATCAAGCTCATTCTTTGTGACTTTAATAAGTACTCAAATTAATTAAATATAAGATTTATATAATAAATATATAATTCATACCACAACTCGATTGATAATTGGAGGAATTGCCAAGCAAGCTGCTACCAAAAACACGACGGATCTGTGAAGATGAAAACACAATTAGCATGTTAAATATATTACTAAAAAGTTATTCGTGACATATAGATCTATTTCAATTGAAGAAATTAATTATTCAACCAGCTTAAAGAAATATGAAGAAACCTTTGAAGAAATTAATATTAGTAATTTAAAGAAATAAAGATGAAACCAATTAAGATTAATTAGATGAAAGTGAAACAGAAGGAGTGCATGTTTCTAATTAATGAAGTAATCAAAGAACAAAGAAATATTTATTGGTTTAATTACCTTGTACTTTAGTGGTGGTTCTGTACAGTTCTCTTCTAGAGCTGCTGCTGCTACAACGACTTCTTTAAAGGCATCTTGTGATTTTGGTTCTGCCAAGCTCATTCTTTGTGACTTTAATAAGTACTCAAATTAATTAAATATAAGATTTATATAATAAATATATAATTCATACCACAACTCGATTGATAATTGGAGGAATTGTCAAGCAAGCTGCTATAAAAAACACGACGAATTTGTGCAGATGAAAACACAATTAGCATGTTAAATATATTACTAAAAAGCTATTCGTGACATATATATCTATTTCAATTGAAGAAATTAATTATTCAACCAGCTTAAAGAAATATGAAGAAACCTTTGAAGAAATTAATATTAGTAATTTAAAGAAATAAAGATGAAACCAATTAAAATTAATTAGATGAAAGTGAAACAGAGGGAGTGCATGTTTCTAATTAATGAAGTAATCGAAGAATAAAGAAATATTTATTGGTTTAATTACCTTGTACTTTAGTGGTGGTTCTGTACAGTTCTCTTCTAGTGCTGCTGCTGCTGCTACAACGACTTCTTTAAAGGGATCTTGTGATTTTGGTTCTGCTATTTTAACATTAATGCTATTTCTACAATTGGAAGGTGGAAGAAGAAGGTCGTGAAATTTAGGGTTTAATAGGGTTAATTAATTAAATAATTGATTGAGTAATAGATTTATTCAATTTTAATAAGTAAGTTAATTAATTAAATAAGTAGTTGAATAATAGATTTATTCAATTTTAATAGGTAGGTAATTTTAAAAATTAAAAGATTATTACACCCTTAAGTTTTTTAATAATTTAAGGGTATGATAATAATTTAAGGAAATAAACCCCTTCGTGTTTTTTATATAGTATAGATTTCTATTTAAGATATGTTAATGTGTCCGTAAGTGTTTATAATAATATCTTTAATAATGAGATACATCTTTATTTTATGTTAATAATATTATTTTATAAAATGACTTTTATCATTTATTAATTTGAATTTGCAAAAATTATGATTGAATTATTAGTTAAAAGAAGCGGTTTTATTATTAAATTAAATGTTATAAACTTTTACGTTCATAAATATGGTGGATCAAAGTTGAGGGTCAAAACCTCTCAAAGTCTAAGGTTGTTCAATGGGATGGGACGAAAATTGTCAGTTAATTCAGGACGGGTTAATGAGATGTGCATGCCGTTAGTGAGAGGAGTCAAGTTAATAAGCAATCTTGATCATTCCATACTTTTCAATGCTGGCCAACATCTAAAATAAATTTAAATTCTGTTACGGATAATACAAAATTTTATTTTTTCGGTTCGATAACCGATTTTTCAATTGGATTTACAGTTAGTTCGGTTCGGTATCCCGAATTTTTCAATCTCATAATCATCAATCAGCCAAGGGCTCTCCTGCTCCAACAAATTTCCAGTAATTCAAAACAATCTTATCAATTTCAATTAATCAAAAGATAACGACTGCAAAAATTATGTTTCACACGACGTGAGCTGATGAAATTCTTTAGCCTCAACACTGATTTGTTATGCTTTAAATTGAGTACAGCGGGATTAAATTAATTCCGAATTTGTGTCCCCGGCGTACGATAGAGGAATAGGCGCAGGATAGTAGGAAGGAGATTTACACAAAAAAGAAGAATGACCAGTAAGCCCAAGAATGACCAGTAATGGGCTTTCCTTTCATAATTGTTTTCTTACCAGAATATATGGCAAGAATACAAACTATGGGCCAGGCTAAGCATAATAAGCCCAATATCACTTAGCCACTCGTCCAGGACTTACCCAAACATGATTCTACGTGCACTCTCAAGGTGTAAACTTGTATAGTTTGTATATGTATATATATACATAAAATATAAAAGATTTAAGGGTCAAGATACCAACCGGTTAACCGAAGTCAAAATATCTTGTCTCAATAGTAAAACCGAGGTGGTCACCGGAACGAGAGTGATAACCTTGCCTTCTAAGTCCAGGGAAATGGCAGGTGTGGGTTGTGGATTAGGGGCTTCTAGCTTTAAGCAGCCAGCGGCAAGCTTATACGCGAAAGCTACAGCGCATAATCCTAATGAAACTAAAAGAATCTGAACATTTGTTACCTATAAAAAAACTGTAGGCAGAGCCGACATTTTGGAATCCAGTGCTCTTTATTCTTTATTTACCCTACTGCCACTTTTTTGGCAGTTACACTAACGAAAATCATTCATATTATAGCAAAAACTTAACAAAGATTTATTTTAATTATTTGCACGTATATATTCATTGCCCTTTGCTTTGTGTTGCTTTAATTTCATTACAGGTCGTGTGAAAGGTTGCATGGCTTTAGAAGTCCATTTAGGCTTTAGCATATATACACGCATACACAAATATATGCACAAAAGCACTTATAAATAAAATGATGGTGGGACTTCTGTTATTTAATATATATGAACCACATGTATTTTTAAATTTATTGGATTAAAATTAATTATATTTATACTGAATTAATCTCTTAAAAAATAAAGTGTTCTTATTAAGCATGAACGAGGAAACTTAATTAATTAAATTTGAAAAAATGCATGTATATGTTTAGCAAAATACCACTAATTAAATTAAAGTAAATTCTAGACATCTAACCCCACTAAAATTGCTTAAACATAAAAAATGAGTATATGTATTTCACTCTTTACTAGAATTAAAAAATTAAAAATGAATTATTTAATATTTTGTAAGAGATTAGCCAACAAGAAAATTAAATATAAAAACTCTAAGTTATTATTGGAATCTATACATTTTATTTTAAGTTACTTACTATATATATCAAATACAGTGTTCTCTCTTTACGAATCATTAAATAATAATGACATTGAATTCTCTCATGTCAGCTTCAATAGGCGATCTCGTTGAAATTGTATTATTCCCCTCCAAAATGACATGTTTCTATTTAATTGTAAAGGCTTCAAGAGTAATGCTAAACAGCACACTGAGATAGCACACTGAGATAGCACACCAGGCCAATTAATGACTGTGCCAGTTAATCGAGAATTACAAAAATGTCATTAATTGGTCTAGTGTGCTATCTCAGTGTGCTATCTCGGTGTACTGTTTAGCATTACTCTTTTTCTTAGTGTTAATAATCTCGTAGCTACTGAAACCAGTAAAGAACAGCCAATAACTTATTGGGTATTGTATATATATGATGTATTTGAAATACAAGAAAGTCCCATCAATCGGATCACTTTTAAAAAATACGAATTAATTTGAATTAGAATTGTATTGGATGAGACCAAGAAAAAAAAAACTTAGTTTTGGGTTGAAAAGTTTTATATATTCCGTATTTGCCCACCATTATTTTCTCAAAAACGATAATTAAACATATCCGTCAAAAAAAAATTATCCAATATTGATCAAGCTTATAAGTTGCACATGAGAAAAAACCTTATAATTACAATTAATATTGCACTTTGTACTTTGTTATTGCATTTTTTTGGGGGGTATATGCATCTCTTTTGATGCATGTCAAATTAAATTAGTGTCACTCATGATATGAAAACATGTGTATATTTTGAGAGTGAGAAAGGCATCAGTCAAAGATGAGAGATTTTGGGATGGTATTGATTAAAGTGAGTAGGATGTCTTTACACATATGAAAATGATATTTTAAGGAAAGAAAACAAAAGTAAGCAAATAGGAACAAAAAAATACAACTGCAAAAGAAAAGAAAAGAAAAGAAAAGAAAAGAAATAGAAAAATAACAAAAAGAAAAAGCAAGGTAGATTTGTAATTGTAAAGATGAAGATAGATGGCCCCCACTCTCATCCTTCAACTCACTTACATTTTACATACTCTTCAATGATAAAAGTGTTATTTCCCAACATAATCTTCAATCTCGCTGTGTGCACTGCTTGATTGCTGGAGTAATTTAGGTTTCAAGACAAAATTCGTACTATTTCATCAGTTGTAAGAGCGGGAAAGAGGCCAGTTTTTTGCTCGACTGCTAAGTGCACATATCCCATGTCACCAACTCATGAATTTAAATGTGAGATTTCGATCCTCTCAATTTAGCAGTAAATCGAAAGCTCAATTTCACTCCATCTCATCCGTTAATTACCATATAAAAAAAATCAATGGTTGAGATCAAAATTAGCTTATATTAATAATGTTAAGAGAATATTAAAAGGAAAGGATTACAATTCAGAAGATCAAAATCTGATTATTCTCAGAATGAATAATTTGTTGGGAAGAATTCATGAAGAATTAATTCTAACCAAGTGACTGTATTTTTTTTTTTTTTGGAAGGAACAAAGTGACTGTATTTTCCCTCAATCATGAAGTATTTTAAAACACGAAAACTACCTATAGAGGAAAACGGAACTATCACCGAATTATCACGCCGTCACCGACCCTAAAAATCGAAAAATTATATAATGCACTGAGTATTTCAATTAAATATTTAGTACATGTATCCAAACTAATAAAGTGGTTATACGTGGATGAGTTTATTTGAAATTTATCCTATCATTACCTAAATTTATAGTAATTTCAAAATTTAAAATTTAAAAACCTCCTAATCTATAGCCACCAACTATAACGTATGGTTTTTTTATTGGCTAATGTGAGTGAGTGAATGGAGAGATATGATACACTGAGTGTACTATATAATTACTCCTAAAATGAGAGAGTAACACTGTCTACTATGAAAAATATAATTATACAGTGCACCAAATATTTTAACTAGGTGTGCATCCAAATCAATAGGCTAGTTATATGTAGACGGGTTCTTTTAGAGTTTATCCCACCACTACATAAGTTTATCGTATTTATAAAATTTAAAATTTTAAAAATCATCTAATTTGTAACCACCAACCTCAGAGGCGGAGCTTCATAAGGGTCGGGGGGCCTTTTCAAAAAAATAAAAAATAAAAAATATATACATTGTTGGTTCGGTTCGAGCCGATGATAAGAGCAATTTTACCTAAAAATAAATAAAAACTCGAACCGAAATTGTTAAAGTGTGGAATAAAATAAAGCAAAATAATTAGTACACAGTAAGCGACAAAAAGTCCGCTGTATAGTTCGATAAAAATTAGCTCGTAAACGATAAAAATTCGAACGTAAGAGATAAAAGTTTAAAATAATTTAAACCCAACCCAAAGCCCAACCCAAATTTTAAACCCAACCCACACCCAAATCCTTTCAATTAAATCCCAAATCCTCATTTCCCAAATTATCACTACCAATAAATCCGTGCCAAAGCCAATTCAATCTCTGCCGAAATCCAATCCCTCCATTTAATTCAATTCCAATCCTAAAGTAGAGAACAATTGTAAAAAGTATGTATATTGTATAAATTCTAATGTATAATTAATTTTTTTCTATATTGTCTTTTTATTTATCTTTTTGTTAAGTTTATCTAAATATTTGTTATTTAGTGATGGATACAAATACTCTTAAACATTTTTTCAATTTTTCGTTCAGCTCACTTGCCTTCCCTTTAAAATACTCCAAAAAAATATATTTCGGGGGCAGATCCATCACTGATCTCGCCCCCAAACATCGAGAGCAGGATCCGCCACTGACCAACCCTAACGTGTAGTTTTTTTATTCACTAATGTAAGTGAGTAAACGGAGTGACATGACACACTTAGTATACTATATAATTACTCGTCTACTACATGTACAAGATTATTAGTACTTGTGAAAATCAATATTCTATCATCCAAGTGTATGAATCGTTTTGGCTAACGGTTCGATTATTAACGTACACCGGTTTGCAGGAGCATTACAAGAAATTCGGATTTCGGTTTTTAATTTTTTAAATGGGAATATTTCTTAAATCAAATGAGGATTTTATTTCCTTTTATGATTATATACAAGTATATTTTGATCTCAGCTATCCATTTCAATTAACGGACCACATTTGTTGAATTTGAACTATGAATTTACTGTCAAATTGAGAGCAGCCCAATCCTTAAAAATGATAATATAGGTAATAAGGATGGTGAGATCAACAAAAGTCTCAACGCAACTGAGGAGTATGAGAACAATATTGTATTTGATACTAACAACTACTCCCTCCGTCTCAAATTACTTGTTGTTTACTGTTCATGCACGGGTCCCTAAGCGGCCCGGATGACTCACTATTTGACCCAAAAAAATTTTGAATTTTTTCTCGGACGTACGTTAAGAATTAACGTACGTTCGAAAAAAAGTACGGAATTTTTTGGAGTCAAATAATGCGTCATCTGGGCCACCTAGGGACCCGTGCATGAACAGTGAACGACAAGTAATAGGGGGACGGAGGGAGTAATTGATAAGATTACAAATGTCATATTTATATTATACTTAATTAATGGTATAAAGAAAAAAAGGGAAAGGGGTGTAATCC
Source organism: Viola odorata (assembly GCA_963691705.1). Lineage (NCBI taxonomy): Eukaryota > Viridiplantae > Streptophyta > Magnoliopsida > Malpighiales > Violaceae > Viola > Viola odorata. Next base: position 13,597,960 of record OY829540.1, on the reverse strand, counting down.
ACTCTCACTTAATTATAGAGAGTAACACCTACATATAAGAAAAGTGGAGAGCGCTCTCTAAGTCGATAACGTTGTATGCGTATGTGTATGATGTAAACTCCGCATGTCTTGCTATGAATTTCGACTAGGCCGTAGTATTCTACAGCCCAAAATCTCAGTCATAACATGTTACATTCATTTTAATTTTCTAAATGGTCCGTATATTAAAAATGAAAGGTTCAGTTTTTGTTGTTAAATGTCACAAATACATTAGTTTTGTAGTAGTGGGTTTCTATCCATGAAAAAGATCGAACACTGAATTTAGACAAATTTTAACGTAAAAAAGAAGATAAAATTATATAAAAAAACTATATAGTTTACAAAATATGACTGTTATAGTTAAAAACTTATAATATAAAAATTCGATAATTTCTAAGAATTATTAATTTTAATCTTTCATAGTTAAATGCAATATTGTAAGGATAAATGCTTTATTATTAGTTTGGTTATAGTGAGTAGTGAGTAATCTTTTTTTGTTTGTTTGGTCAAAAGTAATCTTTGATCTCTTACGTTTGATAAATTGAATCAAATAGGCATGTTTCGCTTAACATGACTTTCAACTTATTTGTAATATAGTGTGTATTATCCCTGAAAAAAATACTATTATTCTTTATAATTATCTATTTTTGACAAAAAAATATATTTATAATTAGTTGTCTTATTTATATTTTTAGAAGATTAGTTGGTATTATAGTATATATATTTTTTATAAAATATAAAGTGTAATCTAATAAATTTAAAATATATTAATTTTGAATTGATCAATTTAAAATTCAATAATTAATACGATGAAAATAGATAATTAATAGAATGCACTTATGATCAAAATTAATATAATTATAATTAAAAAGAGAACTGTACAAAGGGAATATTAGCAAGTTAAAAGATGCAGTTAGTTTAGTTGGGTTTATGGGCGAACTGCGAAGCCTTTGGTTCTTGGTTGTTGTGCACATGTTAGTTAGTAATGTTAATGAGCTGTTACTCACGTTGCCCGTAAGAATCCCACATGATAGCTAATCCCAATGCCATCATTATTCATCAATACCAAACTTCTTTTGCTCATCTACAAACCTGTTGCTACTGCCTACTGCATGCTACGTTCCACTAGTACATTTTAAAAAAGAAAAGAATAAATTGATCTCTTCCCCCCGAGGAAATTAGAATGATGATTAAAATAATAAAAAATTCGTTACAAAATTTGTTCATTTTTAATTAAAATTTTAAAAAAAAAAAATATGTTGAAAAAATCACGTCTATTTAGAAGACTAACAAAACTCAAATCGAGTTAACCGGTAAAAATAAAAATAAACAAGAGAGTGTTATATTAAGGATTAGTGAAGTATTGTGGCGTAATCCAGTGTTGTTTTATGGGCGGTTCGGTGGGGCCCATGCGGCCAGGCTTTTGGGAGAGGGAGAGGGAGAGGGAGAGGTCCTCTGGTTTTTGTTAGTTTGCAAGCAGACAAAAGCAGAGAAGCTTCTTCTCCCCCGCTGTTGGTTTTCACACAATCCCTTACACATCGAATCTTCAAAAGCCAATCCAAAACCATGTATTATTTCAATAATCCTATGTTCTAATTATTTTATTCATATCTAAACTCAAAAATTAGCAGGATTAGTAATTCATGACATGTGTAGAAGGTGTGTTATGGACGGGAGAATTAATTTTAAAAAAAATGTCATACATAAGCTAACAACTGCAATGGCAATCTTGTAATTTGTAGGATTTGAGGGGCCATTCCCATGTTTTTTTTGCACTTTTTTGTAAGTTTGTAATACACAACAGTGGCCTATATAGTCCATTGTTGCACAAGCCTGTGTTGTTTACTGCTACTACATCTTCTGTTCTGTTCTGTTCTGTTCTTTCTTCTTTGTATTCCTCCATATTTGTATAACCCAATGGCACCCATGAGTCTACCCCCCGGATTCCGGTTCCATCCGACCGACGAGGAACTCGTTGCATACTATCTCGATCGAAAAATCACGGGCCGCACCATTGAGCTGGAAATCATCCCAGAAGTTGATCTCTACAAATGTGAGCCCTGGGATTTACCAGGTACATACGAAACCATTATGTTTTGCAGAAAATGCTATTTAACTACGCGTTAGTTTGTTTTTCATGTATGCTTTTTAATTCGTTACTTTTAATGAGTGAAAAAAATAAAAAAAATGAATTAGCTAATGATGATGTAATGTGTTGAACGTACAGAGAAATCATTTTTACCTGGCAAAGATATGGAGTGGTATTTTTATAGCCCGAGGGATAAGAAATATCCGAACGGGTCGAGAACTAACCGGGCAACCAAGGCTGGTTACTGGAAGGCGACAGGGAAAGATAGAACAGTGCATTCCCAGAAGCGGCCTGTTGGGATGAAGAAGACATTGGTGTACTATAGAGGTAGAGCTCCTCATGGCATTCGAACCAATTGGGTGATGCACGAGTATCGATTGACCGATTCATTATGTGCCAATCCATCATCAAGTTTAATGGTATATGTCATTTTCTTTCTTTTTGGTTTGTTCAATGGAAATTAATAATATGATCACACATAACAGTACAAGAAGGAAACCCTAGAAGCAATGTGATGTAATAATGCAAGGATGTTTCTAATTAATGACATGTGAATGCTTATGTAACATGTAATTGACAATCAATATGCTGAAACTACTCAATAGCAAAGGTATTTTAGCAATCGAAAGGCAATAAAATTCAGTCAGTAGCGAAAGTCGTAAATAGAGGCAAGTATATATTGATAGATGAGTTAGGTTAGGTAGGGTGGGACTAGCGTGCAAAGTCAAGAAAACTAGAAAGACGTCGACACACAAAATCTCGTAGATTTTTCGACAACATACTATAGTTATATATGATCATGAAATTAAGAGTCTTAATTTGTTTCAAGACTTTATATAATTAGTTGTGATCTTTTGTTTCTTAATTGTTCCTATATAAATTTCTTGTGCATTACGTACAGGATTCATATGCATTGTGTCGTGTTTTCAAGAAAACGATAGTACAAGTTTCCAAGGCAAAAGAAGGCAGAAATGATGAGAATATGGAGGAACAACTATCAGGAAATAATAATGTCCAGACAGGAAAAGAAGTGGAAGAGGACCAGATTTTCATTAATAATACTAATGATCATTCAAAAATCCCATCCGAGACATCTTCCTCAGATGTTACTCAAGGGTCGACGCCTATTGAAACTGGTGGCGTAGCCGATGATTTACAGCCCCCTTTTGCCTCCTCTGACGAATTCGAAGCTAATAGTTCCGCAGCCAACTTTTACTCTCTGGGTCTAGACTTCTCCTCTAATCTAATCCAGGTAATTAAGAAGTGCCTTCCATTTAATTTCTTTTTACATAATATAAATTTTAGCAATTAAAAACGGACAGATGTTTTATTACTTGACATTATTTAGGATCTAATCAATTGCTAATTCTTCTGTACAAAGAAACAAGAAAAAAAAACATCAGGAACTATTGAGTGGGCCATACCCAGAATCATACAGAGTTGTGGTCATCATAACTTAGTTATCTTTTTATCAGCGATCATATCATGATCATCTCTTTTGAAAGCATTCCATTTCCAGACAGACATATATTCCTCTTTATTTTATTCTTGTTGATTACTAATTAATCACTCACAAAAAGCTTCACGTTCAATCTGCTAAATGAACACATTTGTCATTGCACATTGCACTATATATATTATTATCGTAAAATGATTTCAAAAACTCGATAATACATGTAGTTCAGATCTAATAAGATATATATATATATATATATATATATATATATATATATATATATATATATATATATATATATATATATATATATATAGTTTTAATTAGTGTGAATAATACTTATCAATGGCAAAAGAAAGGAGCTGAAAGAAATGAAGAGAGCTAGAGCTAGAAAGGAAAGGAGAGATGAATGAAAGTACAAAATTGCGGGCCAGTGAGATGGAAAATGGTCCGCAAAACAGGCCTTTGGGTTGTCTTTTGATCTTATATTTTTATTCTTTTAAAAGAAGGAAAACGAGACTCGCCGTCACTATTCACTATCCATCTTTTCCTAAAGCTCTCTTCTCATCAACTCATCTTCTTTCCTCTTTTCTTTTCTTTTCTTTTGCTTTCTTTTGACTGACTCAAAACTACATATCATTCAAAATTCAAGCATCTTTCTACTCTCAAGTCTCACCATCTCAATAATATCTCCATTCCCATTCTCTCTTTTTGTCACATTTTGTCACACAATTGTATATATCTAATAAAAGACCAAAATGTGAACCCAAAAATTTCAAATCAACATCGTGAATTGGAATTGAATTAAGATGGTTTTCTCTTTAAGTTTGCCAAGTGAATTAATTAGCTGAAATTTTAATAAATAGGGTATGGTATTTTTAATTTATTTTATAAAAATAAATAAATGCGATTATATCTGCTTTTAACTAAGAGAACTTGATTAATGACATTTGAAAATACTACTTGAGTCTCATATTACTCGTCGTTTTAGTAAGTTTTCTTCTTCTTTTTGTTGTAATATCGGCTATGTACTTGATTAGAGAAAGTTTAAAGAATATTTAGTTTTTAAGATCCATCTCCATCCTATTACAAACGTGATTATACTTACTACTCCCTCTAAAAAAAAGAAATTTATGGGGTTAAATTTATATAAAAATTATACAACATTGACATAATTTAATTTATTTGTGGGTACGCAGGAAATGGAGATTCCAAATTGCTCGAGCTTGCAATATCAAATTCCTTATCCACCATTGCAGCTAGAAGATTTCCCACAAATAAACATACCGGAGACAAAGGCGTCGACGTCGAAGCCTGAGATTATGGACGTGGATTATATGATGTATAAGGATTGCATGACTGGAACTCTAGAAGAGATCTTCTCCTTATGTTCCTCTCATCAAGACATCAACACCATCTCCCTCTCCATGCAAGATTAATCATCATATATACCATTAACAGTAACTTCACCAATTAACCAAAAACCAAAAAAAATTAAGGATAATTCATTTCTTACCTATATTACATAATTTAATATTTTCTCAAATTCGTTTGACACAATGAATACTAGCTAGCAAAATTGTGTTGGATCGGCAACAACAACCAAGAAGTGGGATTATTTGTCAACCACTACATGGATGATACTCAAAGGTTGTATCTTTGTATTTCATTATGTAATCATGAGGTCATGTCTGATCATGCCATTACTTCCAATTTTTTCTTTTCATTTTGGTTTTTCCAAATTTTTTTTCCGTTCAATACACACAAGTATACAGAGTGGTCAGGGTCAATTTTGAAAACAAATGTGTTAAGCATTTTTGTAATTGTCTTGCGTTGAATTCAACAATTCATGTCTTTGTTCTTGTGTTACGTTTGCTTTTTTTGTAAAGCTTACAAGTTTCCTTTGATTTCCCTATTTTTCCGCAAAAACATACCACACATTTTGTAGTATAATAGTACTTCATATAAAGTAGATATTAAGAGCAAATCTTATTATTAACATACTTACCTCCCTGTACTTAATTTTTTATTTATTTAATTAGGTACCCTATAATACTAATTATTTGATTAATCCTTCTTTTAATTATATATTTTTTAATTACCCTCTATCGTAACTGAATGATGACATACTTAAATTTTTATAAAAAAAGTGTCACATCAGTACTTAAAAAAATCACTTGGTACATGCCACGTCATCATATCATGTCAGAAGGCACATGATGTGGTGACGTGACACCACCATGTCATCATTTGAAGATGACATGATGATATGACATGTTGTCATGTGACAATAACCGATGACGTGAGATGTCACACAAGTTTTTATTCATGACAGCTGACAATAAGGTAATTAAAAAAAAAAAAGTAAATGATGATTAGTCAAACAATTAGTACATATGGATATGAAGCTAGTATGTTTGTCGCACACCCCTAAACGATATATTTGAAAAGGAATTTAACATTCTTCCCCAAGGTCAACTCCACCGCCTTCTGATTAGATAAGAAGCTAGTATGTTTGCCGCGCACCCTAAACCAGGTTTCTCTTATCTAATTAAGGAATATAATTAATACAATACAAGAGATTCTCCAAGTACTACTCTGCCTTGATATAGAAGTTCTTAAACTCCTATAAGTCCTTAAACTCATAGATTCTCTATCTAAAGGAGTACCTCTAAAGATAACATTTTACATACTTTGGTCTCTACATTTCACCATGATTTGCTATAAGGGAATACTAATTTGAGCGTTGGAGTATTCCCTCTGGAACGACGAACGAGCTTTGTAGGTTTCAAGGAGGAAGAACCAATCGAAACTTGCCAAATCAGCACCATGTAATCCGAGAGCTAACAATTGGCATCATTTGTGGGGACAAAGGTTATATGATTGATATTTATTTCCTAACAAATTATAGACCATAAGAATCCATTGAGACACCACGATGGGAGATCAATAACCGCCACACAGTTATCTCCAAGACGAACAAACTACTAATGAAGATTATAGTGGAACTCCACCACTGATGGTTGCCGAAACCGTCAAAATAAAATAAATACAATCTACCATGCACATGTAGTTTAAAACAGTAGCAAGTGGTAAAAGGTTCGTCCTCAGGGATTCGGTGGCAATTAAAATTCTTTGTAAACGACTAGGAAAGTAACGAGTGGTAAATACCAATATTGTTGTTGTTGTGAATAATTAAGAATTATAAGTAACAGAGAGCAATAAATGTGGTGATGTGTGTGAAAACAGAGGTGACAAATTCCCAGTGAGGATTCCAATAAGCTCATGCATTAAATTAATTGATCATCGATTCAAGTACTTTCAAAACCAAACTTACAGGCGGTGATAACATGTTTTTATGCACGATTTTCTCCCCATTTTCTCACCCATTTAAAGCATGATTCTGCTAATTTACCCTTGTTTTCATTACTTTTGCAGATTTAGGCCTAAAATGGGAGTTTATGCGAAAAGATGCATTTTTGGGGCATTTTGTGTAGTTTTGAGCTTCAAGACCCAGAGTCGAGGTCCCGAGTCCGAACCAGCGTTCAAGGTCCCGAATCGGATTCACCATTCGGGACCCCGAAGGACGAAGAATGACATTTCCACGTGTCATCTCGCCAGAGCTTCCATGTGCCTCCTCTGACACTGTTCCTGCAGTCTGCACTGACCACCAAATACCTACCGCTCTGACCAAGTCAGCCCTTGATCCCAGTCCAGACCTGCCCAAAGCTGGAAAAATCAGACAGCTTTATGCTTTTTCAGCTTTGTGCTTTAAGGAACATGGATCCACTTTTTTAGGCTTTCAATTAATGCATTTTGTCCCTAGTTTTAGGCTGAAGATATTTTGTGCTTAGAGCTCTAGTATATAAAGGGCATCTAAGAGTAGTTTAGGACATCTTGGTTCATCCATGATCATGTAGTTTTTATTTTCTTAGACTTCTCTCTAGTTTATCTCTCTAGTTCTTGTTAGCTTCTTCCCTCTTGGCCGCCGAGCTTCAAACGTTTAGTAACAAGTCTTCTTCCCTTAATCTCTTTATTTTATTATGCTTTCTTTAATTATTATTTGTTTATCTTTAAGCGTGAGTAGCTAAATCTTTAATTCTTAGCAAGGCTGATTCAAGGGTTGCAAGGGCAGATTCGAGGCCTTAATGTGCTTAATACATTCTTGATGCTATATTCGACTATTCATCGGTTTAATTACATCTTTTGCATGATTTAATTTAAGGTCTGATCCGCTGGTAATTATCTTGTGTAAATGCTGCCATTTATGTGATGAATACGGAAGGAAAATTGCATGAAACAAGTAGGCATCTGTTTAGTCTTGACTGCGCTGAAGTGGTCTCGAATAGATAGGGTGGGTAGTTGATTAGAGCTAGGTCACGAGCCTGACAAACTGAGGGACTTTTAGCTCTAGATCTGTCTTTTCTTAGCTTCATGGGCGGTTTGAGTATGACCCTCTCGCATTCGTGCCTGGAGGGATGGCAAACCGTCAAGACTACCTCATATGGGGAAACGGGGGGTAGTTTCTCTTAAGAGAAAAGTAGGGGGCATCCGAGGAATCTGGTCCCCATGTCATTTCTATGACGTCTTGAATAGAATACCCTTGAGCTGATGACGATCTGGTCCCGAATGTAACCCAGAGTGCCTTTGCTAAGAATCCTTCTCTAATTGATTATTTGCGTTTATTTTCCTTCTATTTTATTATTTCTGGAATTATTTGCTGATTTGCTTGTTTTACCATTCGGGACCTCGAACGTGACATTCGGGACCCCGAATTTTGCTTTCCTAGATAGAATTTGTTAGCTCCCGAAATCTGCCTTGGCTGGCTCGTTCAGCCAAGTAAAACCCCCCTGATTGATACTCTCCGTGCTCTTATCCCCTGAATACATTCAAGACCTGGTCTTGAATCAGTTTCTCTCCATCCAGCCCTTGAATTCGGTTTTGTTTTGATTCTTTTATTGTTTTATTTTATAATCTGGCCTTGTCTAGTGTAAGTCTTCACCAATCTCTGTGGATCGATCCTCTTGCCACTGCCTTCAATCTATTTTGTTGCATGTGATAAGTTGTAATAATTTGTTTGATCGTGCCCTCGACAAGCGCGTTATCAAAATGGCGCCGTTGCCGGGGATTGGTGTTAAGTCTTGCCCTAGACAAGCCCAGATTTGTGTTTTATTTTATTTCTTTCTTTAAATGTCTTATTTTAATTCTTATTCTCATTCACCCTCTTTTCCTCAACATTTTACTCCTAACCCCCCGTGCTGGAATCAAGGAAATTTCAGCTATGGAGTGTATTCTAGACCTGGATATCAATATTTTCAGCCTCCACAACCTCCTCAAGGCACAGGGTTATCCCAAGGAAATCTGGCTGCATTAATTGGCATGGTTAATCAATTTAAAGAGACCCTTCGGGAGCAGAGGCGCCAAGAGTATCTTGAAGAAAACTTCACATCCTTGCCCGCTCATCATGACCTCGACGCTGCCCTAGCTCCCGAATCCGATAAGGAAAGGTTGATTAACTTGGAAAATCAATTAAAAGAGCTAACTTTAGAAATGCAGGAGCTTAAGGAGCAGTGGCGTCAAGAGGATATTGAAGTCGAGGTCCCGAATCGGATTCAAGACCCCGACGCTGCCACTTCTGCAGCTCCTGAACAGAACCCAGATCCTCGGGACCCCAAAGAAGTTCCAGCCCCCGAACCAAATTTTTTAGCTCTCTTGCCCAATCAGATGATGGATCACCCTATCACTCCTATAGAACAACATTCCCAGCACTTAGATAGTGACGACTATTCAAGTGAAGAGGAGAGTTTCTCCACCACCACCCTATGGGAGTTACCATATGAGCGTCATGACCAAGATGGTGAGTCTTATGGGATAGAGGATCTTTTCATGCCTACGGATGAGCTAAAATTGGAGGATTCAGGATGCTCTCCTTTGGAGTCAAGAGCCAATATGGACTACACAGACATCGAGGTCCCGAAGTTGAGCAACAGTGACGAGCTTCAAGGCCTCGAAGCGGAATCAGGGGCAGAAACCATTTTTCAGCCGGGAGAGATTGTGAATGATGATTCAAGGGAGACTGAGAATGAGGATTTAAGTGAGATTGAGGAGGAGAAAATTGAGGACTTGAGCTTTTCGTCATGCCCTCGATCTAAAGTCGTTATGGGTGAAAGGGAGATTTTGAAACTTTTTGATTATATTGATCCTTTTCTTGAATCACCTTCCACTCATAACAATTTTTTCCTCTTAATTTTTCAGGAGCCCAAATTAACATTTGACCCATGTCATGGCCGCATACAAGATGCTTTGCTACAAGACCATCCACTCCATGCGATAATTCACATCAAACTAAGAGGATGGAAAGCCTTTAGTAGAATTGGTTGAAGGAAACTTGAAGAGTCGAGGCCCCGACTATAATCAAGGCCAAGTGTGGGGAAATCCCACGGATTCCTAACCTTCTTTCTTCTTTCCTTTTAATTTTTAAAATTTTCAATTCCAAGTCAAACTTAGCTTTTTTATGCACACTTCTTATGTTCCCTATGTAGTTTTAATTAGCTTTGTCTCCTTCCCTCCTCATTTAATTCCCTTGTCCCCTCCTTTTTAAAACCCCATTAATTCCCCATTTAATTTAGCTTTTTATGTTCCCTATGGTAGCTTTAATTACTTTTGTCTCCTTCTCTCCTCATTTAATTCTCTTGTCCCCTCCTTTTTCAAACCCCATTAATTCCTTTTGTCTTGCCTTCTTTCCCCCCCTTTTTTTTTCAAATTCAAAATCAAAAAAAAATCAAAAAAAAATCAAAAAAATCAAAAAAATCAAAAAAATTAAAAAAAAAAAAATTAAAAAAAAAAAATCCTCACTTTTTTCTCTGATTTGTACAGGTGTCGGGTATCAGCTTTTTCAGGAACCTCTCCTAGTGCGCCACGTGGAATCCGTCATTCGAGACCCCGACACCTGTTTCTGATTCGAGACCCCGACACCTGTTTCTGATTCGGGACCCCGAAGCCAACACTGGCGCAATCTTCCCCCATCCTCAATTCGAGACCCCGAACAATCTATCCCTTTGCCCCAGCATGGGCTTATCTTTTATTTTACGTTAAATAATTTCCCTTTATGCTTTAGTTTGAACTGCTATCTTTTTGTCTCCTTCTTCACATTGAGGACAATGTGTTGCCTAAGTGTGGGGAGGGTTTTATCTGCCTTATTTGTTTACTTTGTTTGACTGCATGTTTCAAGGTCCCGAATGTTTTTTCGGATTTTTATCTTTATTTGCTGCCTAGTTTTTGAAAACACCCCAATGATGGACACACACTTGACTTGCGCACATAGAATAAAAATGTTGTCTATAGTCAAGGTCCCGAATGTCATATTCTTTGCCTATTATGCCTTATATCTGCTTCAAGACCTATACACCAGTAGTCATGAATCAGCACCTTGTGAGCATTTGAGCCTTCATGCCTATATTTATTGTTCGAGTGATAAATGCATGGCTAGGTACTGGCTGGGCTTGCATGATATCCATGGGTATAGACACATTTAGACATAGGAGAGCAGCAAAAAGATTAAGTCCTCGCATCGAATTGTTCTCTCTCATTTTTTTCTGTTCTCCCTTCTTGACCCTGAATCCCTTCTTGACCTTCCATTCTGACCACTTGAATTTTCTTTGATCTTTCTCTTGGCAGGTGAGCAATGTTGTTAGGAGCACTATCGAGGGCTAGACTAGACAAATGAAGCAGCAAAGGCAAAGTGTGGGGATCCCACAAAAATTCAAGACCCTGAATGCTGACGCAAATTCGAGACCCCAAAGCTGAATTTAAGGGCAGACCAGAACGAAAAATCACTTCCCACCCACAGCAAAACACAAGTGTGGGGAAGTGAAATCAGAATATCAAGCCCCCGAAGAACAAGGTCTCGATCCTCAATTCAGATCTCTCTTTCTCTCTCCAAAAAGAAAAAAAAAAGAAAAAAAGAAAAAAAAGAAAAAAAGAAGAAAAAAAAGAAGAAATATAAATAAAAGAGAGAGAGAAAAGAGCAAGACCAAACCTTGAAAGCCAAGAAGAGGAAAATCAGCAGCCAGCATCCATTCAAGGTCCCGAGCCTAGGTCCCGAATGAAGGCAAGGACCCCCCCTCGAAGAAGAAAAGCCTAGTCTAGCTTTCGCCCTCAGCAACATTGTCTCACCATCTTGATTCCTTCTGCCAAGGGAGCGTTCCAGGTTTGAGTTGGTTTCACCACCTTCTCATTTCACTTCCTTACTATCCCTCTTCTCCACTTTTTCTTCTCATTATGCTTCTTCCATTTCCTCTTGTCATTTATTTTCTTTGCTTCCCCTTCTTGCCCTCGATGCGAAGTCTTTTGATTGCTAGATTGCCTATGCATGTGTCTAATATACTCGGATTGACTTGCAAACTTGGTTTTGTGCTACGTTTCTTGCATACTTGAGTGTTTAAACACCTAACCTTGTTCACGAGCGTGAGTGCAAACACCGATCCATGTGAGGACTGCTGGTGAATAGGCTGATGTGGAAAAGTCTCTTCTCAAGGGTCGTTATCCTTCTGATTTGATGCAGGTGTATCTAGGCGAAGTCGGTTTTCATTCGAGGTCCCGAATCTTAACAAGCATGCTTATTCTCTGTGCTATGGTTTGGAGTGTCTGTTCTGTTTTGGGACTGTTTTAAATTTTGTGAATGCTCGAGGGCGAGCATTGGGCAGTGTGGGGATTATTTGATAGCATGTTTTTATGCACGATTTTCTCCCCATTTTCTCACCCATTTAAAGCATGATTCTGCTAATTTACCCTTGTTTTCATTACTTTTGCAGATTTAGGCCTAAAATGGGAGTTTATGCGAAAAGATGCATTTTTGGGGCATTTTGTGTAGTTTTGAGCTTCAAGACCCAGAGTCGAGGTCCCGAGTCCGAACCAGCGTTCAAGGTCCCGAATCGGATTCACCATTCGGGACCCCGAAGGACGAAGAATGACATTTCCACGTGTCATCTCGCCAGAGCTTCCATGTGCCTCCTCTGACACTGTTCCTGCAGTCTGCACTGACCACCAAATACCTACCGCTCTGACCAAGTCAGCCCTTGATCCCAGTCCAGACCTGCCCAAAGCTGGAAAAATCAGACAGCTTTATGCTTTTTCAGCTTTGTGCTTTAAGGAACATGGATCCACTTTTTTAGGCTTTCAATTAATGCATTTTGTCCCTAGTTTTAGGCTGAAGATATTTTGTGCTTAGAGCTCTAGTATATAAAGGGCATCTAAGAGTAGTTTAGGACATCTTGGTTCATCCATGATCATGTAGTTTTTATTTTCTTAGACTTCTCTCTAGTTTATCTCTCTAGTTCTTGTTAGCTTCTTCCCTCTTGGCCGCCGGGCTTCAAACGTTTAGTAACAAGTCTTCTTCCCTTAATCTCTTTATTTTATTATGCTTTCTTTAATTATTATTTGTTTATCTTTAAGCATGAGTAGCTAAATCTTTAATTCTTAGCAAGGCTGATTCAAGGGTTGCAAGGGCAGATTCGAGACCTTAATGTGCTTAATACATTCTTGATGCTATATTCGACTATTCATCGGTTTAATTACATCTTTTGCATGATTTAATTTAAGGTCTGATCCGCTGGTAATTATCTTGTGTAAATGCTGCCATTTATGTGATGAATACGGAAGGAAAATTGCATGAAACAAGTAGGCATCTGTTTAGTCTTGACTGCGCTGAAGTGGTCTCGAATAGATAGGGTGGGTAGTTGATTAGAGCTAGGTCACGAGCCTGACAAACTGAGGGACTTTTAGCTCTAGATCTGTCTTTTCTTAGCTTCATGGGTGGTTTGAGTATGACCCTCCCGCATTCGTGCCTGGAGGGATGGCAAACCGTCAAGACTACCTCATATGTGGAAACGGGGGGTAGTTTCTCTTAAGAGAAAAGTAGGGGGCATCCGAGGAATCTGGTCCCCATGTCATTTCTATGACGTCTTGAATAGAATACCCTTGAGCTGATGACGATCTGGTCCCGAATGTAACCCAGAGTGCCTTTGCTAAGAATCCTTCTCTAATTGATTATTTGCGTTTATTTTCCTTCTATTTTATTATTTCTGGAATTATTTGCTGATTTGCTTGTTTTACCATTCGGGACCTCGAACGTGACATTCGGGACCCCGAATTTTGCTTTCCTAGATAGAATTTGTTAGCTCCTGAAATCTGCCTTGGCTGGCTCGTTCAGCCAAGTAAAACCCCCCCTGATTGATACTCTCCGTGCTCTTGTCCCCCGAATACATTCAAGACCTGGTCTTGAATCAGTTTCTCTCCATCCGGCCCTTGAATTCGGTTTTGTTTTGTTTCTTTTATTGTTTTATTTTATAATCTGGCCTTGTCTAGTGTAAGTCTTCACCAATCTCTGTGGATCGATCCTCTTGCCACTGCCTTCAATCTATTTTGTTGCATGTGATAAGTTGTAATAATTTGTTTGATCGTGCCCTCGACAAGCGCGTTATCAGGTGGCTATAGAGATCAGGTTCTCACCTAGATCTCCTACTCTCTACCTATTCGAGATTCTTAAAGGTTCTCACCTATTAAGGTCCTTGATATATCTTATGGCCTAAAGAAGTTATTCTATTAGGTCTAATAAAATAATCAAATAATTCTACCGTAAGAGACCTTCCTAGGTTCAGGAGAGATAAGTGTCTACTCCTGTAAACCAAACTTTAATTATTTTCCAATATGATCTGTCGATCAGTTGGTCGCCTTCGTATCTCTTTCTACAGTGTAGACTCTAAACTATCAAGAGAAGACATTAATCATGCAAATCCTAGTGCAGTTGATCAAGCTTCAATAGAAGTATGCATAAATTGGTATTTAATTAAAACGATTAAAGATGCAAGATGAGATTTAATAATTGCGTTTAGACCTCACAATCAATTAAGCATGGCTATGAATCCTCACAAGAAATAGAAGAGCTTAGCCGATCATCATAAGAAATAAATAAATAAAATAGATGAAAGGATAAACTAAAATTAATTAATTAATTAAAAAGAAAGAATAGCAAACAGTATTTTTGCTCCAACTATGGCTGCTGTTCTTCAGTGGAGAAGAAGAAGAAATATGTTTTTATGTAAAGAAGAAGTGAGTAGGCGCAACACTACTCTTCCTATTTAAATAAAATCCCTAAATTGTCTTATTCAAAATTCTAAAATAATAAAAGGATAATATCTAAATAATATTAATAATAATCGTTCCAAAATCCTAACAGAAACGTTGGAGACTTTCTGTGGCAGCAGGACTTCTTGCTGGAATAGGAGATCAGTGCAAGGAAATCTTCTAGAAGAACAAAATAACTCTATTCTTGGTTCTTTCAGCTCCTAATCGCATGAACTGCTTCTCAGCACCCAAATATGCATAAAGGAGTACAAAAGACAAGGATTAACAGTATCATCGTCCTAAAAAGGGAGAAAAGTACGATGAAAATAAGACATTTAACGCTCCAATCAACCACCGACCGACGACTATAAAATGTGCCAAAAAATACGATCTCAAGTAGTCATCCTAGGCAATCACCTTGGCAATAATTCTACCCTACCTCCATCCACTTGTCCACTAGGGGGCGTAACAACTCCTAAAGCGACAACGGTGAGAACACCCACCCACCCAGCAACATAACCGTGTTATCCATAGGGTTTGCGTCCCAATAAATAGACCCTACCGCTCTTTTTCTTTTGATGAAGAAAATCATGAAACATGTACAATAACTATCCAACTTGCTTACCGAACATGTTGTCACCAACTTACGCCAGAACTAACTAAGAATTAAGGAGAAAAATCATACATTACACCCCAGAAAAGATCCCTGCACTAAGAGATATGATAGCACGTATTTTATGCATGTTTTTCCTTCTATTTTTGCCTTGATTTAGGCCTTGATACTACTAATCCACTCGTATTTCCATCTTTATCACAGATCAAGGCCAAGAAGGAGAAATGTGCGAAAAGACATGCTTTCTGGGTGATTTTTGCGGACTCCAAGCTTCAAGACCATCGTCGAGACCAAGGACCAATTTCTTCATTGAGGCCTATCATCGAGGCCTGTCGTCGAGCCCTCGACGGATCAAGAGCTTTAAATCCACGTGTCCTCGCAGTTGTGCTTCCACGTGTCCCCTCAGATATCTTTCAGAATATTCCCAGAATATTCCCTGAGTTGTTGACCCAGTCGTCGAGGCCTCGCCCGAAAGGAATATTCCATAAAGATTCTCACGAGACCCCATGAAGACTCTCTTCTAGAACATTCCAGAATATTCCAGAACGTTCCAGAATGTTCCCAAAGATGCTGATCTGCCCTCGACATGTCATCGAGACCTCGACAACCTTATCGAGACCTCGACTAGTGCAAATGTCAAATCCACGTGGCTCCACTCCAATCACTCCACGTGGCCTCCCTGGTGCATGTCAGATGTTCTGCGTGGATCCCAAGGAATATTCCCCTTTTCTGCCATCGTGGGTCACCTCTTTTGCAGGAGCGTGGGCTCCTTGTGTTGTACTCCCCTTAGTTGGAATTTTGTCCCTTAGTGGGTGGCTGGTGTATATATACAACCTTATGTGCTAGGGTTTCAACACCTCATGACATTTTAGATATTTTACTCTTAAACTAATTTCAGTAGCTTTCTTCTAGTTTATTAGTTTTGGGACTTGTTCCTCCCTCTTCTCTCCATAGTTGCTGGCTCCAAGCTTTGTAACAAGCACCATTAATCAAGTTTTATCCTTTACTCTTCCTTTATCTTTTATTATGTTATTTTCATCTTTTATTTGTTTATCTCTTAACATGAGTGGCTAAAACCCACGTTCTTGGTAAAGGTGTATCGAGGGTTGCTTGGTTAGATTCGAGGCCTGATTGCTCTTAACATGTTCTCTTTGTTATATATGGTTGCTTGTCATTTTAATTCCATTTTTGCTTAGGGTGTTTCGAGGCCTGATCAACTTTTAATCTTCCCTTTGTGATTATTGTCGTGACCCTGCAGTGATAACTAGCGTGAGACTGTTGGGTAGGTGTAGACAACTAGATTAGTGTTCTCGGGTAGATCTGGGTTCATTCGTCTAGGGCATGCAGCTGGTTAGGGTCCTGTCGTGATCCTGACAAATCGAGGCATCGATCCCTAGATGTGTCTTTCTTGTTCTTTATCGATGCTCTGATATTCTGTCTGCTTTGTGCTAGTGACAAGCTAAAGTGAAAAAGGCTGTCTTTTGATGACAAGATAGGTGGCTGAGAGGATATTAAAGGATCGAGGCCACCTTATTAATAGTGAAAATGGGGGGTGGCTCCTTACGAAAGAAAGCAGGGGGTCTACGTGAAAATATGACCCCTATAGCACGTCTATAACGTTAGAACGGAAAATCTTTGCGCTGATGACAATCGAGCCCTCGACGCAACCCAAGAAAGCCCTTTACCAAGTTCCCTTCTCCTTGACTTATTATCTTTGCTTATTAATCTAATTGTTTATTTTGCATTTTATTTTATCTCTGGTCTTTATTATTATTGTTTACTCATCGTGACCTCGATTGTCATTTTTAGTAGTTAGAATTGTTAGCTCTGATCACTCTCTTGGTTAACTTGATTAACCTATAAACCCCCCCACCCCCCCCCCCCCCCTGTTGTTGTGATTTTGTGCATTTTTACCTCTGTCATACAATCGAGGGCTTGATCTCGTTTCTCTCAATCTCTGTGGTTCGACCCTGTTACCGCTTTACACAAATTAGTTTGTGCATCTAGGCCTCAGGAAATATATTATTTTTGACCCATTTCGACGGCAAGTCAAGATACACTAGAGAAGAGAAAGGAAAGGCCATGCGCACCGACTAACCTCTTCTAATGCCAGCTCCGATTGTAACTACAATCACCACTCCAAGAAGAACACAACATTGGAGGAAGGAGATATCATACGTCCATACAAATGCGATAAAGGAATCATCATCATAAAAAATAACGAGGGAAACCTTAAGATCACCAACAACCATGTGGAAAAGAACCCCTCTAAAGAGACTAAGAGGAAAAGTAAGAGGTCTCTTTCCACCTCCTTAGAAGAAAAATATCACTGTGACTATGAACGTCGTCACCACATTAGGAATAAAAAGAAGCACACCCATACTAGGAAGGAAGATACACCACCTCACCGCTCCAGCATGAAAACTTATATGTAAAAGAATAAACATCCTTCTCTTGTAATAGAAGCGATAAGAAGGATAAATGAGCCATCTTACTCATTGAATGAAAGAATTCGTGCATATTGCATTCCAAGATGGTTTAAAATGCCCTACCTTGAAACATACTGCGACACTGGTGACCCTCGTATCCATCTCCTTGGTGTACAAGAGGCAATAAAGCTACACTTGGAGGGGGGCGAACCTCGATGTAAAATGTTTGGGCAGAACTTGAAGGGAATAGCTAGATAATGGTATTCAGAAAGATTGGAAAACTCTATAAAGTCTTGGAAAGAACTATCTGAATAATTTCTTTCTAGATTTGTGATCGTCATCCCAAAGAAGAGAGACAACTCCTATATGTATACCGTTATTCAAACACACGATGAGTCCCTCTCCCTCTGTGATTACTTCACCAGGTAAGACTCAACTTCTTGATGCCAACATCGTAAACACCCTCACCACTAGGGCAAGATGTCTCGTACTCATTGATTCTTTATTAAAGACGCCTTCGGACACCATGTTCAACCTTACCAATTATTGTAAAAAATACAACAGGTAAGAAGACAACATTGTTGCTATAAAAGGAAAAAAAACCTATTAGAGACTTAGAGTACCAATAGAAGAAATCTAAAAACTTCTCTAAGGGGAAGGATAGGGATCCTAAAAGAGTGGAATACACATTTTTCACACCTCTCACAACCCCTTTATCCTATAAACTAACTATAATTAGAAAAGAAGACATCAATGTAAAGTGACTAGAAAAAACAAGTTATTGTAAGAGGGAATGAGAACAAATATTGTGAATTCCATCGCAATTCGGAACATCACACCAATGACTGCTGACATTTGAAGAAATAAATTCAGAAACTCAAAGACAGAGGATGCAAAGCTCTTGAAAGATTTGTCAAGAAGGCATCACTTGGAAAAAAAATGAGAGTCATCGCTAGAAGAAGAACCTAAGGGAAGGATTCATGTCATATATGGAGGATCCATACTTGCAAGAAACTCCAACAATGCCAAAAAGAGGTACTGTTCCATAAATTCATCTATCTATGCCATCAAACAATGAGATTTGAATTATGATAGTTCATTCCAATTGTGTTCACACCCAATTGGTCGAACAAGAAGTGGTCAGAACTTTGGTCTCAATCAAGAACAAATAAATCGCAAATAAATTTATTTCAATAAAACTTCTCTCCCTCCTTCATCTACTACATCTCTTTCTACCAAAAACCTTGATGGCTTTGCTATGAGGAGCAATATTTACCAATCTCCTCACTTCTCCCTTCTTATGTCTTCAGGAATTCGAGGGATTCCCTTTATGACATATTAAAGGTGTGTACTTTCCTCCCATTTCCCTCTTTCTTCTGTGATATGTGCAACATGCCGAAATTGTGATTCAGTGATTGCATTTGTTGTGATCTTCATGTCATTGTGGTGCATTTGTATAAAAAATAAGTACATGTTTGTAACTTGTGTAGTATCCCTGGTTTACCTATCTAGTTAATAAATTTAATTGAACATTTATTAGAAATTACTAGAAAATGAAACTGTAAATTATTCCGTATTTTATGGGTAATTGTTCGGGTCTTTTACTCGAGACTTAAAAAAATTGTTCGATACTTTAATTAAACTAGCCAAACAAAACTTTAGATAACCCTAAACTTAACCTAAAACTCACCCTGTCTCATCATTCTTTTCTCTCTCTCGACACTTAACATAAGGAAAAGAGAGAGAAAAATAAAAGCTTGCTCTTGTGTGGTGTGTGTGTGTGTGTGGTCAATCCATAGGAAAAAAAAGAGGTTGAAATTCAAGCATAATCAAGGTTAGAAACTTCCTAATATTATTCTGATTGTTCAATTATTCTTCTAGCATTCTTATATTGTGTTGATTGCTTCTTGATGTTCAACTTGAATTGGGAAAAATGCTTAAATGATGATTGATGATG
Source organism: Viola odorata (assembly GCA_963691705.1). NCBI lineage: Eukaryota > Viridiplantae > Streptophyta > Magnoliopsida > Malpighiales > Violaceae > Viola > Viola odorata. The sequence continues at coordinate 13,578,274 of OY829540.1, read as the reverse complement.
AAATTGATGTCATGATTCCAACTAATTGTGGTTAGTTTGATAGATTCTCAAAGAAAAGAATGCATGCAACTTGATTCTCCACGAGAAAGATATTTTAAGCTTGATCATCACATGCATATCTTGAAAAGGTAAATTGAGAACTTGAATTCCTTGAATTAGTTATTTGATTTTCGGGTAATGGTAGAAAATTGGAAAACAATGGTATAAATGAGTTAATGATGATTAGTGTAGAAAAATGGGTGATTATGGTGTTTGAAGTGGAAGTTGTTGTGTTCTTTGTCTCATTTTCGAGTAGGAGAAGATGACAATGCTTGAGAGTATTTTCATCAGCTTTTCCTGGTATGCATCATGGTTTACTGGGTTTACCCATGAGGTGGGTCCCATGCACCCTTCGTTTTGATTATTTACTGAAATTACTATTTTTCGTGGTTTTGTTCATGGCATACTATGACATACCATGAGACCACCCATGATGTTGGTACTTAATTTTAAATGTTGATAAATGATGAAATCTTATTTGATGGACATGATTTTACTCATGGATGAAATATGAATTGTATGACACATCATTTGATTATGTGGAACATGATGTGTTGTGTTGATTTGAGGTAATGTGTGTGTGGACTACTTTGTAATACTCTTGTGTATTGGTTGACTAGGATCGGCAGATATTTGTACTAGTTGTAGGCGCGGTAGTTGTGTCTCTTGTCGCTGTCGAGGTGAGTAGATTTTTTATGTTGTTGTATTAATGGTTGCACACCGTTCCCTTGAATATCTTTTGGGGTGTACAACGGTATCAATTGTGGGTCACCAGGTGGAATGAAAAGCACTACGGTGCGGTAAATAGGATGGTGATTTCCTTGTTATATATATATTATTTGATTATGTTGGTAACCATTGTTGTGAATGACTGAATGTACCTCATGGTTGTCATTGATTCATGGTTTTAAAGAGCGCTCTCTTGATTTAAATACTAACCACCTATCGCGATAGTAGGGCCTACGGGTTGCCAACAACGTGGAGGTCATGAGCAATGATTGGTTGAAGAGGTGAACTGGGTTTGCATAACCTAGGAGATTCCAACCTGCGTTCGCTTGGGTGACAGTATTTTCTGATTTTATGATTCGGCCATGTTAATCGGTGGAATGGGAAATGGGAAATCATTTATGATTTCTGATTTCTAGTTCACACTTATATTTAATATTTTTTTAAAAAATAACGCCGTTTAATTATTAAACACACCGTACACCGTTTATTATTTAATTTTGATACGTGTTTATAACTTGCTCACAAAATTAAAAATATTGCAAATAAGACAATGAATATCAAGGATGAGCACCAGGCATAAAAAGTTCTACAAAAATAAATGTCTTATGGTTTTGGTGACGAACACAACTCTTGGCTATGGTATATGATAGTTTTATCAACCATAACTTTTTCGATTAAATAATATTTTGTAAAATTATGTAGTGAGCCTGAATAACAAGCACATCAGCTAGCAAACAATCCAAATTAATTTTAAAATAAAAAAAAGGAAAAAAGAAGGTCTTTTATTTAATTTTAAATGAAAAAAATTAATTAATGCTAAACCTCTTAACAATTAACTCAAGTAAATAATGATATTGAAATATAGATACCATAAATCTAAATCATAAATGTCCATTAACCATTATGCAAATTCATTATTTTAATTGTCATCTAATTAGTAATTACATTTTTTATGACAATTGATATCTTTCTTTTTTTATTAAGTATATATCCACGATATACCTTAATAATTATGTAATAGAGTAAGTATTAATGAAAATATTACTACTATATGTCGTATCATTAATAATTAATGGTTTAGTTTGTACACACAGCTGACTAATGACATGACTATTATTTTATTTATTTATTTATTTTTTGTTACGTGTTAATAATCTAATATACTAAGTAATTAGATACGTTAATAATCTAATATACTAATTAATTAGATACGCGTTTATAATGAGATTGTTTGATTATAATTAAAATGTATTGATACAGTTATAAAATTGGTAGTTGGATGATTTATTCCTAAATAAAAAAAGTAGATTTTTTTTTAAAAAAATTAAATAAAGAAACGGGCCCGGCCCAACCCAATCCCCAGCCCGCCTAACCATGAAGGAAAAACATAAAGAAATTTGAGGGCCCTTTTAAAAGGGATTGAAAGATTTAACCACTGAAGCAAAGTTGAAATTTTGATAATTAATGCATAAATATATATTTATATATATAAAACTTTCCGGTTCAAATGGTTCTACGGTTCGGTTTATGGGTTTTAATTTAGCAGACCTGAACCGAACCGGAAATTTTCCGGTTATAGTGGGATAGAACCGGACCGAACTGGAATGTTACGGTTCGGGCCAAAATTTTCCGGTTCCGGTTCGGTCCGGTTTCTTACACCCTTATGCTTGGGTTGATAAATCACACTGGTTATGATATGGTATATCGGTCGGTTTCTGTGTAACCGGATGATGAGATGTTGGATTTAAAATATCTTATGCATATAAGTTTTTAGGTGAACCTGTGGTTGTAATCTTGAACGTTCTTATCTAGAGTATTGCATGTGATCACTTTCTGTCTATTTATTTGGATGTTAATTTTTTGTAATCCTTGTTGGTTTGGTTGTACGCGACTTAAGTGCGATCTCGGGTTTGAAGTCGGCTTGAGTCGTAAGGTAGCACAATAGGTAGGTGAGTCTAGGTGCTACAACTCGTGATTGGAAAAAAATGTCTAGCGTCCAACGGAAAAATAAAGTTTGGTGGAGCTTTCAATGACTCTTGTCAAAAGACTAAGCGTAAGTGCTTTCTTCGAAATCCAACTAATTGTCTAAGTGAGTTGGTACTTAAGTGGAACCTTGGGATCCCACCAACGCTTTGTGGACTCATCTAGCGGCATTTTTCGATTGACCGTTTAGGTTTAGTAAGGATGAGTTGAGTAGTCTACTTTAGTTTATTGATAGATTCGTTCAGTCTAAATTGGAAAGGATAATAAGACTATTTTTGAAACCCCTGAATAATCTTTGCCACCTGAGTTTGGCAGGATCGCTTGTCAATCCACTTCGAGGCCTTGTACTTAAAAAATGGTGATTCTAGTTTGATGCATAATAAGATGGGTAGGTCAATACTCAAAGTTGGGTGATTCTTCGTTGGTTATTGACTTTAAACTAGCTCAATGGCCCATCTACGTAAGCAAAACCATTGAAGATTGCATGTCACACATATCATGTATATCATTCTATTTAAGCTGATTAAAATCATGACCCATTAATTTATATTAACAAATTTTATGCATTTGCTTGCATTCTCTATAGGATAAAATATGCATGTTTGATAGAACACTTTTAGTGCATATTTTCCCCTCTTTTCATAGGCCATTTTAGATCTTGATGCTACTGATGTTGACTTATTTTTCCAATTTGCAGATCTAGGCTTTTAAGGAGGAAATTCCAAGAAGATGGGTTTTGGACGGAATCGAGCAGCTAGGCCTTGCAGCTGAGTGTTCGCTGTAGCGGTAGAGTCCTGGCAGAAAAAGGAAACTATCGCAAGAAGGAAATCTAAAAGATTCGCTCATCAATTCCCGAAGAATCCCAATCTCAGCAGAAGACGGTTTAGGAATATTACTCCAATCGGATTAGGATTCAATTTTTGTAATTCCTATAAATATTTTTAGTAAATTAGGTTTTTAATCTCTCTCCCTTTTTGGCGCGGCCATAAAATTTCTCTCAACTTCCGCCTTCGGCGCACTTTGTTCTTCTTTTAATAAACTAGAGTCTTGCTCTAGCCGGTAATATTCAGGAGTCTTTTTCATCTCTTCTTCTTCTTTTAATTATGCAATTTAATTATTTTAATTGTTTTACTTATAACATGAGCAGCTAAACTCCTCGTTCTTGGTAGGAATCATTGAAGGTTGCTAGGAAAGTCGTGGGGTCTAATCGAACGTAAAACATCTCTAGTTTGTATTTATTCGTTTAACAATATCTTGTCAATTTACCTAAGACCATTTACAAGCTTGATCAACTAGTAATTGGACTTATGCCATTTAAGACATCCTTGTAGTAATAACTAACGTGAGGCTGCAGGGTAAAGTAGACAACCAGTCTGGGAGTAATCGGGTCGCTGGTCTCACCCAGCTGGGTTAAACGGATAATTAGGGCAGTGCCTCGAACGTACTGAGTGTCTCGCCCTAAACGTGTCTTTCCTCATCTTAATGGGCCTTCGAGTATTGTCTCCATAAACGTACCTTGGCATAGTTTCTCGTACGAAGGAAAGCAGGGGATCTAAATGAACCTGATCCCTATAGCACGTCTACCTGCTACGGGTAGACGATACTTGCACCGATGACTGGTGACCGCGCGTCGAACACGTCAAATATAGTAGTGAAATAGTTATGGAATTGGGGGTAGAAATACAACTTATCACTGTCTACAAGGATTTGTAGATGATGGTAAGAGGATCGTCCACAGAGACCTCTAGGAAATGTAGTTCTTGAGTTTGACTTCCTCGTCACTGAGTTTTGGTTGGTTGTTATCTGAAACTAAAGGCAAAAATAAAAAGCAATGAAAACAGTTCAAAATATAAATTAGTATTGGCCGAAGTCTAGGCCAAGACTGCGGGCTAGATTGGAAATAAGTCTTTTGGTACGGAATTCCAGGTAAGGGCGATGGGTGAGCTTGCGTCCTTATGCATCGATCATGGACTGAAGTATGTTCATCTCTTCTTCATAGTACTGCTATAGAGGGGAGGAACTCCTTTTCCCTCCTATCTTCCCTCCTCTTCAAACTATCTGGCGGGTACTCCCTCTCCTGATAATCCTAGTCAAGGGACACCTTGCTGGTTAAAGGGTTTATCCGTTTGACTGCTGTCTTGAATGGTTGCTCACCTCTTCAATGGTGCAGGGGAAGACAGTACCTAGGCTAAGTTCCTAGGTTGTCAATCTGGTCTCTACCTATTTTACCTATTCTTCTAGTCTGCTCGAGACTAGTCACCTACTCCGTCTAGCCGGCGGGTACTCCCTCTCCTTCTAGACTGGTTACAACTCTTCTCTCCTAGAGAACAAGGATGATCAAACCTTGGCTCTAGTGAGTAAGCGATGGATTAAATTCAAGAATAATTAAATACAAAGAAAGAGATTGTGAAGAACGGATTGTGTCTCACGATTGCATTAAGAACTTCAGCTCATCACCCTTACCAAGAATGGGTTTTTAGTTACTCATACTCATGGATAAAAGACAAAGAAATTAATTTGCATAAATATATTAAATCCGAAATAAATTCGGAGCAAGGTTTTTAACAATGGTGAACTAAGAAAAGGAAAATTGCGTTCTAACTGGGAAAAGCTGATCCGAGATGATGCGGACAGAGGCCAATGATGTTTAGCTAAAATAGCCATAAGAACCTCTGTCCCAATCAAACTCAAACTCCTAAAATATCCTAAAAGATAATTACAATTAATTGTTTCTAAAAAGGAAACTAAATTGCAATTAATTAAAAGAGGGAGATCCCAATCGGGATTCTACTTAAGATTGTCTTCAGATCCCTCTAAAATTGCTGGACAGCTGCTACGTGCCAGCTGTGAGAGTCCATCCCCAAAAATACTTCAATCGCTCCAAGCTGCAGTCTGATCGCAAAGGAGTCTTGGCCGAAGTCTAGGCCAAGACTATTCTGGTAAGCGTACTGCGTCAGATACGACCTTGTCTAGGCCAAGATCCAGGCCTAGACTCGAATAAACAGCTTCAGCTCTAAACTTCATGAATTCTTCTCATTCTGCCTCCAAACCAGACCTGATCAAATGTGGGAAATAAAGGGTAACATCAGTAGAATTACTGTCCAAATTAACTAGAAAATGGACAATAAAACATGATGAAATGCAATGCAATCAAACTCCCCACACTTAAACAATGCTTGCCCCCAAGCATACAGACTCAAGGACTCAACAAAAATTAAAAACACATCCAAAAAAAAAAAAAAGAAAAAAAAAAGAACAAACATCCTAAACCCCCTGGACTTTCTTATTTTCAGATTGCTTACCCCTCTACTGGAACTGCCAAGACACTAAACTAGAGTACCCAATGCTAGACTAACAAGGAATGATCAATACCCCAAACGTACACCTTCCACATGGTATCAAGACACCCCACTAGACTAGATGGATAAAGTATAGGGCAACAAGGTTCACCAAGGATTTAAGTCCCCCCCCTAGTGTCGTCTATTCAAAAGTGTCTAAAGACCGGTGCCATTTAAATCACTTTGACAGAAATATCTCTTCTTTTATTTTCTTTTGTGTCTTAGCAAATTTTTTCTGAAAAAATCATGCGCCTCTTCTGTGATATATTTTCTGTTTTATAGACACGGTAATACATAGACAGAGCTTGTCCTTTTCAGCGGGGACTTCCACCTTTGCTATGTCTGTCCTATGACATTCCAACACCTTATTTGTCTCACACTACAAACAAATAGATCGACACACTCAAATCCGGCAGCAAACCTCATCACCCTAATAGAAATAAAGGTCCTAGCTAGGTGTCCTTACGACCATATGGATGACTAACGTTCTGGGAAACATCAGATTAAATGTCCCTTAAGCATTGATCATTTACGCTCATGTGCATCCCTGTTACTAAAACATTGTATTCCCTAGCAAGTGTCTACATGCAAATCCACCAAAAGAGTAAACAATCTAAGCAAGAAAACAGGGATTCGGATGTCATACTCAAAACAGACTCGAAACATGCATAAAAATACAAATAAAAATCATGCAATTGACTGACTCTTTACTGGTCATGCTGACCTAAAAATTAAAACACACTAATTTGACTCAAAAAAAAAAAAAAAAAACAGACAAAAAACACACAAGCAAACAAACAATATTCATAAAAACACAAGACATATTTAACACCCTCCCCACACTTAAAAGACACAATGTCCTCATTGTGTGGAGAGACAAAAAAAACAGACTAAACATAAAAATAACAGAACAGAAAAATACGACCTGGGGGCAGAAGCAACTCATGTTGCTGGGGTATGGGGATCTTGGCCAGAGGCTTGGCCTAGATCAGGGGCAGGAGAGTCCTTCGGCTTTGGATCTCTCGGAGCTGGAGGAGGCATTGAACGGTGTGGTGACTTTGCTGGCCGTAATGATGGTTCAGGTGCTTCCTCCTCATCGGATGACTCGGAGTCTGAGCTCAGATTGTCGTGAAGGTCTTTGAGGAGTTTGAAGTGGGCCTGGAGGTGCTGGTACACGTGGAGGACATTTGTCCTTGTGAGCTTGAGCTGCTCAAGGAGAACGTCCTGCCTATCGTTAAGGCATTGGGCCCATTGAGGCGCCACTTCTGCACTGCTGGTTGCGGGCTGGTCTTGACTCTTGTCTTGGCCTAGACGCTCCAGGATCATTTTCTGCTGCTCAAGAATAAGCAGCTGTCGTGCTTGGAATTCCTTGGCCCATGCTGGGGGCTCACTGGTGCTGCTGGGAGGAGGATCTTGACGGGCTTCTTGGCCTAGATCATGTGCAGCATCAGGGGTGGTGGTGTCTTGTCCAGCGTCTTGGCCTAGATCTTGGGCAAGATTGCCCTCTGCTCCTTCTCCTGGAATGATAATGGGCCGTAGTTTGTACTGCCCTCCATTATTCTTCGAGAAAATGTGGTCCTGGACCGGTGTGAATCCTGTATTACATGCAACAAACTCTCCTTCCAAATGGAAATGTCCCATTTGGTCGAAGGATCTAAAACCAAGGATTTTCGGGGAACACCATAAATGTAAATCAGAAGCAGCAGGATCTAAATTAGCAGTTTGCATAGCAAGCCAAGTTATCAAAGAACCAAAGATTAGTTTTGTTTTGGACTCACGGGCATGCAACACTTCAACCAAATACAAGCCTAAGTTGACCTTTTTCTTGTGCAAAATGCACCATAACAGAAACAATTCAGACTTGGCTAAATTTCCAGAGACCTTTGTCTTCCCCGAGAGGTTGATAGACAAGACCCTATGGAGCATTCTAAGTGCAGGGTTTAGTATGGCATGTGCCTTAGAATTCCTATCAAATTTTGCATTTTGATCACCCGTAATTTCCCTAAAAGCTACATTATTATCCCAATCAGTGGGATAATCAAATATAGCCTCATCACTGTGAGCAAATCCAAGCAAAGCATTAAATTCATACACAGACATGTGACTCCATTTGTCACACAACCTAAAATTAACTATTTCGGGGGCTGCAAAATCAGGTTTGTCTCTACCCCTAACATACAAGGCAGGTTCATCAAACCAAAAGGTTGTGTGAAACTCAAGACACAACTCAACATACGCATCACACTCAAGAGACATAAAAGGAACCCAACCAAGAGCATACACATATTCCCTAATCTTATTCCCTAAAGCCATTTCATCCAAGAAATCGAACTCCAAACGAGCATAAGCAGGAATATCACAGGCATGCATATCACGCAACTTAGATTTATGGTCAGGGGTATCAAATGTTAACCAGCCTTTGAGTGTGTGCAAAGGAGGAAGAGATCGTACCTTAGGAGTCTTGGCCGCAGTTTTGGCCAAGACTAAATCGTTTTCATCGTCCTCATCAGAATCCTCCACGACCGCCTTCTGTTTTCCTTTGCTCTTGGCAGTGGAAGGAGCGGTGGTGGTCTTCGGCGGAGGTGGAGACTGAGCTGCAATTGGGGTTTTCGCCGGCTTTTTGGTCGGTGTCTTTTTGTGAGCCACCTGCTTGACTCGGCCGGAATTTTTGGTCCGCGCAGTGGCTGGATTTTTCTTCGCCGGAGGTGGCGGTGGTGGTGTGGTAAAAGTAGCGGCGGCGGCAGTGGCAGGAGTGGATTTCTTTCTAGCGGTTGTCGGAGTCGGGTTAGATGCTCCGGTACCTGCCATTTTCTTCAGTAGCCTGCTCTGGTGGCGGCTAGCTCTGTCTCCCGTCGCCGCCGGAGCAGAGGTCTTCACCCTCTTCGCAAGAGGAACCTCATCAGAATCCTCATCGGACACGACAACAGCTCGGTCGCCCCCTTGGACACTCTCCTCTGACTCCTCGGGTAAGTCATCTTCGGAGGACATGGAGTCCTCATCTTCTAGCGCCTGAAGCAGACGACGCGCAGCGGCGGTGGAGTTTGTTGGCATTCCAGTCGGTGCAGCTCCGCGGAGGTCGTCACTCTCCTCAGGGACGGTTGAAGGCGAAGGACGGCTGGGTGCAGTCATTGTTGGAGATGGAGAAGAAGATGAAAGGATTTTCGGATGTTGGGGTTCTTTGGGTACTGTGCGATTTTGATTGGGGAAGAAGAAGAAGAAAGGTTTTATGCTTTTAGCTCAGGTGGGAGCGGTTTAATTTGTAGTGGATGTGAGAAGATCGTGTCAGAGTGGGAGAGAATATGCAGAGGTGGTGGTTTTAATTCCCACGCTGCCTAATTAATTCAATTTAATTGAATTTTGGAGCTGTCCGTTCCAAAAGCAATTGAATGAATTAATTTGGCAGAGCTGACACGTGTCCCACTATTTAAGAGGAGCTCTTCACACGCTAGGTAGTCTAGCTCTCAGTCTTGGCCAAGATCTCGGCCGAGACTACTTCATTTTCCCCACACTTAATTTCCTGCACAAAAACGAAAAATACCCAGAAATAAAATGTGATAAAAAAAATATTTACATCCTAAAATTCTAAAAGACACAAGGGTTGCCTCCCTTGCAGCGCCCTTATTTTAAGTCCTAGGCTTGACTCTCAATTTTTTTCAGTTGTTTTGAGGTGGCTCGTCCACCTCTTCGGAAACTTTTTCTTCCTGAAAATTCTCAAAGAACGGCTTTAATCTCTGCCCGTTCACCTTGAGCTCGGCACCTATTTTCTCATTCCTAATATCTACTGCACCATGTGGGTAAACGTTAGTAATAACAAAGGGGCCTTCCCAACGAGTTTGTAATTTTCCAGGAAATAATTTAAAACGGGAATTGTAAAGAAGAACTTTCTCCCCTGTGTGGAGGGGTTTTCCAATAATTCTCTTGTCGTGGTAAGCTTTCATTCTGACCTTGACAATCAACTGATTGTCGTAGGCTAGGTCCCTCAACTCCTCTAGCTCGTGGAGTTGTAATTTTCTGTCTTGGCCAGCCTCATCATAACTTAGGTTGCATTTTCGTATTGCCCAATACGCCTTGTGTTGCAATCCTACTGGCAAGTGACATGTCTTCCCGTAAACTAGCTTGTACGGTGTCATCCCGATTGGTCCTTTGTAAGCCGTTCTACAGGCCCACAACGCGTCATCTAAACGCTGGCTCCAATCGCGTCTGTCTAGGCCTACTGTCTTGGCCAAGACTGACTTCACCTCTCTATTTGACACCTCGGCTTGGCCGTTTGTTTGAGGGTGATAGGCTGTGGATACCCTATGTGTGATGCCATATTTCCTGAAAAGAGAAGTTAAAATCTTGTTGCAGAAGTGGGTTCCTCGATCACTAATGATCCCTCGAGGAATCCCAAATCGGTTTAAGATATTAGTTTTAATAAAGGAAATAACAGTCCTAGCATCATCATTTTTAGTGGCTTTCGCCTCTATCCATTTTGATACATAATCCACAGCTAGAATAATATATCTATTGCCAAAAGAAGTAGGGAAAGGTCCCATAAAATCTATGCCCCATATATCAAATATTTCACAAGAAAGAATAAAATTCATAGGCATTTCATTTCGAGAACTAATGTTTCCCACTTTTTGACATGCCGAACAAGTTTTACAAAATAGAGCACTATCCTGAAAAATTGTTGGCCAATAAAAGCCAGCCTCTAAGATTTTTAGGGCTGTTCTTCTCGCGCCAAAGTGGCCTCCACATGCTTGGGAATGACAGAATTCAAGTATGGATTTTGTTTCATCTTGAGGTACACACCTCCTTAGCAATTGATCGGTTCCTATCTTCCATAAATATGGATCATCCCAAACATAATACTTACTGTCATGTTTGACCTTTACCTTCTCATAGGTAGTCATGTCACCATAGTGTTTACCTGTTGCTAGGTAATTCGCTATTTCAGCGTACCATGGTCGCGGATTTGGCTGGAGTCTAGGCCTAGACTCCGGGTTAGACAGTGCGACAGAAAACAGCTTCTCATCTGGAAATTCTGCTTTGATCTCGTTTGTGTCTCCCTTTGCTAGGCAACGGCTTAGATGATCTACTACAAGATTTTCCCTTCCACTCTTGTCCTTAATTTCCAGATTGTGCTCCTGCATAAGAAGAATCCAGCGGATTAATCTTGGTTTAGCATCATGCTTAACCAAAAGATATTTCAAGGCGGAATGATCTGAAAATACAATAATTTTAGTGCCCAATAAATAAGATCTAAATTTTTCCAGGGCAAAAACTATTGCAAAGAGTTCTTTTTCAGTTGTGGTATAATTCCGTTGGGCATCGTCTAGCATCTTTGATGCATAGTAGATGACGTGGGGGTCTTTCCCTTTCTTTTGGCCAAGAACCGCGCCAACAGCTGCGTCGCTTGCGTCGCACATTAGTTCGAACGGCAAGCTCCAGTCTGGTGGTTGGATGATTGGTGCTGTGGTCAGTCGTTCTTTCAGCTCTTCGAAGGACTTCTTGCACGCTTCATTGAAGTCGAACTCCACCTCTTTTTGTAGTAACTTGCACATTGGTTCAACCACCTTTGAGAAGTCTTTAATGAACCTACGGTAGAACCCTGCATGACCAAGAAAACTACGAACCTCACGCAAGCATGAGGGGTAAGGCAAGTTTTTGATAATGTCAATTTTGGCTTGATCAACCTCAATGCCTTTCTTAGAGACTACATGTCCAAGGACAATCCCTTGGTCTACCATAAAATGGCACTTTTCAAAGTTTAAGACTAAACATGTATCAACACATCTTTTTAAAATATTTTCTAAGTTGTGTAAACATTGATCGAAGTCATTACCATACACGGTAAAGTCGTCCATAAACACTTCGATACTTCTCTCGACATACTCAGAGAATATGCTTACCATGCACCTTTGAAAGGTGGCTGGCGCATTGCAAAGCCCGAACGGCATGCGCCTATAGGCAAACATTCCAAATGGACAAGTGAACGTTGTCTTTTGTTGATCTTCGGGAGCAACGGGGATTTGGTGAAACCCCGAGTATCCATCTAGGAAACAGTAGTGAGACTTTCCAGTAAGTCTCTCTACCATTTGATCTATGAAAGGCAGCGGGAAGTGGTCTTTCCGTGTGACTTGATTCAGCCTTCGGTAGTCAATACATACCCTCCATCCGTTTTGAATTCTGGCTGTTCTTTGAGCGCCATCTTCTCCTTCGATCACTGTTGTTCCAGTCTTCTTAGGGACTACCTGCACAGGAGATACCCAATTACTATCTGAGATAGGATAAATAACACCCGAATCTAGCAACTTAATTATTTCTTTCTTAACAACTTCCATCATAGGAGGGTTTAATCTCCTCTGGGGTTGCCGAATGGGTTTCTTATCCTCTTCCACGTTTATTTTGTGGGTACAGATGTTAGATGATATCCCCTTGATGTCTGCCATCGTCCAGCCAATCGCCTCTTTGTTTTCCTTCAAGACAGCTATCAATTTATCTTCTTCCTCTCTTGATAGCTTGGCTGAAATTATGACTGGTAGTGTGTCATCTAGGCCTAGATAGGCGTACTTCAAGTGACCTGGTAGGGATTTTAATTCTAACTGTGGTGCCTGCACAACAGAAGGTAGAAATTTAGGACTCGTTGATTGCACATATTGACAATTAACTACTCCTCTTCTTTTGTTGGCAGTCTTGGCCAAGATCGGGGCCAAGACTAAGTCTTCTTCTTCTTGTCCGGCCAAACTGTCCACCATTTGTTGGAGTTCCTCTTGATTCCCAGTGCGGTCTTCTAGCTCTGGCAGTGTTTGAGTGGAAATTCCCCTGGTCATAACATACTCAAGGGGGTCGTTATGATTAATGTCAGCTATTTCTTCTGTAATTGGATCCAAAACATCCAAGAAACTAACACATTGCAAGTCGTTTGGGTGTTTTAAAGCGTCTGAAATGCTGAACTTAATTGTTCTCCCGCAAAATTCCAGAATTATGCTTCCTTCGAAGCAATCTATCTTTGCTTTTGAGGTCCTTAGGAAAGGTCTTCCTAATAAAATGTCAGTGGTACAAGATGGCAATTGAACATTCATCTCTACTATATAAAAATCAACTGGATAGATAAAATCATTTACCATTACCAGGACATCAGTCACTACACCTTTAGGTCGGATGATTGTTCGATCTGCTAATTGTATCACCAAATCAGTCTCCTTCATGGTTCCGATTTTCAAGGTTTCAAATTCACTTAGAGACATTACATTGATACCAGCCCCTAAATCACAAAGGGCTTTCTCAATGATTTTGTTCCCTATTTGGCATGGAATTGTGAAGGTTCCTTGGTCCTTGCACTTCTCCGGGAGTTGTTGTACTGCTGAAACGTTGTTGGATAAATTTATCCTTTCTACACCTGCAATTTTCTTTTTATTAGTGCACAATTCTTTAAGGAATTTAGCATAAGAAGGGACTTTTGCAATTAAATCCAACATTGGAATATTCACGGCTATTTTTCCGAAAACAGTCATGAAATCCCTCATTTCATCTTGTCTTTTTTCTTTTGAAGACCTCGGGGGAAATGGTGGAGGAATTTCTATGATCTCCTCCTTCTGTTTTGGCTTGCCCGAAACAATCTCTTCTTTTTCTGGTTCTGCTGTAACGGTAGTCTTGGCCGGAGTCTTGGTCAAGACTACTTCTGGTTCAGCTTCTTCTTCCTCATCCTCTTCCACATCTTCTGAAGCGATTTTCTTCATTTCCTCATCTGTTCTCGCTCCTTTCCTTTCTGGCAACACCACTCCACTCCTCAAACTTATAGCACTCACATTATGGGCTGGATTATTTACCGTAGTAGGAGGTAATTTTCCTTGATTTGCTATTTGAGTGATTTGCTTTTGTAGCTCCGCCAAGCTAGTCTGTGTGGACTGCATGTGATTTTTCTGCAGCTCCATCAGCTGCTTGAGCGTGTCTTCCACTGAAGGGCCAGTTAGCTGCAAAGGTCTAGGGGCAGGCGGTAGTTGAGGTAAAGGATGTTGGCCTGGCTCTTGGCCTAGATTCGGGCCAAGATTCTGATTCTGAGGTCGTGGAACGAAATGCTGGAAGTTGATAGGAGGTTGTTGTTGCTGCTGGAGTACACCTTGATTCTGATTCTGATTTGGAGGGACTGGCTCTCTCCATCTGAAGTTTGGGTGTGATCTCCATGCGTATTGGTTGCTTCCTTGGGGATAGTTTTGCATGCTACCTTGGTTCTGTGGATATGCAGCGTTGACCTGAATTATCTCTTCTGGGTGCTGGACCATATAGCAATTGTTGGTCTGATGGTCTTGTTGCTGGCATATCCCACATACCGTGGCTGTTTGCTCTTGATTTCCCGACGTCATTGGACCTGAAATGTTAACAGAAATGGTTTTAATCATATCGGTTAATTCATTTAATTTTTGTTCAACATTGAGCGAGTTTAGAGAAGAAGGAGAAGCATTTCTATCCGAAATGGTATTATTTTGGCAGTTGTCTGCCAATGTTTGGAGCAACATCTTTGCTCTTGTGACTGTTAAATCTTGCAATGCTCCACTTGCGGCTGAATCTACTTTTTCCTTGCAACTTGGGAGCATCCCATCATAGAAATATTGTATCATAGTGTTGTCTGCTACGCCATGAGTGGGGCAGACTTCTTGCAAATCTCTGAACCTTTGATGATACTCAGAGAAGCTTTCTCCGCTTCTTTGTTGTATAGCGGCCATATCTTTCCTCGCTATGCCGGCCTTCGTGGCATTCCAGTACTTGTTGAGGAACATGGTGGACATCTCAGCCCATGTGTTGATGGTATTATGAGGCAGACTGTAAAACCAGTTCTGAGCTCCCCCTTCTAGAGAGCTTGGAAAGGCCTTCAGCTTCGCCCTCTCCATGGTTACCGTAGTGGGTTTCATGATGTCACACTGAACATGTAAATTTCTTAAGTGCTTGAATGGATTCTCGTTGGAATGGCCGTAAAACTTGGGGAGGTTGGCCACCATGTTAGTCTTTATGGACCAATCATTGGCCATTGGAGGGAGATTGATGCAGGAAAAGGTCTCCTGCTCAGCTGTTTTATTCAGCTCCCTCATTGTCGGTTCTGGTTGCTGGTCCGCCATGTCTTGGTCTGAATCTAGGCCAAGATCGTGGTCTAGACTGGAATCTGTTTCGGAACTGGAGGTTTTCGATTCACTTTCTTCTGGAGTTTTTCTCTTTCTAGCTATCTTTCTGAGTTGTGTTTCGGTCTTAGTGAGATTCGGATTATATGGTAGCAAATCTTCTTCTCTGCAAGAGGACCTGGTCATCAACTATCAAAAACAAAATAAAACAAAAACTACAAATACCGTTAGAGATCCCCGGCAACGGCGCCAAAATTTGACCGCGCGTCGAACACGTCAAATATAGTAGTGAAATAGTTATGGAATTGGGGGTAGAAATACAACTTATCACTGTCTACAAGGATTTGTAGATGATGGTAAGAGGATCGTCCACAGAGACCTCTAGGAAATGTAGTTCTTGAGTTTGACTTCCTCGTCACTGAGTTTTGGTTGGTTGTTATCTGAAACTAAAGGCAAAAATAAAAAGCAATGAAAACAGTTCAAAATATAAATTAGTATTGGCCGAAGTCTAGGCCAAGACTGCGGGCTAGATTGGAAATAAGTCTTTTGGTACGGAATTCCAGGTAAGGGCGATGGGTGAGCTTGCGTCCTTATGCATCGATCATGGACTGAAGTATGTTCATCTCTTCTTCATAGTACTGCTATAGAGGGGAGGAACTCCTTTTCCCTCCTATCTTCCCTCCTCTTCAAACTATCTGGCGGGTACTCCCTCTCCTGATAATCCTAGTCAAGGGACACCTTGCTGGTTAAAGGGTTTATCCGTTTGACTGCTGTCTTGAATGGTTGCTCACCTCTTCAATGGTGCAGGGGAAGACAGTACCTAGGCTAAGTTCCTAGGTTGTCAATCTGGTCTCTACCTATTTTACCTATTCTTCTAGTCTGCTCGAGACTAGTCACCTACTCCGTCTAGCCGGCGGGTACTCCCTCTCCTTCTAGACTGGTTACAACTCTTCTCTCCTAGAGAACAAGGATGATCAAACCTTGGCTCTAGTGAGTAAGCGATGGATTAAATTCAAGAATAATTAAATACAAAGAAAGAGATTGTGAAGAACGGATTGTGTCTCACGATTGCATTAAGAACTTCAGCTCATCACCCTTACCAAGAATGGGTTTTTAGTTACTCATACTCATGGATAAAAGACAAAGAAATTAATTTGCATAAATATATTAAATCCGAAATAAATTCGGAGCAAGGTTTTTAACAATGGTGAACTAAGAAAAGGAAAATTGCGTTCTAACTGGGAAAAGCTGATCCGAGATGATGCGGACAGAGGCCAATGATGTTTAGCTAAAATAGCCATAAGAACCTCTGTCCCAATCAAACTCAAACTCCTAAAATATCCTAAAAGATAATTACAATTAATTGTTTCTAAAAAGGAAACTAAATTGCAATTAATTAAAAGAGGGAGATCCCAATCGGGATTCTACTTAAGATTGTCTTCAGATCCCTCTAAAATTGCTGGACAGCTGCTACGTGCCAGCTGTGAGAGTCCATCCCCAAAAATACTTCAATCGCTCCAAGCTGCAGTCTGATCGCAAAGGAGTCTTGGCCGAAGTCTAGGCCAAGACGATTCTGGTAAGCGTACTGCGTCAGATACGACCTTGTCTAGGCCAAGATCCAGGCCTAGACTCGAATAAACAGCTTCAGCTCTAAACTTCATGAATTCTTCTCATTCTGCCTCCAAACCAGACCTGATCAAATGTGGGAAATAAAGGGTAACATCAGTAGAATTACTGTCCAAATTAACTAGAAAATGGACAATAAAACATGATGAAATGCAATGCAATCAACTGGCTGACCATAAAGGCAACCGGAGATAGATTTCTAATGGGAACCTTCTCTCTATTGATTTCTTACTTGTTTTAATTCTGTTTATTATTGCTTTCTTAGTTATTAATCAAACGACTCTCTCAAAACCCCTTTTTTGCTACTGTTACGTGTGGAATTCTTAGTTTTACATTGAATAGAGTGTTGACCCTTAATCCCTGAGTTCGACCCCGTTGCCATTATACGCAGTTCTTTTTTGTGGATTAGCAACAGGTTTTTATTATTATTTTTGACGGGTTCGATAACCGATCAATATTCCTATCTTGTTATGTAAACCCTAATTTTAATAATATTGTTCTTTCATGCGCTTTCATCATAAATTAAATTTAATATCATCATTGGAAAACCTTGACCTAATTCTGAGTGCGCTTTCATCATAAATTGAATTTAATATTATCATTGGGAAACCTTGACCTAATACTGAGGAATTTTGGCGTGGTCTTTTCAAAGCAGAAAATATCATAATTAATGTTTGTTTGTCAATTTAGAGTTCACCTCGAAATCAACTTTCTTCATTGAGTCAATTATCGATAAACATTTATCAGCATTATGATAAGTTTTTCGCATGATTATATGGAATTCAAAGAACTGCCCTTTTGATCTCTTTTTGTAAGAGTGTGTAAACAATCTTCACAAGTTCAACCATTAAATCAGGTCCCTTTATCAAAATAATGATATTATTCGAGTCAGAAATAATATGGTTGTTATGACTAACTTTAAATTTTGTTCTACGTTAACCAATAAACGAAAAAAATTATAGATACAAGGTACATTTATATATGATTGAATCTCTTACTTTTTTTCCATTGATTTTCTTTTCTTTTCTCTCCTTTCTTTTTTCTCATCTTTTTCGAACATGATGTGAGGAACACGAAGATGAGAATTGCACTTGGTTATTACTCCCCGTCGATGTACTAATATTACATTACATCAAACTAATTAGTAAAGAGTTTTGAGAAAATCGAATGAATAGTTTTTCTTGCTATTATATTGATTTTGTATCAGTATATATACATGTGTACACAGGATAGTTTTTAGGAGGTAATTAATGCCGGATAAAACAACTACATATAATCTCAATTAACAACGATAATATAGTATTAATCTCAATTAATAACGGCTATAATCTTAATTAATGCTAGGATTGTATTGCAGGCTTGGATTTGGTCCCATCTATACGCCCTCATGATGGTGGAGCCAACAACTACACCAATCTTGGATCGAAGTAGTTGATGGCGAGCTTTTGCTAAAGGTTTGGTAAGTGCATCTGCAGGTTGATCAACAGAGGCAATGTTTTTTTTTAATAGGCTAGAATTTATTCAAGATAAAGTCATGAAGCTCATGACAAAACCATCCAGGAGATAGAACGGAACAGACCACAAGAGCGGCCATGAACCACTCAAGAACGAACAGAGACGCCCTACACAACCCCTTTCAACGCAAGGAAAAGGACCTCAAAAGAAAAGCAAAAGATAAGAGACCAAAGGAACTACCCAGGTCTCACCCCGGATGCGTAATGCCCCAGGCTGTAACCCAAGATGAGGATATTAGCATCTGAGTAGCAGAATAAGGGAACTGGAAATCCCGATGACAGAGCCACTGCTGCCACGTAGCAAAGATCATGCTAATCACACGGAACTCGCATAAATTTTGATGCTTGAAGACTACATTGTTACGGTGATTCCACAAAATCCAGAGAATGACAAACGGCAATGTATTCCATATATACCTCACCTGCTTCGTCAGAGGGCCCAGCAACTCGCCCCAACAAGACCAGAGAGCCGTAAGAGAGCCTGGCACCACCCACGAAACACCCACCCAGTTCATGATAAAGCTCCAGATTTTCCCGGTGACTGAACAGTGAAGAAGGAGATGATTGGTTTTTTCCACCTCAGCCAAACATAGAGGACACCAGCTCTCGTCCACTTCCAGCATGCGATGCATATGAAGAAAACCACGCGTAACAATTCTGTCCTGAATTGCCAACCACACCATCAACTCTACGCGATGAGGAGCAAGTTTACTCCAACAGGAAAACAACACTTCATTACTTCTATCTCCAAAACGTTGGAGCTCTATCCCTCTGCACATCGACCTGACCGTGTAATTACCCGATGGCTCTAAATTCCACTCCAGTTTGTCGCACTCCTGCCCTTCTTTTGGACTATCCAGCTGGTCCAACAAATCAGATAACTCCTCCACTTCCCATTCAAACAACTCTCGTCTCCAACACCACTTCCAAACCCACACATTCCCTTCCCAATTCCCAAATTCATCTATCACGCCCAGCTTATTCACGGATAACGCATATAACCGAGGGTATCTACATGTAAGAGGAGTGTGGTTGACCCATAGATCCCACCAAAATTGAAAGACGGTTCCATTGCCTAGCTTCATCCTAGTGTTGGCTGCCCAGAACCCAAAAATATCCCCACCTCGAGAAGACATTTGCTTACTTTGTCTTGGACGAAGTGATAGTTAATGCCTAGCTTCATCCTAGTGTTGGCTGCCCAGAACCCAAAAATATCCCCACCTCGAGAAGACATTTGCTTACTTTGTCTTGGACGAAGTGATAGTTAATATATATGTGCTTCATCTTGGAGTGGAAGATAGGATTAGCACATAGATATGTTGCACCAATGTTGTCACAATGTATGGTGGGAGGTGATGTAGTAGGCACACCCAACTCTTGAAGTAAAGACTACAGCCACGCTACCTCAGCAACAGTTGTGACGTGTTGTCGAGACACCTCAAAAATAATAATAAAACCTGCAACAAATGCACAATTAAACTGTGTATAATGGTACAGGGTCGATCCACAGGGACTAAGGTGAACACTGTCTTGTGTTGTGCAGCGGGCAAATAGATCAGAACAGTAACAAGTAACAGGGGGGTTTTCAAGAGTTGGTTGATTAATATCTAAAAAAAGTAGTAACAGACAGTAATAAAATAAGTAATGAATCAATAGAGAAGGGAGTTCCCAGTAGGAATCTATCTCGGGTTGCTTTCAAATTCGGCTGGTCATTGGTGCAATGATCATCTATCCCTTGCTGATAGACGCGCTATAGGGACCAGGTACATTTAGGTCCCCTGCTTCCTTTCGTACAAGAAACTACCCCAAGGTACGTTTATGGAGCAGTCTTGAGACTTTGCCGTCTCCCAAGGTACGTTTATGGGAGCAATACTCAAAGGCCCATGAAGATGAAGGAAGACGCGTCCAGGGCGAGACACTCAGTACGTTCGAGGCTCTACCCTGATTACTTACTTAACCCAATCAAATGAAACCAGCGACCTGATAACTCGGGTTGGTCGTCTACTTTACCCTGCATCTTCGCGTTAGTTATAACCACAGTGATGACTTTAATCGCCTAGGGCAAACAGCTAGTTGATCAGGTTAGAAGTAGTCCTAGTAGAATTAACAAGAAATCGTTCAATAATTAAATACCAACTAAGGATGTATTAAATTCAATTTGACCTCATAGCCTTCTTAAGCAACCTTTGATGATCAAGAACAAATGAGTTTAGCTACTCATAATAAAATTAAAATAAATAAAATAAACAAGTTGCATAATTAAAGAAGAAGAGAGTAAAGAAAAATCCTTAATATTGCGCCGGATCTAAGCATCCGGTTTATTATAGGGTTGTTGTAGAAATATGGAGGAGAAGAGTGGCGGAAGCTGAAGAGGAAGATCAAGAAGTCCTCCACCCTAATTCTAAAGAGTCTTATATAGTAGAAAATAAAATAAATAAATAAGGGAGTCCTACTCCTATTAAAATTGCAAAAGAAGGAAATAAACTCCTTGTTGGACTAAAAGACCAAAAGGGAATAAAATCCCGCTGGAATAAAAGACCAAAAGGGAATAAAATCCAGCTGGAAATCCATAAAGCGCGTTGAAGTCTTAGGTTGCCGCGTGCGCACCAGTGCAGGGGCAAGATGTTGCCTGCACGCTGCAAGGGCAAGCTGCTGTCTGCACTTTGCAAGGGCAAGTTGCTCAAGACTGTCCAGAATCCAAGAAAAATGCATCTTTTCGAGGTTTCCTATCCAAAATCCCAGATCTATCAAATAGTATGAAAATAGAAGGAGATCAGTAGCAACATGCCCTAAAAGGGCTAGGAAAGGAATGGGAAATTAGCACAAAATGCATCACATCAAGTTGCAACAACTGCTCGGTATTCAACTTCGGTGAAAGAGCGTGCAACAAAGCTTTTTTTGCGAGAGGACCATGAGATAATGTTGTTGCCTAGATAAATGAAATACGTTGTCGTTGAGGTTTGATCAACATCTGAATAGGCATGCAAGTCAAGTGGAGAGTGTCATTTCAAGAAGAGACCATGAAAGATTCAGGTACCACAACACACGTTTGAGGGAGGTCCAGTGAAGTTCAGTCGGAGCATGCATGAATTGAGACAGTTTGTTGACACTATATGCAATGTCTGGCCTAGTTAGCGAAAGATATTGTAGAACACCCACAACTTACCTATAGGTTGATGCGTCGGCTAAAGAGGAGCCATCACATAGCTTTAGAGGAACAAATGTCGAAAGAGGAGTGGAGACTTCTTTGGCACCTATCATGTTAGTCTTTGCAAGAATATCATGAATATACTTATGTTGAGAGAGAAAAAGTCCGGTAGGAGTTGGAATAACTTCAACACCCAGAAAGTAATGTAATAGCACTAAGATTTTTAATAAAAAACTTTTGTGAAATGGAGGCAATAAAGGTTGTAAGAAATGAGTTATCACGCCTGTAAGAATAAGATCATCTACGTAAACTAAAAAACAAATGGTTATGCCATTGTTGGAATAAATAAATAAAGAGGCATTCGAGCGAGAGTTAGCAAACCCATATTGTGAAAGGAAAGTGTTGAGCTCTTTGTATCAAGCTCATGGAGCCTGCTGGAGACCATAGATGTCTTTGCGAAGGCGACAAACATGGGAGGGTCGAGTTATATCAATGAAGCCTGATGGTTGAGCCATATAAATCTTTTCAGTAAGGGAGCCATGAAGAAAGGTGTTGTTTACATCTAGCTGATGTAATCTCGAGAAAGAGCAAGGCAAAGCACAAGTCGAATGGTGGTTGGTTTGATTACTAGGCTAAAGGTTTCTGTGTAGTCTATGCCTGAACTTTGATGAAACCCTGATGGGTGCCGAAACCAACAAAAATAAATCATACAGTTCACTATGCACAATTAATTAAAACGGTAGCAAGTGGTAAAAGGATCGAACCACAGGGATTTCAGGACAATAATAATTTCCGTAAAAGACCAGAATTGTAACCGTGGTAAATACCAATAATGGGAGTTTATGTGTTGCAATTAATTTAATAAACAGAGAGAATAAAAACAGTAAACAAGTGATGATTGGATGAACTCAGAGGATAACAGATTCCCGATAAAGACTCTTTTCGGGTCACGATTCATAAATGTCGATCATTGATGCAAGTGTTTTCAAAACCAAATTTAATAGAAAAGCTATAGAGACCAGCGGTACTCTGAGTCTCCTGCTCTCCTCCTACTCAAGATTCCTAAGGCGGTACTCCTACTAGGATCCCTAACCGTTCAATAACTTCAAGGCGGTACTCCTAATAAAGTTTAATTGAAGGGTTGATTAAACACGGGGAGAGACCTTTCCCGATCTAGAGAGAATTTCTTCTACTCCTATAAACCGGATTCTACCCTTTTCTAATTAGCTCTTACACTAATTAGTTACCTACAGATTCCTATCAACGATGTAGAATCCAACGTTTCTAAGAAAAGATGTAATCATTCATATTTAAAATCAAGTTAGCTACTCTTAACCAAAATATGAACAAATTGACATTTAAATAAAAAGAATAGAAATACAAACTTGGATTTTATGAAGCTTAATTTGATCTCACAACATATGAATCATAACCCTCGAGTCTTTACCAAGAATAGATAACTTAGCTAGAACAAGACATAATTAATTCAAACAATTATGATGCATAAATTAATTAAAATCAAAGAATAAAGAAGAAAAGAATAATATATTGAAATCCTAGAACCAGTAGCCGAATATGTTCCAAGGAAGAAGAGATCATCTCTCTTTCTTTCTTGCGGTATTTAACAAACCAAGTCCAACTAAAATCCCTAAAAAATAGAATTTAGATAATTATTAAACTAATTATTATGTTTCAACTAATTACAAAGTATGATTCTTTCACAATTCCAGTACGCGTCCCTCTCTGCTCATCATGGGCCCAAGCCCACTGTTCCTTCTCTTCACAATTCCTTCGGTCTCTTGCCTGCTGTTTGATTAATTTAGGCTTGCAACAATTAAACCATGGTAAAATCAATATGTTGAGTTTGCTACTGCCTTTTTTCCTCGTCTTTCACCGAACTCAAGCTTTGTACCGATTTTCAGTACCTTTTCAATATTTAGGCTTTGTAACCTACTCTTTGCAAAAAGGAGTGAAAAGAACACACAATCAGTAGAATCATCATCTAAAATAGCAAGAAAAGATGATGATTAATAAGACATTTAAGCACTGAATCAAACCCCGTGCTTTATACTTGTCAATACTACAGTCTGGGAGCTTTTTGACCCTGAAAATCCATTTACAACCAACGATATTAATGTTAGTAGAAGGCAATACGAGACCCCAAGTGCCATTGCGACCTAAAGCATTGAATTCATCAACTATGGCAGTTCGCTATTTTGAGTCTTTAAGGGCTTGAGATACACAAGTAGGTTCAAGAGCTGGTGGAATAGGGTGTTTGGTGGTAGAGAAAACTTGTTTTGGCTTGT
Source organism: Viola odorata (assembly GCA_963691705.1). Classification (NCBI taxonomy): domain Eukaryota; kingdom Viridiplantae; phylum Streptophyta; class Magnoliopsida; order Malpighiales; family Violaceae; genus Viola; species Viola odorata. The sequence continues at coordinate 13,554,493 of OY829540.1, read as the reverse complement.
AAATATTATTTTGGGACCTTGTGACCATGGGATGAGTGCGAGTATGACGGATGATTGGTTGAGTCATAGGTGGAGGAGGTGGTGAGTTGGTCATGTCAGATGAGTTAGGAGGTGAGTTATGGGAAGGGGTAGAGGTATTAGGTGACTCACTGATGGATAATGATTGAGTAGTAGTAGGTTCTGTTTCTAGACTAGAGGTACTATGTGGCACAGTGAAGAAAGGAGGATTTTGGTCACTAGAATTTGAAGGAGGAGTGCTTGGATGTGGTGAATTACTACCGTTGGACAAGTTGAGGGGTTTCTTTTGGAAGGGAAAAACAGACTCATTAAATTGGACACGACGAGAAGTGAAGACTTTATGCAATGCAGGATCGTAGCACATATAAGCACTCTGAGATTGACTATAAGCTAAGAAGATACATGGTCGAGAACAAGGTTCAAGCTTTGGAATAATACCAAAAATAAAGTGAAAGGGAGATTTCAATTTCAAAGTTGGTGTAGGAAGATGATTAATTAAATAAACGGCAGTTTTAAATGCATGCGACCAAAATTCAAGAGGTAATGATGCTTGATGTAAAAGTGTAAGGCCCGTTTCAACAATGTGTTGGTGACGCCGTTCAGCAGACCCATTGTGTTGAGGAGTGTGAGGTGGTGTCGAGAGGTGAGAAATTCCATTTGAGGCAAAAAAACTTTTTAGTTTTTGGAATTCACCACCACCATCTGAGTAAATAAAATTATAGGTAGATTAAATAATTTTTCCACAATAGCTTTGAAGGAGCTAAAAACAAAAAAAAACCTGATTTTTGTTTGAGGGGATAAAGCCACACATATTTTATAAAATGGTCAACAAAGATAACGTAGTAGTGAAAACCATCAAAGGAAAGAATTGGTGCAAGACCCCAAACATCAGTTAAATCAGGTCTAAAGGTGTTTTACTCTAAAGACTAGATTGAGCAAAGGGAAATCGATGACTTGTATTACATAAGCAAGAATTACACGACTAGGACTTAGTTGAATGGGATGCATTTGGCAAGGAGAAGGACTGTAGAGTATACTGAAGGATGCGAGAGGAAGGGTGCCCAAGTCTCTTGTGCTAGTCAATAGTTGCGGTCTTGAGGCTAGCCAAGGCTGTAGGTGAAGGGGGTTTAATTCGCACAAGGTTGGGTAGTGAGTAGACATCATTTTGGCAAGGACCTCGTACTAGTATTGCCTTCGTGACTAAATCTTTCACAACAAAAAAATTGGGAAAAAATTCAATAGAAACCCGGTTACTTTTATAGAATTGAGAAACATAAATTATTATTTTTTGCATAGTATGCACACACAAGACATTAAATATCTTAAATGAGGTAGAAGGGGAAGAGATTTCAAAGGAAACAATATGTATTATCCTAATCCATCGCCGACAAACACTTCGTCTGGACCATCATAGTCTGAATGTAGGGACAGGTTTTGCAAGCCTGAAGTAACATGGTGAGATGCATCAGAGTCAACCAACCTACTTTTTTTATTGGTGAGACGCGGAAGCACAATTTGCAATAGGTTCAGAGGTGCAAAATTGCTTTTCACGGTAGCACTCTTTGGTTGTATGGCCAAGTTTATCACAAAATTGACAAAGATTTTTAGTAGCAAAGTTGTAGGAGCCATTCCTTCTTCTCTCTTGATTGTAGGAACCACGATAATGATTGCGATTTTTGTTCTAGGAGTTATGATTGTTGCGATAAGGTCGGTTGGGCTGATCGTGGTTAGACTTTGGAAAGGAATTGTTGTTGATACTCTTTCGTGTGAAGTTGGCATTTGCTACAGAAAGGTTGTTGCTGGTATTGGAGCGCTTGAGAAAATTTTCATAATCAACTAGCTTTTCATGGAGTTTTTGAAAAAGGATTGGACTCTCTTGCGCGAATTGTAGCGACCAATTCCTTAAATTCTGGATCAAGACCATTGAGTGTGTGTAGAGTTAAATCATCTTCATCTGTTGGAACACTGATAAGAGCGATGTTGTCCGAGATTGTTTTGAGAATATGCAGATACTCAGCCACAAGTCTGTTGTCGTGCCGAGTGTTAGTGAGTTTCTGCTTTAGAGACATAACTCGAGATCGGGATTTATTAGCAAGCAGTCGCTTGAATTTCTCCCACGCCTCTTTTGCTGTTGTTGCTGAAGCAATAAGCGACATAATAGGCTCAGAAACGGATGTTATTAAAGCATGCAACAGTAACTTATCCTGACGTATCCAATGGATAGTAGCAAGATTAGAGATGTTGTCAGAAGGGCATGACACTTTGCCATCCACATAGCCCATAAGGTCATACCCAATAAGTAGGGCATTGAACTGAGCAAGCCAGGAGGGGAAGTTTGTTTTGGTTAATTTGAGTGGGAGTTGGGCTGCAACATTGATGGAGATGAGATTCCCTAAGCTTATTTTAGCAGAAGAATTAACAAGGCTTGAGGGAGAATGGATATTGTCATCAGAAAATTTTGCCATTGAGAAAAGAAGGAAAAAATAAGAAGAAAGGAACGTAGTTTCTTGTTAGGCTAAATGCTCCGCTACCATAAAGAGTTTTGAGAAAATTGAATGAATAGTTTTTCTTGCTATTATATTGATTTTGTATTAGTATATGTACATGTGTACACAAGATAGTTTTTAGGAGGTAATTAATACACGATACAACGACTACATATAATCTCAATTAACAACAATAATATAGTATTAATCTCAGTTAACAACGACTATAATCTTAATTAATGCTAGGATTGTATTACAGCCTTGGATTTGGTCCCATCTATAATTAGAAGAAGAAAAAAGAGGGAGAAAGATATAGAAGCTTAAAAATTCCATGCAAGGCCGTCCATTAAGCAAAGATCACGAGTACAAATTAAACCCGACAGTAGAGAGGACTCCACGAACTCAAGATCGAAGGTAGAGCCGTCTAATGAATGAGCATCAATACGGTTCTCCCATGCAAATTTGCCTTTTTCCAAATCTTTCATCTCTTTGTAACAAATATTCTCCATCCCTTGCTTATCTTCCAATTGGAGTTGGTGCATTCCTTCCACTCTTTGTGACGATGACACAAATGGCTCAACGATACTATTCAGACCGTCAGATCGATTTTCATCTAAGAGACCGAAACTGACCAATGGGTCCGCAGAAGAGGCAACCGGAGGACAAATGGGTGTGTTCTGTGTTGTATCATTAGTTGAATATTTTTCAGCATTTTGGATGGGCCATTGAACATTATTTTGCAGTTCATTGGTGTAATTAGTAGAAGAATGATGAGAGGGGATAGGTTGGGAATTAGTCAATGTGATAACTGAGAAGGGATGTTGGTGAGAGAGTGGCATGTCAGTTATGGCAATCTTCTTAGGAGTTCTCTTTTGAGAAGGGTTGAGGTTGTGAGTTTTTGGGTCCAAACCTTGTGATATCATCTTCTTCTTTATACATGAATTCCAGAAATTCTTCACCTCGTTGTCGGTCCGCCCGGGAAGATGCTTCGCAATCTGTGCCCATCTGTTAATCATGACAAAAAATAAGTACACGTTTCCAAATCAGTTAGTATGTAAAATTTGTCACAATATGATTTGAGCAAACATTAGAGGTCAAGATCATAGGAGAGTATTTAATTCTTTGTTCTCTAGCTATATAGTCAAATGACATATTTTGCCCCTAAAGTATAATATTTTATTTAATCTAATCCCTAAAGTATAAATTTATTTAATTTAGTTCATAAAGTATAACACTTTATTTAATTTGGTCATTTTACTACTTGCAACCATCTGAGGTTGATGACGTGCTAGTTTTGGGCTACGTGGCGTGCAACTACAATGCGTTACTAAAGTATAAATTTATTTAATTTGAGTCCTAAAGTATAACACTTTGTTTAATCTAGTCCCTAAAGTATTGATCATTTTATTTAATGTAGTCCTTTCACACGTGACATGTAAGTTACACGTCAACAATCTAAGCAGGTGGAAAATCTTGAGGAGCAAAATTAAATAAAGTGTTATAATATAAGGACCAAATTAAATAAAGTGTTATACTTTAGGAACCAAAAATGTCATTTAACCTATAAATAAACGATTGAAATATTGTTGTTGTGATCACCTGTTGCCTAAAATTCTATGAACATCAATGATGATCTGCTCCTCTTCTGCAGTGAAGGAGCCCCGTTTGAGTTCGGGTCTCAAGTAGTTGATCCATCTTAATCTGCAGCTCTTCCCACACCTATGAAGACCTGAAACCAGTTTTCTAGTTAATTTCATACAATCAACGAATTAAATTAATTAAAAGAAGTTTTAAAAGAAAAGAAAAGAAATTGTATAGTACGTACCTGCTTGTTTAGGGACGGAACTCCAGCTTCCATGGCCATGAGTAGTGATGTGTTTGGTTAGCTTCTCATCTTCTTGTGGTGACCATAACCCTCTTTTAACCTTCTGTTTGCCGCAGCACTTATGTCCCATAATATCTCAAGAAAATGTAATCCTAGCTCAACTGCTAGCTCAGGACATCATGTCTCTACAATCTCAATAGATCACAAGTTTATTAATTCACTCACTATTTCAGTTATATTTAAACACCAATTATATTTGTATACTATATATATAGCCTATACTATAAGTTAACAGTTTTTTTATATTAACTTTGGAGCAAACATTGAGAAAATCCGTTAACTTGTAAAGACGTTTGTTCAGCAAAACTAAAAAAGTATGTGTATCTCGTTGGACAAATGAAAACCCATGATTATTATATACATACAATGAAAATCTTCTAATATATATAACGTGAGACTTTGTTTCGCATACCTCAATAATCCTCACTCCATCAAAAGATAAGGTGAGCATGGGTAAGATCGAATCAGATTCAGGTCAATCTAGGTCGCTTCTAGATTCGGATCAGATCTTTCACGCCTCCAACCGAACAACAAGTAAAATAGTTTGGTCAGATTCGAAATTGGATAAATTTAGTTAGTAACCTAGTAACCTACCCAAACCAATAATTTAAGTTTAGATCAGTATGAATATCAATTTTACACTAGCAGATTCAGATATTTTGTCAAATTCAGATTGTTCGATTTTATAGTTTGTTATCAAATTTTATAGACTCTAATTGAACAATAAACAACTAAATTCTAGTTAATTTAGATTGAATAAAAAAATTCAAATTCGAATGAGATCAGTCGAATCTGAATAAATTTGCTCAAGCCTTCGAGGAGATGCATAACAAATAAAAATCCACTCATTCGTCTTTATTGAATCATATATACTGTGTTCAAAGTGTCTATCTAAACTATTCGGAGGGACAACAACATTATATTATACAGGATCATTATATAACTAGTTAATGCGTGTTTTGTTTATAAAATAGGTCATGAATTTAATTCGATTGAAGAGAGTCTTTTCGGTAATAATTTTAAAAAATAATAAGCAAAAGAGTTTTTTAATAGGGCAGTATAAATATAACATTAAACAAATTAGGCTTTTAGTTACAAGAAACAGAAAGAGATTAAAAAACAAGTTTGTGTCAATTTTGGGTACAAGAATGGTTTGAAACTTTCAATTGTACTACCTATTAGGCAATTCCAAATGAACGTTTTTTGACAATCAGTTACTTGTATAACACAAAAATGGTTGCTCTACATGATAGGTAAACTCCGCTACAGATCAAGAATGGTCCTATTAATTTAATTAAAATGGATTCTTGTATCTCTGTCTTGTTATATATAGTTTATCTGAAAATTCGAGCAGACACGACACTATTGTGGAACAAGACATTAAAAATTCAATAAAACAAGTTTCAACAAAAGGCAAAATTTGCTGGAATTTAAACTTGAGGTGCACTCATTTGGAGAGGGCCCAATTTCCAATTGAGGGACTTGATGCTATTATTGAAAATTTAGTCCCTAAACCAATGCACAAAACATGTGGTTCTTAATTAAGAATTCATCTCTCGTTGTTTTTTTTAGATTAGCAAATATGTTGATCAATCATAATAGAAACCATCGAAAATATGAACACTCAAAGGTAGTCTTACTCCATCGAAATAATAATTCCTTTAGGAAAGCGATATAAATCCATGGGGGAGTAGCAAAAGTTACAATCTAAAACCTTAATCCACTGCGCAATTACAAACGCCAAAGCCGACGTGATCACCCTATCAATCGAGGACGATAACTTGCTGAATACTCTCTTATGTGTTCGAGCCATATTGAGCACCAAAACAAAGAAAGTTCCACAAACGACGCACCACACCATACCTTTCCAAAGCGACAAGGGACTCCAAACAATTCATTTCTCTTATGCAATAAGAGATTTCTTCAAACAAGTTCATCCATAAGAACATAATTCATTTTCATCCAACGAGATTAATTTTAATATAATATTAATTTTTTGTTAATTTCGATGATTTTTTTTCGTGAAAATAAGTCTTCTATTAGACTAACGTTTTCTAATAGAAGGTCTATCCAAAATAACCTTATGAAAAAAACAAAGAATTTTTTTTTACAACAAACGTTACGATGGAAAAGACGTTCAACACCTATATTTTTCAATTTTTTTTAAAAACATCTTGAGAATATTTTGACAACTACGGAAACATGCAATTTTTTGTCGAAATCTTATCGATTTGACGAACATTTTTGTCAATGATATTACTGGATTTTTTTTAATTGAACTAAAAAATATGAATTAATATCTCAATATTCCATTTCACACATAACTAATATTTATGACACAAAAGATAATAAATTTTAATATTAAAAATAATAATACAACAAAAAATGAGAAAACCTGTAAAAAAAGAAAGGAAAAAGAAAGAGAAATAATATATATACAGAAAATATATTTGAATTTGTTTAATTGAACTAATTTATTAAACAGTTTTTTTATAAAAAAGTAAAAACTATAATATATTAAAAATTTCTTACATGTTATTTTATACATAGTAAAAACATTTTCGTCAAACCCCAAACCCCAACCCTCAAACTTCATACCATAAACTTTAAACATCATACCTTGAATCTGAAACTCTATATCCTAAACTCAAACCTCTAACCCTTGTCCCTATTTAATTTTCATTAAATTTTTAAAAAAGTAAGTTATTAATTATCTTCTATTAATAATTAAATATTAGTTGAAAAACACGTAAAATTAGATTTAGTAATAAAAATAATTAATAATTATGCGAGAATTGGCCTATAAATATGCAGTACCTATGATGCTCTAAGTAGGGAGATAAAAAATACTCCATCCGGTTTCAAATAAACGTCGTTTTAGCATTTATTTTTACTGTAGCTTTTACTTGTATTTTAGTGTTAAACCTACTGAATATTGGGATGAGAGGAAGTCATTTATTTGGAAGCGGGCCAGTAAAAAGGAAGCGCTTTCGTTGACAACATTTGTCAACGAAATAGTGGGTTAGGATCAGGTGTGTGCAAGAGTTGATGCATCCAGGTTGAAGATTAGTGGCTGATCAGCAACGGTTTGGCTCGGCTCAGTTTTCTTTTGTTGACATTGGATTGGATATCTTTTTTTTTAAATAAGCCGAAGGTATATTAAAACAGTCATGGGGGGCATGACAGCAACAACAAAGCAGCAGAAGCTGCAGAAACACAAAACCAGAAGAAAGAATTGCTAAAGGCCGCTCCCTTGCTCCACTGAGATGACTACTAAGGCAACACCAGCAGTAGCTAAAACCAGCAAGAACAAGAGAGGCAAGACGCCCACAGAGGAAGAACGGCACAGCAAAACACTCAAGCTACAACACGAGAAGATACACCCTAAGCACTTTCAGAACTAACTCAGGATAGGCCCGTACCCCAACCGCTTATAGCGTTGACACCCCAAACCTGCAGCCACGTAGAAGAAGACATTGTCTGCAATATAGAGTAAGGAAAAGATGAATCAATGTTCCTCATCCAGCGGTTCCAATACCTGAATATTGAGTGAAGCAACTGTTGTGTGTCAACCGATTTATTTTGGAATATCCATTCGTTCCTGGCCTTCCACATAACCCAAGCTATTGCAGGAAGAAGCAGACTCCACTTCTCTTGAGCCTGACGGTTCTTCCCCATCCCTAAGGATGCCCAGGACGAGTACAGACCTTGAAAGTCGCGAGGGCGAACCCAACTGAACCCCGCCCATCTCGCCATAAACTCCCATATCTCATCTGTCTTGACACAGTGAAGGATGAGATGATGAATCGACTCTGTTTCAGCCTGACAAAGAGGGCATTGAACCTCCGATTGAGGAAGAATATTACATCTTCCAAGGAAATCTCTTGTAGCAAGACGCCCTTTTAAACATAGCCATAAAAAAAATTCTACTTTGAACGGCAATCTTCCACCCCAACAAGAAGCCAACAACTCACTTACGCAATGACCGAACCGCTCCTTTTCTACCCCCCTACAAAAAGAATTAACCGTGAAATTTCCTAATTTATCTAGCTTCCACTGTAATTTAGCTGCTCGGTCATCAGTGTTCGGAACTTTCAGACTTTGCAACATAATATTGAGCTCATCAGCTTCCCATTCAAAGAGCCCACGACGCCACTCAAGATTCCATTTCCACCCCTCGTCATCTCGATCTCCAAAATCAGAAACAACGCCATTAGAATTGGTAGAGACTGAGTACAATCGAGGATGTTTAATAGCCAAGGGCAATTGAGTTGACCAAGGATCCCACCAGAAATTAGTATTACACCCTGCTCCTATCTGTAATTTAATGTTAGCACTCCAAAATCCAAACAAAGAAGAGGATCTTCCTATCACTTTGAGAATATCAGCCCAAATCGGAGAGAACCTGGTGGTTTCACAGCGCCATAAGTCACCCAACGATTTTAAATTGTATTCCTTACGCACAACTTCTACCCATTTCTTATTGTCTCCTGCTAACAACCCCCACAGCCACTTAGACAGGAGAGCCTCGTTGCGAAGTTGAATGCAGCCAACACCCAAACCCCCTAACTGTTTTGGATTTTTTATAGTGTCCCATGCCACCTTTGTGAAACCTCTTCTCTGACTATCTCCACTCCAAAGGAACCTAGACATTATCTGATTACATTTCTGGACAATACTCCTCGGCATACGGAAGATGGACATGTTGTACACAGGAATACTTGTTAGGACTGATTTGATTAACGTGACTCGCCCTCCAACAGAAAGCATGGACCCCTTCCACTTAGCCAACTTCTGATTCATCTTTGCTAACAAGAAATCCCAACTCGCTATTCTTCTCGGATTCAACCCCACATAAGAACCCAAATACTTAAATGGTAAGATCTCGTACCTGCAACCCGCTCTTCTAGCAGCCAAATTACCCAAGTCACTGTGAACATTGATCCCCACAAGAGAACTCTTAGAGTAATTTACCTTTAATCCCGAAAAAGCATCGAACCATCTCAAAATACCCTTCACACACTGAATTTCTTCCTCATCGTTATTGACGAATACCAACGTATCATCAGCGAACTGGAGATGCGTAATTTTCCAATCCCTCTCCTGATTCCCCACTGATGCGATTCCTCAGACATCGCATATGCATAACGTACCTTTGCCACCTATTGGACCAATGACTCGTATGAGAGCTAAAGAACTACAAACACCTTTGCCACCAATTGGGCCAGTGACTCGTATGAAAGCCAAAGAACTACAAGCAAAGCTTTCACACCTTATACATAAAGAGCTACAGCGTGAGACTCTCATTGAGGAAGCGGTTCTAAGTGAGAAAGCCCAAAGGCTTGTGACGGTGCTAGTGGCCGTACCAAATAGTGCCTATGAATTGGACGACCGAGCCCACGAGGACCTAGAAGATTTTTCCTCAGCGTTTTCTATTCCAAAAGACACTTCTAGATGTGTCAAAGCTCCTGTTAAAATTTCAGGCCAAACGCCCAAGTCAATTGGGAGAAAAGGCCATTTCAATTTTCACACCTAAAGTTAGGCGGAGTTAGGCACCGACCACGGAAACGACCACAGACGAAAATGAAGACCAAACCACGTTCTACAGTTAAAATAGAAAAGTTTCGTCTATGTCTTTTCTACATCCTGCCAAAATTTCAGGTCAAACGTCCAAGCCGTTTGAGAGATTCGGGTCAGTCAAGATTGCCGGCCAGATTTGGCCACCAAGTGAGACCAACTCACAACTTTGCATCTTGAGCCTTTCAGACTTGGAGACTTGGTCTGAATGCTCTCCTAGACTTAGTATTCTATGTCTTTTATTACTTAGAACATGTGTGTAAGCTATTTAACACGTTTAGCCTAGTGTGAAGGCATTTAGCCTAGTGTGAAGGCATTAGCCTAGTGTGAGGCGTGTTAGCCTATATAAGGAGCCTTTGGAGCCCATAATAAAGCAATTCAATTTCGTGATTTAAACCATGTCTTAAAGAGAGAGTATCTCTAAATGTTCTTGCGAGAACCTTGTCTTGTCTTGAGTCCGAACACTCGTTACAAACACAAGTAAAGCCCGAAAGTTCCCCTTGATTTCGTTTCCCCTAGGTTGGCTCTCACAAGTTGAGTGAAGGTCTAGAATCCGAGTCAAGAACCTCACTTGAATCGTTTAGGTTGGCTCCCACAGGTTGGGTTCAGGCTTAAGTTCGTCAAGTCGAGTTTTATCTTCCGCACGTCGAAATCCAATCCTTCGAACTAGATCACATTGCGAGAATACGCATCCTATGCAACTAGGATCGTATCACCCACCCCCCTCAAAAGGCCCCTATCCTGAGCTCTGATAAACAGAAGATGAAGGCCTTCAGCAGCAATGTTAAACAAAAGAGGTGACATAGGGCAGCCCTGACGCAGCCCTCTGCTAACCGCGAATTCCCTCGATGGAGAACCGTTTATAAGGACCGATACCCGAGAAGAACTCAAGCATTGCTGAACCCATCGGCGCCACTTCTGACTGAACCCCATGTAACCCAAAACCACATCTAAATAATCCCATTCGACAGAATCGTACGCCTTCTCGAAATCAAGTTTGAAAAGAAAACCCTGTTGATGGCTGGACTTGAGGTACTGAGTGACCTCATTCGCCGTCATAACACAGTCCAGAGTACTGCATCCCTTTAGGAATCCATGTTGGGAATCGCTGATTACAGAAGTAATAACGGCTCCTAAACGACTAGCCAAAATCTTAGAAATTACTTTGTAAACGCCACTAACTAGACTAATAGGGCGGAACTCATTAAAACGCTTGGCAGCTTCAACCTTAGGGATTAGCGTTAAGAATGAGGAATTGGCACCACAAGGAAATCTTCCCATCCTAAAAAATTCAGAAACAGTAGCGCAAAAATCTTCCCCAATAATTGGCCAAGCGCGACGAATGAATTTGAAAGAAAATCCATCCGGACCCGGAGTTTTATCTTCCCCGCATAGCTTGACAGCCTCCCAAATCTCAGATCCCAAGACCACCCTGTCCACCCAAGCCTCCTGCTCTCTGTTAAGACGCTTGAAACCTATGTCTTCCATTTGAGGCCTATCCCATTTTATCGAGCCAAAAAAGGAAGAATAATGACGAACCGCTGCTTGCTTTATATTAGCTGGAGAAGAATGTCTGATTTGGCCTTCTAAGATGTTTGTAACCTGGTACTTTCTTGTCCAAAATCTGGCCTGAGGAACAAATCAAAAAAATTATACATCAATTTTAAAGATTAGTTCCTTGCTTACCGGTCTTATTTTCTGAGGAACACCTTTGCTTATGTATAAAGAGATGAATCTATTTATTTTTGATCATAGGTTAGTCAAAGAACACAGAGATCCAAAACTCCAATACTGTTATATAAACTTTATATTGTTTGGACTTTTATTTTAATTCTTATAGTATTTTATTATAATTATCAAAATTTTAATGTCAATCCATATTTATTACAAATTCGGAAGAATATTTTTATTTTTAACAATTCTTATGGATTTACAACGTAATGGGCACACCACCCATCTAATCGAAACATAAAAATAAAATAGTTACAATCTAGTAAGTGCAGATTTTAAAAGCTCAAAATTTATTGGCTAAAAGTTATTATTAAAAATAATTGAGAATGCATGCTTAGCAATATTTACATCTCAATTGGCACACCACGCATCTAATTGTAAATATAATATGAAAAATCTTACAATACAATAAGTTTAGATCTGAAAAGCTCGTAACTTGTTGTGTAAAAATAATTATTACAAACAACTAAGAATATTTTTAAGAAAATTTAAATCTTGGTGGGTACACTCACCTTTCCATGAATATAAAGTTAAAAGATTTACAATTTAGTTAATATTATTTTGATTATTGAATTTAATAATCATAATTACACATCAACTTTAAGAATTAGTTCTTTTTTTAATAGTATGATGTTAATGTCACATTATTATAATAATCATAACTATACATAAATTGTGAGGATGTTTTTTACTTACTAGTCTTATTTTGTAAGGAATAACTTTGCTTATATATGGATAAATGAATCCATTTATTTTCGATCATTGGTAAGTCAAAGAACATAGTGTTCCAAAACTCCAATAAGGTTCATAAAAAAAAAAATGCTTTTTGGAAAATTTATTTTAATTCTTATAGTATTTTATTATAATTATCAAACTATTAATGTCAATCCATATTTACTACAAATTTGGACGAATATTTTCATTTTATACTTATGACAATTCTTTTGGATTTACAACTTAGTGGGCACACAACTCATCTAATCGTAACTTTAGAATTAAAAAGCTTAAAATCTAGTAAGTGCAAGTCTTAAAAGTTTGCAACTTGTTGTGTAAAAATTATTATTAAAAAATAAAAACAATTGAGAATATGTACCTAGCAAAATTTACAACTCAATGGACATACCATTCATCTAATCGTAAATATAATGTCAAAAAATTTACGATCCAATAAGTTCAAATATGAAAAGCTTGTAACTTGTTGCGTAAAAGTTGTTATTATAAATAACTTTATAATAAATATGGATTGACATTAAAAGTTTGATAACTATAATAAAATACTATTATAATTAAAATAAAAGTCCCAAAAAAATTATAAAGTCTATTTTTTCTATTTTGTTTCTAAAATTTCTCTTTACTCTTATGCTGATGAAAATAATAAAAAATTTCAAAAGAAAATTCTAGTAAACTTTAATATTCTTCCCATTTGATTTAAAACGCTGCTCACATTGAAACTGACTCTAAATCAGCGAGCTGAGCCGATCAACGTTACTCTCATAATTTATTTATATATAAAAGTCACTCTTTCCTATTAAATATTTATCCTAATAAAGCTAAACTAATTTATGCATAAAAGAGTACTATAAGACAAATCATTTTTTCATAGTTTTTTTCTCGAAAACGCCCTTCTTCTTCTATAAGAGTACTACTCATATAGATAATATATGCAAGTCACTTTTTTAATTTTTTATCACCAAAATTGTCCGAAAACTCTAATTTTCCTACTAATAATAATGCTGGAGTCTGCTGGCAATTTTCCGTCCATTAGGTTAGGTCCATTAGCCTATCAAAGGTTGGTCCATTAGGTTTGGTCCATTAGGGTAGTCCACGCAAAAAATTACTCCCTCCTTCTACGAATAATTATCATTTTTCTACTGAAAGTTACTGTACACTTTACTTAACTTTTTAGTATTTGCTTTACTGAAAATTACTGTTTCAGAAAGATAATTAAAAGTGTCCAGATGGAGTATTAGATTAGAAACCGCTGCCCCCATTTTAGAAAGTTCTTATAGTCCCTGATTCCTTATATTTTCTAATTCTATGTTTATAATTGGACTTTAAAAAAAAAAAAATTTACTTTATAATATTAATAATAAATAAATCAAAATTTCCTTAATATATTTTATTAACTTTTATAATGTTTTAAATAGTATAGGGGGACGAACTCAAGTACTTTTTGAAAGTTAAGGGACTAAACATATATATAAAACCCATTTTTTCTGTTACAAACACTATTTATTATTCATTCAAATGTGAAAAGAATTCCACCACAAAAAAAAGTTTATGAAAAATTTCAACCTGTAAACAATAAGTTGGAGACCTTCCGGTGACGTTGCATAGACTTAATGCATAGCAAAAGTGTTTCAGGTGCATTGATCACTGCTACAAATTTCCTTGCGCTCTTCTTCATCCATTGTATCACAAAGTATCTTACCTTTTGTTTCCGGCAACCAAACCACAGACAAACCGCAAACCCCAATCACTACCCCAAATATCCCATACGACATAAACCCATTCCCCCCTCCAGCGCTAGCCGCCACCAGAAGTGGACTGAACACACCCGCAAACACAACCGATTGTCTCGCCATCGACAAGGCCGAGTTCCTCACGCACGTCGGGAACAGCTCTATGGTGTATATCATGGCAACGTTGTACCCAGTGCACGCGCAAAAAAACGACACTAACTCCAACCCCATTTCCAGAACTGTTGAGACTTTCGCCGCGGGTACGCACAAGACGCTGCAAATCCCACTGACAAGCGTAAACACGAGCAACGCGTGTCTTCTATTGATTCTGTCAATGAGAACTGATGTCAGCAGCGAGGATGGTAGTTCGGATAGCGCGTTCACCGCCACACTCAAATAGAGATTGAACGCTAAATTCCCGAGATTCAATGGCATCCCGTAGTAAACTAGTCCGATTCCGAACGCTACTACCACAATCCCGCAAAGCCTTCTGCAAGACCACTTCTTTTGCAGCAGAATTTTTATAGCGGAGTAAGTCTCTACATTCCAAGACTCTTGCTCGAACGCAACATTCGAGAAACTCATTGTTATGCCTTCACTCGCTATGCTTTTAAGTGTCGAGACTGCTTCCTCTTTTCGCCCGCGCACGAACAGCCATCTGGGCGATTCGTGAGCCAAAAGGCATACAAACACACAATACACGAGGCATGGAAGCGAAGTCCATAGGTAGAGGATCCGCCACGAGGATCCTCTGTTTATATACCCAATAATCGGTAGAGTCAAGAACCCTAACGTGAAGCAGAAGAAACCGAACACACCAACCTGCCCTCGGTACCGTTTTCCCACCAGCTCGGTCGCCAGGACTAATGAACATGTCCCGATTGTCGCCCTGCCCACTCCGCTAACGAATTTCAACGCTGAATAGAGCCATATATTCGTGGATAAGGTGGTGAGCAGCGAAGAGGATGACATGAGGAGGCAGGAGAGGAAGAGGAGGTTCTTGCGGCCGAGTCTTGAATCCGCGAGCGTGGCAAGAACCAGACCGCCGATTAGACATCCAAAGAAAAATGAAGAAGCGGGTAGGCCCTTGAGGAGCGAAGTGGCACACTCGAGGTCCCACTCGGATACGATGGACGTGCGCAGTGGAGAATCCCAAGCCCACGAATCCCGGGGTAGGTGGCAGATGTTTGAACGGGAGTTACAGGATGAATCCTTGCCTGTGCAATGCCATGTGGGCTCCACATCCGTGAAAACTGAGATGAAAGTTTGCTGGGAATCAAAGACGCAGGCGACTGATACGAGGGTTGCCTGGAGGAGTTGAGAAAACCCAAATCGGCCAATGCATTTCTCGATTGTTTCGTCGAGGGATGGGATTTTTTCCGGCGCGTCTGGTGATTGGGAAAGGAGTGATGTGGTGTTTGAAGCAGTGGTAGGTGAAGCTTCCATTTTTGTAGTGAAACAAGAAGAATGACTAGATATCACGCTCGACTATTGTTCTGGCAAGTTTTAAAGGCCAGTGGCTGTGGTTGGCCACTAGACAGCTATGATTTAACTATCACCGTATGGAACAAAAGAAAGGAAAAGACAAAATCAAACTCACCATCTGATTGTGGATAGAGATCTCTAGGTACTAATAAAATCAAAATTGTTTTTTTTAACAAATTGTTTTTGTTTAACTCTTCTGTAATTTATGGGCGCACATGCGTTTTACGAAAATGTGTTGAGGTAGCACATGGAGAAAGGAATAATACGAAGATAGTAATTAATTTGTGAAAAAATTATATTTTATTTAGGAGTAATCTTCGGGTTGTTCGCCTATTACTACCTCACCACCCATAGTTTTTTTAAAATGGCTGTCATATCAACTTTACATTAAAATGATTTAATCTCAAACTAGGTAGATTGTATGAATGAAATTAAATCATTATAATCTAAAAGTGAAAAGGGTCAAACAATCATTTCCATTTTTAATATTCATAACCACTACAATTAGAAATGATAAATAGAATACATATATTATTTAGGAGTGACAAAACAAATCAAATTTTAAAAGGTGACTCGTTTAAAAAACTGACCTGATTCGTTAAATTAGAGGGTCGACTAGTCTATTTGATAAAAAAAACAACGTTGGATTGATGATATCTAAAAAATACCGTTTCTTAATTTTTAGGAAAATTTATAAAAAAAAAGTTGAACTATGGGCAAGCAAAATTAATTAACTTGTCTCAAAACACCGAATCATTACAGTAGATATGTATTCTTTTATTATTGGGCTGGGTTTAAGACCTCAATTCAAATATGATTAGTTTTAGTTAAAAGAAAATTTAAAGAAATAAAAAGAATCTTAAAAATTCAGAAAAGATAATAAAAATACGGAAAATAAAAATCAGAAAATAATAAAAAAATTGAAAAATTTATAAAAACAATAAAAATAGTGAAAAATATAAAAAATCAGAAACAGTATAATTAAAACATAAAAAAACCGGAAAATTTTACTTAAAAAGAGGTCATGTTGTAATTGGTTTTTATGTAACCACTTTTGGTTGGATGGTCAAATAATGAGTGAGTAAACAACGTAAAAAATAAAATAGTTTTCAAAAAAATTTAAAACATAAAATGTTACATTTTTTGTGTTTAAAAAAATTGAAAAAAATGGTAAATGATTAGAAAATTATAATAAAGAAATAGAAAAATAGAAAATAGTTTTTCAAAAATATAAATTGAAAAACTAATTAAATCGGTGTATTTTCATTGTCATACGCTCTGTCGTTGTTACATTTTTGTCCTTCAATTTTCATGTCCTTTTTCCACTTCTGCCTTCTCTCTTCTTTTTAATATTTCAATTAAAGATGTTTATATTGCAAGTTTTAAAATGGGTTAAATCATTTGGTGGCACCTATACTTTATTTGACTGACTCATTCGGCACCTTTATCGGTCAAACGGTTTAAAAGGCACCTCTACTTGAAAGATATGACTCATTTGGCACTCATCGTTGACACCGTCCGTCGTCCACCGTTAAATGCTGAAGTGGCATGCCACGTGGCATGACACATCATCGATTTGCTGACGCATCATGCAACATCAGCAAATCCAGATTTTTTTTCTTTTTCTTTCTCTCTTCTTCTTCCACCCCTCTCCTCCTTGTCAAACGTCAAACGACAAGGCCCCTCCCTTCTCTTCTTCTCTATTTTTTTCTTTTTTCTTTTGCTCTCCTTCTTTGTTTTCTTTTATTCCATTCCTTTTTCCATTTGGCAGCAGATCTGCATCCCTCTCCTCTTGTTTTCTTTATTCCTTTCTTTTTTATTTTAGGGTTGCATCAACGCAGCCCTCTCATCTCTTCTTCCTTTCTTCATTTCTCTTCTCATTTTTTTTTGTTCTTTCCGGCCAAGTCACAAGCAGCAGGGGGTTCGGTGGCTGGTTTGGAGATCGGGCGGAGGTGATGAGTTGTTTTGTATTTGAGGCAGTGATTGACGGTGGGTGATGGATGTTTTGTGGTGGCAATGTGGTGTCGTTGGCGGTGGTGGTAGTTGGTGCTGGTGCGGTTGTGGTTGATTTTGGTGGTTCGGTGTTGGGGCTGCCGGTTACGGGTTTGGTGTTTTGGGTTGGTGATGGTGAGTGGTTGGCCGGGGATCGGTCCGGTGAGTTTGGCAGCGGGTTTGGGTGGTTTAATTTGCAGGGAGGTTGGTTTTTTTTGGTATTGACAGTGGTGGTGCGAGGTTAATCGGCAATGGTGGCAGCTACAGTGGGGCAGCGATAGTGGTCGGCCGACAATGACGTGATTTTCTTTCAATTTGGCAAAAGGCTGGATTAATTTGGTAGATGGGATTGGGATTTAATTTGGCAAAAGGCTGGATTAATTAGTAATTGAGGAGAGGGATTTGTAATTGAGAGGATCTGAAATTGAATTCGGGAAAGGGAGAGGCTCAATTAGTATCTGTTGTAGAGAGGTTTTGGAATTAATTTGGGTTTGACAGTAGCTGGAATTGAAATTGGTTTTGGTATTGGGATAATTGGTTTGGCAGGAGATGGGTTAGGATTTAACTGGTTCTGGGTTTGGGATTTGTGGTTGATCGTCAGTCAAATGAAGATTTATAATGCTTGAAAGTGTGTGCACAATGGATAATGTGTACAGTGGTAGTCAGGGTCGAACACAGGGATTGAAAGAGACTGATTCAAGGTCTTGAATGAAATCACAGGATAAAAACACGTAGAGTAACACTCGGGGGGGGGGGGGGGGGGGTTACTTGGCTAAACGAGTCAGCCAAGAGAGATTAGGAGCTAACAATTTTTAACTAAGAAAGCAATATTCGGGACCTTGAGTTGTCAATTCGGGGTCCCGAAGGATAAAACAAAACAAATCAATGAATAAATTCAGAAATAGTAAAACATAGTGATAATCAAACACAAATAATCAGGTAGAGAAGGTTCTTAGCAAAGGCATTCTTGGGTTGCATTCGGGGGCCCGATCGTCATCAGCATAAGGATATTCTATTCAAGACATCATAGAAATGACATAGGGACCAGATTCCTCGGATATCCCCTACTTTTCTCTTAAGAGAAACTACCCCCCGTTTCCACATATGAGGTAGTCTTGACAGTTTCCCATCCCTCCAGGCACGAATGCGGGAGGGCCATACTAAAACTGCCCATGAAGATAAGATAAGACAGATCTAGAGCTAAAGGTCCCTCAATTTGTCAGGCTCGTGACGTTGCTCTAATCAACTACTCACCCTATCTATTCAAGACCACTTCAGCGCAGTCAAGACTAAACAGATGCCTACTTGTTCCATGCAATTTTCCTTCCGTATTCATCACAAAATGGCAAAATTCACACAAAATAATAATCAGTTGATCAAGCCTTAGATTATTTCATGCGAAGATGTAATTAAAACGACAAGTAATTGAATATGACAACAAGAATATATTAAGCACATTAAGGCCTCGAATCTGCCCTTGCAACCCTTGAATCACCTTTGCTAAGAATTAAAGATTTAGCTACTCATGCTTGAAGATGAACAAATAATACTTAAAGAAAGCATAATAAGTAAATAAATAGATTAAGGGAAGAAGACTTTGTTACTAAAAATCGTTTGAAGCCCGGCGGCAAGGTTGAAGGTGCTAACAAGAACTAGAGAGATAAACTAGAGAGAAGTCTAAGAAAAACTAATTCTAATAATTTTAAAAATTATATTATGTGTTGAGAGATCCCCCAAACTACTCCTTGGATGCTTTTTATAAGCTAAAGCTCCAAGAACAAAATATCTTCAGCCTAAACTAGGGACAAAATGCATTAATTGAAAGCCTATTACAATGGATCCATGCTCCCTAAAGCACAAAGCTGAAAAAGAATAAAGTTGTCTGGTTTTCCCAGCTTTGGCAGGTCTGGATTGGGCTCAAGGGCTGAAATGGTCAGAGAGGTAGGTATTTTGTGGTCAGTGCAGAGCGTCAGAATAGTGTTAGGGAGATCACATGGAAGCTTTGGCAAGAGGACATGTGGAAATGCCGCTCTTTGCCCTTCGGGGGGGCGAATGGAGAGTCCGACTCGGGACCTTGAACGCTGCTTTGGACTCAGGACCTCAACTTTGGTCTTGAAGCTCGAATTCGCCCAAAATGCACCAAAAACGCATGTTTTTGCATAAACTCCCTTTTTAGGCCTGGATCTGCAATAGTAATGAAAACAAGGATAATTTAGCAGAATCATGCCTTAAATGGGCGAGAAAATGGAGAGAAAATCATGCATAAAAATATGCTATCAAATAATCCCCACACTGCCCAATGCTCGCCCTCGAGCATTCACAAAATCTAAAACAGTCCTCAAACAGAACAAACACACCAAACCATAGCACAGAGAATAAGCATGTTTTTCAAGATTCGGGACCCCGAATGAAAACAGACTCCGCCTAGATACACCTGCATCAAATCAGAAGGATAACGACCCTTAAGAAGAGACTTTTCCACATCAGCCTATTCACCAGCAGTCCTTACATAGATCTGTATTTGCACTCACACTCGTAAGGCTAGGTGTTTAAGCACTCAACTATGCAAAAACGCAGCACAAACCAAGTTTGCACATCAATCCGAGTACATTAGACACATGCATAGGCAATCTAGCAATCAAAAGGCTTCGCATTGGGGGCAAGAAGGGGAAGCAAGGAAAATGAATGATAAGAGGAAATAGAAAGAGTGGAAGAATGAAACATAATGAGAAGAAAAAGTGGAGAAGAGGGAAAGCAAGAAAGTGAAATGAGGAGGTGGTTAAACCAACTCAAACCTGGAACGCTCCCTTGGCAGGAAAGAATCGAGATGGTGAGACAATATTGCTGAGGGCGAAAGCTAGACTACATTCTTCTTCTTCGAGGGGGATCTTTGCTTTCTTCACTCGGGACCTTGGCTCGGGACCTTGAATGGACACTGGCTGTTAGTTTTCCTCTTCTTCTTTTTCATGATTTGGTCTTGCTCTCTTCTCTCTCTCTTTTATTTATATTTCTGTTTTTCTATTTATTTATATATATATATATATATATATATTTCGAGAGAGAGAGAGAGAGAGAGAGACCTGGATTGTTTGAGGATTGAGACCTTGTCCTTCGGGGGCTGGATATTCTGATTTCACTTCCCCACACTTATGTTTTGCTGTGGATGGGAAGTGATTTTTCGTTCTGTTCTGCCCTTGATTTTAGCTTCGAGGTCTTGAATTTGTACCAGCATTCGGGGTCTTGAATTTGGGGGATCTCTACACTTTGCTTTTGCTACTTCATTTGTCTAGTCTAGCCCTCGATAGTGCTCCCAACAACATCGCTCACCTGCCAAGAGAAAGATCAAAGAAAATTCAATTGGTTAGAATGGAGGAAAAAGAGGGGTATCGGGGTCAAGAAGGAAGAAACAGATCAGAAAAAAAATGAGA
This sequence comes from Viola odorata, assembly GCA_963691705.1. Taxonomy (NCBI): domain Eukaryota; kingdom Viridiplantae; phylum Streptophyta; class Magnoliopsida; order Malpighiales; family Violaceae; genus Viola; species Viola odorata. The sequence goes on along the minus strand of OY829540.1, from coordinate 13,533,429 downwards.
GAACAATTTGATGCGAAGGCTTAATCTTGTTGCTGCTTTCCTATATTAATCGTGTCCTCACCCATGGATATCACGCAAACCCAGCCAGTATCTAGTCATGCATTTGCTCAAACCATAAACATAGGCATGAAGGCTTAAATGCTCACAAGGTGTTTGTTTCTTGACTACTGGTTTCCAAGTCTTGAAGCAGATATAAGGCACAACAGGCAAAGACTGAATCATTCGGGACCTTGACTATAGACAACATTTTTATTCTATGTGCACAAGTCAGGTGTGTGTCCATCATTGGAGAGTTTTCAAAAACTAGGCAGCAAAAAAAATCCGAAAGTTTTAAAAGCTAGAAGATTCATGCATAAACTTAGGAAAAATAAACTAGGAAATAAATAAAACATGCATAATACGAAAAATACTAGTAGTTAAAACTCCTCCCCACACTTAGCATCGCATTGTCCTCAACGCGAGAAGGAGACAAAAAGATAGTAGTTTAAACTAAAGCATAATTATAAATTGTTCAACATGAGATAAGAGATAAGCCCGCGTAGGGGCAAATGGTGAAATTGTTCGGGGTCTTGATCATGGAGGGGGAAGAGTGCGTCTGGCGAATTCACGTGCGAGGCCTTGAATCTCCTTCAGGATTGCACGGTTGGTGTTGAGGAGGAGATGCAACAGTCTGTTGGTAGTCTCGGTTGCAGGCACTTCTTCGGGGTCCCGAGGATCGGCAGGTTGTTCAGGGGCAGCTGAAGTGGCAGGCTGGACAGCAGGCTCGGGAGGGGTGGATGAGTGAGAGGTAGTGGGTTTGTTTAGGTTTAGGTTAGTTTTGGCCATGGTGAGGGAAGAAGGAGTTGGAATTAATTTTGTTTTGTTTTGAGAAGAAAAGAAAAGAATTATGGTTTGATTTGATAGAAGTGGATAGGAGAGAGGGTTTTGGTGAGTGGTGAGGGTTTTTGGTTGGGTAATGGACATGGGGAAGTGGGGATAATGGGGAGTTGGAAAGGTGGGAAGGATAAAGGAAATTTGATTTCCTTGGTTTTCGTTTGCCACGTGGCACGCTGGGAGAGGACGTGCAGAGCCAAGGACAGCGTGCGCCTGCACCTGCACGGGAAACGGAAAAAGGTGATCAACTTTTTGGATTTTGAAAATAGGAGAGGGGAATAAAACAAAAGGAATCAAATGGGGATTAATAAAGAAGGGAACAAGGGCATTAAATGGGAAGAAGGGGAGACAAAGGAATTAAATGAAAAGGAAAGAAAACAAACTTAATTTAAAATTTACCTAGGTAACATAAAAAGTGTGCATAAAGAATTTGAAAAGCTAAGGTTGACTCAAAATAAAATAAAAAGGGGAACGAAGGATTTAAAAGGGGGATGAGAGGGACAAAATTAATTAAGACTACCTAAGGGAGATAGGAAATGTGTATGGAAAAGAGAAAAAGTATGTTGGACTCAGATTGGAAAGACACGAAAATTAAAGAGAGAGAGTTAGGAATTCGGGGGCTGTCCCCACACTTGGCCTTAATTATCGTCTAGGCCTAGACGTTTTTCCTTCATTCGGGGGTATTGATTGCTGGGTCTTAGACCCTCACTTCTTCTGCGGTCGAGGGCTTGAATCCTTCCTAGAAGGGCTTCAGCCTATGACCGTTCACCTTGAATGGCTCCCCATTGTCCATATTTTGAATTTCGATAGCTCCATGATTAAACACAGCAGTGACTTGGTACGGTCCCGTCCATTTGGATTTTAGCTTCCCCGAAAAGATTCGTAAGCGTGAGTTGAATAGCAAAACCTTTTGCCCAACCGTGAAGGTCTTGACTACGAGGTGCTTGTCGTGTTGGGCCTTGGTCTTGCCCTTATAGATCATCGAATTCTCATAGGCATCCCCTCGAAGCTCTTCGAGCTCTTGAATCTGGAGACATCGGTCCTTGCCTGCCAAGTTTAAATCCATGTTGACCTTCTTGATTGCCCAAAATGCCTTGTGCTCAATCTTGACCGGGAGGTGACATGGCTTGTCATAGACCAGCCGATACGGTGTCATACCGATCGGGGTCTTAAATGTAGTGTGATAGGCCCATAGCGCGTCTCCCAGTTTAAGACTCCAATCTTTCCTTGCCTGATTGACGGTCTTTTCGAGAATAGCTTTAATCTCCCGATTCGAGACCTCAGCTTGCCCATTGGTTTGGGGGTGATAAGCTGTAGATACTCGATGGGTCACCCCATATTTGTTAAGCAATGAGGCGACCGTTCGATTGCAGAAATAGGTCCCCCGATCGCTGATGAGAGCTCGCGGGGTCCCGAATCGGTTGAAGATGTGGATTCTAAGGAAATCAGCAACTACCCTCAAATCGTCTGTCTTGGTGGCTTTGGCTTCAATCCATTTGGAAACATAATCCACTGCAAGTAGGATGTATGTGTTCCCGAATGAATTTGGGAAAGGGCCCATGAAGTCAATGCCCCAAATATCAAAAATTTCACACGCAAGGATGCTGGTCAAGGGCATTTGGTTCCTCACCCCGATGTTTCCTATAGCTTGGCACCGAGGGCATGTAGCGCAAAACAAATAACTGTCTTTGAAAATTGACAGCCAATAAAGACCGGCTTCTAAGACCTTGAGCGCGGTCTTCTTTGCAGCAAAATGCCCTCCTTCCGTTGTCGAGTGGCAGAACTTGAGGATTGACGGGACCTCGTCCATGGTGACACAACGCCTAATAATCTGATCTGAACAATGCTTCCATAAGTAGGGGTTGTCCCAAACATAGGACTTGGCTTGCCTTCGGATCCGGTTGTGCTCTGCGCTTGAGGCCTCGACTGGAAACACGTCAGTGGCACAAAAATTCGCTATATCCGTGAACCATGGGAACTTCGCGGTGTCAACTAAGCACAAATGCGCATCTGGAAAAGTCTCCTGAATGGCTACTTGGGAGTCATCCTCTTGATTCGGGAGCCTACTTAAGTGGTCAGCTACACAATTTTCTGTCCCTTTCTTGTCCTTGATAGCAAGGTTGAACTCTTGGAGTAGGAGGATCTAGCGGATAAGCCTAGGCTTCGCATCTGTCTTCTTGAGCAGGCATCGAAGGGCGGAATGGTCGGAATACACAATCACTTCCGTGCCCAAGAGGTACTGCCGGAACTTGTGAAGGGCATAGACAGTCGCCAAAAGCTCTTTTTCCGTCGTGGTATAGTTTTGTTGCGCGGGATCTAGCAACTTGGATGCATAGTAGATGACGTACGTCTCCTTATCTTTCTTCTGGCCCAGAACAACTCCCAAAGCCTGGTTGCTAGCATCACACATGATCTCGAAGGGGAGTGTCCAGTCGGGGGCCCGAATGATAGGAGCAGAAATGAGCTTGGCTTTCAAGGTCTCGAATGCCGTCTTGTACTTTTCATCGAATATGAAGTCCACATCCTTGTGTAACAGTTGGCACATTGGCTGGGCTATCTTGGAGAAGTCCTTGATAAACCTCCTATAAAATCTTGCATGACCAAGAAAAGAGCGCACATCTCGAATATTCGAGGGGTAAGGCAAGGTCTCGATAGCTTGGATTTTTGCTTTGTCCACTTCGATACCCTTTTGGGACACGATGTGGCCTAAGATAAGCCCTTGGTCTACCATGAAATGGCATTTCTCGAAATTAAGAACAAGGTTAGTGTCTACGCATCTTTGCAATTTTTTTAAAGTTCGAGAGGCATTCGGAAAAGGAGTTACCGTAGACCGTGAAGTCGTCCATGAATACCTGAATGCATTCTTCTACAAATTCTGAAAAGATGCTGACCATGCACCTCTGGAACGTGGCCGGGGCATTGCATAATCCAAAGGGCATACGTCTGTAGGCAAAGGTCCCGAATGGGCACGTGAAAGTGGTTTTCTCCTGGTCTTCAAGGGCTACTGGAATTTGGTGGAATCCCGAATACCCATCCAGGCAGCAATAATGTGTCTTGCCCTCAAGGCGCTCTAGCATTTGATCTATGAAGGGCAGTGGGAAGTGATCTTTTCGGGTGGCCTCATTCAAGCGTCGATAGTCGATGCATACACGCCAACCATTCTGGATTCGGGAGGGGATTGGCAGACCCTCGGGACCTGGAATGATGGTGATGCATGTTTTCTTTTGGACCACCTGAACAGGGCTGACCTATGGAGAATCAGAGATGGGATAGATAACCCCGGCATCGAGCAGCTTCAGGACCTCTTTCTTGACTACCTCTATCATGGGGGGGTTCAAACGCCTTTGAGGTTGTCAGATTGTCTTGCTGTCTTCTTCAAGATGTATGCGGTGAGTGCACAAGGACGGTGACAGGCCTTTAATATCTACAATCGTCCAGCCGATGCCTCTTTAAAACTCTTGAGGAGGTCTACTAATTCAAGCTCTTGAGCCATTTCCAATTTGTTGGAAATTATGACCGGAAGGGATTCTTTCTCCCCGAGGTAGGCATACTTCAAATGAGAGGGCAGCGCCTTAAGTTCAAGGTCTGGAGCTTGTACCAGAGAAGGGGTGAGTCGCTCATGACCTATGCATTCGGGAGACTCGCTCGGGGGCTCGACTGTTAAGACAACATTTTCTTCGAGAGCTGCTGCGACTGCGCATAGTTCAGTGGGCACTGCAATGGACGATGTCATCTCCTCTAAGGATTCGGGAGTGAGACTTCGGTCAAGAATCAGCTTCAAGGGCTCGATAGAGTTCAGATCAACAATGTTCTCCACAAGGGGGTCTATTACATCAATAAAATTGACGCTCGAAAATTCGGTTGGTACAGAGCTGTTTCAAGAACTTTCCATATCGAGGCATGTTTTTGATGGCCTTAAGGAGGGGATATTGATGATGACCTTGCTGAACATATCAAAGATGTCCCGGTCCTCTTCTTAACCAACCGCTGAGGGAAGGGGGGCTCGAGTACTTTGTTAATGAATTCTTGGGAGAATTCTTCTTCAACGGGTTGTTTCTTTTTACATCGAGACTTTTTGCTGGAGAAGAAGTGGTCAAGAGCTGCGTCGTTGAATCGAGACTTCTTGGGCTGTTCAGTAGACCGTTCGGAAGGTGGTAGTGCACTGTTGTCACATTCGGGACCCGGAATAGCAGTGTCAGCTTCGGGACCTTGAATATCTTTGGCAGATTCGGGGTCTGGATGGACACGAGAAGGGATCTCGAGACCACTTCGGAGGTTCATGGCACATGCCTCATGCTTCGGGTTGGGTTCCATCTGCCCTGGAAATCTTCCTCCATTTTTTACCTCCTTCATCTCTGCCATGAGGGTACGAATTTATTTTTCCAGCTCCGCAATTTTTTTCTTATCATGGGAGGGTTCCTCATTTGGGGGTACTGGCATGGTGAAGTTCTGATCCGGGGGTGGCTGCCTCTGGTACTGATAATTCTGAAAATTGGATTTGGGCTTGAAATTCTGCATGTTGAAAGGAGGGGGGTGATTTCCGTATGGATTTTGTCCATACTGATGGCTAGGTCCGGCCTGCTGGTTGTTGTTCCACCCATAGTTAGGCTGCTTCCAGCCTTGATTGTGATTCTGACCATATGGGACATTGAATCCTCCAGCAGCATTGACGGGCATTTCTTCAAGAATAAATGGGCAAGCATCAGTGGGATGGTCTGAAAGCTGGCAGATTTGGCAAGCCTTGACCTGGACTGGATGTCCCGAGGCCATATTCTGCAGCATACCCATGATGGCTGCTAATTGATTCTCCATGGCGGCTGAACGGGCGTCTTGAACGCTAGTGGAATTGTTGAGTTGGAGGTTGTTCTTGGCCATGAGCTCAATGGTGTCCTTGGCGGCAGCAGAAGTAAGTCTAGTAATGGATCCGCCGGCAGCAGCGTTTAGCAAGGCCTTGTCTCGGCCCTTGAGTCCTTCACAAAAATATTGTACGAGGGCATGTTCGGACAGAATATGCGAGGGGCATAGGGCTTGCATTTTCTTAAACCGCTCGTAATATTGCTCAAGATCCTCTGCGTCTTTTTGAAGGACGGATACGAGCTGCTTTCGGGTCACCATAGCGATAGATACCGGGTAGTATTTATCCGTAAAGGCCTTGGATATTTCAACCCATGAGTTGATGGATTGTGGCTGCAAGTCATAAAACCAGTCAAGAGCATTGTCCTTGAGAGACCACATAAAGGCACGTAGTTTAGCATGCTCAACAGTAACGTTGTGGGGCTTCATAGCGTCACAAATGGAATGTAGTTGCTGGAGGTGACGGTGGGGATTCTCCTAAGCCAGTCCTCGGTAGAGGGGTAGGTGGTGCATGGTTGCGGATTTGAGTTCCCAGTCATTCGGGACCACTGGCCAAACGATACAACTGGTCGGGGCCTCGGGGGTAGCATTGAATTTGTCGATGGTCTGGATTACTAGGGGAATTGGTGGAATATCGTCCCCTTCGGGGCCGCGATTATCCATGTTGGGTTCTTCTGGATGGACTGGAGGTAGGTTTTCGGGGTCTGGATTGTCCTGGAGAGCAAAGAGACGTTCGAGGTCCCAAACACAAGGATTGGAGTTCGATCCTTGGGCAAGTCTTCGAAGGCCTCTTTCTGTCCTTCCTAACTCATGATCAAGGGGCAGTAAATCGGGTGCAGATCTCCTGGTCATGCAAACAAGGAAAATAAATCAGTCCTGAAACAATCCCCGGCAACGTCGCCAATTTGATCGTCAGTCAAATGAAGATTTATAATGCCTGAAAGTGTGTGCACAATGGATAATGTGTACAGTGGTAGTCAGGGTCGAACACAGGGATTGAGAGAGACTGATTCAAGGTCTTGAATGAAATCACAGGACAAAAACACGTAGAGTAACACTCGGGGGGAGGGGGGGTTTACTTGGCTAAACGAGTCAGCCAAGAGAGATTGGGAGCTAGCAATTTTTAACTATGAAAGCAATATTCGGGACCTTGAGTTGTCAATTCGGGGTCCCAAAGGATAAAACAAAGCAAATCAGTGAATAAATTTAGAAATAGTAAAACAGAGTGATAATCAAACACAAATAATCAGGTAGAGAAGGTTCTTAGCAAAGGCATTCTTGGGTTGCATTCGGGGGCCCGATCGTCATCAGCACAAGGATATTCTATTCAAGACATCATAGAAATGACATAGGGACCAGATTCCTCGGATATCCCCTACTTTTCTCTTAAGAGAAACTACCCCCCGTTTCCACATATGAGGTAGTCTTGACAGTTTGCCATCCCTCCAGGCACGAATGCGGGAGGGCCATACTCAAACTGCCCATGAAGATAAGAAAAGACAGATCTAGAGCTAAAGGTCCCTCAGTTTGTCAGGCTCGTGACCTCGCTCTAATCAACTACTCACCCTATCTATTCAAGACCACTTCAGTGCAGTCAAGACTAAACAGATGCCTACTTGTTCCATGCAATTTTCCTTCCGTATTCATCACAAAGATGGCAGCATTCACACAAAATAATAATCAGTTGATCAAGCCTCAGATTATTTCATGCGAAGATGTAATTAAAACGACAATTAATTGAATATGGCAGCAAGAATATATTAAGCACATTAAGGCCTCGAATCTGCCCTTGCAACCCTTGAATCACCTTTGCTAAGAATTAAAGATTTAGTTACTCATGCTTGAAGATGAACAAATAATACTTAAAGAAGGCATAATAAGTAAATAAATAGATTAAGGGAAGAAGACTTTGTTACTAAAAATTGTTTGAAGCCTGGCGACAAGGTTGAAGGTGCTAACAAGAACTAGAGAGATAAACTAGAGAGAAGTCTAAGAAAAACTAATTGTAATGATTCTAAAAATTATATTATGTGTTGAGAGATCCCCTAAACTACTCCTTTGATGCTCTTTATAAGCAAAGCTCCAAGAACAAAATATCTTCAGCCTAAACTAGGGACAAAATGCATTAATTGAAAGCCTATTACAATGGATCCATGCTCCCTAAAGCACAAAGCTGAAAAAGCATAAAGCTGTCTGGTTTTCCCAGCTTTGGCAGGTCTGGATTGGGCTCAAGGGCTGAAATGGTCAGAGAGGTAGGTATTTTGTGGTCAGTGCAGAGCGTTAGAATAGTGTTAGGGAGATCACATGGAAGCTTTGGCAAGAGGACATGTGGAAATGACGCTCTTTGCCCTTCGGGGGCCCGAATGGAGAGTCCGACTCGGGACCTTGAACGCTGCTTTGGACTCGGGACCTCAACTTTGGTCTTGAAGCTCGAATTCGCCCAAAATGCACCAAAAATGCATGTTTTTGCATAAACTCCCTTTTTAGGCCTGGATCTGCAATAGTAATGAAAACAAGGATAATTTAGCAGAATCATGCCTTAAATATGCGAGAAAATGGAGAGAAAATCATGCATAAAAACATGCTATCAGTGGTCTGCGGCGGCTGTCATGGTGGTTTGATTTTTAAGATTTAATTTTTAAGAGGAAATGGGAGTTTTCGTGTGCAGCGGAAGAAGAAAGAAGAAAGAAAGAAAAGAAAAAGGAAGAAAAAGAAAGAAAAGAAAAGGAAAGGAAAAAAAAATATATTAAACTAATGCTGACGTGGTATGCCACGTCATCATGTTGATGACGTGTCATGGCACGTGGCGTGCCACTTCAACATTTAATGGTAGATGACGGACGGTGTCAACGATGAGTGCCAAATGAGTCATATCTTTCAAGTAGAGGTGCCAAATGAGTCACTCAAATAAAGTACAGGTGTCACCAAATGATTTAACCCTTTTAAAATTGTAATAAAAGAAGTGAGATTACCTTGTAGTTTTCTCAAAATATTGTTTGAATGTATGCTGGCATCTTTTCTTCCTACGGTCCAATGGGTTTCTTTGTAATCAGAACGGTCCAATGTGTTGGGCTTAAATGATTCCAACAATTTTTAGAAACAGAGGCCCAAATTCCAATTTTGTAGCAAACATTTAAACCTAAGCAATTCTGAACTTTCTCGACGACTGTTTTCTATTAGTATCTATATGTTCTTGTCTTTACAGATCACATCAATAGCAAACATTTAAACCTAAGCTATTCCAGTTGGGTCAGGATTTTTCTTATCTGCCTATGGAGTTATATGTACCGTTGTGCCCTATTATTTAGCAAATGAAGAAAAATATTTTTCTTGCCTTTTACAATGTGTATACATATATCAATACATATATCAGTACATATACTCTTTTGCATGCCAAATTTTAAAACTACCTCACTGAACTTTCCAAACCAGGTACGAGGACTTTCTTTTAGACCATACAAAGTCTTCTTCAGATGACAAGCAACAAACCCACGTGGTTGCTCCATATAGACTTCCTCCTGTAGGTCACTATGAAGGAAGACATTCTTGATGTCCAACTGATGTAAGGGCCAATTCCTGAAAGTGGTTAGAGAAATAAATAACCTCACAAAGGATAATTTAACGACAGGAGAAAATGTGTCAGAATAATCCACCCCATATGTTTGAGCATATTCTTGCCTTAAGGCGTGCCATAGAGCCATTTGGATTGACTTTGACCGCAAAAACCCATTTATACCCCACAACCTTCTTCCCTTTTGGTAAATTCACCAAATCCTAAGTCTGATTATAATCCAAAGGTGTAATCTCCTCGAGCATTGCATTCGTCCAACCAGGATGACTCAATGCTTACTTCACTATTTTAGGAACAACAATAGAGTTTATAGAAGAAATCAAAGCACATGTCGATGGAGACAAGCCATCATAAGAGACAAAGTTGGCAATTGAGTAAATAGATTTGCATTGTCGTTTACCATTGCGAATACGTCATACACGGGAATGTTGTATATACCAACCGCCTCCAATATTTTTTTTTCTTCTTTTTTTTTTCTTTTTATTTTTTTAATCAAAATAAAATAAACAATTACATGTGGGCCCAATTGAGCGGGACCCACAACAATAGATTGCTAGTTACATCACATGCAAACGCATGTTTTGGTGGTGGTGGCTGTGCCAAAACTTGGGTGATTAAGATACAAAACAACATGCCAGCAAGAAAAAACAGAGGGAAGGAGAAGCCATGGTTGCAAAGAGAAACAGAGGAAAAAAGAAAACTTAGGGTGATTTGGAGTAGAAAACCTAAGAATGGTAATTTTTTTATAGAGAGAGTTGGAAACTGACCGTTAACAGGAAATTTGTTTGTCGCTTTAGTGAAACGACTAATGCATTATCATATGACTTCTTGTTTCTCTGTCAAATTCTTGATTTGAATTATGGTTCCAAACCTAAAATCTTTTAGTAAAATGTACCAACTCCTCTTGAAGTAGTAAAATGTAGCTAGTGGATTGTTAATTTTGAATATGATGGTGAAAGAGTTGCTGTTTGTGGAGGAGGAAGAAGAAAATTAAAAGGAAATAGACAGCCATTTATTGAAAATGCAATATTGGTAGTGGCGTTGTCTTCCCCGTCTCTATGAATATAAGTTAACACTACCCTCTCTTTCTATCTTCCTGCGCGGAAATTTTCACTAAATTCATTTTTTTTTTCTTTTTTGTTTTTTTTTTCAAAATGTACCCTATATTTTAAATTCTTCATTACAAAGAAAATGTACCCTAAATCCGACTTTTAATTAGGAATGGAGGAACTATTCTACTGTTAACTTAAAATGGAAGGGTATCATGCAATTGCAAATCCATCAGTTAAATGTTCATAACCCAACACACACACACAAATAATCATTATAGATCATTTAATGCTTGCATAAAAATTAACGCTCGATCATTTAATATTGATAACCCAACGCAAAAATTAATCCATCATTTATTGCTTGGATATCTGAAACATTTTGGATGGCAAAACCTTTTCGGCATAGTAAAAATATAAAACCCTAAAACCAAGGTAGAAGTCACATGCATACCCGCATTCATGTGCCTACTGCCTTGCTTGCTAAATGCTAATAACGTCTTTGCTGAAATGCAGTCAGTAGTAAATAACAAGCTACCGTCCGTCCAAGAATAACGAACGCGCTTTGGCGCATGTGACCACCAACCTAATGCCTTCAGTTCACACACCATCAAAATTCTCAAAATAATAAAAAAACTACATCTATATCTATCTATATAAACACTACTAAGACTCTCTTAGCAAGATACATTGGTGTATGATTATACAAACTACAAAGGAGGCACATACCTACCGCATACATACATCAATACATCAATACAAAAGATGAGACAGGAACAAATTAGTTGTGCCTTCTTTGTATGTTTGGCTGCTGCATTTAGCTTTTGTATTGCGATGTGGATGCAGCAATAGGCGTGCAAACTCCTCTGCGGTTGAGCTTGAGTTACTACAAGCACAACACCTCATGCACCTATGCTGAGGAGTTTATCAAACACCAAGTCGAGATCTTTTTTGACAAGCTATGGCAGGCAAAGACAAGAGTCCTTGTGTGTTAAAAAAAATAAAAAAATAAAAAAACTTGAATTTTTTTAGAAAGAGATGATAACGACAGCAGATCCGAATCAGATTTTTTAAGGAAAGCATGGATAGACTGATGAATTGTATAACGTGCCCATCAACCCAAACATTAATAATGTTACAGCATCGAGCGAGCAATATTGGATAGTTTTGATCGTGGGTATTAATGTAGGATACTAATCTCTTTGAAGCTTGAAGGTATGCCGAAACGAGATTAATCTCTTTCCTAATAGGATAAAAAGGGATACTTAAGAAGATCGAAAAAATATATTAATCGAGAAACATATTAATATCTAATTTAAATATATATATGGAATAACATGCATACGTAAATACACACAAAGAGATACATGGAATAATAAATATTTAAATAAGATTGAATTTTTATTTCATCCTTATAAATACTTTTATCAGAGGAAACCATTTAATAATAACATTTTTATTAGCTAATGTGACAATAATTAATTGAGATTTTTTAATTTCTTACTAAATTTTATTTACTTTTTATTTTAAAAAATAATTATTAAGTTAAGATAAGTATTACTTATACATATTTTCTGAGACTGCGATATTTAAATTTGAGTTGATCCCTAGATGACTTTGTGGAGATCAGCAAATGTAAAAAATTGGTAAAATTTTAGTACATTTCACATGACTATCTTTTTATTCGATTGGTGTGGCTGAAAATAACGTCAAATATTTTGCAATCACTAGAGTTTATTTATGTACATTTCACATGACTGTCTTGCGAACGAAATGTACCGAATACTGAAAATATCAACATACCGTTTCAGTATTGCGTCTCGAAATTATAATATACATGTAAATATATATAAATCATATTCTCTAACATTTTATATGTGCACACTTTAAAAAGAAAAAATATCAAAACTACATTATCTATTTCAAATAATATTTTCTAGGCTAAAAGAATCTAATAAACTCTTAATTTGCTTAAAATATGATTTGGTTCGAGTTGGACATATAAAAAGATCCAAATTTGTTCAGTTAAAAAAAAAGTATAAAAAAACCAAGTACATAAATTTTTTCCACTTAATAAGTTTCTTCTTGGTTTCCTTGGTTTGGAACATAAATTTTTTTATAAATAAATCTGCTAATAATTTAACGTAACTGTCAACAATAATTGTTGCCATGAGAAAGAAATTAATTAAATCAAGCCATAATAGGGTCTTTAGGTGGAGAGATTGGAGAAGAAGGAATTGACAAAACAAAACATAAATTGATTTTATTTTAAACTTAAGAGAAATGAAACATACATAAACTATAAAAAAAAATTAAATACATGTCAAAATACTATTAGTCTGGTCTTTCATCATATGCGGTGAACTAAATTCACTTAAAAATTTATTCAATTTTATTAGCTGACGTGTCAATAATTAATTGAGATTTTTCAAAAATTTTAATTTTATTAGTTGGCAATAATTAATTGAGATTTTTTTAATTAAATTTTAAAAAATAACTACTAAGTTAAGATAAGTATTACTTGTCGGGCTATTTTTCTACTTTTTATACATATATATATACTAAATAAGGTGGTGGGACAGTTGAGCAAGCTCACATGGCAGAGACCAATTCTTATGATCGCGTCATATATACTCAAAGCAACGATCGGCTGCATAAAAAGAAAGATCAAGTATTACTTTTTACATTTTAGGGGAGACGCTGAGATGTTTGAATTTGAATTGATTTTAAATTCGTAAATGATTTATGAAAATCACCAAATAGTGTAGACGGTAAAGAATTACGTGTATATTTTAATAAAAAAAATAGTACATTTGGCATCACTATTCTTTTATTCAATTGGAGTGATTGAGCCCAAATAACAAACACTAGTGTGACATCCAACGATACATAGGTCATAATTTTCACCAAAAGAAAAACAATACATAGGTCATATAGCCAATGACTATATAATGGTGTCATTTTTTTCTTGGTCATCCAAGGAGTCAGAAAAAGTAGCGCCAAATGTCTCAGGCATATAACTCACAATAACTCCACTGCACATGACAACCAAACCAAACACCCAATATTGCAGAGACCCATCCCTACTCCTCCCAGCCGAGACCAACATTGGACCAAATGCAGCACCAAAAAATATCGATTGCCTCACCATAGAAGTTGTCCAGTTCCTCACAACAGTTGGAAACAGCTCAGTTGTGTAAATAAGCAGCACATTAAATGCTACACATACGCTGAAAAAAGAAGCCAATTCAAATCCCATCTTCAAGACCTGCTGCTCATCTCCAACAACAATGCAAAGTATACAAACTATCCCACTCAGAATACAAAACCCGAAAATCGACCTTCTCCTACTCCATCTCTCTATCAAAATGAAAGTAACAAGATAGGCAGGAATATCCATCAACCCGTTAAATGTGACACTGAGGTATATGTTAAAATGTAAATTCTCTACGCCTAGTAGTAGACCATAGTACACCATACCGACACCGAAGGCGATCGCTACCACCCCCAATAATCTCCGCAACGCCCATTTTCGTCGGAATAAATCAATGAGTGATGAGTGAGTTGTTGTATTTGCTTCCTCAAGTATAATGACCGCGCTTTCCGGTTCGATCCTGCGGTAATTGGCACTAACTGAAGAAAGTTTGTTCAGTACATCCATGGCTTCAGCTTTATACCCTCGCAAGAAAAGCCATCTAGGAGACTCACGGACGAAAGAATAGGCTATGATGCAGTACAAGATTGCTGGAATTGAAGTCCATAGATACGTAGATTGCCACGAATTGCTTCTGTTGGCATAAGCTATTGCAGGCAAAGACAAGAGTCCAAGTGAGAAACAGAGGAATCCGATGATCCCCACTTGGCCTCGCCGCTTATTCCCAACCCTTTCGACTAGCAGAACGAGAGCAGAGGACATAATCGAGACGCGACAGAAACCTGCGACGAATCTAAATCCTGAATAGATGAAAATACTTGAGGAAAAAAAAACAGTTGCAGCAGCGGTTACAGACATTGAGAAACAGGAAAGGAACAGGAGGTTCTTGCGGCCGAGGGCTGAATCCCCGACCAGGAATGCTATGACGAATCCACCAAGTAAGGATCCCATGTAGAACGATGATGCAGGGAGTCCAGTGACGAACGCGGAGGAGCATTCAAGATCCCATTCTGAAATGATGGTTTTGTGGGGAGGTTCATCATTCCAAGCCCATGAATCCTTTGGGAGATGACAAATGTTTGAGGTTGAGCTGCATGGAAGATTAATGCCAGTACAATGCCAAGCAGGCTCTGCGTCGGTGAAAACGCTGATGAATGCTTGCTGACCATCAAAGAACATGATTAAGGACACGAGTACGGCCTGTATCAACTGAATACGCCCGAAACTTCCCAATTGGGACTCAATGAACTCCTCTAGTGAAACTGCAGGATTGGATGCACTCAATTCTTGCTCAATGCTGCTGGAATGAGAGAGAAACTGAGTTGAATCTGCCATTTCTATATTTTCTGCTACTTTTTGCAGGGTAGCTATAACTAATTCATGCGCATTTATATAAGAACAGTGCTTATTGGAAGTAGTTAGTGTTGGCTGAATTAATCAGGTAGAACCTCACTCGATACACACAATAAACAAGAGAATTGAATCTGAGAGGCCGTTTAGTTACGGAGAATTTTCTGAACATTTTACAAAACCATAATTTTGCAAAATTTTCTGTTTTGCAAAAATTTTCAATTTTTCTTTTTTTACTCTAATTCAATAAATCCATATTATTAATCTAAAAAAATAATAATGTTATTTTAAACATATCTACCATTGTAATTTATGTAAATTGATACAAATTGTGCTAAAAATACTTCATAATTGATATTTAACTAACTAATACTCTTAATTAAAATTATACGAGTAAAATTCAATGTTTAACATTGTAATTAGGGGTAGCAAATGGGTAGGTATGAGTGGATATGGGTGGGGATTAAATGGGTATTGGTGGGTATGGGTATCATTCCCATTTATTACCCATATAATTTTTTAAATGGGTACCCATACCCATTTACACCCATTAAATTATACCCACCCATTTATACCCATTTACACCCATTTAAATTATATCTACTTAATAATTTTTTTTATTAAATAAGATTAAAAATATTATGTTTGATAACAAAATATAGATTTTGATAAAATTTGACTAAGTGACTCGATTTTGACTATGTATGATGGTTTTATCGTTTAAGCTCGGGTTTGACCATTTAGGCTCGGATTTTATCGTTTAAGCTCAACCTTTTTTTCCTTCTACAATTTAGATTTGTTAGTTTAGTGGTCTGTTTAGTTATGGAAAGTGAGAACTCTCCTGGATTGTACTTAATTACAAAGTAATTATATATATTTTATAATTAGAGCTGATAAATAAGAAATTATAAATTAATGTACTTAATTACAAAAAAATTATTTATCGAATAAATTAATGTTATTCTATGAAAAATTAAATCAAGAATGAAAACAAGAAATTGATAATCATTTTTTTTAATTTTCCGGAAGAAACACGAATCAATTACAACATAATTAAAATTTCACACATAAACATATTCTACAATGTGGGCCTTGCAATGCAAATTATGTACTCAACAATTACAATAGCAACTCCAGCCTCTCTAATTTAAAAAAAATACAATATTTAATTTAATTATAAGAAAGCTTAAGTCTAAATTTATATATGTATTTGAACATTAATGATTTAATATTAATTATAAGAATAGTTATGAAAATTTTAAATTAATTTTAAAATATTTAAATAATTTTGAATGGTCTATAACCATGATTTTTTCATGCTTTAAAGATAAAAAGCATGAGTAATCTTATGAAAAGTATAAAATCCATTTTAAAAAAATTAAAAAAAATAAGAAAAATGGATATAGAATTACTTATCTTGAGATAGAGATTATGTTATTATAGTTTTTAATTTATTTTGTTCATTATATAAATTAAAAAAATTTAATTTGTTTAAAAAATAAAAATAGAAAAGATGAGAGAGAGAAAAGAAGGAGAGGGTTTTGGTTTAATTGGTTACCCATTACCCAACCTAATAAAACCCACCTATTTTAGTTTAAATGGGTATATTACCCATTTCTACCCATTTAAAAATTGCACTGACCCATTTAACACTCATACCCATTTAAATTAGTTGGGTATGGGTAGATTTTTGCCACCCCTAATTGTAATGAATCTTAGAAATTGAATTTTTTTATCATTGTAATGAATCTTAGAAATTGCAATGGCGAAGGTTGGGAAGGTACTGGTTGGGAAGGCACAGCTAATGATTCACGCATTTTTCTTGATGCATTAACTAGACCAGATAATGCTTTTCCTATGCCCGCAGCTGGTAAAATATTATTTTTGTAATTCATAACAATATTTATTAGTTGTTACATTAATGGTTTACTACAAATATTTGATTGTTATTTATATTTGGCAGGGTACTATTATGCAGTTGATGCTGGTTATCCAAATATTTCTGGATTTTTAGCTCCTTATCGTGGTGAACGGTATCACTTAAATGATTTTCGTGGACGAGGAAGGATAACAAGAAAATATGCATTGTTTAACTATCGACATTCGTCATTGAGAAATGTGATTGAAAGGACTTTTGGCGTTCTGAAGGCTAGATTTCCAATCTTAAAGTCCATTCCAAATTATCCTCTTCGTCGTCAGAGGCAAATACTTCTAGCTTGTTGTACACTACACAACTTTATTCGAATGGAAGATAGAGTTGATCAACTATTCACAGAATATGGTACAAAAGGTCAGCAAAATTTAGACGAGAACGAAGCTAATGTGACGCAAGAAGGTATTCAAGTGGATATGTCCCAACAACAACTAATGAATGACGTTAGAGAAGATATTGCAAATCAATTATGGTCTCATTATAATAATTGTTAGAATATGAAGAAGTAACAAGTTAAATTAAGTATGTTTTGAATGTTTAAATTTGTAGTATTCATGTCATGAATAAATAATTCAAGACTATTTTATATGTATTTTATTTTCAAGAATGGAAATATTATATTCATATTTAATTTTTAATTCCAATTTAGGATTTTACATTTTTTTGGAATTTTTACATTAATTAATTTTCTTTTGGATTTGTACTATTTTTTTCAACAAATAATTTCATGTCCAAATAATTCAAGACTATTTGTTTTTGAGTTTTTACATATTTTGGGGATTTTTTACATTGTTTTGGGATTTTTTACATTCTTATGGATTTTTTTACATTTTTTTGGATTTTTTACATTTTTTTGGGATTTTTTACATTTTTTAGATTTTATGGTTTTTTTTGGGAATTAATACATTTTTTTGAATTTTTTACATTTTTTCTAAACTTGTAGTGTTGATTCTGAAAAATCATTTTGCAATTGCAAAACTTCAAATATGGCGTTTGCAAAATTTTCTAAACATGTAGTGTTAATTCTGAAAATCTGTTTTGCAATTGCAAAACTGAAAAATTTGCTGAAAATTTTACATTTGCAAAATGTTGCTGTGAAACAGATTTTGGAAAATTTTCTAAGTTTGAAAATTTTCCAAATTTTTTTTTTCTCCTAAATGGTTTGTGCTTTTGAATTTAGACATAAATATATTTAGAATATTTATATTTGATTTTTAACAAACTTAAAATAGGCTACTATTTAGTTTATTATTTTTTTTTCAAGCATTGTTTTTTAATTAAAATAAAATTGATTTAACAAAAGTAGTAGCTTTTGTTTTTCAAAAAAATAAGAAATAATTGTTAGGTGAATACGATTTCGAGTTTTCTAAGGCTGAAAAATGCATTTTGCAAAATAGAAAACGTACTGTAGCTGTGAAACAGAATTGAAAATATTGCAAAATTTTCTATTGTTTTGCAAAAACAGAAAATTTTGCAAAACAGAAAATTTTCGTTAGTAAACGCAACCTGAATGTTTTTTTCAGCAACGAGAACAATGAGGAAGAGGGTTTTCTCTAGAACTCCCTCACCCTTCTGTCTGTTTTTTTTTAATCTTAACAGCAGCAGCAGCAACGCGCGCACACTTAAAACATATTAATCTAAATTGTATCTTATCTTTAACTATCCAATCACTACCACACAAAATTAACATAAGTTACTTTAACTTAACTAAAGTTAGCTATCCAAAATATAAACTAAATTTAAGTTAATTTAACTTAACACATCTCCATATTAGTAATAGTAACTATAGTTAGACTATGGGGAAGGGGAAAACCACTGTTTATATATGCACACGTGTTTTCAGGTTCTAGGCTGGATTTGTAGTCAAATTATCTACAAATTATTTTCACTCTGCTGCTTAGTGTAGTATTATACATTCCTCCGACTCAAATCTAAAATCTTAATAGTTGATTTATAAACGAGTTTTTTATCATTTTTATAAGAAAAAGTATAAAAAACTCGTAGGATGTTGACTACTGGTTTTTTATTGAGAAAGTAACGTGGAACTCATGAAATCTACTTTATCTTTCAATTCTAAGAAGCACTCTCAACGTCAAATCAATTAAATGCTTCGCTGACATCTTCTTAGTGAGGAGGGAAGTTGTGAGAGGTGTCGGGAATTTATTACTTGCTTCCGAGTTGTCGGGTTAGGAATTTAAAATGATCTGAATTATACTCTCTTCTTTTTTTAATAACTACTCCCTCCAATAAAAGACGTTTTAGGATAGTAAAAAAACGTAGGACAATGATCTTTGATTTTATTTTATTTCACATTGTTTCATTTTTTTTTCTAATTTCCACTCAAATTATCACACCATTACCAAATTGGGTTGATTCAAAAAAATAAATTTGTCATTTGCACAAAATATATGCTTCAAAAAAGATAAAATGACAAGTACTCCAAATAGTAAAAAAACGTAGGAAAGCGACAGTTATTTAAAGACGGAGGGAGTATCTTTTTAAAATAATAGTAAAATTTAAAATAATAACGTTTGATTTTATTTTATTTCATATTAATTTTTTTTTATATTTCTATTCAAATTAACACATCATCATCAAATTGGTTTGATGCATTTACAAAAAATATATACTCCGAAAAAGTTAAAATGACAAGAGGAGATGAACCAGAAAATTCGTAGGAAAATGTTAATTAATCGAAAACGAAGGGAGTATTTCCCAACTACTAAAATTTGAAAGAGATTTTTATTGATTTATTTATAATTTTTTTTTTTTATGAATTTGATTTATATGTTTTCACCGGAAAGTTAATAAACCGTTGATGGTGAGACCGACAAAAGTCCGAGAATATATAAAAATAAAAGGATAAGATCGTGTATCTGCAAACGTAGAGTGAGTGTCCTTTTTAAGAAATACAACATCATTTATTGAATGCCCGCGGTTTATCACCCACAAATAAATGGTAAAATTGAATTCTAAGTACTCATAAAATCTAGTTTATTTTAGACAAAACGGTAAATCCAAGTCGTAAATATTGGAGTGTAAAACTTGGTGATGCACTTTGGGCTTACTAGCTCGGTGATTTTCAGTACGGCTTACCACCACCATTGAACAACAACGATGACCATGGGGTTAAGAGAGGTCCTCCACGCCCTTTGTCGACATCTTGTGTAATTTTGTGCCGTTAGATTCCAACTAAAATCCCAATTTCATATCCCGATTGGCCAAAACCCCTAACCCAAAGGTATTAATGCTCTTTAAACCTAATCTCAGCTTGTTTTAGTTCCTTACTGTTCATTAACTTTTAGCCAAAAAACGGTGTCGTTGGTAGTTTTATGTTTTTCCTTGGTTTTCTAATTAAATTGAAGCTAATTCTTCATTATAAGAAAAAATCCATGTTTAATTTGTATTTTTATTGTTTAGCCATCCTAAAGTTAGATACAGACGTTGTACTAGTTAAGTTTAATTTTTAGATACATCCTAAATTATAGCCATCCTGTTTGTATTGGTTAAGTTTAATTTTTATTTAATTTCATAAACTCCATAGTTTCATTTATTAACTGATTAAGTTTAATTTAACTAGTTTCATGAATTCGCACCAATATATTCTGAAACCTGAGTGAAATTGACAAAGCTTGAGCTTAGGGAAATGAATACTGGGAGATATTTACGTAACAGTTTTACTCTAGGGATAAGCTAATAGTTAAGTCTCATAGAGGTCAGCTTTGAAAGTGAATTGCAGTTGTTTTAGCTGTTTGAAGTGTGATCTTTAGCTTATCTCTTTTTGTTTTTGTCTGATATTTATGCCCGCCGATCTATCTATTGCTAATTGATGGTTGTCGAAACCGTCAAATATAAATAAATACAATTCACCTATGCTCATGTAAATAAAAACAGTAGCAAGTGGTAAAAGGATCGTTCCTCAGGGATTCGGTGGACAATTAAAATTCCTTGTAAATGACTAGAAAAGTAACAAGTGGTAAATACCAATATTGATTTGTTGTGTTGCAATTGCTTAAGAAATAGAAATAGCATAAAACAGTAGCGAATAAAGAGTTGTGTGTGTGTTCAGAGGTGACAAGATTCCCAGCAAGGATTCAAATAGGCTCATGTGTTAGACTGATTGATCATTTACTCCAAGATTTTCAATTCCAAATTATAGGTGGCTATAGAGATCAGGTTTTCAAGTAGATCTCCTACTCTCTACCTATTCGAGATTCTTAAAGGTTTTCACCTATTAAGGTCTTTGATCTACTTTATGGCCTAAAGAAGTTATTCTATTAGGTCTAATAAAATGACCAAATAATTCTGCCGTGAGAGACCTTATCCCAGGCCTAGGAGAAGGATGTCTCCACTCCTATAAACCTGACCCTATATGTTTTCCAATCTGATCCGTCGATTAGTTGATTGCCTTCGCATCCCTCTCTACAATGTAGACTCCAGGGTATTGAGGGAAGACAGTAATCATGCAAATCCTAAATGTAGTTGATCAAGCTTCAAAAAGAATAAACATAACATGACATTCAATTAAAACACATAGAGATATAACATGGAATCTCATAAGGACGATTTGATCTCACAATCAGCTAAGCATGGCTTGAATCCTTGCAAGGAAAATGGAATTTATCCAAGCATCATCATAATAAATAAATAAAAGAGGTTGAAATCATAAACTAGAATTAATTAATTAATTAAAGAGAAGAATTAGCAAACATCGTTTGCTCCAGCTATGGCTTTGCTGTTCTAGCGGAGAAGAAGAAGAAATTTGGGAAAAGAAAAGATAGAGGAGAGAGGCGCAACCCTTCCTTTTTATTTCCTAGAGTCCTAATTATTTGAAATTCAAGAAGACCTAAAAAGGATAAAGTCTAAATAATTAATTGTTTTTAATCTGCTAAACAAGGAAATAGCAGAAAATAAGTCTCAAGACTTCAAGCTGCAAAAGGACTCCGCTGGATTTTCCTTCTAGAAGAGACAGTTGGCAGACACCTCAGGTCAAATATGCTTATGTCTGAATCGCCTTATCCCAGGCCTGGGATAAGGACGATTCTGTAGCAAAACAACTCTTTCTTGGCTCTTTCAGCTCCTAATCGAATTATCTGTTTCTCAGCACCCATATATGCATAAAGGAGTACAAAAGACAAGGATTAACAGTATCATCATCCTAAAAAGTATAGAAAAGGATAATGAAATTAAAACAATTTAAGCTCCAATCAAATCCCCCACACTGACCTATGCTTGCCCTCAAGCATACCCAACACACAATACAGAACAAAACAGACATCAAAACTCAAATTCCTTCCTTTGGCTGCATACCTCATTACTGAAATTACCAAGACACTTCCCTTACCAAATCCATGCTAGACTATCAAGGACCGATCAATACCCTAAACATACCCCATCCACATGGTATCAAGACATCAATTTTTGATATAATGTAGCAATTAAGGGACAACGTTCACTATAGATTTGAGTCCTACCGAAGTGCAGTTCCACCTAAATGTGTATAACCTTTGTGTATCATCATCCTAAAAAGCATAGAAAAGGATAATGAAATTAAGACAATTTAAGCTCCAGTTACTAATCTATATTGGATGAAGAGCTAGCGTTTCTTAATCTGGGAGAGGACGCATTGTTAATCGAGAAATAACCATCCCATTTGTGTTGGTGTGACAGGGAAGATAAAGAGTGATTTCTTATATCACATGTTTATTCCTATGATTTTGGGTTCATATCTTAGATCATGTTACAGAAAGCTTACCCATTTGACTTTCTCACGACATAGTTGCTATGACCTACCTGCGTTACTTGTGTTCTCTTTTTCTATTGGCTTTTCCATTCTTCTTGTAACAGAAAAAAATTATGACTGTTTCTTTGCTTTTCTATTCTTCAGATTGAAAAAACACATGAAGTCTATAGTGTAGCTGCAGAATTTGTATTCTTTTCTGAGTTTTGCCTTGCAGTTGTTTATGACTGCTTATATGCAGACCCGAAAAGATGCCACCCAAGTGGTAGCAAATTTACAAAGACAGCAAGTTAATTCAAAGTGCATTTAAATATTGTTAATGGTTGTTTAAGTGTGAAATAATGGGATTTCGAGAGAGGAATCTTTGATTCGTGAAGAACCAATCGCCCATTTTAGCTCATGTCAAATTGTTGTTCATTTCATTGTGTTTTATGAGACAAAAGATAGGTGATATATTAGTTTGTAACAAAAGATGAATCAACACAGCTTATGGAAATTTGAAAGTCTGCCAATGCTTTTAACCAGCTCTGTCGCACCCCTTTTTCGTTGAAAATGAGTAAAGGATCGGGGCGGGCCACAATGCGAGACAAGCGTTGGACTTGTCTTAACATCATGCAAAATGAAGTCGCCACCCTAATTTTTTAAGGTTTAGGGAACCTAATCGTCATGGCATAAAAAATAAATAAACTAAGGCACGAATGGTCTAAACCAAACAACAAAAGTTCGAGGTCGTATTTATGGACTTGGGAAGGTGTTAGGCACCCAAGTCACATCCTTTAAAAAAGGTTACCGGTATGCGAGGTGTTTTGAGAAAATATTTTAAACATGTAGTTTGGGCCCTCAAAGGTGACGTTACATCTTAGCAATTTTTCGTCAGGAATTTGTTATTTCCGTTCGGGACCGAGGGACGCGGTTACCGTTTTGTCTCTTTGCTAGAGCGGGCGTTCCCCCCTTATCATTGGGCCATGCATGATTTAATTATTACTACGTGATCTATCATGGCAAAACTAGCAAGGTACCGATTAATGTATGCAACATATTTTGCGTGGGTTTAGAGCCACCATACACATGTATCAATACAACAATTAATTTCATGGTATGAAAGACAAGTGATATAAACACGTTGTACATATGAGATTGATTTTAATTATTTAGCAATTCTATATGTCATGCATACGAGTGGGTAGGTTCTAGCGCATTGTAAGTGGTCATGCATACGATATGATCGAGGTTTTTACATTTCTAATAAACATCCATTCAAAGCATAAACATAAATAAAAGGGTTTAATATAAACTTACCCGATTTGACGGACCCCGATCGATCCATCCCTTCAAAACCGAAGTTAACGACAATTGATAATAAAATATGTATAAACAAACATACATGATTTTTAACTAATTATCTAATTAATTATTACAAACCACAATTAAAATAATTACTTAACTAATTATTACAAACCACAATTTAAAATAATTACTTAAATAACTATTACAAACCATAATTAAAATAATTACTTAAATAACTATTACAAACCATAATTAAAATAATTACTTAAATAATTTATTACAACGATCAATTAAAATAATTACATAAATAATTATTGTAACGATCCATTGACAAAAATAAAATCGACGGGCCTTGATGACTGGGCCCAGCAGTTGGGCCCGTCGCACCTGCCCCTAACCAGCCCAGCCTAGCTCGGCAGATGGGCTGGCCCTTCTTTTCCTTTCCCACACGGGCCAGCCAAGTTGCCCAGCTTCTTTCCCTCATTTTTCCTTCATGGGCCAGCTCAACCCAGCCGGCCCAAACACAAATACAACAGCCATAAGCCCAAGCCCGCGAGCCTTCTTCTCCACTTCGTCACCTTCCTCCAACCTGCACACGTGAACAGTGGCCGGCGCTCCCCTCTGCAACTCCGGCGTCCACTCCTCTGCCATCCGCCTGCCGCGACGAACTTCGGCGAGTAACCCGACCAGCTCTTCTCCTCTACCCGTCACCAAACGGACCGGAAAAACAACAACAGCAAAAAAATGAAGGAACAACGAAAAGCAATTGAAATTAGAGCAAGCAAATTAAACCCGACAGAGAGAAAATTAATTGAAGACAAAAGCTGGAATTAAACGAAATCAAACACAACAATTAATTGAAGAACAACAGTTGAATTGATTGATAAAAATGAAGGCAAGAAATTGAATAAAAAATAGAGCAATTAATCGAAACTAAACAGCAAGCTAGCAAGCAAATTAATTGAAGACAGATGTCGCATGAATAAGGGGGACGAGCTCGTTGTGAGGGGTGCTCTATTTATAGGCAAGGCAGCCACGAGTGGAC
This sequence comes from Viola odorata, assembly GCA_963691705.1. Lineage (NCBI taxonomy): Eukaryota > Viridiplantae > Streptophyta > Magnoliopsida > Malpighiales > Violaceae > Viola > Viola odorata. The sequence continues at coordinate 13,508,573 of OY829540.1, read as the reverse complement.
TTGGAGGCCAAGGTGAGAGTGGACATCGCGGACGTGATGAGCAAAGGTGAGTAGCCGTGAACAGTGCGGTCGATGAGAGGTTCGTGATGATGAAGCCTTGGTTCTGGATCAACATGAGGAGAATGCTTGGCTAAGGAGCAAGGAGGGAGTTGCTGGAAAGGTGATGGGATTTTGGATAAAGATGCATTAATTGGACATTAATGCATTAATTCCAATACGAACGGGATATTTTGGTACGAACGAATTTGTACGAAAGTGAAAATAAATCCGAACTGAGGGGAACACGGTGTGCAGAAAAATAAGACGAGACAACTAGTATACAGTGAAGAAATGTGAAACTCGGTTTAATGTGTTTATTTTCTCTTTCGGAAACGTTAAAAGTTCGGACGCAAAATAAATATCCTTACGACAAATATTGAACGAAACCAAGCTCGATGGCGTGAAAGAGAAAAATCATACGTAACTATCAATTAAAGAAATTACGCGTCCGACCCACGGTCCCGGGAAACTTACTCGGGACAGATAGAAGTTCGCGTAAAGACAGTCGAAAATACGAAAAACTTAAAAGTGCATGAAATGACACGGAATTTTAAACAAACTAGCCTAGGACCAAGAATCGACAAAAAATTGACCTAGACAAGCTATTAAATGTGATAAACGATAAAAATACGAAAATGTGGTGACGAAAACCAAAAAATACGGTTTAGTCGAAAATATGAGAAAAATATGAAAAACTCAAAAGACGTGAAATGACGCGAAATATTAAAACAAATAGTCCTTGATCAAAAATCGATTGAAATTTGACGTAAACGGGCTATTAATGCTACATGCAATAAAACGAAAAAGTAAGTCAAAATTCGGGTAGCAATAGTTGCCCCCTCTTTACTGTCTGATCAAAAATACAGTGTAACTGAAAATTTTGATAAGCAGTAAAGACAGTTGCCCCACGTCTTTACCATGTTTTGAATACATCATGACCGGTTGAGATGTGGGATTATGCATGAATTGAAAGATATAGTCGCTCAGGGAGGAGTATTTAGATAGACAGGAATGTAAGATAGGAAAGTAGTCGATCAAGGAGGAGTATTTTAGATATAGTATGCAGAAAAGTAGTTGTTCAAGGAGGAGTATTTAGATAGACAGGAAAGTAAGACATGAAAGTCGTCGCTCAGGGAGGAGTATTTAGATATAATGTGAGGAAAAGTAGTATTTGGTTAGACATGAATTGACAGATATAGTTTTGTAAATGAGAGTTGGGACGCACCTTTGGTTCAAAGCAACGTACATTCGGTCGGATATTGAGGGAAAGGTCTCTGATAGTGAGGAAGATGACCTTCTCGGATTTTGAAGAGGATGATCTTCTCTCGAACTTACCGGGTGAACTGATATGGAGAGTGGTTGGAAGCCACCGCGTTGGTGAGTGGTCGGGAGCCACCGCGTTGGTGAGTGGTGGGAAGTCACCGCGTTGGTGAGTGGTTGGAAGCCACCGCATTGGTGAGTGGTTGGAAGCCACCGCATTGGTGTGAATGTGCGTCCGTGCGAGGCTATTTCTCTTCAGACGTTGATGAAGAGACAAAATACAAGCGGGGATACCGCAAACTTTGAATTTTGATGAAGAGATAGCATCCGAGCGGGGATACCGCAAACTTTGAACATTGAGGAAGAGATGAGATCCGAGCGGGGATACCGCAAAATTCAGAGGCCGATGCAGAAAATGTAAATTTGACATCCAAATGGGGATACCGCAATTGTCGGAGGTTGATGCAGAAAACGTAAATTTGACATTCGAACGGGGATACCGCAATTGTCGAATGTTGATGCAGAAAATGTAGATTGATATCCGAACGGGGATACCGCAATTGTCGGACGTTGATGCAGAAAATGTAGATTCGACATCCGAACGAGGATACCGCAATTGTCGGAGGTCGATGCAGAAAATGTAAATTTGACAACCGAACGGGGATACCGCAATTGTCGGACGTTGATGCAGAAAATGTAGATTCGACATCCGAACGGGGATACCGCAATTGTCGGAGGACAATGCAGAAAATGTAAATTTGACAACCGAACGGGGATACCGCAATTGTCGGAGCTCGATGCAGAAAACGTAAATTTGACATCCGAACGGGGATACCGCAATTGTCGGAGGTCGATGCAGAAAATGTAAATTTGACATCCGAACGGGGATACCGCAATTGTCGGAGGTCGATGTAGAAAACGTAAATTTGACATCCGAACGGGGATACCGTAATTATCGGAGGTCGATGCAGAAAACATAAATTTGACATCCGAACGGGGATACCGCAATTGTCGGAGGTCGATGCAGAAAACGTAAATTTGACATCCGAACGGGGATACCGCAATTGTCGGAGGTCAACGCAGAAAATGTAAATTTGACATCCGAATGGGGATACAGCAATTGTCGGAAGTCATTTGTGGAAAATGTTGATGTAGGTTCATGCAAGGTTATCGCTCTCCGAACATTGATGTGGAAATATGGAAGGCATGTTCGTGCGAGGCTATCGCTCCCCGAACGTTGTTGTGGAGAATGTAACTACACGACCGTGCGAGGCTATCGCTCTCCGGACGCTGGTGCTGAAAATGTAACTACACGACCGTGCGAGGCTATCACTCTCCAGACGGTGGTTCTGAAAGTATAGTCGCTCAAGGAGGAGTTATATAGTTTATGCAGAAAAGTAGTCGCTCAAAGAGGAGTTATATAGTTAGACAAGAAAGTAGTCGCTCAAGGAGGAGTATTTTAGATAGACAAAGTGTATGTGGGGACGTGACCTATCACAACACTTAAAGACACGATGTGGGGACGTGACCTGAACACAACGTTAAATAGACAAGATGTGGGGGCGTGACCAATCACAACTTTTTAAAGACACGATATGGGGACGTGACCACTTACAGCTCTAAACAGACAAGATGTGGGGACGTGACCGCTTACAACTTTTTAAAGACATGGCGTGGGGACGGACCGCTTACGCAAATTTAAAAGACTTGGCGTGGGGACGAACCGCTTACGCAAATTTAAAAGACAAGGCGTGGGGACGAACCATTTACGCAAATTTAAAAGACAAGGCGTGGGGACGAACCGCTTACACAAATTTAAAAGACAAGGGGTGGGGACGAACCGCTTACGCAAATTTAAAAGACATGGCGTGGGGACGAACTACTTACGCTAATTTAAAAGACAAGGCGTGGGGACGAACCGCTTACGCAAATTTAAAAGACATGGCATCGAGACGAACCGCTTACGCTAATTTAAAAGACAAGGCGTGGGGACGAACCGCTTACGCAAATTTAAAAGACATGGCGTGGGGTCGAACCGCTTACGCAAATTTAAAAGACATGGCGTTGGGACGAACCACTTACGCAAATTTAAAAGACATGGCGTGGGGACGAACCGCTTACGCAAATTTAAAAGACTTGGCGTGGGGACGAACCGCTTACGCAAATTTAAAAGACAAGGCGTGGGGACGAACCGCTTACGCAAATTTAAAAGACATGACGTGGGGACGAACCGCTTACGCTAATTTAAAAGACAAGGCGTGGGGACGAACCGCTTACACTAATTTAAAAGACATGGCGTCGAGACGAACCGCTTACGCTAATTTAAAAGACATGGCGTGGGGTTGAACTGCTTACGCAAATTTAAAAGACATGGCATTGGGACGAACCACTTACGCAAATTTAAAAGACATGGCGTGGGGACGAACCGCTTATGCAAATTTAAAAGACATGGCATTTTTGAAAAAGGGTGTAAAGGGAAAGCAGGTCTTACCATGAACTTACCGTGCGAATTGAAGTTGATTTAAATGCGAGGGAGCGTGATCAGCCACACGAATTTGATTCGGGAGTGGTAACGTACTCCATTCGATGTTTGATTGGATTTTGATGAAAATCCAAGATGAGGGCATGACAACGATTTCTTCATCGAAGACCCATGGTTGAGGGAGTGGTAACGTTCTCCATTCGAAGTTGATTGGATTTTGGTGAACCAAGATGAGGGCATTACAACGATATTTTTATCGAAGACCCATGGTTGAGGGAGTGGTAACGTTCTCCATTCGAAGTTGATTGGATTTTGGTGAAAATCCAAGATGAGGGCATTACAACGATATTTTTATCGAAGACCCATGGGGTGAAGAGTGATTCCATCAAAGCGTATCTGTATCCTGCAAAGAGGGTTTCTAAATTTGGAAGAATCAAGGTAAGTTCTTGAGTCAAATCTTTTCTTTTAATTTTGTTAGTGGAAGTAAATATATTTTGACTATTTGAGTGATAAATGAGTGCTAGATTTGTGGGTAAATGGTTATAGGAGTATTGTTGAACTTATGTTGGTCTTGCATGTAAGAAAGAATGAATTTTTAACATTAAAAACTTCAATAAGTAAAAAATTACGGGACCAAACCAGTAACAATCTACTATATAATGATCAATGTATACAATCGAATAAAACTTATCTCTTTCAACTATAGGAATTATTTGACATACAACACTATCACCAATAGTACCAATCAAACAATCTAATCAATCAAATTCGAGAAGAACAAGAGAATAGTACCAACCTAATGAACGATCAACTTCGTTCACTTCAAAAAACTCAAAGTAAGAAACAACCTTCTATAATCTTGCAAAAATTGACCCATAAATCATCATTTGATCAAGTTTACAATATCGACATTTACTTCATTCTCTACCAAATTAATCCAAATTAATTTTGCACAACCAAACTAATATTCTGTCTTCTTCCTTCTGCCTTCACCTCTGCGCCACCACCTACATATATATAATATGTGGACATACGTTACATTTGGCTTGGAAACCCAACTCTAATTCCAATACCAATACCAACACCGACTTCTAGTCGGTTTGGTACACAACACCATTTTTCTTTTTCTTTTTCTAATAAAACTAAGACAAACAATTACATGTGGGCTCAAATTAAGCGAGACCTACAACATTAAGTTGGCATATTCTCATATTGGAGAAGATGAGAAAATTTATGGTTATTTTCCTCCTATTTTGATAGTTTGCTTCATGGTTTATTGCAATTAACCCATAAGATCACATATGAGCCCTTCGTTTTTGGGTCATTGGTAATTTTGTTGTTTTTCATGGTTGAGTTCATAGCTACATTGATAAACCATGAAACTACCCATGACACTTTTCGTTAACTTATTATTAAAGAAAATGAATAAACTTGTAAATGAATTGTTGTTAGTGTGATATAATCCATGGTTATATATGTTGTTGTTTTAATATAATAGATTAGGGGTTACGGTGCGATTGGAGGGTTTTTGGTTTGGGTTTATTGTTATTTGATTATTTCCGTTGCATGAAAAGCGTAGGAAACTGAAGAAATGAATCAATCTGGTTAAACCTGATTGAACCAGTGACCCATTTACTTACAGGTCATTGTCTGGTTCGGTTCTGATAACACTAATAAATATGAAATTGTATTATAACAAAGTTTTTTGGAAAATAAAAGTAAACTAATTAGTGGAAAGAAAATATTGGGGACTAAATGTGGTAGAGTTGTTTTAGAGCAAAAAATCTATACTATATAAAAAGCACGAAGGGGCTTATTTCCTTAAATTACTATTATATCCTTAATTATTAAAAAACTTAAGGGTGTAATAGACTTTTAATTTTTATAAAATTACCTACAATATATCTATTATTCAACCACTTATTTAATTAATTAACCTACCTATTATTAAAATTGAATAAATCTATTACTAAATCACTTATTTAATTAATTAATCTACTTATTAAATCTATTAATTATTTAATTAATTAACCTACTTATAAAACTCTAACCTACAAAGCTGGCCAACAAAATTACAAAATTAATAACCCCACCGTGCCACATGAGATGGCACCTTCTGCCGCAAAAACTATGAACATGATCACCACAACACAACCAAACAACTGCTGATCGATTCTTACTTGCCATATTTAAATAATTACCAGAACGGGACTTCATCTGAGTAATCAATCAATATTTTCCTGCCCAAAAAAATATATAGAAGGAAACTGAACATGACCAACAGCTACCAGGTATTTTCAATTTTACTCCATTAATTATCGATTTAATTATAAATTTTGTCAATTAGTTTTTTCGTGAAAGAGTGATTGAAAAGTGTTGCTTCGAACATAAACAATCATCATCAGAAAACAATCATATTTGGGTGGGACGAGAATATGATCAGAATCGGAGAGAGTTACATCAACAACTACCAGGTAATTAACCTACCTATTATTAAAATTGAATAAATCTATTACTAAATCACTTATTTAATTAATTAATCTACTTATTAAATCTATTAATTATTTAATTAATTAACCTACTTATAAAACTCTAACCTACAAAGCTGGCCAACAAAATTACAAAATTAATAACCCCACCGTCCCACATGAGATGACACCTTCTGCCGCAAAAACCATGCACATGATCACCACAACACAACCAAACAGCTGCTGATCGATTCTTACTTGCCATATTTAAATAATTACCAGAACGAGACTTCATCTGAGCAATCAATCAATATTTCCCTGCCCAAAAAAATATATAGAAGGAAACTGAACATGATCAACCGCTACCAGGTATTTTCAATTTCACTGTTGTTTGCTCTCATTTTTTTCGGTGACCTTGACTAAGAAATCAAATTCCTTGCCCTTGCAAGCTATCATTTTTCTATAGTGTGCAGACTTCTCTTTTTCCTATTACATTGCGAATAATATTAGTATTTTTTCTGTATTAAAATTAATCTAGTACCACTATTGTAAAAAAATTACTTTGTTGTTAACTGATTCTTTGTATTTCTTGATGTCACAACCTATTAGTGTTTCTGACTCATCAAAAAGAACAATTGTTGCTTCATTCTCACCATCATTAACTTATAACCTCAGCCTGCACCTGAAATTGTATGTGGATTTGTCGATAGATATTTTTTGTTTAAAATAAAATAATTAAATTTTTAAGTTGTTAGGAATTACCTTGCAATTGTCTCAATACAGCTTTCACACCTGTCACAGGTTGCTTGTCCCGTTTGACCCTCACCCATGTCAGATACTTTTTTCTACACTTTTTACATGATTCATACCATGTTGTCTTTTATTGATCACTTCTATAATAGTTGTTGTTATGACATAGAAAGACTGCAAAGTAATAATAAAAGTTAATGTTAGTTTTTTCATTTATGCTCATAACTAATTATTTTGCTAAAATATCCACCTGTCCGCATCATTTAGTCGGTAATGGCGCTAGGTAGGGAGCCGTTGGGCACGAAGAGGGAGTCGCCGTCGGCAGTGACATATTACGTGGAGAATCTTCCGTTGCACGTGGATCATCGGGCTCTTCGATACTTAGCCTCGCAATGGTGGAGATTGCCTCCATGTGGTAGGGTTATGGACGTGTTCATCTCGCCAAGGAAAAATAGAAGTGGGAAACGGTTTGGGTTCATTCGTTTCGACCGGGTAGTGAATAGAATTGACATGGAATTGGCGCTGAATCGTCAATGTATAGGTGCTTCAGCCATCAAGGCAAACATAGCTAGGCCAGCCTCACAAGTTTTGAGGTCGGAGGTAGGGAGGACAGGGCGTCGCAGCCAGGAAGACCCTGGGAAGTACCGACAATTCAAACGGGACACGGACGGTCAGGCTCGACCGGAAGTTGGTCAGGTACCAAGTCGGGATCAAGTGCAAGAGACAGTAGAGAAGGTAGAGAAGGTCCAACCGCTAGCCAAGGACGTGGAAGTTGACGCTCAAGAAGGGGAATTGATTGAGATTTCAGTTCCGGCAGAACATAGAGATTGGTTAGCGAGGAGTATGGTTGGAGTTCTTCGTAAGATAGAGGATATCCCAGATGTTAGGGAACTTTTGCTTGAGTTGGGTTGGTTTTGTGAGACCAGAATCCTATGGAGGGGATTGATCTGGGTAGAGTTTGAAAAACAGGAGGACGTGGAGAAAGCACTCGCGAACACTTCAGAGGAATTTAGCCTTGTGTTTTCCAAGGTGGTTCCTTGGACCGAGGGTCTATCTAAGATGGGCAGATTGTGCTGGGTTCAATGCTCGGGGATCCCGGTACAAAGTTGGGGCCAAGAGACCTTTGAGAAGTTAGGAGCGCAGTGGGGGAAAGTAGTGGCAGTGGACGATTGCACTCTAGCTCGGAAGAGGTTTGACGTGGCAAGGATCCTCATATTGACAGATCAACCACATATAAAAGGTACGATTCGGGCAAGATTGGAGAACAGAGTCCATTTAATTGATTGTCATGAGGAACCAATGCAGGGGATGATCTCCAATATTGATTGGAAACTAGGAGTGGAGTCAGCAGAGGAGGACTCGGATGAGGAAATATACGCCGAGGGCTTTGAGGAGAAGGAAAGGGCTGATCCGAGGGAAAAAGACCAGCAGAGTGAGGTTAAGGAAACGCCCCTAACGGAGATGGAATCTCGGGCGCCTGTTGAGAGAGAATTGGGTGTTTTTCCTTTGGTTACAACGAGAAAAAAGGAGAGGAAGACCAAGCAGATTATGGCAGAGACGGGCAACCTACATTCGGCCAACACATCGGGGAACTCGAACACAGGAGTATTTCAGGTAGAGGATAGTGAGGTTCTTAGTATGAACAGGTTGCGCGAGGCGATTATGGTGGAAACAGATACATGGGGAATTGGACGCATTATGTCAATCACTAATCAGGTAAATGAGGACGCTCTACGTATTTTTGATCGAGAGAGGTTTGGAGAGGAACTGGGAAATGTTCAAAGTTAGGTTATGGGAGGGGCGGGTTCTACAGTAGTCTAATGGTGCACATCTTTTCGTGGAACTGTAGGGGTCTTTTGTCGAGTAGGAAGCAACGCTTCATCAAAAATATGTTTCGGGGTGATCAGGTGCCGTTTTGCCTCCTTCAAGAGAGTAAAAGGGACGTGGTGGATGACTTCCTTATACATGGGTTAGGGGGGGACAATGATACTAAATGGGCTTCTGCGCCGGCGATAGGTAGATCAAGGGGGTTGATTTCGATGTGGGATTCTAAAGCTTTTCAGTTGGATCATTCGGAGGTGGGGAACAGGTATATCTGGCTTGAGGGTGAGCTCACTGAGAATCATTTGAGGTGTGTTGTTTTGAATATATATGCTCCTAACACTGCTGCACTCCGTGAGCAGCTGTGGGAGTCATTGGGTTCGAAAATAGAGAGTTCGAGTCACCCTGTGTTGGTTGCAGGTGACTTTAATGAGATCTTGACCCCGTCCGACCGCTTACATGGAGGAGGTTACTCGAAGGGTATGTTGGATTTCCAGAGTTGGGTAGACCATTGTAGGTTGCAAGACATACCGCTGGTTGGTAGGCGGTTTACTTGGTCGAATACCATTAGCAGGAGCAAGATAGATAGAGTGTTCGTGCAGGCTGGTTGGCTTGGTTGTATTCAGCATTGCGAGCTTTCGGCCCTTGACAAGAATGGGTCAGATCATGTGCCTCTGATCCTTCGTCGGGATAAGATGGATTGGGGGCCGAAGCCGTTCCGAGACCAAGCTGTCTGGTGGGAAGACAATGAGTTCAGAAAATTGGTAGAGGGATGGTGGTTGGAGGCAGGAGCTGAATTTCCTGGAAACTTCAGTGTGGTCCGTAAAATGCGATTCTTGAAGAAGAGAATTCGCTTTTGGAATAGGGAAATGTTTGGCAATGTTGAGACTAGCCTGAGAGATCTTCATGCGAGTTATGAGGCAATGGATCGCAGGGCGGATGACCGCCCCATGAATCAGGAGGAGTAGGAAGAGTTTTCCACCATTTGTAGTAAGTTATGGGAACAACAGGATCGGGTGGATAGATTCTGGCAGCAAAAGAACAGAGTTAAATGGAATGTCCACGGGGATAGGAATATAGGATACTTTCATAGGATAGCAAAGATAAATATGAGGAGAAATGCCATTAGAGAGATTATGACTCCTACCTCTACTCTTAAGACCCCGGCGGAGATCAACAGTGCAGCTTCGCAGTACTACGAGGCTTTTTCAGTTAGCTAGGACAGGCCTAGGATCCAGGATTTTGGGTTCTCCAAGTTAAGTGAGGAGGAAGCAACAGGGTTGGAAAAGGAGGTCACACCGGCTGAAATTTGGGAGGCGGTTAAAGGGTGTGACAGAAGGAAATCCCCAGGACCGGATGGATTCTCCTTGCACTTTTTGCAAAAGGCGTGGGGAATAATTGGAGGAGATTACCGCAGGTTGATTCAGGAATTCTTCAGAACAGGGAAGCTTCCGGCCGGGGCAAACTCATCATTTTTGACCCTCATTCCGAAGATTCCTAAAGCTAAACAGTTCTGTGAGTTCAGGCCGATCAGTCTGGTTAGCAGCTACTACAAGATTGTCTCCAAGATTATGGCTAAGCGGCTCAGTGAGATCATTACATCAGTCGTCAGCGAGGTTCAACACGGCTTCATTAAAGGGTGTCAAACCTTGGATTGTGTCATGACAGCGAGTGAGGTGGTCCATCAATTGCAGGTGACCAAGCAGCAGGGGCTGCTTTTCAAGCTAGACTTCAAAATGCTTATGACTCCGTTGAATGGGAGTACATGGAGGATGTGATGAGACACATGGGGTTCGGAGAGAAGTGGAGGGGTTGGGTTCGGCAGTGTATTAGCACTAACAGGGTCTCTGTGCTAGTGAATGGATCGCTGTCGGGCCAATTTGGGGCGGCGAGAGGTCTTCGGCAGGGGTGTTCTATGTCCCCATTTCTCTTTAACATTGCGGCTGAGGGGTTACATTGGTTATTCGTTAGAGCAGAGGAAGTGGGGATTCTGCGTGGGGTAGGTAATGTGGAGGTCGGGTGGCAGCTGAGCCACCTTCAGTTTGCTGATGACACCTTGGTTTTCGTGAATAATAGTGAGGCTGAAATTCAGGGGGTGAAAAGAACATTGAGGTGGTTTGATGTTTTTCTGGCCTTCGGGTTAATTTCCACAAAAGCACCCTGGTGGGGGTGAATTTGAGTGATCAAATTGGTGGGATTCTAGCTTCGCGGGCAGGATGTAAGTATGAAGCCCTCCCTTTCAAGTACTTGGGTTCTTTGGTTGGCTTTAAGCCGCGTAGGATAGCAGGGTGGCAGTTCTTGGTTCAGAAGCTTAGGAAAAAGTTGTCCACTTGGCTGGGGGGGGGGGGGGGGGGGGGGTGACTTTGATCAAATCGGCGTTAGCTAGCATTCCCATCTATAACATGCCGATCTACAGGATGCCTAGAGCGGTGGTCAAGCAATGTGAGGGTGTGATGCGGCGATTTTTATGGAGTGGGAAGGACGATAAAAGAGGGTTGAGCAAGGTGAAGTGGGAGGAAGTGAAGAGATCTACGACACACGGGGGGTTGGGAATAGGGAGATTGCAAGACAGGAACGTGACCTTACTCTTCAAATGGGCCTGGGAGGTGGTGTAGGGCAACGGTAAGTTATGGGTGATATGATGCCTTGTTATGCATGTTTTTCCCTCTCTTTTAGGTCTAATTTTTACACTTGATACTACTAATTTGGCTTGTTTTCCAACCACTTTGTAGATTTGGACTCAAGGGAGAAACTTACCGAAAAGCGTGCCATTTGGATGCATTTTTGCCTATCTTTCATCGTCAAGCCCTAGATGCGTTTTGTCGTCGAGACCTATCGTCGGGACCTAGACGAGATCTTATGTCCAGGCCTAAACGAAGCACGTGCGTGTTTCTTTCCGAATGACGCTTGGCCGAAGATGCTAAAAAGATTCTAGTGGGATTCCATGTGCAAATCATCCAGCTCATCAGAGAATATTCCTCCCTACCATTTTGTCCCCTAGTGGGGTTGTTAGGCTATATATAGAACCTTAACTTTAGGTTAGAAAGGGGGGCTTCTCTTTAGTATATTTTCCATCTTTTTAGGGTTTTCAATCATTGTAGCCACCTCTCTAACATTGGGATTTGTTCTTCCTTTATTTTTCCAGAAATTGGAGCCCCAAGCTCCAATTTGTTTTTAATCCAGATTTTCATTTTCATCTGCACCTGTTCTCTGTTTATGTTGCTTTCTCCATCTATCTTGTGCATGATTTCCAGCATGAGTGGCTAAATCTCTTAGTCTTGGCATGGGTGTGTTAAGGATTGCAAGAGGATAGTTGGGAGGTCAAAGTGTTCTTAAAACGTGTTCATTGTTGTATCCGTTTTCTTGCCATTTTATTGTCATTTCGTGTGAGATTTGTTGGTAGTTTGATCACCTATTTGCATGTTTCTCATGAATATTGTCATTTCCATGGTAATAACTAACGTGAGGCCATGGAATATAGTAGGCACCTGGTCCAGAGTCACCATGTCGTTTGGTCCAATCTGGCTAGGGCAAGAAACCAGTTAGGGCAGACTTCTCAGTGTCTAGCCCTAGACGTGTCTTCTCTCCACTTCACGGGCCTACGTGTCTGACCCATAGGCGTACCTTGGGCGTAGTGTCACGGCCACTCCCATAAGTGTACCTTGGGTGTGACTTCTCTTAAGAAGAGAAGTAGGGGATTCACGTGAAAACAGGATTCCTATAGCACGTCTATGGTGTGAAAACAATCTATCCTTGCACCGATGACCGACTAGCCCTCGACGCAATCCGTCGTCTACCCCTGCTAAGATTTCTCCTTTTATCTGATCTATTATCTTTACTTACTTTGTTATTATCTTTATTGCACTTGTTAGTCTTTACCATTTTTATTGATATTCTCTTGCTTTTGTGCCCGGAAATGGCTAATGTAACTCGCAAGCAATTGGTGTCTATAGTCCAGAGGAAAGAAGAAGATTTTGGCCAGTACCATGAGCGCTACAAAAATATGCAAGCTATGTGCCCCTCACACAACCTTACCGAGCACGCCCTCATCCAATATTTTTGTGAAGGTCTCAAAGCTCGTGACAAAGCATTGCTCAACGCCGCTGCTGGTGGTGCTATCACCAGACTCACCCATGTCGCCGTGAAGGCCACCATAGAGTTAATGGCAAGAAATTGCATACCCGAGGAAAGCAATCATCCAGGGCAAGATGCCCAAGTGGCCGCGATGCAGACCCAATTGACCGCTATGATGGGCATGCTTCAGAACATGGCCCCTGGACAGTTAGTTCAGGTCAAGGCCTGTCAGATTTGCAACTTGACCGATCATCTTACAGATGCGTGCCCCCATATCCCTGATGAGATCCAAAGTATCAACGCCATAGGAAATTACAATCAGGCCCCATACGGACAGAATTACGATCAGGTGTGGAGACCACCAAACTCTGGTTGGGCCAGCCATCAGCAAGCGTCTAGCCCTGGACAACCTCCACAGCATAATCAGTACATGAATCAGGCCCAACCATCTTTTAACGTCCAAAACTTCCAGCCTAGATCTACCCCTCCCAACAACCAACAATCTTTCTATCAACCCAATCAGGGCCAGACCTCCACTTCGTCTACCCCACCGGTTGATGAGGTAGCTCACTACAGGAACGTCATCACTGATCTACAAAAACAAATGAGCATCATGGCCGCGGACATGAAAGAATTGAAAAATAAGGGCAGGTTGCCGCCCCAAACTGAGGCCAACCCAAAGCACAAGACTCTTCGCAGTGGCTATGTCTTACCCCCTCAAGAGCATCTAGGCCTCGACATCGAAAAAGCTGTCGAGCCTAAAATCTTGGCCAAGAAAATACCCAAAGCCAAGTTTATTGGGCCTAAACTTCCAGAAGTGATGGAGGACTGCATTAGATCTCCAAGAGGGATGGCCCCACGAGGTGACACAAGCCCACAAGAATTCACCCAAGAGTATATACACAAGATCCTTGAGCTGCCCATTCCTTAAAGGCTCGTCAAGACCAAGAAGAAGGAAGAGGATCGCGAAATCCTTGATATGTTCAGCAAAGTCCTCATCAATATTTCACTTCTCCAGGCCATCAAAAACGTGCCTCGCTATGCCAAGTTTTTAAAAAATTGGTGTGCTAACAAATGTGACATGATAAGTGTGAAAAAGATTTGCGTAGGTGGGAATATCTCGGCCGCGATCCAGCAAAACCTACCACTGAAGTGCAAGGATAAAGGTATGTTCTCCATCCCATGTAAAATCGGTACTACTGATATTGGTAGAGCTATGTGTGATTCTGGTGCAGGTATCGACGTCATGCCCTTGACGTTATACAACAGTCTAGGCCTTGGACCCCTCAAGCCCACCGAGACCATGATCCAACTAGCTGACAAATCTGTCATCTACCCCAAGGGGGTCGTTGAGGACGTCTTAGTCCAAGTTGGCGATTTTATCTACCCAGCCGATTTCTACGTGATTGACATGGAGAATGGGCAATCTGTCAAGGCCTCGGATATGCTCCTAGGTAGGCCATTCCTTAGGACGGCAAAAGCCAAGATCGACGTCCATGACGCCTCTATTACTCTTGAGTTCGACGGGGAGACCATAAAGTTCAATATGCTTGATGATATGAGATGCCCCACTGAGTTTTCTAGCGTGAACTTTGTTGATATTGTTGAGCCTGCTGTTACTAATGTTTCTAAACTTGCTACTAATGAGTTTCTACAGCTTGCCCTAGACAGGAGCATTCCGCCCATCGCACTGGACCCTTTGGTCTTGACACTTGTGACTTCAGAGCACTCAATTGTTGATATTGCTGACCCTATTGTTACACAAGTTTCTGATCTTAACGCTGACAACTCTGCACATCTTGCCCTCGATAGGAACATCACTATAAATTCAGCGTCTGCCCCTTCTTTTGTGCAGGGCCCTAAGTTGAAGTTGAAGAGCTTGCCCTTGCACCTCAAGTACGCCTACCTTGGCGAACATGACACACTCCCGGTGATCATCTCTAGCAAGCTTGATCCAGATGCGGAGCGCGAGCTGGTGTCGACACTCAAAGGATACCACGAGGCCCTTGGATGGACGGTCGTCGACGTCAAGACACTTGACCCAGCTCTTTGCACTCCTCAACCAGCCATGACTCCAGCTGTCTTCATGACCACTTTTGAGGCTACGATAACCCCCGCCTCAACTGCTACTACTACTTCCTTGACCATCGAGGGCAAGACGCCCAATGATAACCCAACTCCGCAACCTGCCCAAGACACGGCTAAGACTAACACTCACCACTATAAGTTGCTCTCTTCTAAAACCTTTGATACTGGACAAAAGGTTTTACTTTATAATTCTTGTCTTAGGCTCTTTTCCAAAAAGTTGAAGCATAGGAGGACTGGCCCTTACCGTGTCACGAAGTTGTATGATCATGGTGTGGTCGGGATTCAGAGTATGGACACGGGCCTCATTTCCAAAGTGCGTGACCACAGATTGGAACTATTCCATGAAGGTTTCCACCCCCTGGTGGCAGACCCACCAGTCTTGCCCTAGATGCCTAAAATCGTCCGGGCCTGGACGAAAAAGATGGCCGGTCAAGGAGGCATTTCATCGAGCCTCATTTATTTTTTTTCGTAACCCTTTCTTTTAATAATTAATTATTTTTGTTATTCCTTTCTATACTTAGTTTTTATTATTATTTCCTATTTTATTTGGTTTATTTAGGCATCCCTTTCCATTTTTCCTATTTTTATTTCCTTAATTCCCTCCCTTTGTTTTATTTTCGTTTTTATTATTAATTCCCTCCTTTGTTTTATTTCTCCCTCCTCTCCGCATCCTTTTCAAATTTTGAAAGGATGTTCCTTTCTTTTTATAGATGGGAATCCGCGTCAGCGTGTCATCCACAGGCGACCAACCACGGCGCGCCACACGCATCACGCAATCCCAGCGTGCTGTCTCCTAGTGCGTCATGCGGCAACCTTACCCACAATCCGCGCACCCAATGCCCGCGCACCACGTGGCAGCTCCGCGTCCAACCAGCGCGCGCCACGCGTCTGACCATTATCCATCCGCGTTGGCCAACCAGCGTGAGCCAAGTGGCAGCGCCTTATCCACAATCCGCGCCAATCAACCAAAAGGCGACACGCGTCCCGCAATCCGCGACGACCAACCAGAGCATGCCACGCGTCTTCAACGCGTCATCCACATCCAGTCAACGCAATCCGCGTCGCCCAATGCTACCACGCCACGCGTCACGCGTTATCCAGATCCGGAGAGACCAGTCCGCGAGTGCCACGTGTCCAACGCGTCACTCCTCAACACTCACCCAATAGTAGCGCGCTACGTGGATCATGACGAATCCGAGCATGCCACGTGTCCCCAATGTGCCCCTCCTCCTCACTTACCCTTTTTTTTGTTTTAATTTTTAATTTTTCTTTTTCTTTTCCCTCCCTCTTCCAACGTTCATCCATGTCCCTTTCTCCCTCAATCCATCTTCCTCTCTTGAAACCTTAGCCACACACTTAGCCAAACACCATGTACCCCATAAACCCTACCAAAATTAAAATGGTAGTCAACAAGATCGGGACCGCCAGCCGCCGACCCTCACTCCCACTCTCGCCACACCGACCTAGGGCCGAAAAATGAGAAAGCTACCGACGCCGGTGAGCCCTCCAATTTCCAGCCGCCGTCCGATGAAGACCTAAAAGTCACCAGATCTAAGCCGGTGACCTCCACCATCACTAGATTCGGCCGGTCGGCAATGCACCATCGCCCTAGCGCACTCCACAACATTCTCCTATCCCCTTCCCTTGAACTCCTTTTATGATCTGAACTCTCTTGTCTATTTTGTGCATCTCTCTCGCATTGAGGGCAATGCGAAGCCTCAGTGTGGGGGAGGATTTATGTGTTTGTGTGATATTTTAGTATATATGTTTGATTGCATGCTTTGTGCAAAAATTTAAAATTTTTTGGATTTTCACTTTAAAGGATTTTGCTAACTTGTTAGCACTGCCCAGTTTTAAAACCCCCTTGTATGGACACACTTTTGACTTATGAGCACATAGAAATGAACTGCCTTTCATGTTGGTCCTGCCTTAGATCTTGCATGCTTTATCTGTTAGCTCTTATAATCTGCATCTTGCACTAAACATCAGCAATCATTTATAGCACCTTGTGAGCATTTGAGCCTAAACAGTTACATTTTTCATGTGTGATTCAATGCTTAGCTAGGCACTCAACTAAGTTTGCATGAGACCCCTAGGTATGGGCACCATCAGTCTTAGGAAAGCAGCGAAAAGACGAAAAAAATAAACTTTGCATCTTTGTTTTCTTTTCTTTTTCTTTTTATCCTTCCTCTCTTTTTCTTCATTTAGCCCCCGACACCCTTTTTCGTTTAGCCCCAGACATCTTCTCATCTCTTTCTCATTTCTCTCTTCTTTAAACACTTGTTCTCATTCTCCTTGATCCCTTTTCCTTGGCAGGTGAGCGGTATTTGTCAGAGGTGGCGGGCTAGATGATCAGCAAAGCCCAAGTGTGGGGAAGACCGACAAGGATGTATAGATGAAGAAAAAGAGCTAGGGCAAAATCATCAAGCTAATCCAAAAAGAAATCAAGCCCTAGCCGAAATACTTCATCAAGTTTTAGCTAAAGTAAGTTGGCAACCCTCAAGCTAATTCAATCTTCATAAGCTAAATTAGTTGTCAAATTCGTTCCTCGTTTTCAAAAAAAAAATCAAAAAAAAAATCAAAAAAATCAAAACCAGAAAAAGAAAAGAAAAGAAAATATCATCTGGTTTCAAAAAAAAAAGAAAAGCGAAAGGAGGCAAAGGCACGAACAAGAAAAAAAGAAGTATTGTCAGCATGGCTCCCAAGAGAAGAACTCCCCCCAGAAGAAGAATTTCGTCTAGCCCTCGACTGTCTGCCCTTGACGGATACTGCCTCACCTCTTCATCTCCATCCGGGTTTTTCGTTCTATTCTCCTTCTCTTTTCCTTCCTCTTTTTACTCTATGTATATAATCTATCCTCTTGCTTTTCCTATTTTCTTTCTTTCTTTCTTTCCCTTTTCTCTCCATATTCTTCATATCCTCTATACACTTTTCCTTTCAATCCTTTTTTACGGGGCAAAGTTCATTTCTGATTGTTCATTGCCTAAGCATGTGGATTTTAACTCGGGTTGATGTGCAAACTATGTTGTGTGTCTTGTTAATTTGCATACTTGAGTGATTAAACACCGAGCCTAGTTAAGTATGAGTGCAAACACTTTCCCGGTGAGGATTGCTGATGCCAAGTCTGATGTGGTAAAGTTTCTTCATTAGGGTCGTTATCCTAATGATTTGACGCAGAGTTATCTAGGCGGAGTATGTCTTGATATGGTCAGGACTGATTGTTTGGTTTGTTAATTCTTGTGCTATGGTTGGTTGTGCTTGTCTATGTCTTGGGGTGTGTTTTCCGTTTTAATTGCTTGAGGGCGAGCAATGGGCAGTGTGGGGGAATTTGATATGATGCCTTGTTATGCATATTTTTCCCTCTCTTTTAGGTCTAATTTCACACTTGATACTACTAATTTGGCTTGTTTTCCAACCACTTTGTAGATTTGGACTCAAGGGAGAAACTTACCGAAAAGCGTGCCATTTGGATGCATTTTTGCCTATCTTTCATCGTTAAGCCCTAGATGCGTTTTGTCGTCGAGACCTACCGTCGGGACCTAGACGAGATCTTATGTCCAGGCCTAAACGAAGCACGTGCGTGTTTCTTTCCGAATGACGCTTGGCCGAAGATGCTAAAAAGATTCTAGCGGTATTCCATGTGCAAATCATCCAGCTCATCAGAGAATATTCCTCCCTACCATTTTGTCCCCTAGTAGGGTTGTTAGGCTATATATAGAACCATAACTTTAGGTTAGAAGGGGGGGGGGCTACTCTTTAGTATATTTTTCATCTTTTTAGGGTTTTCAATCATTGTAGCCACCTCTCTAACATTGGGATTTGTTCTTCCTTTATATTTCCAGAAATTGGAGCCCCAAGCTCCAATTTGTTTTTAATCCAGATTTCCGTTTTCATCTGCACCTCTTCTCTGTTTATGTTGCTTTCTCCATCTATCTTATGCATGATTTCCAGCATGAGTGACTAAATCTCTTAGTCTTGGTAGGGGTGTTTTAAGGATTGCAAGAGGATAGTTGGGAGGTCAAAGTGTTCTTAAAACGTGTTCATTGTTGTATCCATTTTCTTGCCATTTTATTGTCATTTCGTGTGAGATTTGTTGGTAGTTTGATCACCTATTTGCATGTTTCTCATGAATATTGTCATTTCCATGGTAATAACTAACGTGAGGCCATGGAATAGAGTAGGCACATGGTCCAGAGTCACCATGTCTTTTGGTCCAATCTGGCTAGGGCAAGAAACCGGTTAGGGCAGACTTCTCAGTGTCTAGCCCTAGACGTGTCTTCTCTCCACTTCACGGGCCAGCGTGTCTGACCCATAAGTGTACCTTGGGCGCAGTGTCACGGCCACTCCCATAAGCGCACCTTGGGAGTGACTTCTCTTAAGAAGAGAAGTAGGGGATTCACGTGAAAACAGGATTCCTATAGCACGTCTATGGTGTGAAAACAATCTATCCTTGCACCGATGACCGACTAGCCCTCGACGCAATCCGCCGTCTACCCCTGCTAAGATTTCTCCTTTTATCTGATCTATTATCTTTACTTACTTTGTTATTATCTTTATTGCACTTGTTAGTCTTTACCATTTTTATTGATATTCTCTTGCTTTATTTTCGTTCCCTTTTTTATTTAATTATTTTGTTTGTCTATTATTACTTGTTATTTGTATTTTTATTCTCTCTCTCAACATCAACTGCCATCGTTGGTTAGATTCCTCTACACCAACCAAAAACACCCCGTGTTACTTTTATGTCTATTGCATTTTCATCCTCGTCATACATCTAGGGCAAGATTAAATCTAGTCCTTCATTTTCCCTATGGTTCGACCCTGACTTGCCGCTATATACATTAATTTGTACATCTAGCCTATCAGGATTATAAATATTACTTTTGACGCGCGTTTTGACGGCGCGTCAATGGGCCGAGATAGTTCGCAAGCAATATAATTTGAGGTCTATTGGCGACCTATGGAAGGAGCGTGAGAAGCATATGTCTCCTATTTGGAGCGATATCATTCAACTATGTGGGCGGGGTAGTGATTTTTTTGACCTATGGACTGAACACTTGACGCTTAAGCTTGGAGAAGGCAAAGACACGAGCTTTTGGTGGGATCCGTGGGCTTCTAAATAACCGTTGGCCTTGCTTCATCCGAGGCTGTACCATTTATCGAAAGCTCAGCAGGGGACTGTCAAGGATTTCGGCCATTGGGAAGGGACGGTCTGGGAGTGGCATAGAGAGTGGAGGCGCGGGCTGTTTGAGTGGGAGAATGAGGAGTGGGTGAGCTTACGTGATCGGTTGTCGGCTCCGCGTAGGGGGGGCACCAGGATGTGCTTCGTTGGGATCTCAAACAAATCGGGAAATACTCGGTGCATTCGGGGTATAAGAAATGGGAGGCAACAAGGTACGATTCCATACCCCTGCTTCGGTCCTGTTGGACGGGGCTGGTTCCGTTTCGGGTTGAGTTTTTCTTGTGGCTATCTTTGAGGGGAAGAATAGTGACCAGGACGTTCTTAGAGTGACGTAACATGATCACGAAAGATCAGAATAGCTGTCCAATGTGTAATAACAGCTCGGAAGATGCTACTCATCTCTTCCTAGGATATGCGGTGGCCAGGAGGGTTTGGGAGTTGATCATGCGTTGGCTTCGGGTGGTATGGTGCCAACCTCGCGATCTCGCGGGTCTTTGGAGATCTTGGGGACATTATCTTCCAAGCCACGACAAGCTCGCTGGCAGGCAATGGGCAACTCTGTTCTACGCGGTAATTTGGTCCCTATGGAAACGCCGGAATGCGAAGGTCTTTAGGCAGGAAGAGGTAACGGAATGGCAGTGTGTGAATATGATATTCTCCTTATGGCATTGGTGGCTAAAGAGTAAGGATCATTCATTTGCTTTCAGTCTAGCTGATATGATGCAGACTCCGGCTTGACTTTTTAGTAGTCAGGTTGTTGTTTCCTGAGCCCGGAGGTTTATCTTTCTTTCTTTCTTAGTTTGTTGGTTTCGTTTTCTGCTTGTGCTGCCTAGCTTGGACAGCTGACTTTTGTTATGTTCGTCATGATCTTCATGACAGGTTTCTAATATAATCTCTGCTTATTAAAAAAAAAAACTAATTATTTTGCTTTATGGTTGGAACCTGTTGTTTTGATGATGCAAATTTGTTAGCAATTTGTTCTACAGTTGCTTTGTTTGCATTGTCCATCCTTCTTTCATTTTTCATACTATCAAAAATATATTTAATATAAATTTAAAGTCTAAAGAATTAATTTAATATACACTCAATATTCATAACTTTAATATTAACTCTTATACTATTGAGTGACATCAAATACAAATTAATTAATTCATATTTCTAATAAAATTTTACCATAAATATATTTTTTCAAAATAAATTAAAAACCCAATATGGTATTAAGATGTCAATATTTAGTGTGACCACAACACAAAAAATATTCTTTTCCAAATTGTGAAAATTTTGCATGTTTAATTAAATAAATACTATAAGAATGCAAAATTCAAAATATTAATAGGAAAAATTAACATCAAACGCACAAAAAGCCAATTATAAAAAAACTATACATTAATTTTAATTATAGAGTCAGCGAATGTTTAAGAAAATGAAAAGTATTTGTATAGACGACTGTCAAAATTTTCAAGAATAATTTTATAGGAAGATAATTTCGGTATTTAATATATTTTGGTTCTTCAATAAATTATCTTCTTCTTTTGTATTTTAGAATTTCAATTATTAAATTATTTAAATAATTTTTTTGTTAATTATATTTTTAAAATTATGATGTGAATATTTCATAATAGAAAATCACCTTCTTTCATTTTTCATACTATCAAAAAAATATTTAATATAAATTGAAAGTCTAAAGAATTAATTTAATAAACACTCAATATTCATAACTTTAATATTAACTCATTTTGTGTAAAAACATATAGTTTATACAAATATAATTTATTTTTGCTAACTTTCTGTGGTAATATTTATTAAGATTAAAATACTTAAATAATTATTAGTTCAATTATTTATGAATTCTTAATTAATTAATATTAATTTAAGAATAATTTATTTAGGAATATTAATTAATATTATTAAATAAAAAAATAATTAATTAAATAAAAAGTCAAGAATTAAATTAAATATATTGTCAAATACAAATTAATTAATTCATATTGTTGAATTACTCCCTAGTTTTATATGAGCATGAAACAATAAAAACTAATTAAATTTTACCACAAATAATTTTTTTTCAAAATAAATAAAAAACTCAATATGTTATTAAGATGTCAATATTTAGTGTGACCGCAACACAAAAAATATGTTTTTCCAAATAGTGAAAATTTTGCATGTTTAATTAAATAAATTCTATAAGAATGCAAAATTCAGAATATTAATAGAAAAAATTAACATCAAACTCAAAAAAAGCCAATTATAAAAAAATAATACATCAATTTTAATTACAGAGTCAACGAATGTTTGAGAAAATGAAAAGTATTTGTATAGACGACTGTCAAAATTGTCATTTGTCTATTTTACTCACGAAAAAGAATTGTCAAGAATAATTTCATAGGAAGATAAGATCGGTATTTAACATATTTTGGTTCTTCAATAAATTATCTTTCTCTTTTGTATTTTACCATTTCAATTATTAAATTATTTAAATATTTGTTTTGTTAATTATAATTTAATATTATGATGTGAATATTTCATAATAGAAAATCACCTTCTTTCATTTTTCATACTATTAAAAAAATATTTAGTATAAATTTAGAATCTAAAGAATTAATTTAATATACACTCAATATTCATAATTTTAATATTAAATCCTTTTGTTTAAAAAAATATAGTTTATTCAAATATAATTTATTTTTGCTAACTTTCTATAGTAATCTCTATTAAGATTAAGATACTTAAATAATTATTACTTCAATTCTTTATCAATTCTTAATTAAATAATATTAATTAATATTCTTAAATAAATTAAAAATTAATTAAATAAAAATTCAAGAATTAAATTTAATATAAAAATTAAATATATTGTCAAATATAAATTAATTAATTAATATTGTTGAGTTACTCTCAAGTTTTATATGAGCATGTAACAATAAAAAGTAATAAAATTTTACCATAAATATGTTTTTTTTTAAATAAATAAAAAACCTAGTATGATATTAAGATGTCAATATTTAGTGTCACCGCAACACAAAAAAACATAAAATTTTGAAAATTTTGCATGTTTAATTAAATAAATACTATAAGAATGCGAAATTTAAAATATTAATAGGAAAAATTAACATCAAACTCACAAAAAGCCAAAACAATAAAATAAATTGTGAAAAAATTATGTAAAATTATGTATATTTATTTAGTTAGATCCATATAATATTCAGGATCTACTGGAACGTTTTCTACTTTAGGAATAACTTGATTACTCGTAATCTTTATTAAGATTAAGATACTTAAATAATTCTTAATTCAATTCTTTATCAATTCTTAATTAATTAATATTGATTTAAGAAACATTTATTAATCAATTAGAATCCTTAATATATGATTCATTAATTTAACATGAAATTGTGAATAAAAAAGACCAAATACCAATCTTGTTAAGAGGTTAATTTTATAAATCATTTAACCGTTGCTTTTGAAATTGATTGTTCATTGAATTTAGAATCCATTTGGGAGTGCTTTCTAATTTTTCTCACTACTTATTCAATGACTACAATCTCTTCTCATAAAAGCATACCAGATAGTAAAAGTATCGATTGTATAAAAGCTCTAATTTGAAGCTTGTAACATCCTTTAACTTATGTAGAGGTGAAATAGATGGTTTAACTTCTATATGTCCTGCATATTAAAATAACTAAAAGATTTATTATATAGTTTAATATTAGTCACTCCGAATTAAAACAAATAAAAGATTTATTATATAGTTTAGTATTAGTCACTCCGAATAATTTTAAACATTGAATCAAAACATATCTTCTTATAATTGAAATAAATTTAAAACATGAATTTGCAAAAAAATGATAATTGAAGTCATTTATTGAATAATGTATGAAATTGTATAAATATGCATATATGGATCGAACTAAATAAATACAACATGGATCTATTGTGTCAAGATCTAAAATATTATTCAATTTGAAATGAATAATATTGAGTTAAAAAATTATTTACTGGACTTATTTTTAAGATTAATACAGCTCCTAATAAAGCAATATGCAGCCTACAAATGGAATCATCAATTTGACTGATTTTGACAGCTAATTGGCAAAAATAAATAACAAATTATATGGTATAATTGAGAAATTTGAATCATTGTCGACAATCATAAATACATACATGTTGATACCCGAATTTTGACGCCATTTTTACTTAATTTTAGCATTTCTGTCATTTATTTAATTTACCGTCATTTTTACTTAAATTACAGTCGTCTGTAGTTAAGTTACTATCGCTAGCATTTTTAGGGTTTTCATCGCATTTTAGCATCATCGTTAGCTTCGTCAGCTTTCGAAATCGCGTTTTTAATTTTTCGTCAAGTATTTTTGTTATTATTATCATTATTATTTTTAGCCTTAAAAATCACATTTTTTACTATCCAGCAGTCGTTTGCTAGTTTTTTCTTCATTTTTGAGCATCTCGTGAATTTTAGGATTTTTTTGTATTTTATCGCATTTTTTAGTATTTTTATTATTTTATTATTATTTTTATTCGAGCTTTTATTGGACCCGAGTAAGCCTGCTCAGACAACAGCTTGACTTCAAAATGTTTTCCATCAACTAGTTGCTAGCTTTTTTGCTGCTCGCAACGGTTTACAGCGTTTCGTGTAATTTTCGGGGTAACGCTTTATTTTTTTCGTTCCCGCGTTCCGCGTCTTTGAACGAGGAAATAAATACGTTAAGCGGAAAATTTTCATTATTCGCTGTATATGGCCAAAACCGGCGTATTTTTCTCTACGCGCCAGTACCTTCGGCTCGAAAATTCGGAATGTTTGCTCGCAGGATTCGGCTCGAGGCCATTTAAATAGGACTTAAAGGCCCTTGATCTCAACCGTTGATCTGGTCAACCAAGGAAAGTCAACCAGATCAACGGTTGACAAATTAATGTGCATAATGCACATGCACAGTGCACGCACGAGGGAGGCAACGAAGTCCTCGCCCGAGCCAACTGCCCCGTAGCCCTCTACCCTCCGCCATCATCACGCCTCCGCCTAGCCCAGCCAGCTCACGCCCTAGCCACCACGCGCAGCTCCCTCGCCGGCCATCCACGCGTTTTTCGGCTATAAATAGCCACCCCTCCCCACGCGCAAACGGCCCCAAAATTTCTGAAAAAAACCACACTGCTCTCTCTACATTTCACGCACACTTGCACCCCACTCAGGCACTCTCATTCCCACTCCTCGCCGTCGTCCGCCGGAGCACCACCACTGTAAGCGCTTTTACTCTTGTTTTTTTATTTATTTCGTTTAATACTTCGTCAATTAATTAAGCCTTAAAACTTGCTGCAAACACTTAGTTTTCAACTCAATTTCACCATACTAACACTTGTTTAAATTATCGTGGCTTAGTTTAATTGTTTCGTCAATTACTGTATATGTGCATTGTTTCTTTTTCTTCAAAAATCCTACTGTGTTCGTGCTTTGTTTCTTGCTGTGATTGCTTGCTTGCACCGAGGGAAAGGAGAGCTTCCTTTCGAGCCAAGAACTAGGCGAATTGATCGCCTGGTTCGTCACCTCCGTCGCCGGCAGTGGCGCCGGCGATGGGAGGTTGAAGATGATGATGCGGGCCGCATGGCCCTTCGCGCGAGGAAACAAGGGAAAGGTGATGGGCCAAGCCCATCACCATTTAAATGAATTCTTCTTGGGCCAGGAACAATTCCTGGCCCATTCCTCTAAATTTTTAAGTGGAGCCCAGCCCATTTACATTCTCCATGCCTCCGATTCGTTATATTTTTTTTCTTCTCGTAAAATGCTCGCATGCTTCACATAATTGTTTTTTCATGGTATGTGCTGTTTTTCGTATGTGTTATATATGATTTGTTTAATTCACTTTTTTGTAAAATATTTCGTATGCTTAGTTTTGAATCAAGTTGGGTCTTAAAATTGTTTTTATACGTGAATTGCTCATCGTGATATTTATTGTCATGTTATCTAACCTCAGTCATTTATATCTAACCGTTTAATTCCAGTCATTTAATATACCGCCTATATGGTCGGTCGCTTTTTAATTTTCGTAAATATTCAACTGCTTTAATTTTTCGCAAAACTGCTGGAAATCCTTCCGCAAATTATCAACTGTTTACTTTTCCGCACTTTAAATTTCAGCAATTTAAATTCAATACCGCCTACATGGTCGGTCGCACTTACCAACTGTTTACTTTTCCGCACTTTATTTTTCCGCACTTTAAATTTCAGCAATTTACTTTCAGCAATTTAAATTCAATACCGCCTACATGGTCGGTCGCACTTATCAACTGTTTACTTTTCCGCACTTTATTTTTCCGCACTTTAAATTTCAGCAATTTACTTTCAGCAATTTAAATTCAATACCGCCTACATGGTCGGTCGCATTTTAATTCTCGTAAATATTCAACTGCTTTAATTTTTCGCAAATTGCTGGAAATTCTTCCGCAATTTATCAACTGTTTATTTTCCGCAGTTTATCAACTGTTTATTTTCTGCAATCTATCAACTGTTATTTTTCTGAAAATATCAACAGTTTATTTTCTGCAAATATCCAACTGTTTATTCTCTGCATTATCAACCTGTTTTATTTTCTGCAAATCATTAAACTTTTTTTCTTCCCTGTAAATCGCCAATAGCATTTAATTTTTCTGCACTTATCAAAACAACATTTCATTTTCGTATGCGTAAAATCCATCATTTTTCGCATGCAATCAACCTAGCATTTAAATTCTCGTATGCGTAAAATCAATCATTTTTCGCATGCAAATCAAAACAGCATTTCATTTTCGTATGCGTAAAATCCATCATTTTTCGCATGCAATCAACCTAGCACTTAAATTCTCGTATGCGTAAAATCCATCATTTTTCGCATGCAAATCAAAACAGCATTTCATTTTCGTATGCGTAAAATCCATCATTTTTCGCATGCAATCAACCTAGCATTTAAATTCTCGTATGCGTAAAATCAATCATTTTTCGCATGCAAATCAAAACAGCATTTCATTTTCGTATGCGTAAAATCCTTCATTTTTCGCATGCAATCAACCTAGCATTTAAATTCTCGTATGCGTAAAATCAATCATTTTTCGCATGCAATCAACACAGCATTTAAATTCTCGTGTGCTTAAAATCAATCATTTTTCGCATGCAATCAACTCCGCATTTAAATCTCGTATGCGTAAAATCCATCATTTTTCGCATACAATCAACTGTCATCATTTTATCAAACTCAGCATCTCACTTTCGTATGCGTAGAATCCATCATTTTACGTGTGCAATCGACTGTCATTTAAATTTTCGCACTCATAGAATTGCCTAGTTATTTCTCAAGCCATCACTAACACTCTCGTTTTGTAGGTTAATTTCAAGCTTCGCTCGAAAGTACGCCTCACAAGTCCCTTTTATTTATTCGATGCTTTTCGCAAATATCAACTGCATGCATGATATATAGAACTACTAGAATTAAAATCAACCCACATGAACAACGTGTTTAAAGAGTTGCTTAAAATGCCATGTTCATATGATTTTAAATTCTCGCTTATATTGACTGCATGTACATGGGGACTTTCGATCCCACAGCAAACTATCGTTTTAAATCCATCATTTAAAATGGTACTCTGTTAGCAATCCATGTTAGGATCACGTAGTAACTAATCCAAGCATGCATGGCCCGATGATGAAAAAAGAGGGCGCTCATTCAGTCTTACGGAAATTTCAGTCCCATCACGTTACGATCAGGAATAATCAATTGGTCTTGATAAACGGTAACCCCGTCAGAAAGACGTCTTAATTATTCCTGAACGATTACGATCATAGATAAGACCAAAGTGACGATTCCTCTGAGGGCCCACTTTTCAAAACGCATTTCATCAAAACACCTTTAAAACACCTCTCTCATCAACCGGTAACCGTTTTCGGATGTGACTCGGGTGCCTAACACCTTCCCGAGACCATAATACCACCCCGAACCTTTGTCTAGGGTCCAGACCCCTTTTTTTGTGCCTTTAGTTTTTTACTTATTATATTTCCTATGCCATGACAATTAGGGTTCCCTAAGCCTAGCAACCAAATTAGGGTGGCGACTTCATTGCATGCTGCGAGGCGTCCATCTACGCTGAGCATTGTAAGGTCCCGAATTTCGTTGCACACTCGTGAATTAGCATTCCTCTGTTAATTTTCGTGGGGCGCGACAGTTTGGCGACTTCACTGGGGACGCAGGGTCGGAGCCGGTTTTATCTTTTTAGAGAGGTGTTTATGTGTTTATTTATTTGCTTTGATCAATTGCTGGTCTGTTTATTTATTTGCTTTATCAATTGTCATATGCATTCCATAACGCCCTACACCCAGGGGACAATTACCAAAATAGGAGGGTAGTAGTGACGCCCTAGGACACATGTCCTGGGTAGTGTTCACCAATCCCAACTCGGATGAACCCCTAAAGCCAGTCGAAAGGTTATACGATTTCGCAAGGAATCGGGCGACTGGACGACACTTTAGGGACCTTTTCATGGTATCATCCGGGAACCATTCAAGCCAGTTAGAGGTGTCGGAATCAGAGCCCCAGCATGTGCATCACGATTATACCTGCTTTGTCGTGGCTCTATTTGCATTATTGCCATGATAACCTTGTCTTTTATATGAACTGTAGATTTTCTTACACGTGCAGGTTACTTTGCTTTTAAAATTTTATTTTTGTCCCACAGGACCCATTTTGCTCATTCAATACGTCGGCACCTACACTACTTTCACTTGATATTTTTGGGGAACGAAGTTTCAACGATCAAACACTACAAAGCCGAATTGCCGCTTTAGGGGCTGAGATAGAGATGCAGAAAGGGGAGTTGGCTTCGATAGAGTACTTTTGGCAGGAGCAAGAGAACTCTGACGTCCAGGATTGATACCTTTATAGGAAGACTTGAATATCGGCAAACCCTTTTTTTTCTCATGTAATTAGAATCCCTGATTTCATCATTAGCAATTTTTTTTTGATGAATTTAGTTTGTTGGCAAGTTTACCATATTTTTGCAAACACTTTTAATAAAGTCGTACTCTTTCGGATATTTGTTAAATTACCTCATTTTTCACATATCGACTATCCGTCTGATACCACACAAAAGACCATCACAAAAAGAATGAGAAAATCCCTCCAGGATAACCATAATCATTTCACCCAAAAAAAAAGAGAAGAAAAAACCGAAAAATCAGACCAAACATCCGAAAAACAGCCAAGTAGCGTTCACTCATGGCTGTATCCTCTTAGCTTATCACAAAACACTCCGAGTTCATAGCATAGATCATCGTCTCTCCCCTCGGTTGGGTTCACCAGGCATCAGGCCTTGCATCGTCAAAAGCATAGTATAAAAGAGATCTTCTTAGCGTGGTGGCATTGGTTGCCCCTGCGGAGTTGGGTTTCGCCGTTAGCATCTCAGATTTACTTCATAACGTTGGAATGTATAGAGGCTTCCTTCGTATCTTGCCGACAACTGGGATTCCTCGCCTCTCCGACCGCCCTGGAAATATCAAATGAAAGTACTGCCGGAAAAGCGAATGAGCAAATGTGGAGACCTCGGGATTGCACATCACCTGTATATCCTCACTTATACTTACTCTTTTCTGCGTTTTTCCTTTTTTCAGGTTCACAATAGCTCCGCGGAAGCAAGCTACTCCGCACAGGCTCCCTTTAACTAGACTTCAAAAGCGAAAAATGACTGAACAGGCCAAGACCGACGAAGCACTAGCAGCTAGAATCGTTGAGTTAGAGGAGCAAGTTAGGATCACTACAGAAAGGGCCACCAGGGCTGAAAAGGAAAGAGATGAAGTTGTCGCCGAATTGCCACCGGGTTTCGATCCCCCTCAAGCAAGAGGACCTCCCTCTTCGCTCACCGTCGCAGGACCTTCTGTACCCCCGGGGCATTGGAGGTGGGTTAGCCCATTCACCGTACCCACCGCCGCAAATCCACCAGTTAAGACAGGTGAAGAGATCTCCTCGTCACTTCAGCACCTTTCAACCAACCCTACCGTTGCAACAAGTACAACCAGACAATATTCCTACCCGTCTCAGGGCTGTTCTACCCGAGTCGCGATTTTTGGACCATCGAAAGCTAAGCTTCCGGGAGGCGATCTGACACATCCACAATCCTCTCTTGAATATTCACCGACCATAGGTCTTGGCACCATTAGTGCGAAAGGGGCCGGTATTGATCGATTGGGTCCCCTAGAGGAAAAACTAAGGGCTATTGAGAGATATGACCCTAGGGATCCCGCTGTTGAAAGCATAATGCTAGGAATCACGACACCTCGGGAGTTCAAGAGGCCACAATCTGAGGGGTGCCCGGGGATTGAACGTCCCAAAACTCGCCTCAAAATTCACCACCACGAAATATCCGAACGGAACAAGCTCGATGTAGAAATCACACCTGACCGTTCTGATTTGCAAAATCTAGAGAAGAGGGTTGAGGAATCAGTAAGAGCTTATGCTCAGAGATGGAAAGAACTAGCCGCAAGGATTTCTTCTCCTTTGGATGACAGACAACTCTTGTCAATTTTCGTGAATACCTTCAAAGCTCCCTACTCCGCTTATCTTACCCTCGGTCCTTCGAGTAGCTTCCCCGACATAGTCCAGATTGCTGAGAGAGTGGAGCAAGAGATTAATTCCGGAAAGATCATCATTCCTACGCCAGGGGCGATGCCTATCATAAGGAGAGACGTTGGCTTTGTCTCTCCCCAACCTAATCACAGACGACCTTGCCCGCCGCCTCCCCCTTATTTGTCACCACCACTATATCGACCCACCGTTTTTTCTTTTCCACCAACGCTCGTTGCTAACAGGGCTTCCCAAAACCCTGCACCATCTCTACGTTTCCCATCACCCCCAACACAAAAACCGCAACTTACCCAACCTAGACCGTATAATCCACCAAATAAACCTAGAAACCAAGATAACCGTTGGGATCGAAGGCCACTGCCACCGCTTCCCGTTCCTTCGGAAGAGATTTACGAGCACCTTTTGGCAGCTAAACAAATTGCACCCACCCCAATCCAACCTTTGCAGCCTCCTTATCCAAATTGGTACGATCCTAATGCTAGATGCAAGTACCATGCTGAAGCTCTTGGTCACACCCTAAAAGACTGCCGCGCCTTTAAGAAAAAAGGTATATCAATTGATCAGAGGTGGGTGGATCTCTTTCGAGGATTTAGCCGAAAGGCCCGCACAACCTAGGCCCTCCAATCCACCGAAGGCACCAAAACGAGGACCAGTACCGCCACTCCCACTTCCCGCGGGAGAGATCTACAAACATCTCTTGGCAGCCGGTCAGGTTGTGCCAATCCCGGCCCGACCTCAGCAACCTCCATACCCGATTTGGTACGATCCCAACGCTACATGCGAGTATCATGCTAGGACACCGGGCCATACGCTGGACAATTGTTTTACTTTCAAACGGAAGGTAAATCAACTAATCAAAAGCGGACGGGTCTCCTTCAAGGGCTTGGCCAAAGGACCTGACATAACCACCAGCCCTCTCCTGAACTGCGCCACGGGTGGTGAAGGTATGAATGCTATTTCGATGGAAAAGGCGGGGAAGAAGACTTGTGAGGTAGAGGCAGTCGACACCGTCAATAACGGTCTTCCCACCTCTTGTTCCCGCAAATATATGTCTCAAGCTGGGCCAGTAACGACTGAATTTGCTGATACTGGGGGCATGACATGGAAGGCCGAATGTATCCCCACATCAGAGCCACATTCTCCCTCACAGTCAGAGTCGTCGACATGAATCCTACCGTGGTCAATATAGCTTCAGATTCCTGTATTGATGCTCCGGGAGAAGAAGAATCGTCGCCTGGTTCAGTCATTTTCGTAAAGAAGTCAGGGGAGTCTGTGTGCAACTGGACCATCGCCATGCTTCTGAATGTCTCTCCGAAAGTACTCCTTTTGGAAAAAATAAAAAAATAATAAATATATATGTGTTTTTTACGTTTTCGTGCAAAGACATTTTGTAGGGACTCATGTTTCCTTTTGTTAAAAATCAATATGTATGCAATTTCCATTTTTATGCATCTCTTCTTTTCGCAGTTTAATTTCGGGATGAATGTTAGTTCGGATTGTCTTGATAAAACCTATGTCTTTACTGGCAAAGAAATCTTCATCAAGACCAAAGACAAGGCTGAAGTTTCTGGCAAATTGGCCCGTTTCCTGGAAAGTTCAGAAAAGGAAATAACCCCTCATCAGGAGAAATTGGACGAAGTAAACTTGGGGGCAAGCAACGAGAATCAGAAGTTGGTCAAGATCGGAACCACCTTGGACATGACTCAGAGAGAAAGGTTGATCTCTCTCCTCAAAGACTACTCAGACGTATTCGCGTGGTCATACGCCGATATGCCAGGTCTCGATCCTGGGATAGTCGAGCATCGCATCCCCTTGAAGCCTGAGTTCCAACCTGTCAAGCAAAAACTTCGGAGGATGCATCCAGACATCCTTCTGAAAATCAAAGAAGAGGTTACCAAGCAGCTAGATGCGGGTTTCTTGAGAGTTGCCGAGTACCCCGAGTGGATCGCCAATATAGTGCCAGTGCCTAAAAAAAGATGGGAAGGTCCGCATGTGCGTGGACTTTCGGGATCTAAACCGAGCCAGCCCCAAAGATGACTTCCCACTTCCCCACATCGACATCTTGGTAGATAGTGCCGCCAGAAATGACATGTTTTCCTTCATGGACGGATTTTCGGGATACAATCAAATCAAGATGGCACCCGAAGACAGTGAGAAGACAACCTTCATCACGCCCTGGGGAATCTTCTGCTACAAAGTAATGCCCTTCGGATTAAAGAACGCAGGAGCCACTTATCAACGTGCTGCCGTCACTCTTTTCCATGACATGATGCATAAGGAATTGGAGATATATGTCGATGACATGATAGCCAAGCCCCGTGGAACGCAAGATCATGTGGACATCTTGAAGAAGGTATTCGAAAGGCTAAGGCAGTTTCACCTACGGCTAAACCCAGCTAAGTGCACCTTTGGGGTTACCTCCGGAAAACTGTTAGGATTCATCGTCAGTAACAGGGGCATAGAGGTGGATCCTGATAAAATAAAAGCAATACAAGAACTACCCGCTCCCAGCACCGAAACAGAAGTACGAAGCTTTTTAGGACGTATCAACTACATCGCTCGCTTTATCAGCCAGTTAACACTCACTTGCGAGCCGATGTTCAAAATGCTAAGGAAACACGGAGAAGCAGAATGGGACGAAGACTGCCAGAAAGCCTTCGAGAAAATCAAGACATATCTGCAAAGCCCACCAGTACTGGTTCCCCCGATGCCAGGACGACCCCTGCTCATGTACATGACGGTCACAGCCGGCGCCATGGGATGTGTTTTGGGACAGCACGACAAATCAGGAAGGCGTGAACAAGCCATCTACTACCTCAGCAAAAAATTCAACGAGTGCGAGATGCACTACTCCATGTTGGAACGAACTTGTTGCGCCCTAGCATGGTGCGCCCGAAGGCTCCGGCAGTACATGTTGTATTACACGACTTGGCTAATCTCTCGCATGGACCCCTTGAAATACATTTTCGAAAAGCCATACCTGTCAAGTCGCATTTGTAGATGGCAAGTCTTATTAGCTGAGCACGAGATCATCTATGTGACTCAGAAAGCGGTTAAAGCAAGCGCCCTCGCCGATCACTTGGCCGATCATGCCTCGGACGAGTACGAGTCGTTGAGCTTCGACTTCCCCGATGAGGACATCATAATGATTGAAGATGAGATCACAGAAAATCTCCGAGATGATGATTGGTGGACCATGTTCTTCGATGGTGCGGTGAACCTCTCAGGCAAAGGAGTGGGAGCCGTGGTCATAGCCCCAGACGGCCGTCAATTCCCCATAGCATGTAAGCTGAACTTCCCGTGCACTAATAACATCGCCGAGTACGAGGCATGCATCAGCGGTCTAATGGCAGCGATCGACTTGAAAGTGAAGAAGCTCAAGATCTTCGGTGATTCAGCACTCGTCATCTACCAAGCCCAGGATCTCTAGCAGACACGGGATTCTAAGCTCATTCCTTATCAAAAGTTGCTCACTCAGCTCACGCGGGAATTCGAGGAAACCAAGTTCGACCGGGTCGACAGAGAAAAGAACCGCTTCGCAGACGCATTGGCCACATTGGCATCAATGTTCAAGTTAGAGTGCGGGATAATGCTTCAGCCATTGAGAGTGGAAGTAAAGGAAACTCCGGCTTGCTGTGTCATCTTAGAAGAAGAACCCGATGGGAAGCCATGGTTCTACGACTTGGTACAATTCATCAGAAATCGGGAGTACCCACCGGGGGCAAGCCAGGTTAGCAAGAAGACCCTTCAGCGCTTGGCACTAGACTTCTACCTCGATGGTGAGGTTCTATATAAGAGGAGAGCGGATGGAGCTTTGCTTCGTTGCGTCACCATGACCGAAGCGAAGAAAATCATAGCAGAAATCCACGAAGGAGTCTGTTCAACTCACGCAAGTGGGCACATGATGGCCAGACAGATCATGAGGCAAGGCTATTTTTGGCTCACCATCGAGCGCGATTGCATCGGCTATTTCTGGAAGTGCCACAAGTGTCAAGTCTACGCGGATCATCTCCATGTCCCTCCAGCCCCACTCTTCAGCATGACATCGCCTTGGCCTTTTGCGATGTGGGGAATCGACATCATCGGCCAAATTCATCCAACGGCCTCTAATGGCCATCGCTTCATCCTCGTAGCAATCGACTACTTCACCAAGTGGGTAGAGGCTGCCTCTTACTCCAGCATCACCCAGAAAATGACCATGCGATTCATTGAGAGAAGCATCATTTGTCATCACGGGGTTCCAGAAACCATCATCACGGACAATGGCACTAACCTCAATGGAAAATTGATCGACAGTCTTTGCCAACGTTGGAAGGTAAAGCACCGAAACTCGTCACCATATCGACCAAAGATGAATGGCGCAGTCGAAGCAGCAAACAAAAACCTGAAGAGGATCATCCAGAAGATGGTGGTCACTCACAAAGACTGGCACGACATGATCCCCTTCGCATTGCATGCTTATCGGATAGCAACTCGCACATCCATAGGGGCAACTCCCTATTCATTAGTATACGGCATGGAAGCCGTAATCCCTCTTGAGGTAGAAATCCCTTCTCTCAGAATCCTGGCGGAGTCTGAAGTAGAAGAATCAGATTGGGCAAGAGTGAGGTACGAGCAGCTGAACCTCCTTCCCGAAAAGCGCTTGGCCGCTATCTGCCATGCACAACTGTATCAGCAGAGAATGGCCAACGCTTATAACAAGAAAGTACGACCTCGCCAGTTCAAGACTGGGGATTTAGTGCTGAAGAAGATTCTCCCTCATCAGGAGGCTAGTCAAGGAAAGTGGGCCCCAAGGTACGAAGGTCCGTACCTGGTCAAAAGTGCATTCTCAGGGGGTGCCCTAGTGTTAACCAACATGGATGGAGACGATCTCCTAAGACCGGTGAACGCCGATGCAGTCAAGACCTACTACGCCTGAAGCGTCGCGAACCGCCATCCGGCCAGACCAAGGACATAGAGTTTTATCATGACAATCTAGCACAAACATTTGTCCTGAAATTAATAAAACAAGTTTTTCAGCAGATGCGTATTGTTTTAAAATTTTGTTATCCTTTTTCTTTTTAAACTGGTGAGATGACAAAAGGAGGCATGGCATAGATGGCTCCCCAGGAGTAGCTCAGGGCACGGCGTTTAGACTAACGCCACTAATCAATTTTAAGTTTTGCAGGGATGTAAGCTCCCATGCCTCAGTTTGTCATCATGATAGAATCAGGGAGTTCCGCTCGTGGCAGCTCTTGAATTGCCGCAGCAAGCCACCTTCAAGAGCGAATCAGGAAAGATTTTAAGGCAAACCATCGCCCTCTAAAGCAAAGTTTCTTTGTCCCGCAGTGCTACCAGCACAACCGGCACCGTAAACCACCGGTCTCGAAGGACTGAATGCTGGACCAAAGTCACAAAGCCCATCCAACGCCGACTGAGCTGTCGGAACGCTAGCAACATTGGCTCTCATCGCTGTCACCAATTCAGAGGAGCCCATCACCAAAACGCCAGTGTCGCCCAGCGCACCTTCGCAAGCGGAACTGCCAGAAAAGAAATGCGGTGAAAGCCTATCCCCCCTAGGATCACAATCAACATACATGATGCGGTCTTGTTCAAGAAGCTCCTCAACAGAATCAGCACGAGGAAGATCGATCCTCTAATTTGTGGGCCACCAGCGGCTGACTGACGATATCACCCGAGCAAAGATAAGAGCTGTGATCAAGCCTCTAGAGCAAAGCAATCATCAACAAACATCCAACACAAGTCACACCACAGTGACCTATGGATGGCCCCTCCAAAAGGGAGAGCTTAAAAACTTATCCATCGCATTACTTTCACCAAAAATGGTCTTGCATTTACTCCTCCTTTGTCATCACCTTGTCTGTTTCAGGAACCGGGTTACCCCCATTCATTGTCGGCATAAGAACGGTAAGCATACGCCCATGCAGCCCCGCTGCACATTTTGGAGGCAGAGGGTCTTCCCCTTTATCCCCAAGCAATCAAGAAGCCAATCAACATAGGTCCGGCAATGACCGGTAAGCAAAGTGAACCAGCTGCAGATCTCGTCCTCACTCCGACTTGGATCGTTGGTTCCCGCAAAGCAGCTGAAAAAGAAACCAATCAAAGCAAAGTGTCCCGGAGCTGGGACCACATCATAGGCACCCTCGAAAAGCCGAGTTAAAGGAAGGGAGAATCCCTGAACTTATCTCAGTTTTGAGTTAATTTTATACTCTGTTGTCCCCTCTGTATCTCGCAGGGACACGAATCATCTCATTGTCATCCTCATAAAGCTTGTGGAAGACGCTCTTGCAGCCCCGCTGCACATCTCAGGGGAGTCTATCTTTCTTTTCCCCTATTTAGTTTTATTTTCACTCCGACTCGCTTTATTAGCTTTAATTCGAGTACGGTCGTCTGGCCCACTGGGGGGGCAACCTTAGATTCCCATTAGAATGTTGCAAATAAGTCATCCCCCCCATCTCTAGCAATCAACCGTCTAGCAATCAAACATCCAGCAATCAAACATCCAGCAATCAAACATCCAGCAATCCAACGACTAGCAATCGAACCCAGCAGTCAAACCATCAATCAGTCAAAATCAAAAATCAATCCAAATCCCTTTTTAGCCCAGCTAAAATAAAAAAGCATACTACTCTCATAAGCTTTTTCATGCATTGCATAGATCGAGAATTTTCAATCCCATTTCCAAAAAAAAAACATCCATCTAAGTTGCATGCCATGCATGATATGACCTGTTTGCCCTTATATCCGCGGTTTGCACCAACGTAAGCAGTCATAGACAAACCCCGGTAAGCATTTTTGAGCCAACGCGCCTTATCCTTCACGAGTGTAAGGGCCTGACTAGATACTAGTTGAGTTCGCATAATATCCAGGGTACATGCGCAATTAGACATGGGATAGCTATAAAATGACATGGGACTTTTACGATTTTCTCCACTTTTTTCGTTTCTTCCCTCTTTTCACCATAAATGTCATCACTCCCCCAAACCTTCGCTATCACTCATACCCCGGGAGCCAAAGAGCAGTTTCAGCTAAAATTGCCAGCCGGAAGTAAAAGCACGCCAAGTTCGAGTTCACGACAAAGGAGACGGAAAAGGTCACCAGGAGATCGCTAAGGACTATCACCGAAGAAGCAGCAACGACGAAGGCCGAGGCCTCAAGACAAAAGGGGAAGAGATCAAGATAAAGGCTGTGCTTGCTCTGCTCTGTTGCATTTCAAATCAAATCAAAAAGGGGAGGGATATATATAAAAAAAAAAAAAAAAAAAGGGGGGGAGAGGAAAAAGAAAAAGGAGAGAGGGGAAAAAGGGAAAAGAAAAGAAAAGAAAGAAAATGCTCAGAGATCTTTGAACAATCGAAGAGCCAAAGCAAGCACAGCCCGGGGACAACTCAATTCGAGAAATCTCGAAGAAAACCTCCCCAATGGACTCGAGAGAAAGAGGCCCGAGGCCAACTCGAGAAAGCTCAAAGCATCCTTCCCCAGGAAGTCAAGCAAAAGAGGCCCAAGGCCAACTCGAGAAATCTCAAAGCAAGCCTCCCTAGTAAGGACATGAGAAGAAAAGGGCCCCAGGCCAACTCAGGTAGTGAGTCGCAAAAAGAGCAGCGACGACACTCCCCAATGAAGACTCAAGAACAGGGCCCCTGGCCGAAAGAAAAGCACCCCCAGCAAGGATCCCAGAGCTCGTGCACTCTATCAAGAAGGCATCCTCAGCAAAACACGAAGAAGTTCGCATACCTCGCCCACATCAGGGCCACTTAGCAAGACATTGCCCACATCCGGGACAATCAGCGAAACATCACCTTCATCAAAAGCCTCCCCAGCAAAGCAAGCTCTCCCAAAACAAACTTCTTTCCGGACTTGTCATGTCCTTTCATTCTTTTCCGTAAAAGTCCCATCGATTATTAGAATGCCCATGCATGTGCATCTTCAGTCGAAGTCTATTCACTCGGATTGACATTGCGAACTGTAAATTATGTATCATGTTAGTTGCATCTTTATGAGCGTTAAACACTTAGCCTTGTTTCAGAGCGTGAGTGCAAACACTAATATCAGGTGAGGACTGCTTACGGCTGCAAATTGTGGGAAAGTCTTGTTCTTGGGGTCGTTACCTCCTGAGCAGGATGTAGGCGCATTCTAGGATCGTATCAACGCCACTGGTGACAAGCATAGCCTAGTTTCTAGCATAGCATATCCTCCTCCCAGAGTGACCTTAGTTTAGTTTCCGCATTCCGCGTCTTCTCCTACGGGAATTGGCGTTATTTGCATTCCAGCCTTAGCATCTTCTCCTCCCAGAGTGACAGCATAGCCTAGTTTCCAGCATAGCATCTCCTCCTCCCAGAGTGACCTTAGTTTAGTTTCCGCATTCCGCGTCTTCTCCTACGGGAATTGGCGTTATTTGCATTCCAGCCTTAGCATCTTCTCCTCCCAGAGTGACAAGCATAGCCTAGTTTCCAGCATAGCATCTTCTCCTCCCAGAGTGACAGCATAGCCTAGTTTCCAGCATAGCATCTTCTCCTCCCAGAGTGACCTTAATTTAGTTTCCGCATCTCGCGTCTTCTCATACGGGAATTGACGTTATTTGCATTCCAGC
Organism: Viola odorata; assembly: GCA_963691705.1. Classification (NCBI taxonomy): domain Eukaryota; kingdom Viridiplantae; phylum Streptophyta; class Magnoliopsida; order Malpighiales; family Violaceae; genus Viola; species Viola odorata. The sequence continues at coordinate 13,469,212 of OY829540.1, read as the reverse complement.
CTTAGCATCTTCTCCTCCCAGAGTGACAGCATAGCCTAGTTTCCAGCATAGCATCTCCTCCTCCCAGAGTGACCTTAGTTTAGTTTCCGCATTCCGCGTCTTCTCCTACGGGAATTGATTTTATTTAGTCTTCAGCCTTAGCATTCTCCTCCTCCTAGAGTGACAGCATAGTTTAGTCTCCAGCGTAGCGTTTCTTCTCCTTCCAGAGTGACATCGTAGGTTTAGTTTTCAGCATCAAGCATTTCTTTTTCTACCAGAGTGATAGCATAGCAAAGTTTTACCTTTTCAGCCTTGGTATTTCTTTCCCTCCCAGAGTGTCATCCTTCACATAATTCTACATTTCTGCATAATTATTCTCCTCCTCTTAGAGAGACATCATTAGGACAAATTATTCACACTTCATGCGAATCGCGCATTATCCTCTTGAAACAACGTCAGTCACATGTCAAGCAATTACCCCCCCAGTGGAGCCGTCATTTATGTTTTCGTAAAAATACCTTCGATTTCCGATAGAGTAGTTGTCATTTACATTTTCTGCAAATTATGTTTCTCTCGATATCCGAATAGATCTAAATTTATATATATCTTTGCAGGATCAACAACCTATCTCTTCCCAGAGTGACGTCAACAACCTATCTCTTCCCAGAGTGACGTCAACAACCTACCTCCTCCCAGAGTGACGATGTCAAAGCATGCCTCCTCCCAGAGTGACATCAAGCGAGCACCTTGTATCCCCAGTGACAGCATCCATCAACTACCTCCTCCCAGAGCGACATCATCACTGTAAGTTTAAGGTAAGACCTGCTGTGTCGCCAAAATTCGAATATCTAGGGGCAACTGTCTTTACTGCTTATCAAATACTTCGATAAGACAGTAAAGAGGGGGCAACTGTTGATACCCGAATTTTGACGCCATTTTTACTTAATTTTAGCATTTCTGTCATTTATTTAATTTACCGTCATTTTTACTTAAATTACAGTCGTCTGTAGTTAAGTTACTATCGCTAGCATTTTTAGGGTTTTCATCGCATTTTAGCATCATCGTTAGCTTCGTCAGCTTTCGAAATCGCGTTTTTAATTTTTCGTCAAGTATTTTTGTTATTATTATCATTATTATTTTTAGCCTTAAAAATCACATTTTTTACTATCCAGCAGTCGTTTGCTAGTTTTTTCTTCATTTTTGAGCATCTCGTGAATTTTAGGATTTTTTTGTATTTTATCGCATTTTTTAGTATTTTTATTATTTTATTATTATTTTTATTCGAGCTTTTATTGGACCCGAGTAAGCCTGCTCGGACAACAGCTTGACTTCAAAATGTTTTCCATCAACTAGTTGCTAGCTTTTTTGCTGCTCGCAACGGTTTACAGCGTTTCGTGTAATTTTCGGGGTAACGCTTTATTTTTTTCGTTCCCGCGTTCCGCGTCTTTGAACGAGGAAATAAATACGTTAAGCGGAAAATTTTCATTATTCGCTGTATATGGCCAAAACCGGCGTATTTTTCTCTACGCGCCAGTACCTTCGGCTCGAAAATTCGGAATGTTTGCTCGCAGGATTCGGCTCGAGGCCATTTAAATATGACTTAAAGGCCCTTGATCTCAACCGTTGATCTGGTCAACCAAGGAAAGTCAACCAGATCAACGGTTGACAAATTAATGTGCATAATGCACATGCACAGTGCACGCACGAGGGAGGCAACGAAGTCCTCGCCCGAGCCAACTGCCCCGTAGCCCTCTACCCTCCGCCATCATCACGCCTCCGCCTAGCCCAGCCAGCTCACGCCCTAGCCACCACGCGCAGCTCCCTCGCCGGCCATCCACGCGTTTTTCGGCTATAAATAGCCACCCCTCCCCACGCGCAAACGGCCCCAAAATTTCTGAAAAAAACCACACTGCTCTCTCTACATTTCACGCACACTTGCACCCCACTCAGGCACTCTCATTCCCACTCCTCGCCGTCGTCCGCCGGAGCACCACCACTGTAAGCGCTTTTACTCTTGTTTTTTTATTTATTTCGTTTAATACTTCGTCAATTAATTAAGCCTTAAAACTTGCTGCAAACACTTAGTTTTCAACTCAATTTCACCATACTAACACTTGTTTAAATTATCGTGGCTTAGTTTAATTGTTTCGTCAATTACTGTATATGTGCATTGTTTCTTTTTCTTCAAAAATCCTACTGTGTTCGTGCTTTGTTTCTTGCTGTGATTGCTTGCTTGCACCGAGGGAAAGGAGAGCTTCCTTTCGAGCCAAGAACTAGGCGAATTGATCGCCTGGTTCGTCACCTCCGTCGCCGGCAGTGGCGCCGGCGATGGGAGGTTGAAGATGATGATGCGGGCCGCATGGCCCTTCGCGCGAGGAAACAAGGGAAAGGTGATGGGCCAAGCCCATCACCATTTAAATGAATTCTTCTTGGGCCAGGAACAATTCCTGGCCCATTCCTCTAAATTTTTAAGTGGAGCCCAGCCCATTTACGTTCTCCATGCCTCCGATTCGTTATATTTTTTTTTTCTTCTCATAAAATGCTCGCATGCTTCACATAATTGTTTTTTCATGATATGTGCTGTTTTTCGTATGTGTTATATATGATTTGTTTAATTCACTTTTTTGTAAAATATTTCGTATGCTTAGTTTTGAATCAAGTTGGGTCTTAAAATTGTTTTTATACGTGAATTGCTCATCGTGATATTTATTGTCATGTTATCTAACCTCAGTCATTTATATCTAACCGTTTAATTTCAGTCATTTAATATACCGCCTATATGGTCGGTCGCTTTTTAATTTTCGTAAATATTCAACTGCTTTAATTTTTCGCAAAACTGCTGGAAATCCTTCCGCAAATTATCAACTGTTTACTTTTCCGCACTTTAAATTTCAGCAATTTAAATTCAATACCGCCTACATGGTCGGTCGCACTTACCAACTGTTTACTTTTCCGCACTTTATTTTTCCGCACTTTAAATTTCAGCAATTTACTTTCAGCAATTTAAATTCAATACCGCCTACATGGTCGGTCGCACTTATCAACTGTTTACTTTTCCGCACTTTATTTTTCCGCACATTAAATTTCAGCAATTTACTTTCAGCAATTTAAATTCAATACCGCCTACATGGTCGGTCGCATTTTAATTCTCGTAAATATTCAACTGCTTTAATTTTTCGCAAACTGCTGGAAATTCTTCCGCAATTTATCAACTGTTTATTTTCCGCAATTTATCAACTGTTTATTTTCTGCAATCTATCAACTGTTATTTTTCTGAAAATATCAACAGTTTATTTTCTGCAAATATCCAACTGTTTATTCTCTGCATTATCAACCTGTTTTATTTTCTGCAAATCATTAAACCTATTTTTCTTCCCTGTAAATCGCCAATAGCATTTAATTTTTCTGCACTTATCAAAACAACATTTCATTTTCGTATGCGTAAAATCCATCATTTTTTGCATGCAATCAACCTAGCATTTAAATTCTCGTATGCGTAAAATCAATCATTTTTCGCATGCAAATCAAAACAGCATTTCATTTTCGTATGCGTAAAATCCATCATTTTTCGCATGCAATCAACCTAGCACTTAAATTCTCGTATGCGTAAAATCCATCATTTTTCGCATGCAAATCAAAACAGCATTTCATTTTCGTATGCGTAAAATCCATCATTTTTCGCATGCAATCAACCTAGCATTTAAATTCTCGTATGCGTAAAATCAATCATTTTTCGCATGCAAATCAAAACAGCATTTCATTTTCGTATGCGTAAAATCCTTCATTTTTCGCATGCAATCAACCTAGCATTTAAATTCTCGTATGCGTAAAATCAATCATTTTTCGCATGCAATCAACACAGCATTTAAATTCTCGTGTGCTTAAAATCAATCATTTTTCGCATGCAATCAACTCCGCATTTAAATCTCGTATGCGTAAAATCCATCATTTTTCGCATACAATCAACTGTCATCATTTTATCAAACTCAGCATCTCACTTTCGTATGCGTAGAATCCATCATTTTACGTGTGCAATCGACTGTCATTTAAATTTTCGCACTCATAGAATTGCCTAGTTATTTCTCAAGCCATCACTAACACTCTCGTTTTGTAGGTTAATTTCAAGCTTCGCTCGAAAGTACGCCTCACAAGTCCCTTTTATTTATTCGATGCTTTTCGCAAATATCAACTGCATGCATGATATATAGAACTACTAGAATTAAAATCAACCCACATGAACAACGTGTTTAAAGAGTTGCTTAAAATGCCATGTTCATATGATTTTAAATTCTCACTTATATTGACTGCATGTACATGGGGACTTTCGATCCCACAGCAAACTATCGTTTTAAATCCATCATTTAAAATGGTACTCTGTTAGCAATCCATGTTAGGATCACGTAGTAACTAATCCAAGCATGCATGGCCCGATGATGAAAAAAGAGGGCGCTCATTCAGTCTTACGGAAATTTCAGTCCCATCACGTTACGATCAGGAATAATCAATTGGTCTTGATAAACGGTAACCCCGTCAGAAAGACGTCTTAATTATTCCTGAACGATTACGATCATAGATAAGACCAAAGTGACGATTCCTCTGAGGGCCCACTTTTCAAAACGCATTTCATCAAAACACCTTTAAAACACCTCTCTCATCAACCGGTAACCGTTTTCGGATGTGACTCGGGTGCCTAACACCTTCCCGAGACCATAATACGACCCCGAACCTTTGTCTGGGGTCCAGACCCTTTTTTTTGTGCCTTTAGTTTTTTACTTATTATATTTCCTATGCCATGACGATTAGGGTTCCCTAAGCCTAGCAACCAAATTAGGGTGGCGACTTCATTGCATGCTGCGAGGCGTCCATCTACGCTGAGCATTGTAAGGTCCCGAATTTCGTTGCACACTCGTGAATTAGCATTCCTCTGTTAATTTTCGTGGGGCGCGACAATACACATATGGATCGAACTAAATAAATACAGACATATATATAGTAGTCAAACTAATTAAATGTAGGATTCATATAATAAATATATAATTCATATAATAAATATATTTTTGAGATACTCCAGGAAGGAATGATCTTGTTCAATAAAGGTCTATGTAAGGGTCTATGTCGGACAATTAATAATGGTGATTTTTTAGGCTTTGGATATCGGCAATCGTCTTCAATTCGAAGAAAGAGGAGTTTAATAGGTTACATTTTAAAACTCAAAATAAAACCACAAAAGTATAAATTTTAAAAAATCAAAAAACCATAAAACACAAATTGAATGTAGAAATGGGATGAAATTGATTCGTTAAAGTGTCGCATGATTGGCAATAGTAATTTCATGGTCAATAATCAATCAACAAACAAAACAACCTTATTTACTCCAAAAATATGAACAAAAACCCAAAGAAAAAATAGAATAATTAATTTTAAACTCTTAGAATTAAAACAAATATAAATTATGCTTTCTTAATCTGTTGGATTAGAATAATGATAGTAGTAATAGGTATTAGTCATGAAACTATTATTACTATTATAAATAAATAAACTATTCCAATTTTAAAATATTTTTTTATTAGATTAGGATACTATTTTTTCATACTTTTATATATGACTCATGCATATTAAGTTGCACTTTTTTTTTGATAGACAGGTAGGATTCAGACTTGTGTCATTTTATTTTTATTTTTAATTTAAAGATTTAAAAGGTTACTTATTGTAACGATATCTTATCTCAAGATTAATTTAACTTTAACGTTCTAACGACTTTAAGTTTACAATAAATATTTTTTTAATATATTTTATGTATCTATCACATTTTATCTTGATGACGTAGATCATGTGTTCCATCCATGATATAACCAATAATATAACCAATTTTATTTTTAAAACAAATCTTATTACTTTACCTAACACATATTTTAGGGTAAACTACATAATTTTTTTATAGTTTTAAAAATCTTTCACTTCAGACACAATAGTTTTAAGACTTACATTAGAAATCCTATAATATCCTAAAATATTTTAATATAAACATTACACGTGGTTAAAAAATAAAATAAATAGTAAAAAGTTGAAAAAAACTTATAAATATTGGAGGAATATATATAACCATAACTATTTGATGATTAGATTATAAAATATTAATTTTCAGTATCTCTTTTTAATTATCTAACTTTTTTTTTTTTAATAAGCAGAGATTATATTAGAAACCTGTCATGAAGATCATGACGAACATAACAAAAGTCAGTTGTCCAAGCTAGGCAGCACAAGCAGAAAACGAAACCAACAAACTAAGAAAGCAAGAAAGATAAACCTCCGGGCTTAGGAAACAACAACCTGACTACTAAAAAACCAAGCCGGAGTCTGCATCATATCAGCTAGACTGAAAGAAAATGAATGATCCTTACTCTTTAGCCACCAATGCCATAAGGAGAATATCATATTCACACACTGTCACTCCGTTACCCCTTTCTGCCTAAAGACCTTCGCATTCCGGCGTTTCCACAGGGACCAAATCACCGCGTAGAACAGAGTTGCCCATTGCCTGCTAGAGAGCTTGTCGTGGCTTGGAAGATAATGTCCCCAAAATCTCCAAAGTCCCGCGAGATCGTGAGGTTGGCACCACACCACCCGAAGCCAACGCATGATTAACTCCCAAACCCTCCTGGCCACCGCACATCCTAGGAAGAGATGAGTAGCATCTTCCGAGCTGTTATTACACATTGGACAACTATTCTGATCTTCCGTGATCATGTTACGTCTCTCTAAGAACGTCCTGGTCACTATTCTTCCCCTCAAAGATAGCCACAAGAAAAACTCAACCCGAAACAGAACCAGCCCCGTCCAACAGGACCAAAGCAGGGGTATGGAATCGTACCTTGTTGCCTCCCATTTATTATACTCCGAATTCACCGAGTATTTCCCGGTTTGTTCGAGATCCCAACGAAGCACATCCTGGTGGCCCCCCTATTCGGAGTCGGCAACCGATCACGTAAGCTCGCCCATTCCTCATTCTCCCACTCAAACAGCTCGCACCTCCACTCTCTATGCCACTCCCAGACCGTCCCTTCCCAATGGCTGAAATCCTTGACAGTCCCCTGCTGAGCTTTCGATAAATGGTACAGCCTCGGATGAAGCAAGGCCAACGGCTGTTTAGCAGCCCACGGATCCCACCAAAAGCTCGTGTCTTCGCCCTCTCCAAGCTTAAGCGTCAAGTATTCAGTCCATAGGTCAAAAAAATCACTACCCCGCCCACATAGTTGAATGATATCACTCCAAATAGGAGACATATGCTTCTCGCGCTCCTTCCATAGGTCGCCAATAGACCTCAAATTATATTGCTTGCGAACTATCTCGGCCCATAACTTACCGTTGCCCTGCACCACCTCCCAGGCCCATTTGAAGAGTAAGGTCACGTTCTTGTCTTGCAATCTCCCTATTCCTAGCCCCCCGTGTGTCGTAGATCTCGTCACTTCCTCCCACTTCACCTTGCTCAACCCTCTTTTATCGTCCTTCCCACTCCATAAAAATTGCCGCATCACACCCTCACATTGCTTGACCACCGCTCTAGGCATCCTGTAGATCGACATGTTATAGATGGGAATGCTAGCTAACGCCGATTTGATCAAAGTCACCCGCCCCCCCACAGACAGAAGATGACCCTTCCAAGTGGAAAACTTTTTCCTAAGCTTCTGAACCAAGAACTGCCACCCTGCTATCCTACGCGGCTTAAAGCCAACCAAAGAACCCAAGTACTTGAAAGGGAGGGCTTCATACTTACATCCTGCCCGCGAAGCTAGAATCCCACCAATTTGATCACTCAAATTCACCCCCACCAGGGTGCTTTTGTGGAAATTAACCCGAAGGCCAGAAAAAGCATCAAACCACCTCAATGTTCTTTTCACTCCCTGAATTTCAGCCTCACTATTATTCACGCAAACTGAAGGTGGCTTAGCTGCCACCCAGCCTCCACATTACCTACCCCACGCAGAATCCCCACTTCCTCTGCTCTAACGAATAACCGATGTAACCCCTCAGCCGCAATGTTAAAGAGAAATGGGGACATAGAACACCCCTGCTGAAGACCTCTCGCCACCCCAAATTGGCCCGACGGCGATCCATTCACTAGCACAGAGACCCTATTAGTGCTAATACACTGCCGAACCCAACCCCTCTACTTCTCTCTGAACCCCATGTGTCTCATCACATCCTCCATGTACTCCCATTCAACGGAGTCATAAGTCTTTTCGAAGTCTAGCTTGAAAAACAGCCCCTAGGGCTTGGTCACCTGCAATTGATGGACCACCTCACTCGCTGTCATGACACAATCCAAGGTTTGGCGCCCTTTAATGAAGCCGTGTTGAACCTCGCTGACGACTGATGTAATGATCTCACTGAGCCCCTTAGCCATAATCTTGGAGACAATCTTGTAGTAACTGCTAACTAGACTGATCGGCCTGAACTCACAGAACTGTTTAGCTTCAAGTATCTTCGGAATGAGGGTAAAAAATGATGAGTTTGCCCCGGCCGGAAGCTTCCCTATTCTGAAGAATTCCTGAATCAACCTGCAGTAATCTCCTCCAATGATTCCCCACGCCTTTTGCAGAAAGCGCAAGGAGAATCCAACCGGTCCTGGGGATTTCCGCCCGTCATACCCTTTAACCGCCTCCCAAATTTCAGCCGGCGTGACCTCCTTTTCCAACCCTGTTGCTTCCTCCTCACTTAACTTGGAGAACCCCAAATCCTGGATCCTAGGCCTGTCCCAGCTAACTGACAAAAAAAAAACCTCGTAGTACTGCGAAGCTGCACTTTTGATCTCCGCCGGGGTCTTAAGAGTAGAGGTAGGAGTCACAATCTCTCTAATGACATTTCTCCTCATATCTATCTTTGCTATCCTATGAAAGTATCCTGTATTCCTATCCCCATGGACATTCCATTTAACTCTGTTCTTTTGCTGCCAGAATCTATCCACCCAATCCTGTTGTTCCCATAACTTACTGCGAATGGTGGAAAACTCTTCCTGCTCCGCCTGATTCATGGGGCGGTCATCCGCCCTGCGATCCATTGCCTCATAACTCGCCTGAAGATCTCTCAGGCTAGTCTCAACGTTGCCAAACATTTCCCTATTCCAAAAGCGAATTCTCTTCTTCAAGAATCGCATTTTACGGACCACACTGAAATTCCCAGGAAATTCAGCTCCTGCCTCCAACCACCATCCCTCTACCAATTTTCTCAACCCATTGTCTTCCCACCAAACCGCTTGGTCTCGGAACGGCTTCGGCCCCCAATCCATCTTATCCCGACGAAGGATCAGAGGCGCATGATCTGACCCATTCTTGTCAAGGACCGAAAGCTCGCAATGCTGAATACAACCGAGCCAACCAGCCTGCACGAACACTCTATCTATCTTGCTCCTGCTAATGGTATTCGACCAAGTAAACCGCCTACCAACCAGCGATATGTCTTGCAGCCTACAACGGTCTACCCAACTCTGGAAATCCATCATACCCTTCGAGTAACCTCCTCCATGTAAGCGGTCGGACGGGATCAAGATCTCATTAAAGTCACCTGCAACCAACACAGGGTGACTCGAACTCTCTATTTTCGAACCCAACGACTCCCACAGCTGCTCACGGAGCGCAGTAGTGTTAGGAGCATATACATTCAAAATAACACACCTCAAATGATTCTCAGTGAGCTCACCCTCAAGCCAGATATACCTGTTCCCCACCTCCGAATGATCCAACTAAAAAGGTTTAGAATCCCACATCGAAATCAACCCCCCTGATCTACCTACCGCCGGCGCAGAAGCCCATTTAGTATCATTGTCCCCCCTAACCCATGTATAAGGAAGTCATCCACCACGTCCCTTTTACTCTCTTGCAGGAGGCAAAACGGTACCTTATCACCCCGAAACATATTTTTGATGAAGCGTTGCTTCCTACTCGACAAAAGACCCTTACAGTTCCACGAAAAGATGTGCACCATTGGACTACTGTAGAACCCGCCCCTCCCACAACCTAACTTCGAACATTCCCCACTTCTTCTCCAAACCTCTCTCGATCAAAAATACGTAGAGCGTCCTCATTTACCTGATCAGTGATTGACATAATGCGCGCAATTCCCCATGTATCTGTTTCCACCATAATCGCCTCGCGCAACCTGTTCATACTAAGAACCTCACTATCCTCTACCTGAAATACTCCTGTGTCTGAGTTCCCCGATGTGTTGGCTGAATGTAGGTTGCCCGTCTCTGCCATAATCTGTTTGGTCTTCCTCTTTTTTTTCTCGTTGTAACCAAAGGAAAAACACCCACTTCTCTCTCAACCGGCGCCCGAGATTCCATCTCCGTTAGGGGCGTTTCCTTAACCTCACTCTGCTGGTCTTTTTCCCTCGGATCAACCCCCTCCTTCTTCTCAAAGCCCTCGACGTACATTTCCTCATCCGAGTCCTCCTCCGCTGACTCCACTCCTAGTTTCCAATCAACATTGGAGATCATCCCCTGCATTGGTTCCTCATGACAATCAATTAAATAGACTTTGTTCTCCAATCTTTCCCGAATCGTACCTTTTATATGTGGCTGATCCGTCGATATGAGGATCCTTGCCACGTCAAACCTCTTCCGAGCTAGAGTGCAATCGTCCACTGCCACTACTTTCCCCCACTGCGCTCCTAACTTCTCAAAAGTCTCTAGGCCCCAACTTTGTACCGGGATCCCCGAGCATTGAACCCAGCACAATCTGCCAACCTTAGATAGACCCTCGGTCCAAGGAACCACCTTGGAAAACACACGGCTAAATTCCTCTGAAGTGTTCGCGAGTGCTTTCTCCACGTCCTCCTGTTTTTCAAACTCTACCCAGATCAATCCCCTCCCTAGGATTCTGGTCTCACAAAACCAACCCAACTCAAGCAAAAGTTCCCTAACATCTGGGATATCCTTTATCTTACGAAGAACTCCAACCATGCTTCTCGCTAACCAATCTCTATTTTCTGCCGGAACTGAAATCTCAATCAATTCCCCTTCCTGAGCATCAACTTCCACGTCCTTGGCTAGCGGTTAGACCTTCTCTACCTTCTCTACTGTCTCTTGCACTTGATCCCGACTTGGTACCTGACCAACTTCCGATTGAGCCTGACCCTCCGTGTCCCGTTTGAACTGCCGGCGCTTCCCAGGGTCTTCCTGGCTACGACGCGCTGTCCTCCCTACCTCCGACCTCAAAACTTGTGAGGCTGACCTAGCTATGTTTGCCCTGATGGCTGAAGCACCTATACATTGACGATCTAGCGTTAATTCCATGTCAATTCTATTCACTACCCGGCAGAAACGAATGAACCCAAACCGTTTCCCACTTCTATTTTTCCTTGGCGGGATGAACACGTCCATAACCCTACCACATGGAGGCAATCTCCACCGTTGCGAGGCTAAGTATCGAAGAGCCCGATGATCCACGTGCAACGGAAGATTCTCCACGTAATATGTCACTGCCGACGACGACTCCCTCTTCGTGCCCAACGGCTCCCTAGCAAAACTCATTAAAACTCATTAATCCTTTTATATTGTTAAAACTCATTAATCAACTTTTTTCACTGAATTAATTTTAGGAAAAGTTATAAATTCTCTTTTTATTTGTCACTTATAGTTGTTTTATGATTTTCTTAACTTTAAAAATAACTTTTTTTCTGAAAAAATAAATACTATTACCCATGTAGAAAATATTTTATGTACAATATATAATATTTCTTTCATAAAAATAAAAAATTTAAATTATTTTGATAATATATGGATAATATTGTCATTACTTGTTAATAATTTCTCAATTATTCTCATAAATATTGTTTTATATTTTACCATATAATTTATGTTAGAAAAAATATAAATACTACCATTTATTTGTCACTTTTATCTAGTTTATGTTTCTTTAACTTTCTTAAACCAATCTCTTTACTAAATTAAAATAATAAAATAAAATAAAATAATAAATATTAACTCGAATAAAAAATATTATTTTAAAAATAATATAATAACACTTACAATAATTTACATTTAAAATTAGATCAAGATATATTTTTTTATATTTAACATATAATTTACATTTACAAATAGATTAACTTATATTTTACTCATTGTGACTGTTTTCCAATTCCATACTTTTAAGGATATTTCTCACATTGTAGCTCCACCAGTACATTACATATATTGATCTCCAACAACCTCTTTGAATATAGTGAGGAACTTGTTGGTAATCAACCAAAGAAATATTTTTATCTCTCATGCCAATTTCACAAAGAATGATAAATTTTAAAAATATATAAAAGTAAAAGTTCACAAAAATAATTTCATAAGAAGATAGTTTCGGTATTTAACATATTTGGGTTATTCAATAAATTATATTTCTCTTTTGTATTTTAGAATTTTAATTATTAAGTTATTTAATTAAATGTTTTTGTTAATTATAATTTAATATTATGATGTGAATATTTCATAGTAGAAAATCACCTTCTTTCATTTTTCATACTATAAAATAAATTAATATAAATTTAAAGTCTAAAGAATTAATTTAATATACACTCATTATTCATAACTTTAATATTAAGTCATTTAAAAACAAAGATATAGTTTATACAAATATAATTTATTTTTGCTAACTTTCTTAACTCACAATACTAAATATATTTTTCTATGATAAATTATTTACTAATTTTAAATTCTTACTAAAAGTTACTTATATAATAATACTTTATTAATTGAAAAATAAAAATGCATTACTTAATTGAAAAATTAATTTATAAGTTTGTTCACTTTATAATTTACTATTATTAGTGTTATTTTAAAATATTATTATAAGCTACTCTCATGTGATTTTCTAAGAGATTAACGAATGTAGCAAACCCGATTTTCTTTCCACTTTTGCCATATTGAAAAGATAAAATATTTTTTTATTTTAAAGTTTGTGTTGTTGTTGTTGTTTAGCTTGAAATTGAAAACATCATCTAGTTTTTATCTAAAAAACATATAAAAATCTCAAAAAATACATTTACATAATATTACAAATATACTCAAAATATTTATTTTGTAACATTATATTTATTTATTATATAATAATAATAATTTATTAACCTTATTGATTAAAATATTAAATATATTTTTAGGTTAACTATATAAAGAAATCTTAAAGTTTATAAAATCTCCCACTTTGAACCCAATAATCTTGAAATTTGCAATATAAGCATACAAATGAGTTGCAATTTTGGTTTTTCTAATAGTTAGAAAATAAAAAACTGGTAAAAAATATTATTAAATTATTAAATTATTTTATAAATCACCAATTATTTTAATTTGTTAAAATATATTGATTAATTTATTAAGGGTGATGTTGATTCGAAACAATTAAAAATATAGGGAATTTACTAAGACATTTATGATACAAATTCTGAACATTTAATTACAAATTAGATTAATTCCTCTTATTCTTCCTCCATTTTTTTGCATAAATATGATCTCCTTTTTTTTCTTAGAATTTTAGTTTCCTATTCTAACAAAGTCATTCATGTCATCAAATAAACCAATTTTTTCTTTGTTGTCAATAACATGAGCTTAAATTATTTTAAAATAAATTTATTAATAGATTTATTAATAAATGAAATTATTGATTATGTATTATCCTCTTATTTTTAAGAAAAAATAAATACATGTCAAAAATTTGAAATAACGCGAAAATATATAAAGGAAATAAATAAAAAAAAACACGCAATGCAAATTTTTAATTAAATATTAAACTTAATTTTTTATTGAGTTTTAATCTTTAAATAAAAATTTATTTGTGGTTGTTTTTTATAAGTAATTTATAAAACTAACTTACTTAATTAAGCTAAAATTGTTTTAATTTTATGGTTGGGTCGAATGTTTAGATACTTTTTTCGTTGTTTTGTTATTGGGCCAAAGTTGGATCCACAAATTGATGTAGTTTAAAATATTTAATTTAAATTACAAACTTATGATTTTTTGATTTTTTTAAATTTATACTTTCGTGGTTTTGTTTTGAGTTTTAAAAAATAACGTATTAAACTCCTCTTTCTTTGAATTGCAGACGATTGCCGATTTTCAAATCCTAAAGAATCATCATTATTGATTGTCCGACATAGACCTTTATTGAACAACATCATTCCTTCCTGGAGTATCTCAAAAATATATTTATTATATGAATTATATATTTAGTATATGAATCCTATATTTAATTAGTTTGAGTACTATATATATATGTGTATTTATTTATTTCGATCCATATGTGTATGTATTTATGATTGTCGACAATGATTCAAATTTCTCAATTATACCATATAAGTTTTTATTTATTTTTGCCAATTAGCTGTCAAAATCAGTCAAATTGATGATTCCAAATGCGCCTCTAATCCTTCGTCGGGATAAGATGGATTGGGGGCCGAAGCCGTTCCGAGACCAAGCGGTCTGGTGGGAAGACAATGAGTTCAGAAAATTGGTTGAGGGATGGTGGTTGGAGGCAGGAGCTGAATTTCCTGGGAACTTCAGTGTGGTCCATAAAATGCGATTCTTGAAGAAGAGAATTTACTTTTGGAATAGGGAAATATTTGGCAACGTTGAGACTAGCCTGAGAGATCTTCAGGCGAGTTATGAGGCAATGGATCGCAGGGCGGATGACCGCCCCATGAATCAGGCGGAACAAGAAGAGTTTTCCACCATTCGCAGTAAGTTATGGGAACAACAGGATCGGGTGGATAGATTCTGGCAGCAAAAGAACAGAGTTAAATGGAATGTCCACGGGGATAGGAATACAGAATACTTTCATAGGATAGCAAAGATAGATATGAGGAGAAATGCCATTAGAGAGATTGTGACTCCTACCGCTACTCTTAAGACCCCGACGGAGATCAAGAGTGCTGCTTCGCAGTACTACGAGGCTTTTTTTCGGTCAGTTAGCTGGGACAGGCCTAGGATCCAGGATTTGGGGTTCTCCAAGTTAAGTGAGGAGGAAGCAACAAGGTTGGAAAAGGAGGTCACGCCGGCTGAAATTTGGGAGGCGGTTAAAGGGTGTGACGGGCAGAAATCCCCAGGACCGGATGGATTCTCCTTGCGCTTTCTGCAAAAGGCGTGGGGAATCATTGGAGGAGATTACTACAGGTTGATTCAGGAATTCGTCAGAACAGGGAAGCTACCGCCGGGGCAAACTCATCATTTTTGACCCTCATTCCGAAGATACCTGAAGCTAAACAATTTTGTGAGTTCAGGCCGATCAGTCTGGTTAGCAGCTACTACAAGATTGTCTCCAAGATTATGGCTAAGCGGCTCAGTGAGATCATTACATCAGTTGTCAGCGAGGTTCAATACGACTTCATTAAAGGGCGCCAAACCTTGGATTGTGTCATGACAGCGAGTGAGGTGGTCCATCATTTTCAGGTGACCAAGCAGCAGGGGCTGCTTTTCAAGCTAGACTTCGAAAAGGCTTATGACTCCGTTGAATGGGAGTACATGGAGGATGTGATGAGACACATGGGGTTCGAAGAGAAGTGGAGGGTTGGGTTCGGCAGTATATTAGCACTAACAGGGTCTCTGTGCTAGTGAATGGATTGTTGTCGGGCCAATTTGGGGTGGCGGGAGGTCTTCGGCAGGGGTGTTCTATGTCCCCATTTCTCTTTAACATTGCGGCTGAGGGGTTACATCGGTTATTCGTTAAAGTAGAGGAAGTGGGGATTCTGCGTGGGGTAGGTAATGTGGAGGCTGGGTGGCAGCTGAGCCACCTTCAGTTTGCTGATGACACCTTAGTTTTCGTGAATAAAAGTGAGGCTGAAATTCAGGGGGTGAAAGGAACATTGAGGTGGTTTGATGCTTTTTCTTGCATTCGGGTTAATTTCCACAAAAGTACCCTAGTGGGGGTGAATTTGAGTGATCAAATTGGTGGGATTCTAGCTTCGCGGGCAGGATGTAAGTATGAAGCCCTCCCTTTTAAGTACTTGGGTTCTTTGGTTGGCTTTAAGCCGCATAGGATAGCAGGGTGGCAGTTCTTGGTTCAGAAGCTTAGGAAAAAGTTGTCCACTTGCAAGGGTCATCTTCTGTCTGTGGGGGGGTGACTTTGATCAAATCGGCGTTAGCTAACATTCCCATCTATAACATGTCGATTTACAGGATGCCTAAAGCGGTGGTCAAGCAATGTGAGGGTGTGATGCGGTGATTTTTATGGAGTGGGAAGGACGATAAAAGAGCGTTGAGCAAGGTGAAGTGGGTGGAAGTGACGAGATCTACGACACACGGGGGGCTGGGAATAGGGAGATTGCAAGACAGGAACGTGACCTTACTCTTCAAATGGGCCTGGGAGGTGGTTCAGGGCAACGGTAAGTTATGGGCCGAGATAGTTCGCAAGCAATATAATTTGAGGTCTATTGGCGACCCATGGAAGGAGCGGGAGAAGCATATGTCTCCTATTTGGAGCGATATCATTCAACTATGTGGGCGGGGTAGTGATTTTTTTGACCTATGGACTGAACACTTGACGCTTAAGCTTGGAGAGGGCAAAGACACGAGCTTTTGGTGGGATCCGTGGGCTGCTAAACAGCCGTTGGCCTTGCTTCATCCGAGGCTGTACCATTTATCGAAAGCTCAGCAGGGGACTGTCAAGGATTTCGGCCATTGGGAAGGGACGGTCTGGGAGTGGCATAGAGAGTGGAGGCGCGGGCTGTTTGAGTGGGAGAATGAGGAGTGGGCGAGCTTACGTGATCGGTTGCCAGCTCCGCGTAGGGGGGGCCACCAGGATGTGCTCCGTTGGGATCTCGAACAAACCGGGAAATACTCGGTGCATTCGGGGTATAAGAAATGGGAGGCAACAAGGTACGATTCCATACCCCTGCTTCGGTCCTGTTGGACGGGGCTGGTTCCGTTTTGGGTTGAGTTTTTCTTGTGGCTATCTTTGAGGGGAAGAATAGTGACCAGGACGTTCTTAGAGAGACGTAACATGATCACGGAAGATCAGAATAGCTGTCCAATGTGTAATAACAGCTCGGAAGATGCTACTCATCTCTTCCTAGGATGTGCGGTGGCCAGGAGGGTTTGGGAGTTGATCATGCGTTGGCTTCGGGTGGTGTGGTGCCAACCTCGCGATCTCGCGGGTCTTTGGAGATCTTGGGGACATTATCTTCCAAGCCACGACAAGCTCTCTGGTAGGCAATGGGAAACTCTATTCTACGCGGTGATTTGGTCCCTGTGGAAACGCCGGAATGCGAAAGTCTTTAGGCAGAAAGAGATAACGGAATGGCAGTGTGTGAATACGATATTCTCCTTATGGCATTGGTGGCTGAAGAGTAAGGATCATTCATTTGCTTTCAGTCTAGCTGATATGATGCAGACTCCGGCTTGGCTTTTTAGTAGTCAGGTTGTTGTTTCCTGAGCCCGAAGGTTTATCTTTCTTACTTTCTTAGTTTGTTGGTTTCGTTTTCTGCTTGTGCTGCCTAGCTTGGACAGCTGACTTTTGTTATGTTCGTCATGATCTTTATGACTGGTTCTAATATAATCTCTGCTTATTAAAAAAAAAAAAAATGAATTATATATTTATTATATGAATCCTATATTTAATTAGTTTAAATCCTATATATATATGTCACAAAGCTCTTAATTTAATGGTTAGCAAGGGGTTTAAGTCTACTCAAGTGACTGTTGATATTGCTGTTAGGTCCTTGTGTTCTGCTGGGCATATAGATGATGTTATTTCTTTAGTAAAGGAATTCAAATCCTCATACTTTCACTATTAATTTTCTCGTTAAGTATTTGTGCAAGAGTAGGAGCTTAAGTACCGTCTATTCTTTTATTGATGAGATGAAGAGTTCATTTGATACCGTCTAATCCAAATGGTTGAGAATAAATTTTAATGTTACTCTCTCCGACTCCGATTATATTCTCGTCCCACCCAAATATGATTGTTTTCTGATGATGATTATTTATGTTCGAAGCAACACTTTTCAATTACTTTTTCACGTAAAAACTAATTGACAAAATCTATAATTAAACCGATAATTAATGCAGTGAAATTGAAAATACCTGGTAGCTGTTGATGTAACTCTCTCCGACTCCGATCATATTCTCGTCCCACCCAAATATGATTGTTTTCTGATGATGATTGTTTATGTTCGAAGCAACACTTTTCAATCACTCTTTCACGGAAAAACTAATTGACAAAATTTATAATTAAATCGATAATTAATGCTGTGAAATTGAAAATACCTGGTAGCGGTTGGTCATGTTCAGTTTCCTTCTATATATTTTTTTGGGCAGGAAATATTGATTGATTACTCAGATGAAGTCCCGTTCTGGTAATTATTTAAATATGGCAAGTAAGAATCGATTAGCAGCTGTTTGGTTGTGTTGTGGTGATCATGTGCATGGTTTTTGCGGCAGAAGGTGTCATCTCATGTGGGACGGTGGGGTTATTAATTTTGTAATTTTGTTGGCCAGCTTTGTAGGTTAGAGTTTTATAAGTAGGTTAATTAATTAAATAATTAATAGATTTAATAAGTAGATTAATTAATTAAATAAGTGATTTAGTAATAGATTTATTCAATTTTAATAATAGGTAGGTTAATTACCTGGTAGCTGTTGATGTAACTCTCTCCAACTCTGATCATATTCTCGTCCCACCCAAATATGATTGTTTTCTGATGATGATTGTTTATGTTCGAAGCAACACTTTTCAATCACTCTTTCACAGAAAAACTAATTGACAAAATTTATAATTAAATCGATAATTAATACAGTGAAATTGAAAATACCTCGTAGCGGTTGGTCATGTTCAGTTTCCTTCTATATATTTTTTTGGGCAGGAAATATTGATTGATTACTCAGATGAAGTCCCGTTCTGGTAATTATTTAAATATGGCAAGTAAGAATCGATCAGCAGCTGTTTGGTTGTGTTGTGGTGATCATGTGCATGGTTTTTGCGGCAGAAGGTGCCATCTCATGTGGGACGGTGGGGTTATTAATTTTGTAATTTTGTTGGCCAGCTTTGTAGGTTAGAGTTTTATAAGTAGGTTAATTAATTAAGATTTAATAAGTAGATTAATTAATTAAATAAGTGATTTAGTAATAGATTTATTCAATTTTAATAATAGGTAGGTTAATTACCTGGTAGCTGTTGATGTAACTCTCTCCGACTCCGATCATATTCTCGTCCCACCCAAATATGATTGTTTTCTGATGATGATTGTTTATGTTCTAAGCAACACTTTTCAATCACTCTTTCACGGAAAAACTAATTGACAAAATTTATAATTAAATCGATAATTAATGCAGTGAAATTGAAAATACCTGGTAGTGGTTGGTCATGTTCAGTTTCCTTCTATATATTTTTTTGGGCAGGGAAATATTGATTGATTACTCAGATGAAGTCCTGTTCTGGTAATTATTTAAATATGGCAAGTAAGAATCGATCAGCAGCTGTTTCGTTGTGTTGTGGTGATCATGTGCATGGTTTTTGCGGCAGAAGGTGCCATCTCATGTGGGACGGTGGGGTTATTAATTTTGTAATTTTTTTGGCCAGCTTTGTAGGTTAGAGTTTTATAAGTAGGTTAATTAATTAATTAATTAATAGATTTAATAAGTAGATTAATTAATTAAATAAGTGATTTAGTAATAGATTTATTCAATTTTAATAATAGGTAGGTTAATTAATTAAATAAGTGGTTGAATAATAGATATATTGTAGGTAATTTTATAAAAAATAAAAGTCAATTGCACCCTTAAATTTTTTAATAATTAAAGGATATAATAGTAATTTAAGGAAATAAGCCCCTTCCTGCTTTTTATATAGTACTAGGTAGTTTGGGCACGTGCGTTGCACGTGTAGTATTTTTTTATATGAAATTAAACTATTTAATTTAGATATTGTTTATAAATTAATTTTGGTCATTTGAAATAGATAATGTCACTATTTAAATATTGTTCTAAAATAATATAACCGAACATATAAATCATTAAGCACACTAATAATAATTATTAATAGATAATATAACTTAATAGTATTTAAATATTGTTCTAAAGTATTACAACCAACCACATAAATTGTTAAGCATACTAATAATAATAATTAATTATAAAACATTTTTACAATTTTTCTTGCTTGATCTTTTTGATTATGGGCTCATACTCATATAGTTCATCAAATTTCTTGTTCTTGAGTCTTGTTCCCTTCCTTGTCTCTTTTTTGCCTTCAGCTTCTTCGTCAATGAGTATCGGTGTGGGCAAAATAATTACTTCCTCATCTTGTTTTTTTTGTCCCTTTTCTTTTTCGGCTTGGCTAATTTTTTAGCTTGTTGTTGATCATCTTCTTCTTTGATTTTCTTAATTCGCCTTCCTTTTTTATCATCTTGTTATTCTTGCTTTCATCCTTGTCATATTGTTCACATTTTTTTCAGTTGCATTATTCACTTGAACTTTATTTTGCTGGTTCCTTTTTCCAAATTACCGCTAATGACTCCTCGTCTTCATCAGTTTCTTTTTTAGTCGGTGTCCTCTTTTTAGTTGCATGAACCTCTTCAGCGATAAATATATTCCTTTGTCGTTCGCTCTCATTTTTTTCGCTGACCTTGACTAAGAAATCAAATTCCTTGTCCTTGCAGGATATCATTTTTCTATAGTGTGGCAACTTCTCTTTTTCCTTTTACATTGAGAATAATATTAGTATTTTTTTCTGCAATAAAATAACTTTAGTATCACTATTCCAAAAGAATTATCTTGTCGTGAACCGATTCTTTGTATTTCTTGATGTCACAACCAATTAGTATTTCTGTCTCGTCAAAAAGAACAATTGTTGCTTCATTCTCACCATCATTAATAAGTATGACCTTACCAAACTTGCTCCCATAGTTTCTGATCTTGTCCCTCATGGTACTACAGGTAGTACTTGCCTGAAATCACCTCCAAAAACCACAACTTTACCACCAAATAGTTCATTGTTGTTCATTATATCCCTTAAGAACCGATCAACCATCTCTATTGCGCATTGTTTTGCCATTGGAGCTTCATCCCACAGAATAAGTCTTGCCCTTTTTATTAATTGAGTCTTGAGTTCTTGTTTTGAATAGTTGCTTTCACTTGATTCATGAACATCTATAGGGATACCAAATCGTGAATGAGCAGTACAACCTCCTGACATGATTGCAACAGCAACCCCACATGTCGCAGTTGCAAGTCCAATCATCCCAAGTGATCGAACATTAGCAAGCAATGCTTTGTATAAATATGTTTTTCCTGTTCCTCCTGGTCCATCGACAAAAAATACCGCACTGGAAGTTGAATCAACCTTTTCTATAATTGCCTTAAAAGCCTCTTCTTATTCTGGATTTAACTTTGATTGTGTCTCTAGATCTTCTAATGTGACTTTAATGGACAATTCATCTGCAATCTCCTTTGGAAATGTCGAATCATGTTCCAAACTTATCTCCTTTAATGTAGGTAAATCATAGTCCTTAACACTTTTCCCCATACTTTCTAAATAAAAATCAATACTCTTGAGTGTTAATGCTAATACCTCCTCTACGCTTGAATTTCGATGGGTTCTTTTATAGTCTTCGGATAATGCATCACAATAGAGATCCCATAACTTCCTTACATCTTCAGGCTAATAATAAATTAAATAAAAAAATGTAAACGTTAATAAAAAATGACTTAAATTAATATAAACATAAATAAAAATATTCGGGGAACAACACAGTTGGTTTAGAACTCTTGCTGTATCTTAATCTTAATATTTATAAATTAAAAAGGCATTTGACAAAATATAGGCTATACGGAAAAAATGGATTTAAAAGATGTAAAAGTGAGGATAGTAAATTCTACTAAATTTAGTTTTTTACTGACTTAATTTGAAAATTACCTGACAATACACCAAAATAGTAGCGAATAGTCTGCGTAACTCCAATGGCATTTTAAACATAACTGCTTCAGTTAGAAAAGCTGATATACTCTCGTCAGATTCAAGAAGTCCTCTATTTTTTGCTAATTGTTTGAATATTTTCCATATAACTTCATTTATTGTCAATAAATCTTCAAAAGATTTTGGCCCTCTAACATGATTTAATAATAACCTTAGAAAATACCTTTCTCCTTCTTTTGGATTTGCAGTATTTACACGGCCAATCACACCCCTCGTTGATTCTCTTTTTTTCCATGGTTTTTCTTTAGATTGCCACACAAAATGCACAGGAAATTCCCTGTAGTAAAAATATAAGAAATAATTATGTGAAAGATATCATATTGGAACATTAATTAATGTATTATATCTACAAATATAAATAAATAATATAATATATATACTAATAGTGACATTGGAAAATAAATAAGCAAAGAAATAAAATTTTAAGAATAAAGTTTTTTTCTTGCCTGTATAAATATTGTCTTGCATTTGGATTCTCAGAACATGTTGTAAAGAATTCTGTAAGCATTGTCTTTGATACATGCTCCCAAAGTACCGCTTCTTGCAAATTTTGATTCTCCCAATAATATACAGCCTGTTTATTAGGCAAATGTAATTGCAAATTTATCACCGGAGGATTCATCTCATTTAAATTGAATTCATATATCCTCGATGCAGCTTCTTGTGGAGAGACAAATCTCCCATCTTTAAATTGTTCTATCTCATCAACCAAATTATTCCCATCATTTGATGCAATGTATATAGATATTTTGTCATGCCCTTTGTATACGTATACGTACTTATAAAGATATTTCACTCATTTAATGCTGGAGCAGATCTCAATAATTATGTGGCAACCATATCTTGTAAGCAAGTAAGAGTTATACGACACTACCCATCGGTTATCAAACTCTTTGTTCTTCTTAATTATTTTTCACCCATTGTCTCTTCTTTGATATATTGGATAACCATCTTTTCCAGCCACAGTTGTAGAAGAAAAACCTCATGGATAGTGAAATCTGCATTTTCCATTTTCCATACAACCGCATTTTTTATTACTTTCTCCACACGGACCATGCATCATATGTTTGGTCACTAATTGAAAAAGTAGAGGTTCTTCATCCTCATCTGGTATTTCAGCACAAATAAATTTGTCAAACTGATTAGAACAAATAATTTTGAAACCTTCTTCGAGTATGACTAACATATGAACGTGTGGCATTCCCCTTTTCTGAAATTCAATAATATGAACATGTGCAACTACTTTTCCAAATACTTGTTTTTTAATAACTTGATCTTTGAGATCTTGAACTTTTGCTCGAAAGACCCTTACAACTAAATCAGGACGATCTTGTGCAAGTTCCCCTTCTGTAAGTTGATCTTGAATCTCTTTCCAATCTGGATTACATGTCATAGTAATAAACAAATCAGGCTTCCCAAAATGCTGGACCAATGATTTCGAATCAAGATATCATCGTCGCATATCTCGTGGCCCTCCAACAAAAGAGGCAGGAAGGATTAACCTTTTTCCTACTTCACTTCCTCTAGTTTCTCCTGACATGACACTATCAGCAATACCTTGGTACAATTCAGATCGGATTTTTGCTTGCTAATGATGGAAGAAATCAAGTCTGGTAGTCTCCAATTTAATGTACATATTTACAACATATTGTTGTAATAGTCTACCAGATAGTAAAAGTATCAATTGTATAAAAGCTCTAATTTGAAGCTTATAACAATAGTACTCTCTACACGATACTTTTGATATTGTAGGTCTATGCACACCTATATGTTAAAAAAATCATGTGAAAATTCTAAAAGACACATGAAAAAAAATAGAGCTAAAAATTGAAATAATATCGTATTAATTAAAAGCTTACCTTCTGTTTCTTGATCAAAAATATTTTCTTCTGTAGTTGTTGTATTAGTATTGGAAGACCTTCTGCATTGTTTGTAAATATTCTGATGCCGACCAACTTCTCCTTTAGGGCATAAAAGTGGGTATTAGAGAGGATCATAACAACTAAAGTAATGTTTAATTCTGTGGCTCTGTCCCGAATGTGCATGAACAACTATATCTCTTTCAAATGGAACATTAGAATTATTTCCTTCAATCCATATAGCAGCAACTTGATCAACAGAAGGTGAGTTATAAACTCTTTGATCAATATTAACACTTGTGTTGATATGGATTTGTAAATCGTCAAGTGAGGAAATATCTTTGAAACCTTTCAAAAATTTAGCATATGGGTTGTTTTCCAAAATCTTCATCAATTTCTTCATAATGCTTTCATCCAAGTTAGCATTCTCCATAATTCTCATCCTATTGTGGAGCTCATTATTAGTATCATAAAAATAAAGTTGAAAATACACTGGATTATTCTTTGCGGGCACCAATCCGGGAAGGTTGTAGTATGCCTGACCTTGAGCTTTAAAGGTATCCTCGATGAAGCAAGTTCCTTGTCATACTTTACACCAAATGATGTAAACCCAAATATATTGTTATATTTTCTAATCTTTCTACGAAACTCTTTCGCTTCTTCCGATTGTGACGTATAAAGTTCTAGCAAATCATCATCATAATGTGTATGCGCCAATTTAACTTGTCCATTTTGACAACAAAATATTGGTGGCTCGAACTGAAATCTTTTTGCACCACAATAGTTACAACTGGGAACATCCTTTAACGTATGTAGAGGTGAAATAGATGGTTCAACTTCTATATGTCCTACATATTAAAACAAATAAAAAATTTATTATATAGTTTAGTATTAGTCACTCCGAATTAAAACAAATAAAAGATTTATTATATCACATAAGCTTTAAGCAACCAATTTCGCTCTCTTCTTTTAACATTTGACATCATCAAATCAAACATTGAATCAAATTATTAATTTTAAAATATTAAATAATCACATACCTTGATATTCATAAAGAAATGATTGAGCTTTAAGTAACCAATTTCGTTCTCTTCTTTTAACATGTGGCACCATCAAACCATTGATCACTTTTCTTTTGTTTGTAGACATTTTCCTACAATTGAAATAAATTTAAAACATGAATTTGCAAGTAAGTGGTAATTTAAGTAATTTATTAAATAGTGTATGAAATTGTATAAATATACATATATGAATCGAACTAAATAAATACAACATGGATCTATTGTGCTTAAAGGAAAAAGCTAAAATAGCACGAAAATATAAAATCTGGTGGAATGATGTTATCATTTAACGAAAGATGTTCAAAGCATGAAAATAGCAAATGACTAATTTAAGTTAGATGCCAGGTTCCACCTTTGTTATAAGGTAAATCAGAAAAAAATAATGATGATGGTTCAAACAATTTCGATAATCTTAAATACATACACATATGGACCGAGCTAAATAAATACACACATATATATAGGACTCAAATTAATTAAATATAAGATTTATATAATAAATATATAATTCATACCATAATAAATACATTGGACTTAAATATAAATATACAAAATCGAAGGTTAGGGGTGATACCAGAAAAACCACGCTCAAATCAATTGCTGGACAAAGACAATAGATCGCTTCTTCATTTTTCCAATTTCTAGTTCGAGCTAGTTTCCTTCGTTTTTCTGATTTCTGGATCTAAAATAAAATGTTTGGAAATAAATTGCTGGACAAAGACAATAGTTCCCTTCTTCATTTTTCTAATTTCTTAGTTTGAGACTGTAGATAAGGACTTGTATCGGTGTGTGAGACTGCAGATAAGGCCAATGAATCTTCCGATAATTTGATGCACAACTCGCTACTAATGTGATTGGAGGAATTACCAAGCAAGCTGCTACCAAAAATATAGATTTGTGAAGACGAAAACACAATTAGCATGTTAAATATATTACTAAAAAGCTATTTGTGACATATATATCTATTTCAATTGAAGAAATTAATTATTCAACCAGCAGCAAGAAAATTAAGTGCGTTGATATATATCAGCGACTAAATTAATAAGGGGGGCTAGCAGATTTGAGAATACTCGAAATATTGGCAGTTCAATCCCGCTAGTTAAACCATCATTGATCTTAATGAAGAAATAAAGATGAAACCAATTACCAGCAAGTATTAAAGTTCGTACCTTTTTGTTCTTTTGGCGTTACAATTGGAAGGTGGAAGAAGAAGAAGGTCATGAAGTTTAGGGTTTAATAAGGTTAATTAATTAAATAAGTGATTGAGTAATAGATTTATTCAATTTTAATAGGTAAGTTAATTAATTAAATAAGTAGTTGAATAATAGATTTATTTAATTTTAATAGGTAGATAATTTTAAAAATTAAAAGACTATTACACCCTTAAATTTTTTAATAATTTAAGGATATCATAGTAATTTAAAAGAATAAGCCCCTTCGTGTTTTTTATATAGTATAGATAGATAAATAAATAAATTAGGCGGTTCAGTGTCTTCGTCTTCGCTTCCAACTTTTTTTTTTAAGGATAAGAATTATGGTACAATTCCAAATTCTCCCACAATTAATAGAATAGTTTTTTAGCATATGATAGTAAGACGTTAGAAATATATATAACAAAGTTAAAATCCTTATTCCACCCGACCCATTCTAGAGTTGGCGATCAGATCAGTACCCAAACAAAAACCCATCTAGTTACTACTGTTATCATACATACATAAAATCCTTACCCATCACACACAAACTAATCCTTAGCTAGTTGGGAAGTCAAAAGTTAATTAATTAATCAAGGCGATGCATCAAAGATATCTGCTGGTGGAATGAAATGATCCAAAGAAAGCCCCTCCACATTAAAAACCGCATCCTCAATCCTCCAAATCTCTTCCATTTTAGTTCTGCTGTGCTGCACAGACACCTCCTCAAACCTAAAAACTGTAGCAATCGACCTTCCTTGGTGCGCAATTAACACCCCATCCACATCTCTATAGTCCTCAATGCTGCTCCCTATTGTTGTTTCCCAGTAGATGGTGTCGTTGTTTTCTGGGGTTTGAACTCTGGTGAGGTGGGAATCCTCCAAGTAAATTAGGAGCCCACTCCTCTGGCAGAAATATCCGTAGAGTACATGCCTCAGCGCCTCTGCTGGCCCCTCACTTCTTTCCATCATCGATTCGCGATCCGCGGCTACTTTTAGCACGAAACAATTGTTGTCTCCTATACTCTTCTCGCCGAGGCATTGCGCTTTCGCAAACAAGCTCGCTGTGCCCTTTGGGTCTAAGCCCTGCAAGAAAGTTTCATATTTTGTTATACATTGTATATATAAAAATAAACCACTCATATTTGAGCACATATCAATTATTACAAAAAGAAACTGTTTAATTTATTAGTACATTTAGCAGTACTCTTGTATGATGAGATTGAAGCATTGAAGATTTTTTTAGAGTAAATATTGAAGCTTGAAAAACATGATTAATTAGGACAATTTAATAGAAAAGTTTATTTTCTAAAAGCAAAACAAAAAGAAAATAGTTATGTATAATTGGAAGAAAGAAGGAAATAGTAGAAGATGGTTGATAAGGGAGGATGTTATTAAAAAGGCAATAAAAGCAAAGGGGGACATAGATTCGAATGAGTGGGGATAGGAAAAGGAAAAGACGAAAGTAAAGCAAAGCATGAGGGACTGAGTGAGTGGGAATGGGAAATCCCAAGTGGTACAGTAAATAATTTGGAGCAGATCATAACGTAACATGACGTCAAAAGTGTAGAGAGAGCAGGTCAGGTGCTCTCTGTCTGTCTGTCTGTTTTCTACTTTCTACTGCAGTGAATTTCATTCATTTGTGTCTCAAAAGAGTTGTAAAAAATGGAAAATGGAAAATGGAAAATGGAAAAATGAAAGAAATGAAAAATGAAAGTAGCAGACAGTTTCTCCATCATTGTCAGCTTGGAGAGTATCGCATTTTCTTGGGATTGCCATTCCCTTTTGTTCCACCGTCACTCTCCTTGTTTGGTAAAGATTTACACAATTTTCTCTTCTTTTCTCGAAAAAAGAAGAAAAACACTTGGTTCAAAACACAAGAATGAATATTATAGAATATATCCAAGTGGAGCTCACTTTTTAAATTAAAATTCTTTTCCAAACACACAAGTTAAATTCAAAACTCAAACTACCCACTTATTCATTTGCTCAACATCACTTTCCCTATATAATAAATTCAAAAGTAGTAAAGAATTTGTAATATATATCTCAGATAATCTGCTAAATTAATTGAATTCGAAATATCACATTATATAAAAGAAACCTAGTTAATTAATTAATTAATTAATTATGATATGTATGTACCTGAATAATGCGACGAAGAGGGCGTTGGGGTCCTTTAGCGGCATGAGTCCCAAGCCAAGGTGTGTGTCGCCATACGGTCTTCCCATCACTGCCGGCGATGACTTTGATGCCACCCACAGCCAATTCAAGAGACCACATCCCCGGCGACATTTGCCACACCACAAAGCATCCACTCTCCCCACTCCTCCCTCCTAACCTCTTCACGTTCTTCCCCGACGACACCTCCGTCTCGCACCGGATCATGTTCACCACCCCACTCGCGTACAAGTTCTTTATGCACTTCCCTTGCTGCTTCAAACACCCCGTCGCCGCTAAATACTGTTGTATAATGTAATGCGCCGTTGAGTTCTCCTGTTCATTGTATTAATTAATCAAACCAAATTAGACTATATATCTCAAACATTAGTTAGTAAAATTGTATACCAATAATTTAGTAATGAATTAATTAAGGGATTTTTTTAAATGTCAGGGTCGTTAGTACTGGTGAATTAGGAGATCTTTTAAGAGCTCGAGTTCCAATTCTTGTATTATACGTATACTAGTTAAGTGACGAGATTGATTATTCAGAATTAGGATATCTTTTAAGAGGTCATGATCAATTTTTGTAGGAAAATAGACTAAATTTAACCGACATGTACTAAGAAAATGTACTAATTTACATACTAAAACCATAACATAAATAGCTAATTAAGATAGTGTTAATTCAATGTAATTGAAAGAAAGAACTTACAATGGGGATGTCTTTAGTGATGTGAACATGGTTTTTGTTGTTGTTGTGGTGGTGGTGGTTGACTAGAGGGATTGGGGCTAATGGGCAGCCCAAGACACCGAGCAAGAGCCTCAAATCTTGCTTCTTGGATGGGACATTGGTCGTCATTCCATAAAGATTGGAGACTGAAGATGGAAGATTGGCACTACTACCCTTTTGCAATCGAAACCATTCTCGAATGATTTCCCACGATTTCTCCTTCTTGCAATTGCCAGGTTCTTCTTGCATTTCTGGGTCTGGACCTTCCATCAGAGGGGTTAAGGGTTGCGTATACACCTGCTTCCTTCTCGCTCTTGACATGGCTGCCGGTTTACTAAAGTTGTGTGTGGATTGGTGATGTTAATACTACACAAATGTAGAGTTATATATTTGTATTGTACGAAATATTTTTAAAGAAGAAGAGAATGAGAAGAGACAGAAAAAGGGACAGCTTATCTGTCCAACGGCAGAGCATATAACGTAGTTGCATTATTCTACTACTGGGTTTCTTTTGCTTTATTTCTTCTTTTTCACTTTTTTTTAGACGACTGATCCTCTAATCTTGTTTTTTTTTTTTTTAAAATATAATTTTCAATGTATGGTATTTTCTCGAACTACTCCAAGTGTGAGGTCCCAGAAGAATGGTCGACCGCCTTCCCTTTTTCAAAAGAAACAGTTTAGTTTGAAAAAAAAATCTTTCTAATCACTCTTGGAGTTCTAATTTCCATTTCAAATTAAATGGTTTATTTAGTACTTTATACATAATAAACACTTTTTATACATTTTAATTTTATACTCTTTTTCATTTTAAATTAATTTTATAATCAATTTAAATATTTTTTAAATTTATATTAATTACTCATACCTTTTTATTTTATTCTAATTTAGCTACTTATTACTCTCACTAATCTTTCCTTAATAATAAAAAATAAGTTAGTAATGATAAAAAATTACCAATGAGAATGTTCCACAATTTTATTATCATTTTTGGTACCATGTAACCGAAGGATAGATGCCAGGCTCTGTATAAGGGCCAAAGTGAAATTTTTAAAAATTATAAGCACCTTTGGTTCCACTCTTACGAAGATCACCCATGAAAAAAAAGGTCATGTTTTGTTTCTTTTTTTTCTATATCATAATATCATATAAAGTCTTATTGTAATGAACTAATTATCTAACATCTTTTAAAGGGTGGAATCACAAATTGTTACAAAAACCAAAGGTCCCTTCTCATTGTTCATTATAGAAGTGAGAACGAGATATTTTAACCAAAATATTACTTTGCCTAAATGGTTGAGTTTTATATTAGCTGAAATGTCACAAACAACCAAACCGAAAGATTATTTGATGGCAACGAAAGTAATAAAAGTTTTCTTTTATATATATATATATATATACTTTGATTCAAAGATGTATATGTACTCGACGTCCATCTATTACTATCTATTTATCATTATGATCTTGCCGTATTTTAAAGGGTACTGAATTTCCCAAATCCAAGTCTTAAAATTGAATTTTGAAGGTGTGAAAGATTTAACAAAAATAAATAAATAAATAAGATGTCAATATGTCGGCTGTAGTGTCACAATCCAAACAGATAGTAGACTGAATTGAAAGTGGTGGACAATCGGCATCATGTAGGGGATATAGCCGAATAGGCAGGCAGTCTTCCAAGCTAAAGCTCGCTACAATTTGGTGAAGAGTTGAAACGTGACTTTCCTTGGATAAAATAAAATAATGGAGAAATGCTGAAAATCAACCTGAATTTTAAAGTTTTATTTAATCACAATCTTGATCTTTTATTTTATTTAATTACAACCCTGGTCGTCACTAGTATTATTTAATCACCCCCTACTGTGATAGAAGTCTGACGTGGCACCGTTGACCGACGTTATGTGCCACGTCAACCCCTGAAACGTTGCCACGTCAGCTCGCCACGTTTTGCAACCTGCCATGTCAGACTCCATGTGGCAGGGTTGCGATTAATCAAAACATTAAAGTTCAGGGTTGTAATTAAACAAAATAAAAGATCAGGGTTGCGATTAATTAAAACATTAAAGTTTAGGGTTGTTTAATGTCTTTTTGCCATTTAAAAATCCTTGTTGCATGATTTTTTTTGTCTGGTTAATTAATTTATTATACTTATATGCTATATTATTCCCAAATATAACTAAGCTTTAATTAATTAAGTTTTCTCATTATTATTTTTTGGATTATCCTCTTTTTTTAAATTAGTATTTTGTATAGTTTATGTCCTTAATTCAGTTTTCATATTTTTTTTAGGTGTTAAATAGAGGTGTAATCTTGTTTAATTTACAATTCTAGATTTAAATTTTATAACTTTTTTTTCCGAATAAAAAACATAATACTTCATTATGGTTAAAAAAATTATACTTTTTTTCCGAAACTTTATTTATACCTTAATTTAAAAGTATAATTTTTTAACCATAATAAGACATTATATTTTTTTATTCGGAAAAAAAAGTTATAAAATTTAAATCTAGAATTGTAAATTAAACAAGAAGATTACATCTCTATCTAACACCTAAAAAAATATTAAACGGAATTATAGACATAAACTATACAAAATACTACTAATTTAAAAAAAAGAGGATAATCCAAAAAATAATTATGAGAAAACCTAATTAATTAAAGATTAGTTATATTTGGGAATAATATAGCATATAAGTATAATAAATTAATTAACCAGATAAAAAAGATCACGCAACAAGGATTTCTAAATGGCAAAAGGATATAAAACAACCCTGAACTTTAATGTTTTGATTAATCGTAACCCTGATCTTTTATTTTGTTTAATTACAACCCTGAACTTTAATGTTTTGATTAATCGCAACCCTGCCACGTGGAGTCTGACATGGCAGGTTGCAAACATGGCGAGCTGACGTGGCAACATTCTAGGGGGCTGACGTGGCACATAACATCGGTCAACGATACCACGTAAGATTTCTGTCACGGTAGGGGGGTGATTAAACAATACTGGCGACGACCAGGGTTGTAATTAAACAAAATAAAAAATCAGGGTTGCGATTAAATAAAACTTTAAAATTCAGGGTTGTTTTTCAGCTTTTACCCATAAAATAATTATCTGATAAAAAAGATAAAAAATTTATTATTTGACATCATCAAAAGAATATATGTTAACAAATTGGATGAGGAGAAATCGTGGTTTAAATAAAATTCTTTGATCTTGCGATTATCGGTGTTAGTTTTAAATTGATAAATATAACGAAGAGAGAGTAGACATCTCTGCCCATGTGTTAACAGTGTTGTAAGGCAAACCATAAAACCAATTTTGGGTTGCCCCTTCAAGAGAACTCGGAAAGGCTTTCAGCTTTGCTCTCTCTATGTTGGTTGCAGCTGGTTTCATAATATCACACTGAACGTGTAAATTCCTGAGATGTTTGAATGGATTTTCATTCGAGTGACCATAGAACTTAGGGAGATTGGCCACCATATTGGTCTTTATAGACCAATCATTGGGTACTGCTGGGTAATTGATATAGGAGAAAGTCTCCTGTTCCGCTGTTCTATTTAATTCTCTCATTGTCGGTTCTGGACGGTTTTCTGCCATGGCTTGAATGAAGGCTTCGTCTTGGTCAGAGGATTGGCCAAGATCGTGGTCTGAGTTGTAACTAGAAGTTTTCGATTCACTCTCTTCTGGGAACTTCCTCTCTCGAGCTATCCTTCTTAGTTGTGATTCGGTCCTTGTGAGATTCGGATTGTATGGTATTAAATCTTCTTCTCTGGAAGAGGACCTGGTAATCAACTGTCAAAAACAAAACAAAAGAAACTACGAACGCCGCCGTTAGAGATCGCGCGTCGAACACGTCAAATATAAGTGTAAAATATATATGAAAATGGGGGTAGAAATACAACTTATCACTATCCACAAAGGCTTGTAGATTGTGGTAAGAGGATCGTCCACAGAGACCTCTAGGGGAATGTAGTTTCTTAGTTGACTTCCTCGTCACTGGTTTTGATTGGGTGAATCTGAAAATTAAGATAAGAACAAAAATAGTAAAGCAATTCAAAGTAATCTTGGTCAAAGGGTTGGCCAAGATTGGGTGTCAAGATTGGTAAATCTAATAAAAGGGGATTCCAAGTAAGGGCGATATGAGAGCTTCCGTTCTTATGAATCGATCACTGATTCAAGGATGTTCATCTCTATATCTATAGTACTGCTATAGAGTGGAGGTGCTCCTGTTCACTCCTGACTTCCCTCCTCTGCAAATTACCCGGCAAGTGCTCCCTTTCCTGATAATCCTAGCCAAGGGACACCTTGCTGGTTAAAGGATTTATCCATTTGGCTGCTGTCTTGAATGGCTGTTCGCTTCCTCAAGAGTTTAGGGGAAGACTGCACCTAGGCCAAGTTGTCTCCCTATGGAAACCCTAGGTTGTCAATCTAGTCTTGGCCTAGATCACTAATTTCTTCTAACCTGGCGCGAGACTAGGTGCCTACTTCGCCTATCCGGTGGGTGCTCCCACTCCTTCAAGGCTGACTACAACACTTCTCTACTAGGGTCCAAGAATGATCAAATCTTGTCTCTAGCAAGTTAGCGATTTTATTAAGCTTAAGAAATAAGCGAATACAGATTAACGAGACTATTAAAAATGGTTTGATCTCACGAGTGTATAAGAACGAAGCTCATCAACCCTTACCAAGAATAAGTGTTTAGCTACTCATACTCATAGATGGAAAATAAAAATACTTGATTGCATAAAAATATTAAATCCGTGAATTTCACAAAACTGGGAAAATTCCGAAGCAAAGAAATTTTGTTCAATGTCGAAGAAGAGAGAGAGGTAGAGAGAGAGAGAGGGGGAGCTCAGCTATAAGAACTGAAATTCCCTTGTCCCGTTCTAATTCAAACTCCTCAAAAATCTATGGAGATAATAACAATTGTTTTTGTTATGAGATTCAAAAGAGAGGGAGATCCTATCTAGGATTCTTAAATTAATATCTTCCTGATCCCTCTCTGATCTCGCTCGATAGGCGCGCTTGCCAGCCCGTGAATCCCAAGTCAAAAGCGGCCCAAAAGGTAGTCGACGCTGATTGCTCGAGGATTATCTTTGGCGAATGGATCTTGGCCAAGCTCTAGGCCAAGATGCTTCTGAGATCGATATGCTGGCGCGCTAACGGATCTTGGCCAAATTCCAGGCCAAGATGCTCTGAAATCAACATTGTGCTCACGAAGTTGCCCTTTTCCTAGAAGCAGAATCAAAGCTCTAATTGCAAAAGCATAGGAAATTCACAGGAAATCAATAGCTTTTCTGTTCAAATAATGAGTAAATGGACAGTAAAAACATGATGAAATAGAATGCAATCAAATTCCCCACACTTAAACTATACTTGCCCCCAAGCATACTAACTCAAGACTCAAGACTCAAAACAAAACAGAAAACATGAAAACCAGAAAAACTTCCACTTCCAAACATCCATTTCATCACACAGGATTCACAGGCACTTCAGTTAACAACTCCCTACCTTTTTACCAAGCCCTAACCAATACCCAAAACTCCCTATATTTCCATAGCGCCATGATTAGACACTTATCACTCCAAACTCCACATATAGACACATAGCAAAACAATTCCCTATTCCTTTAACTCCTCCACCAACGTCACCACCATTATTTGTTGTTTGATCAACTTATTAAAAGTTTCCTGGACACTATCACTTAAATAAGGCAAGAGTTCCAAGACAGAAATATATATATATATATATTTTTTTTCCTTTTTTTTTTCTAGATACATTTTATTAGCTGATTGCAAAAGTTTCCTGGGTACTCCTACTTAAGTGAGGCAGAAGCACCAAGACATGTGAATTTTAAATGAAGTAGAGGATTTAGAGGTGATGAATGACAGTTTTGAATGTTCCTCTCATGGAATTCGGTTGTAAAGCACAAGAATCAAGAATCTATGGAAATAAAGGGAGTTTAAAAGATGCCAGGCAGATACATTTTAAAGGTATTGGAAATGTTATGCCAATGGAAAAGATATGCCAAATTAGACCGCCTTAGCAATAAAATAGGGAGTTATTCAATCAAGTGCCCTAGGTCCTATGTGATGAAATCAATGTTTGGGAGCAACATGTTTCTCTGGTTTTCACTGAACAGACAAGTCACATAATCTTCCTAAAAACACACAAGAAAATATAAATGGAAAAACATGCAACAGACTCTATTTAGACTCCTAGTGAAAGACTAGAAACAAAAAAATTCACGAAATTATACACATAGAACACAAACACATATTCACAGCAGAACAGACTCACAGACTCACAGACTCACTAAAACCCCTCCCTACACTTAAAAGACACAGTGTCCTCATTGTGTATAGAGACAAAAATTAAAAACAGAAAGTAAAAAGGGAAAGGAAATGACACGACCTGGGGGCAAATCAAGTTGCAGGAGCTAGAGGAGGTGGTGGTGGACTCTATTTTGAAGGAGCAGAGGATGTGGGTGGTTTCTACTGTTGTTTGGCGGCAGCATGTCAATGGAAGAATGGAAGGATGGAGTCCATTTTTTGGTACAGACTTGCGACGTCATGCTGGACAGATGAGGTGGTGTTTTTCAGAGCTTTGATCCCCTCAAAGAAGTCCTTCAGGACTCCTAGCGTTAGCTTATGGTTGGAGTCAATGGTTGTTCTCATTGCTTGCTGGTGGGCTATTGATGCATCAACCCATGGTGGGATTTCATTTGTGCTTTCACTGTGTTTGTCTTGGCCTAGAAGCTCCAAGATAGCCTTTTGTTGCTCGAGGATTAGGAGCTGCTGGTCATGTAATGCTCTAGCCCAGGCTGGAGGCTCATTAGTAGTTTGCGCAGCTCCAGTGGTGGTAGGATCTTGGCCTGATGTTTGGCCAAGATCCTGGGCAGGATCCGTGTTGGCAGGGTTTGTATTGGAAGGATCTTGGCCTGATGTTTGGCCTAGATCCTGGGCAGGATTGTTTTTTGCTACATCTCCTGGGATAGCGATCGACTTCAACTTGTATTTCCCGTTATGATTCTTGCCAAAAATGTGCTCCTCTACCGGCGTGAAACCTGTATTGCAATGAACAAACTCTCCTTCCAAATGGAAGTATCCCATTTGGTCGAAGGCTTTCAAATCTAATATTTTAGGGGAGTAACATTTGTGCAAATCAGCAGAAGCAATGTCTAAATTACAAAAATGCACAACCAACCAAGTAATGACGGACCCTAAAATAAGCTTAGAAACGGGCTCATATGCATGCAATTAATGAACCACGTATAGACCCAAATTGACTCTTTTCTTGTGCATCATACACCAAAGCAAAAAGAGTTCAAATTTGGATAAATTCTCAGAAACTTTTGTCTTCCCCGAAAGGTTAATGGACAAAGTTTTGTGGAGCATTCTAAGTGCAGGGTTCTGTATTATGTGTGCCTTGGAGTGCTTATCAAAAATAACACTAGGATCTCCTGTGACCTCCCTAAAGGCTGCTGTTTTATCCCAATCAGTGGGGTAATCATGCAGAACATCATCATCATTAACAAATCCTAGCATGGTATTGAATTCATTAATGGACAAGTGAAACCATTTATCACATAAACGGTAATTAACCACATCAGCAGCATCAAAATTAGGCTTGTCCCTACCTTTAACATACAAGGTGGACTGATCAAACCAAAAAGAAGTGTGGAATTCCAGGCACAACTTAGAATAGGAATCGCAATCAATAGACATTAAAGGCACCCAACCAATAGCATACACAAAATCTCTTATTCTATTTCCTAATGTCATTTGATCAAGAAACGAAAAGTCTAGTCTAGCAAAGACAGGGATATCACAACAGTATTTTTCAACTAACTTAGTCTTGAGGTCTAGAGTGTCAAACTTCAGCCAGCCTCGAAGTGTGTGCAATGGTGGTAAGGAGGTTACCTTAGCAGTCTTGGCCGGTGTCTTTGCCAAGACTGAGTGTGCTGGATCTGACTCCTCTTCAACATCCTCAACTGCCACCTTTTTCTTCTTTCCTTTGGTTTTTGCAGCTGAGGCGTTAGTGGGGGTTTTGTTGGCGGTTGGCTTATTTTTCTCCGTCGCGGTGCGGGGCGATTCTGATTCTGGTACAACTTTCTTCCCCACCGACTTCTTGTGTGCCACCTGCTTCACTCTGGGCTTTTTATTTGCAGACGTGGCGGCGCTGGCGTCCCTTACTAGAGGTTGTGGAGGAGGGATTGTCGTGGCGGCCGGAGCTAGGTGTGTTGCCTGTGCCTCCTCCAACTTTCTCTTTTTTCTCCTCTCACTCCTCTCTGCCCTTTCCTCTGCAGACGTCGGCTTCGACGGTCTCATCCTCGTAGCGAGAGGGACATTATCAGAGTCAGTGTCGCTCAAGATGACAACTCTGTCTTTTCCTACAACGCTCTCCTCTTATTCAGCTCTCGCGACGTCTCCAGCCTCCTCTTCGTCTTCATCAAGGAGCGTCTACAGGCGGCGTTTGACTGAGGACATGGCTTCTGGTGGACCGACGGGCGGTGCTCTGCCTCTCAGGTCGTCGCTCGCTTCTAGGAGTGGAATCTCAGGTGACTGGTTGGGGTTTTCTGGGTTTTCTGGGTTCATTGTTGATGAAGAATGCTGGGTTAGGGTTTTCTTTCTTTTGATTCAGGTGGGTTTGTGAGAGAGAAAGTGGAAGGTTGTCTTTCTGCTTTCTTGGAGGCTTTTGGTTCTCCGATTTCTTAGATTATGTGCGTTTTTCTGGGTTTGTGAGTGGTGGAGTGGCAAAGGTGGGAGAAAACAAAAAGTGATTTTGGCGGTTGGAGTTACCCACGACTCTAATTATTTGTTTTTGGAATTGTCAACCTTTTCTGCTTTTCAGTTTAAAGACGTTGGCAATGACATGTGTCCCATTAACCCCAATAGAGTCTAGGCCTCAGGTTTGGCCAAGCGCTAGGCCAATCCGGAGCACAATCCCCACACTTAATTCCTGCGAGCAACCAAAACAACCCAGCGGGATCAAATCGAAATAAATGACTAAAATAAACATAAACATAAATAAAAGAAGCATGGGTTGCCTCCCATATAGCGCCTTTATTTAATGTCCTAGGCTTGACTCTGGTCGAATCTTCACTTGTCTACCGGTGGTATCTCCACCTTTTCTTTGCTCTTTTCTTCTTGGAATCCTTCGAAGAATGGCTTCAACCTCTGTCCGTTCACTTTGAGCTCGGTACCTGTGCTTTCATTCCTAATATCTACTACACCATGTGAATAAATATTAGTAATAACAAATGGGCCTTCCCATTTTATTTTTAGCTTTCCAGGAAATAATTTGAAACGAGAATTATTAAGAAGAACCCTCTCCCCTGTGTGGAGTGGTTTCCCGATAATTCGTTTATCATGATAATTTTTCATCCTGATTTTGACAATAAGTTGGTTGTCGTAAGCTTGGTCTCTGAGCTCCTCTAGCTCATGAATTTGTAATTTTCTTTCTTCACCAGCTTGGTCGTAGCTCATGTTGCACTTCCTTATGGCCCAGTATGCCTTGTGTTGCAATCCCACTGACAAGTGGCAGGCCTTTTCATAGATCAGCTTGTAAGGTGTCATTCCTATTAGGCTTTTGTAGGCCATCTTGTAAGCCCACAGTGCGTCATCTAACCGCTGGCTCCAATCACGTCTGTCTAGGCCTACTGTCTTGGCCAAGATTGACTTTACCTCTCTATTCGAGACTTCCGCTTAGCCATTGCTTTGTGGGTGATAGGTCGTGGATACTCTGTGTGTGATCCCATATTTCCTGAAAAGGGAAGAAATAATTTTGTTGCAGAAATGCGTTCCTCGATCACTAACGATACCTCGAGGAATGCCAAATCTGTTCAAGATGTTAGATTTAATAAAGGAGATCACAGTTCTAGCATCATCATTTTTAGTGGCTTTTGCCTCTACCCATTTTGATACATAATCCACAGCCAACAAAATATATCTGTTACCAAAAGAAGTTAGGAAAGGTCCCATAAAATCAATTCCCCATATATCAAAAATTTCACATGAAAGAATAAAATTCATAGGCATTTCATTTCGGGAGCTAATATTTCCTACTTTTTGGCATGCTGGACACGTTTTACAGAAGAGAAAACTATCCTAAAAAATGGTAGGCCAATAAAAACCCGACTCGATGACCTTTAGGGTTGTTCTTCTTGCCCCAAAGTGTCCTCCACATGCTTGAGAGTGACAAAATTTCATAATAGACAAAGCTTCATTTTGAGGGACACATCTCATAAGCAATTGATCAGTACCTATCTTCCATCAATAGGGATCATCCCACCCGTAATACTTACTGTCATGCTTTACCTTTACCCTCTCATAAGTGGTCATGTCCCCATAATGTTTACCTGTGGTGAGGTAATTCGCAATTTCTGCATACCAAGGTCGTGGGTTTGGCTGGGGGTTTGGCCTAGACAGACTCACTGAGAGTAATTTTTCATCAGGGAATTCTGCCCTCACTGGTTCCATGTCACCTTTTGTTAGGCATCTGCTCAAATGATCTGCAATAAGATTCTCCTTTCCGCTTTTGTCCTTGATTTCCAAGTTATACTCTTGCAAAAGAAGAATCCAACGAATTAGTCTAGGTTTGGCCTCAGGTTTGGCCAAGAGATATTTCAATGCCAAATGGTCTGAAAATACAATAATTTTTGTGCCCAACAAATATGATCTAAATTTTTCTAAGGCAAAAACTATCGCAAATAGTTCTTTTTCGGTCGTGGTGTAGTTCTTTTGGGCCTCATCCAACATCTTCAAGGCGTAGTAGATCACGTGAGGATCTCTACCCTTTTTCTGCCCATGAACCGCTCCTACTGCAGCATCACTAGCCTCGCACATGAGTTCGAATGGCAAACTCCAGTCCGACGCTTGAATGATTGGTGCTGAAGTCAGTCGCTCCTTCAGCTCATCAAATGACTTCTTACATGCTTCATCGAAGTTGAATTCCACTTCATTTTGTGGAAGCTTGCACATTGGTTCAGCTATCTTCGAAAAATCTTTGATGAACCTGCGATAAAAACCTGCATGGCCAAGAAAGCTTCTAACCTCACGCAAGCATGAGGGGTAAGGTAAACTTTTTATTGTATCAATCTTGGTGATAAGAATTTGTCTTCGGCTAAAGGATAGAAGGGGAAAAGGCTCCTCCAGTTCAGTGTCCACCGTGGTCCGTTGTACCTGCAAGACGCCGGAGGGGGTCTCCGGCGGAAACACTCCGATGCTTAAGTTAGTATTTGTGGTGAAATTGGCAGAGCTTGGACCAGTGAATACTGCTTACCTTCCTCCTTCGTGGGGGAGGTATTTATAGATGAAATAAGCATTTCTGCGCGAGTGGGATCGCAGGGGGGCAACCGGTACCGTCAGGGGCCGGGGCTTGCCCGTGTTATGATACGCCGTCGTGGCAGTAGGTGTGAGAGGTAGTTGTTACCTAGGTAAGGTAACGGTTAGCGTGTTCTCTCTAACGCGTGGTTTTCACTGGGGTGGGATAACCCCTCTGGTCGTCTAGAAATTCCAGGCGGGAGCCTCCTGACATCAGTCTCTTAGAGGGAGATGACAGCCTTAGCCCTACCGTGGCGGTAGGAATAGTAACTCTTTCCTTTCCATATGGGGTAAGAGACGAAAATGCCCTTGTCGTTAGGCGGATTGTTATCATAAGCCCAACTGAAAATGAGCCCGAGTGTTTACCAAGGGCTAACACCCCCTCTTCACGCACCGGTCTCCTATATACCGGAGCGGCTCTTTGTCAGGAGGTGGGCTGACCCTGACCGTAC
The DNA here is from genome assembly GCA_963691705.1 of Viola odorata. Classification (NCBI taxonomy): domain Eukaryota; kingdom Viridiplantae; phylum Streptophyta; class Magnoliopsida; order Malpighiales; family Violaceae; genus Viola; species Viola odorata. Next base: position 13,428,519 of record OY829540.1, on the reverse strand, counting down.
TTGTCCAGAAGCTATAAATTGAAGCTTTCCTTTGCGCAAATTTCTTCACACCTTTTCGTCCTTTCTTTTCATATTTCACCATGGATGAGCTGGCCAGAAATTTCCTGATCTCCAAAACTTTGACCCTGAAGAACCTTACTGAGGGCGACATCGGCTTCCTGGAAAGGATGATCCTCAAGACCTCAGAGGATGTTCTGGAACTGCAGGGGATACTGACCCCTATTTTGTCTAAGCAGCTGGGGATATCTTTGGAGGACTTTAGTCCCCTGGAGAGTTTGGCGAAGCTGGCCACCACTACCTCTCACCTTGATGTGGTTGCTTCAATGCTGCAGCAGAGGAAGGACTTACTGGCCTGCTGCTTGAAGGGTATGAGGGCCTGCTCTGCCGAGCTGACCTCCGTTGCTGACGCCTTGAGGGAGGTTCCCGTCGTGCCCGGAGAAGATGATGTTGGGTCCAACGCTTGACCGCTGTCTTCGCTTCCTCTTGTTGCTTTCTCTTATGCTTTCTTGTACATATCTAGACGCTAAGGCCGCTCGGGCCATAAATAAATGGTTGTTTCTACTATTATCAAGTCTTCTTTATCTTGTTTGATTTCTTGATGCTTTGGTTGGGAGTATTCGTTATAAGCCCAACTGAAAATGAGTCTTCCTCGAGACATAGCCATTGCAGTGGTTGTGCTCTGGGAATTGGCAATGAATGTTCGGCCTCAACTATTTCCAGGGCCGTTTTTCCAGGGTATGTGGTTGGGCGGTTATTTGGTGCCTTTTGATTGGCGCATTTAATGAGCGGGTACGCCTGTGCCGGATCGGATTCTACAATTACGGTTACTTTTCCCAGGCGCCTTAATTGTTTTTCAGGGGCCTGCGCGAGGATCGGAGCGCTTCCTTGGCTATTTAAGGGAGTTGCTTTCCCCCTCTTCCTGCTCATCTTCATCCTCTTCCTTCTCTTGTACTTTTTTGCAGGTCGAATGGCAGATTTCTACTTTTTGAGTTCCACGGATTGCGACTCCTTGCCAACTCCTCTGACTTCGCCGGACTCAAATCACCCTCCTCCATCGCCACCGTGGAGGCCTCTGGTCCGCCGAAAGGGCCGCAAGAAGCAAAGGGAAAGAACTTCCAAGGTGTCCGCCATGACTTTAGATTCTTCTGGCTCCACTACCCAAGGGGGCGGCAGACGCTTTCCTTTATCTGACTGTTCGCTGGAGAAATTTTCCTCTACCGATGCCGGTGTTGGATTGGCAAAGTCAGGCGTCAAGGGGAAGTCAGGGCCGTCAGGGTCCTGCTTAGGGAGGGAAGTGGACAAACCTGCTCCGACTGCCGACGGAAAGATGTCATTCTTGGATGACGACGGGGTTTATCACCACGGCATTTACTGGCCTGATGAGGATTAACGCCTTTACGTTAGGCACATTGTACATGCCTCTGGGCATTTTATGAATAAAATAATGCTTTCTATCTTTTCTCCTTGTCATTATCTTTCCGTCAGCAGTTGGTCGTGTTGATAGCTAACGCGAGGTGTTAGCCTTGCCGAGGCAACCGTTTCGTGGTTATTTTGACTTGGTCAACTTTGTCGCCCTTCTGGGGAATCACGACGAATAACTTCTCTTTTCGTATTCTTTTAATGCTTTCCACGTGGCCAACTTCTTTTTACACGCGTCCCAGCATGATTGGTGGCTTAATTAATGCGGTGGCATTTTAATCCTTTAAAAAAGACCATTTTCTCTTTCCAAAACTTTTGCCTTCGCTTCGAATTTTTCCCTTCGTCTTCTTCTCCAAATAACTTTCTGGTCGCCTGCCGTCGTCCACCGATTCTCCCGTAAATCTTCCCTTCTAAGGTACCCCTTTAATCCTTCTCAGATTTCCTATTTGCTGGTTTATTATGGTTAGGAATAGGCCTCGCTAGGTTATCTGGAAACCCATGGATCCGGAAGTCGCGCAATCACCCAGTATTTTTACATGCGATGTGGTTCTAAAAGCCGAACTGGAGGAACACGGTATCACCTTTCCTCCCGGGTATGAACCCTTTATTCCTGAAGGTCATATGCGGCTTCACAATCCGGCGTGGGGTTTCTGTAGGCTACTTTATTTTAAGATGTTCCTTTATGGTTTCTGCTTTCCCGTTCATGAATCAATACTAACACTGCTGCGGGAGCACAACCTTAATCCTGCCCAGATAACTCCCTCTTCCTGGTGTGCGGTTTATACTTTTCTTCGCGCTTGCGAGTTGAAGAACATTTTCACCCCATCTCTCAATTTATTTCGCAAATTATTTAGTATGAATTGTCATAATTGTTTAATCGAAATCACTCCTCGATGGGATGACTCGTTCGTGCAGTCATTCTAGCAGTGGTTTCGTGGCTTTAAGAAGGGTGTGGCTGATTGGAAAAGTAGTTTCTTCGTTCTCGAGCTACCGTCCCGTTTGTGGCGCATTAATTTCAACAAGGAGCTCATAGGCCCCATTTGGACGAATCCCGCGATACTGACTAGAGCTGAGCTGGAGCAGGCTAACGCTTTGTTAGACGAGGACACCTGCTATCGCATCCACGATTTTGCTTTGTTCAAGCCTCTGGAGGAGTGCGTTATGGGTGGGTCTGCCTCTTTTCATACTTTCTTTCTTTCTTTTTCATTCATTTTTGCACGTTTCTTTTATAGAGGATGCTAACGGTCGATTTCTAGGTGATACTGGCGCTCCTTTGAATGTAGCGCTGCTCCAAACTTTACCAGCTTCCCCTCCTGCCGAAGGCTCTAATCAGAAAAGCGTTCAACCCCATAGGAGGAGAACCAAGACGGTTGCCCGGGGAGGGCGAAGGCTCGGCGGCTCTGTCCGAGCTTCTCGTTTCGTGGAAAATTGGCTACCAGATCGTCGCAAGGGAACAGACTCTAGTCTAACCGCAACAAGGGTGATTGATAGTGATGACGAGGATATGGATGTTAAGCTAGACCTTTGCCATTCGCGTAGAAAAAACTTCGAGTGGATGCAAGCGAACAGGCTACCGGGGCATCTTCTGCTGATGCGGCGACTGCTTCTACACCTGTCGTTTCGCCTGAGGCAAGGACCTCTCAGCCAGTGAAGATTACTCAGGTGCCGGCTGCTACCTGCTCTACCGAGGCGGAGGCCCCTCCAACAGCATGTCCTTTTCCTATAGCTAACGCTCCTGATTCCCCGATTTCTCACTGTATCCCTAACATAGTGACCACATCTTCCGCTGCGGACTTAGCTGCTGGGCTGCCGCCTAAAGCCCTTCCCCAGCTATTTTTCACTCCTATCTCGAATGTTCTTATTGAGGATTCTTCTACAGTTTCGTCAATCAATCTTTCTTATGGTGGCCCTAACGGGACCCCGGCCTATCGTATGAACTTGGCAGGATTCTACTTTGACGGTCTCCGCACTGTCGGGGTTCCCCAACCCTTTTCTAGAGATGAGTTTACCGCGCCCTTGATAGGGGAGATGATGGGCTCCCGGGCAGAGAAAGAGAAATTTCTTCAGCTTCCTCCAACGGCCCGTCTCCGGCATGTTATGAATGACTCTCTGGATACCTTCCGTTATCTAAACTATCTGTTCAAAATTCATGATCGCAAGTCACAAAATTTCTCTAGCGCGATGTGTGTTCAAAAGGTGCAGCTTCAAAAATTGGCGGACCACGTGAAACTGCTAACGCGTCTTCATGACGAGTCATGAAAGGAACTGAACAGAGAGAGGTCTGCCGGGAAAGCGAAAATAGAGGTTCTGAAGGCAGAGTTAGCGTTGGAAAGGAAGAGAAATCTCCTTCTCCGCGAAGAGATGTTGGCTCGAGATGAGGAGTCTGCCAGGGCACCATTGAAGGAGGAGTTGTGGAAAAAGAAGGTCTTGGGGGCCTTCACTTCTGGATTTGCAGCCCGTTTCAAGGGTGATTCTTCTAATCCAGCCCAGGTTGCTGATTATATCTCTACCGTGATGGATGAGGTTAGCAAAGATGGGAACGGTTCTTCTGCCCCAGAGGGGGAAAGGGGCTGACGATAACGGTGGTGCGTGACTTTTTCCTTCGACGGGTGCCTCAAATTCCGCCATGGATTTCTGGGTCCTCCTTTTGTTGCTATTCTCATTGCTATCTGTTTTCTTTTATTCTTTCCTGGAGATCATTTGACATTATTCCTTCTGTAATAATGCTGACGTTATGTAACCCTTATTGCGCCGTTTGATTCATTGTGATGCTACCGTTGCTTCTTGATTATCTTCCTTGTATCGTCGCGTCGTGCCGTTTGGTGAGGCTAGCACTGTTTTTAGGTCATTAAATACCGCAGTCCCCCCATTTGATACGATTTGAAAAGTAATGATGAAGTGGGACACGTGTCCTTTCACGGAGAGGCGTTTGAAGCAAGCGTCTAGGGAGACGCGAATGCTGAAGCGTTTCATCATTATTTTAAAACTTATACCTTCTCGCGCGTGCCTCTCTTTTTGACGCGCTGCTTCGCTATGTGTCAGTTGCTAATTGGTCGTGCCCTTTCAGGGTTATATATAATGTTTTCCCTACCTTCTCTTTCTTTTTTAACCTCATTTTTTTCACGTTGTTGCCCTCTAGGCAAATAACCCGCGCCGCTTCCTCTTTCCTGGTCTGAGACTCCTGGTGTTCTCTTTTGCCAAGGTACACACCCTTTCTTTCCTCCTCCTTTCTCCTTTGTTAGTTATGGCTAAAACTCGTTCTGAGAAATCTGCCGAGGAAGGGGATCCTCACAGGTCTGCTGGGGAAGAAAAAATTCATAGTACACCCACTTCCCTTTATACATTGCCCTTAGTTCATCGCAAGCTTGCCGGGTCTAAGGCTCGATTTCCCAAAGATTATCCCGTGCGTGCTGCTTCTGAATCACTTCGTCTGAACAACGTTTTACCTGATAATAGTAGAATCCTGTATGCTAAGTTATTTGATTACGGGTTTTGTCTTCCCCTTGACCCGCTTGTAAAATTGTTGTTGGCTGATTCTGACTTGGCTCCGGCTTAGTTGAGCCCTAACGCGATTTGCGTTGTTAGCGCATTTGCCGCTTTGTGCCGTTTCAAAGGGATTGCTTCTCCCACTTTGGCATTGCTTCATGATATTTTCCAGCTGTATTCTCGCAAGGGGGTTATATCAATATCCCCCCGTTATGAAGATGGCTCGTTAAAGCCCTTTACTTGGAAACTCATGGGCATAGAGTCTTCTGTTCCTCACTGGAAAGAAGAATTTTTTATTGTTGATCTGCCCGAGCCTTTATGGAGGGCCGGCTTTAATGAGGAGATTAAAGATGGGGCTTGGGGTAATCGGAAACCCCTTTCTGACCCGGAGGACGGTTGGTTGAAGACGTTGCTTCAACTAGACTTCAGTGTTGACGCCCGTAAAGTAGCTAACGGGTTGGACATGGAGAAGTGTAAAAAGGGTGAGCGTTTGACCTTTCCTTTTGTGCTGCCAAGAAGTGCTAACGCTAACGTTTTGTAACTGTGCAGTGCCTCCGCCCGGTTGGGAGCCTGAATATTTCTGGAGGAAAAGGAAACGGGAGCAAAAGAAGAAGGTTGAAGCCGAAGCCAGAGCTGCCGCGGCCGCTGCGGCTACTGCTACTGAAGGGGAGACCACCACTACCGCTCCGGACATTGCCCAACCGCCTCCTCGTACTCGTGTTGTAAAGAAGAAGAGGGCTAGGAAAGCGCGTGCTACGCATCCCGTTTCCTCCCAAACTGCCGTCTCTTCAGAGGCAACGACTAACCCGATCCTCACTGGAATTCCTCTAGCTTCTTTAGGCACCCAGGTGTGTATTTATCTCCTCTTATGGTTTTCTTTTCTTTTTGCGCAACTTTCTTATTGTGTTTTGTGTTATCTAAGAAGCCACCACTGTTTCTGCTCATTCTTCCTCTCAAGGTGACATGTCTATCGCGGAATCCCTTCGAGAGTGTCAGAAGAAGGCCCGCTATGAGCTTCAACATAGCCCCTCGTCGTCTGCTGCTAATCCTTCTCTGGCGGCCCTTGGGGGTGGGGGTATGCCTGTTGAGCAGTCGCAAGGTGCTAATTTCGGCTGCGGTCCTCACATTTTAAGCAATTCCCCAATCTATTCTAATCCAAGCGTCCTTAATCTTGAAGCACTTAGGGGAGATGGGTCCTCTGTACCTAACGCGGAAGGTTCCAGCAGTCGACCCCCTTCTCCTGCTACTTTGCTTTTTGTTCCGATGTCTCCTCCTACTGCCGCGAGAGGTGGTCCTGCTCCCAGTTTGATGGTTGGCGCCTCTTCATATACTCCACCTCTCCTTCTTACTCACCAGCTTAGCTTGCGCTCCTTCCGGGATAACTATTTGTAGTTTCCAGCGGATGCTGATCATGATGCTGTCCTTGCGTCTACCTCCTTTCTGGCAGCCGAGATTATGTCTCTTCCAAGGGAGAGAGATTCCTTCATGGCTAGGAGCTAGCAGGAACGCATAAACTTTCTTCGCTCCCAAGTGTTTTCTACATTCTGCCATCTTCATTACATGGATGAGGAAAATGCTAGAGTGGCGGCAGACGGGCAGGGGGAGATAAATAGGCTACTGTTTGAGCGTCAGGGTTACGTGGATGCCCTTGCCGTTGCCAATCAAGAATCGGAGACTGCCAGGCGGGAGGCCGCAGTTGCTGCGCAGGAGGCAACAACTGTTAAGCAAGAGATGGAGGCTGTCAGGCTTGCTCTAGAGGAGGAAAAACAGAAGAGTGCTGCCCTGAGCGAACACCTTTCTCAAGAGGAGAACGAGCTTCATCAGGAAAGACAGAGAAATGCTGAGCTATCTGCCGAGCTTGCTCTTTTTGCTGAGAAGAGCCGTTGGTATTTGAGGAAAGGTGGAGTCATCATGTCAGACGCTTTTATGCGTAAGTATGGGGTAGAGAACCTTGACATTGATGTTCTTGCTAAGTATTTTGATGAGAAGGTCCCCGACGTCACCGATGAGGACTTCTATTGCTGGAGATCTGCTCAGCAAGGAGGAGGCAATGCACCACCCGCTCCTTAGGCATCATTCTTTATATGTCTTTTGATTTTTGTGGCTGATGTACCTTCCTTTATTTTGTAATATTGACAATATCACTTCCTTTCTTGATTAAGCCGCTGCTTTGGAATGGAATTTCGCTATCTGCTTTGTTTCATAATACTGCTTGTGCAATTGTTCACCCATGGCGTTTGCTTCGTTACTTCTGCCCGTGTTGCACTCAACTTCATGCCACCCTTTGTTGTTAGGGGGAACCCTCTAGCCTTGCTAGGCTTGCCGCGACGGTGTTGTTGCGGTATGGATATCTTTCTAGCTTTACTTCACCGGGTATCAACCGCTCGGTTACTAGCTGGGGTATCCTTTCTTTCCGTATGTTAAAGATTGGCTTGGGGCGTGCCTCGTCTTAGTGAGCCGTCTGATCAGGACCGGACATCACAAGGATAGGATTTTCACTCCCAAGCGTTGAAACCTCGCGTCTCTGGATCGTGCCTCATCTTAATGGGCCGTCTATGTGAGCACGGTTACCACAAGGATAGGATTTTCACTTCCAGGACGGAGTTGGTCTCTCCTCGGGGCGTGCCTCATCTTAGTGGGCCGTCTATGTGAGCACAGTTGCCACAAGGATAGGATTTTCACTCCCAAGGATGCCGGGGCGTGCCTCATCTTAATGGGTCGTCTATGTGAGCACGGTTGCCACAAGGATAGGATTTTCACTCCCGGGGGTGTTGGGGTCGTGCCTCGTCTTAATAGGCCGTCTATGTGAGCACGGTTGCCACAAGGATAGGATTTTCACTCCCAATGCTTTGTTATGCCAGGGCGTACCTCGTCTTAGTGAGCTGTCTGATCAGGACCAGCCATCACAAGGATAGGATTTTCACTCCTGGCATTCTTCACTACCTGCATATTTTCAATGGCAAATGCACAGAGAATATTTCTAATTCATCTGTTAGCATAACGTTGATATTACTAGATAGGATAGGATAGTTTCGGGCGTGATATAGCTTCAGTCGAGCTATGTTCCAAGAATTCTGCAGGGGCATTCCATCGAGTGTTTCCAAATGGTAGGCTCCTCTCCCCACGACACGGGTGACGCGATACGGTCCATCCCAGTTTGGGCTAAGTTTTCCCATACGTTGCCCTGCCGCTCGTTTATCTCTGAGCACTAAATCTCCGGCTTTAAGCAATCGTTCTCTCACCTGCCTGTTGTGGTATTGTGCCATTTTCCTTTTGTAGTGCAGGGTTTTCAGGAGAGTTTCCTCGTGTTTTTCTGGCAGTGCGTCAAGGTTAGCGCGTAACCTTTCTTCATTAGTTTCTTCTTTGAAATGAGCCACCCGAAGGCTAACGGTGCCGATTTCTACCAGTATGACAACTTCTGTTCCGAAGGCCAATGCGAAAGGAGTCTCTCCCGTGCTGACTTTGACAGTCATACGATAGGCCCATAATACATATGGCAGTTCGTCTGGCCATTTCTTTTTGGAACCTTCCAGGTTTCTTTTGATGCCACTAAGAATGCTATGATTGGTCACTTCGGCCTGGCCATTAGTTTGGGGGTGTGCCACAAAAGAGAACCTTTGTTCAATCTGAAATTCCGCGCACTGATCCCTGAAGAATTGGCTTGTAAACTGTGTTCCATTGTCGCTAACCAGTATGTGCGGTACCCCAAATCGCATAATGACTTGGTGTTTGAAGAAATGCTAGATTTTCTCGGTGGTGATGGTGGCTAACGCCTCGGCTTCAGCCCATTTTGTGAAATAATCTACCGCCACGACCACGAATTTTAACTGAGATCTGGCCTTCGGAAACGGACCTAAAATGTCAATGCCCCATTTAGCAAACGGGCTTGGAGCGACTATCTCTGAAATCTACACGGCTGGTTTTCGAGGGATCTTGGCATATTCTTGACATTTCTGACAGGTTTTCACAAAGTTATGGCAATCTCTCCGAATGGTGGGCCAGTAGAACCCTGACCGAAAGACTTGGGATGCCAAAGTGTCGCTAGCGATGTGCATGCCACATATCCCTTCATGAATTTCTCGTAGTACATGCAGGCCTTCTTGCTCCGTTATGCACTTAGCGGCAGGATGGGAGAAGCACCTCCGTATTAACTCTCCATTGTAATATGTGCATTGCGCCACCCGTTTCTGGATTTTCCTCCTTTCTGCGTTCTCCTCCGGTAACTTATCATGTTTCAGATATTCTATCACTAGGGTTCTCCAGTCGCCTTCTATTTCTTCCACACAAAGTGATGCTTGTTCTTCCATGAAAGAAGGTGTGGATAGTTCTCCGTAGCACACGTCATTGGGTATGGGGGCTTCTAAATTGGCTGCCATCTTGACGAGACTGTCACCTTCTTCGTTGCTTTCCCTGGGGATATGTTCAAAGGTGACCTGAGTGCCTTTTTCCTGCATCTTCGACAGCTCACGCTTTACTTTGGCCAAGTATTGAATCATGATGGGTTCTCTGGCTTGAGAGTTCCCCAGAACTTGATCCATTACTAGTTTAGAGTCCCCACGTATCTTTAAGCGCAGGCCGCGTTCCGCTTCTGAGACGGGTGTAGCTTCGAAGGAGAAGTTGTTTCCTATTCTGAGTCCTGCTAGCAACGCTTCATATTCAGCTGCATTGTTGGACAAGGGTTGCAGGATTCTGATGGCGTATCGTATCTCCATGCCGTTTGGTCCGACTAGGAAAACACCTGCGCCTGCTGACTCTTGATTTTTTGCTCCATCCACGTGAATAACCCATGAATCTGAGTACGTTTCCGGGGACGGGAGACATAAATCCTCTGATTCTTCTTCTGACAATTCTACCAACGCGTCTTTTGTGAATGTGCATTCCACTATGAAGTCTGCTAACGCTTAGGCTTTAATAGTCGGTCTAGCTTTGTACTGCAGCCCATATTGTTCGAGCTCGATTGCCCAAATCAACATTCTCCCCGAGGACTCTGGCTTTCTAAAGATTTTTCTCAACGGCTGATCAGTGAGTATGGTGACGGGGTGGGCTTGTAAGTATCGATCCATCTTTCGCGTTGCCTGTATTAGGGCAAGCGTTATCTTCTCGATGCGGGCGTATCGCAGCTCAGCATCTTTCAATATGTGGCTGACGAAAAATACAGGACGATGTATATGCCCTTCACTTCGTACAAGGACGGCACTGACTACCTCGTCAGCGACGCCTAGGTATAGGTATAGCTCATCGCCAAATTTAGGCCTCGTTAACACTAGATCGGACGACAGGTAAGCTTTTAGCCCTGCAAATGCTTTCTCACATTCCTCTGTCCATCCGAAGGGGGCCTTGTTTCGAATGACTTTGAAGAAAGGTAAGCATCTCTCACCCTATTTAGATATGAACCGTCCCAACGCGATGATGCGCCCGGTGAGCTTTTGTATTTCTTTGACAGTCCGAGGGGGTATCATATCCTGGATGGCCTTTATCTTTGAAGGGTTAGGCTGGATACCTTTCCGGCTAACCACATAGCCCAAGAATTTACCAGTTTGGAACGCGAACATACATTTCCTCGGATTCAGCTTCATTTTGTATTCTTCCATCACACTGAAGACTTCTTCCAAGTCGGTTAGGTGGTCCTTAAAGCTTCGACTTTTGACTAGGATGTCGTCCACGTAACCTTCTATATTTCTCCCGATTTTCTTTTGGAAAACCTTATTCGCCATGCGTTGGAACGTTGCCCCGACATTTTTCAGCCCAAACGGCATCGCAGTGTAGCAGTAAGTAGCCCTCGGGGTGATGAAGGCGGTTTTTTCTTCATCTTCTATGGCCATGGGAATTTGATGATACCCGGAGTTAGCATCTAGGGAGCTTAGGTAGGCGTATCCAGCGGTTTGGTCGACCAACTGATCGATTCGAGGAAGGGGATAACAATCTTTGGGGCAGGCGTTGTTCAGGTCAGTGAAATCGATGCACATGCGCCAATCCCCGTTAGGCTTTGGAACTAACACAGGGTTAGCTAGCCAGGTTGGGTATTGGACTTCTCGGACGAACCCCGCGTCTGTGAGCTTTAATAACTCTTTCTCGATGGCTGCTATCTTTTCCGGTGAGAAAGCGCGCCGCTTTTGTTGAATAGGCTTAGCGTCAGGCCTAACGTTTAACTGGTGTTCCGCGACTTCTCGCGAAATTCCAGGCATGTCTGCTGGTTTCCACGCGAATTCTCCTTTACATTTTCTTAGCAGTCGGGTTAATTGCTCATTCTCTTCGGGACTTAGTTTCTCACTGATCAGGAGGTTCGCTTCACTGTCCTCACCGATAGGTATTGACATCATCTGATCCAGCGGCTGAGCGCGCTTTTCTTCTTTATCGTCGAAGGGATCGTCTGCCACGCACACGTAACGGCCGCAACTCCTTTGAGTCATAAGCAGGTAGCATTCAGCGGCTAGCTTCTGGTCTCCTTTGATTGAGTCGTCCCAAGAGGGGTATTTCATCCGCAGGTATTTTTGGGATATTGCGGCCCCAAAGCGATTGAGGAACGGTCATTATAAGGCAGCGTCAGGTCTACGACCAGAAATAATATCTCTTTAAAGCGTTTGGATGTGTCTTCTCGGAAATATACTGACAATGACGTGATTCCCGCTACCGGGATCGGTACCCCATCAATCCCAACAATTGGTCTTTTGCAAGGCGCTAGCTCGCTGTCAGGACGTTTCATCAGGTTGTATGCTTCTAGCAAAAATAAATTTACCGCGCTCCCGTTATCGACAAGGGTTCTTCTTACTCCGTGGCTGCCGATGACGGGTGTTACTACCAACGCGTCATTGTGCGGGAAAACAATGCCTTTTTCGTCTTCTTCTGAGAAGGACAGTACCATCCTGTCTAAAGCGCTTATTGCCTCAACTTTTACCTGCGTGCTTTCTCGTTTGCGCTTTTCCCCGGGACTGGGCATTTGTTGCATAGTTTCCTTGAAGTAAGGCGTTCCTCCTGCAATGATATTAATCATAGGCATCTGATCGCTGTGAACAATGAGAGCTTCTCTATTTTGCCCGAGGGGGATCGCGTTAGCCCCCGTTGCGCGGGAAGGCGTTTGCCTATGATCAGTTATTACTTCAGTTAGGTTATTCCTAGCTCCTTCTCTTGTCTTGGTGGCAAATTCTCCGAGCTAGCCTTCCTCAACTAACCGTTCTATGGCCAGTTTTAGTTCTCTACACACATCGGCTGAGTGTCCTTTGACCTTGTGGAACTTGCAATATGCATTCTCTCTTCCTCCCATGATTACTCCGGGTTTCACAGGAGCTGGGTAACGGATGGGCAGATTTTGCTGCTGAACTATCGCTAGGATTTCCGCCCTTGGGAGTATGAGGGAAGGAAGGTCAGGGTCATATATCCGGCCCTTTGGCGGATCTGTCTGTTTCTGAGTGGGGGACCCTCTGGGTTTCCCTTTCGAAAAATTGCCTCTCTGCCGATTAGAGGCCTTGGCGGTGTGCTCTTTCCGTTGGCTATAATCATCATTGGGCCGCGTGTCAGGGGCGCTACTATGCGGAGCGTTAGGGGCCAGGTATGGGTTTGTCGGTATGTCCCGCATTCGTTCTCTATTTTCCTCCTCTTCCATCCTCGCATAATTATGCGCTTTTAGTCTTAACGCATCCAGGGTCGACGGTGGATCCACCGTTAGGGTATCTTTTAATTTTCCGTATCGACAGTTGCGTTTTAGGGCCTCCACCGCAAAATCAATAGTGACCCCTGGCGTTAGGGACATTTCGAGATCAAATAGACTTAAAAATTCATTCAATGACTCCTGCGGTTTTTGATGAATAGTGACCCCTGGCGTCAGGGACATTTCGTCCCAACGGTTTCTGACCCCCTCGAGGTGCCGATCCTCATGAGGGATGGGACCTTGTGGTACCTGCGGCACATAAAGTTCTACTCGTCCTTGAGTGAGCTGTACAAAATTGATCGGGGGATCTGTTGTAGGTAAAGTTAACTGGAGGTTTCCCTGTAACAACGGTGACAAGGGCCGCTCAGTGACAATAGATGGCGTGAACATGACACGGGGAGGGACACTCGATCCAGAAATCTCAGGTGTGATTCTGGCAACCATTTCAGTCAAATAGTCCAACCGAGAACGAAGGGCCGCTATTTCACTCGCAAAAGGGTGTTCTGTACTGTTTAACACAAATCCCCTTGGAGGAGGAGTAGAAAAGCTAGATCCCGCCATCTGGGATAACGAAACGATAGTTTGCAAGGAGAGGGCTTCCCCTGCTGACCTGGTCGACAGATCCGGAGATTCTGAACTGATTTGTTGCGTTGTCACAGAAAGATCAGCAGTAGCAAAAAGGAATAACTATCTACGAATCAAAAAAGGGAGACTAGAGGATGAGGGTCGCGTCGTCTATTAAGGACGCTCACTTAATGTACCAAGGCTCTCAATGAAAACACCAATTTGATAAGATTCGATCTTCGAGACGATCGGGACGATGTCTACTGTTGGTCGGAGTCGCTGTAGATGACGTCGGACCCACCTGCAAAGCGTCGGAGGGGGGCTCCGGCGTAGACACTCCGATGCTTAAGTCAGTAAGCAGTTCAAAAATAGCAGAGGTTCTAGTAGGCAATTTTTCGGCTTACTTGATGTTTTAAAATGAGAGAGTATTTATAGGCCGCTGGGGGCGATATCTGGGAAAAAGGCGATATCCAGGTGAGATAACGCTCTGGATGACGTTACAGGTGATACCTGGGGATGACGTCATGGGCGATACCTAAGGTGACGTCATGGGCGATGCCTCTGAGGAGGGTGCCGGGGGCGATACCCATGATGATGTCGGGGGCGATAACTCCATGGGTCCCCTGGGATGGGATGATGTCGTGCGTCCAGAGACGCATGAGTCCTCCCCCCCGCTGATGTCGACAATCCCAGAAAACACCTCATGGTCTAGTAGCGATAGCTTAGATGTCCAATAAGGCTTATAGGATTCCGCCCTCGGCAGGGGTCATAATTATAGCAATGCCCTTGGGATTGTCTTAATTGTTATCAGTTGTAAAGACCAAAGGGCATCCTTCTGTAGGCGAATGTACCGAAGGGGCAGGTGAAGGTGGTCTTGTCTTGATTGTCTAGGGAAACCAGTATCTGGTGAAATCCTGAGTAACCATCAAGGCAGCAGTAGTGTGTTTTCCCAGCCAAGCGCTTTAGCATCTGGTCAATGGACGACAGAGGGAAGTGGTCCTTCCTTGTGGCGGCGTTTAATCGACGGTAATCGATGCAAACACGCCATCCATTCTAGATGAGTGTGGGAATCTGTTCACCATTCTGCCCAGTGGTGATTGTGATACCTGTCTTCTTCGGAACAACTTGAACCGAGATGACCCAAGTACTGTCCGAGATAGGGTAGATAACACCAGCATCGAGGAGCTTCAATATTTCCTTCTTAACGATCTCCATCATTGGGGGGTTAAGACGGCGCTGTGGTTGTCGAACTGACTTGCTAGCATCGTCTAGGTGTATCTGATGTGTGCACAGGGCTGGAGACAGTCCCTTGATATCTGAAATAGTCCATCCAATAGCCCTCTTGAATTCCTTCAGTAGAGCGACTAGAGTTGTTGCTTCTTCTGTATCAAGTTTGCTAGAGATGATCACGGGTAGGGTTTCGTTGGCACCAAGGTAAGCATACTTCAGGTGCTTGGGCAAGACCTTGAGTTCCAGGTTCGGGGCCTGCTGATAGGATGTCTTTATTGTAGGTTTTTCTATCTTATTTTCGGCCTTTTCGAGGGCAAGATACTCTGATTTGCCCTTTTTCCCATCTTTTTGCAGATCAGTGCCTAAAGGGAGAAAAGAGAGAAAATGAGCCATTTTTGGAGGATTTCTGGAGTTTTGAAGATCGAGGTCTAGAAGAGCATATGTTGTCGAGCCCGCGACACCAACTTTGCCATCAAGGCCTTGCAGTGGTTTCCATCGACAAGCCCTGGAAAGACCAAAGGCGTTATTTCCACGTGTCCTCGTTGTCGTGCTCCCACGTGTCAACTCTGATGTCTTCCAGAAGATTCCGCGCAGATCCCCAAGAATATTCTCTTTAGTCGTCATGCCCTGGAGGCTGATCTGTCTTCTTGCCCTCGAAATCGTGCACTTCCAGAATATTCCCAGAATATCCCCTTTCGGACTTAAGATATTTATTTCGTGTTTCTGAACCCCTTAGCTCGATTTTGTCTTCTTGTAATACCTTAGCTGGTTTTTGTCTTCTTATGGGCATGAGGGCCTATATAAGACTAGTTTTTAGGGTTTAGAGGAGATCACCTACCACATATTGATAGAAAATCTTTTTGTGTGCTTCTCTTCAGTTTTCTCCCCTCCTCCTTTTGAAGGAGGCGGACCAGAACATTTCCAGCAGCCTTGTACATAAACCGGAGCTTTGCTCCGGCCGGTAATATTTACTAGTTTTCTTCTTTATCTCTCCTTTACTTGTTTTGCTTTCTAGATCTAGATTTGTGTATTTTCTAGCATGAGTAGTTGATTTGTCTTGTTCTTAGCAAAGGTTATTTGAAGGTTGCAATGGGTAGTTAAGAGGCCTAAATGTGTTTAATATATTCTTAATGTTGTATTTGGTTGCTTGTCGATTTCAATTCGTCTAGGACTATTGGAAGCTTAATTACCTACTGATTTTCCTTTTCGATTCAATTCTTTTGGGGTTTATTGGAAGCTTAATTACCTACTGGTCTATCCCTCTAGATTATAGTCATCCTTGTAGTGAAAATGGTTCGGGAAGCTACAGGGTAGAGTAGACACCTAGGTGGAGTAGTTGCTATAGTGTGATCTCGTCCATCTAGGGCAAGTAATTAATGAGGGCAGTGTCGCGAGCCTGACAACTGAGAGGCATCTTGCCCTCGACATGTCCTTTCTGGTCTTCATAGGTTCTTCGAATTTAGCCTCCCTACTTCGTGCCCGTGACAGGTCGAAGTGTCAAGGCTACCTTTTGATGACAAGAGAGGTAGTACTTCGTGCCCGTGACAGGTCCAAGTGTCAAGGCTGCCTTTTGATGACAAGAGAGGTGGCTGGGAGGATGGCGAGGTATCTAGGGTACCTCATATGTGGAAACGGGGGGTACGTTCTCTAAAGAAGGAAAGTAGGGGGCCTACGTGGAAATATGGTCCCTATAGCATATCTATGGCATAGAATAGAATATCCTTCAGCCGATGATTATCTAGCCCTCGAGGTCATAGATATTTTCATGCCCTCGAAGTAGCCCAAGAAAAACCTTTGCTAGGAATCTTTCTTATCTGCTTTCATGTCTTCATTTATCATTCTGTTTATATGTCTTGCCCTTAATTCTTACTTTTAGTGCTTTTTACTTTTCGTGCCCTAGATTACTATTTTTATTAGTTAACTTGTTAGCTCCCTTCTCTCTTGGTTAACTTGTTAGCCAACCAACCTCTCCCCTTTTTGTTGCTGTCTTGGTCTGTTTGTCTTTGTCATGCATGAAAGTTAGAGTCTTGCCCTAGTCTCCGTGGATCGACCATGTTACCACTATGCACAATTTATTATGCACTTGATAGCAGGTCTTTATTATTTGTTTGATCGTGCCCTCGACAAGCACGCATCACCTGTACAATGGAAGGGGGAATCGTAGTGTATTCAGAAGGCAGAGGAGTCACCACCATTTAAAAGGAGAGTGAGGAGTGGTTTCCAAGACAGAAACGATTTCTCGCAGAGCTGGTGGGGTGACAAATTTGGATTCCAGATTTTTCATTTTCGTGAAGTTGACGCTATTGGCTAGGGCAAGCTGCAGAGGGTCCATAGAAAATAAGTCAGCAATTTCGTCAGCGTCTGGGTCAATAACATCAATAAAATTAAGACTAGAGAACTCAGAAGGGAAACGCATAGCATCAAGCATGCTGAATCGAATAATCTGTCCATCGAACTCAAGTGTAATTGATGCATCATGGATGTCTATCTTCGCACGAGCAGTCCTGAGGAAAGGTCGGCCCAACAGAACGTTAGAGGATTTGGTGCCTTGTTCGTTCTCCATGCTGATCACATAAAAGTCAGCCGAAAAGAGGAGGCTATCAACTTGGATGAGGACGTCTTCAATGATCCCTTCTGGATAGATTATGGATCGGTCTGCCAGCTGGATGACAACTCTAGTTGGCTTCAGTGGTCCGATCTCTAGCTGAGTGTATATCGTCAAGGGCAAGACATTGATACCTGCACCTAAGTCACATATAGCTTTTCCAATGTCAGTGCCTCCAAGCTTGCAAGGGATTGTAAACATCTCTGGATCTGCACACTTTGGAGGGATTTTTCTTTGAATAACAGCGGAAACATTAACACCCACGCTGATTTTGTTTACGCCTGCCCATTTGCTTTTGTTAGTGCATAAAGATTTCAGAAACTTAGCATAACGTGGAATGTTCTTAATAGCTTGCATAAGTGGAATGTTAATTTGAACCTTACTGAATAAGTCAAAAATTTCTTTTTCTTCTTTATCCTTTTTCTTTTTGACTAACTTGTGTGGAAACGGAGGTTCAAGGACTTTGATGATGAAGTCCTCGGAGAATTCAGACTTCTCATCGATCTTAATCGGCGTACCTGGTTTCCTGGAAGTATTAACCTTCTTTTCTTTCTCGTGAGTGACCTCAACATTTTCGACCACAGGAGTGGGGTCAGGGAGCTCAGTGTCTCAGGCAAGCGGTTCGCGGTCAGGCAACTGCGTACCACTGCGAAGTGCCAGGGCACAGGCTCCATGCTTAGGATTAGCTTCTGGTTGTGGTGGTAATCATCCTCCATTCTTCAGCTCCTTCACCTCTGCAGATAAGGCAACCAATTTTTTTTGCATATCAATAACAAGACTATGTAAACTAGGTACCTCTGCCACTTGAGGAGTGGGCCCCTGTCCTTGTGGAGCTTGATATTGATGTTGTTGGTTGTTGTTGGAGTAATTGGGCCGAGGCCTGAAATTCTGGAGGTTGAAGGGCGGCTACTGTTGATTCTGAAATGGGTTCTGTGGCTGCATTTGGTTCGGTGCAGGCTGTTGTTGGTTGTTGCCATAGCTCATGTTCGGGTGGCGCCAACCATTGAGGTAGTTCTGAGTGTATGGATCATACTTCCTGGGGGCTCCATTATAGTTCCCTATGGCGTTCACATCCACCTCATCCGGAATATACGGACAAGCGTCTGTAGGGTGATCAGTAAAGTTGCAGAAGCCACAGGCTTTGATCTGCACGGGCTGGCCGCTGGATATATTCTGGAGCATTCCAGTAATGGTGGTGAGTTGATTCTCCATAGTAGCAGATCGAGCATCCTGGGTGGTAGAAGTTAGTTGGTCCAATGGTAGAGCGTTCTTAGCCATCCTTTCTAGGAGAGCTTTGGCGTTTGCTGGAGTCAGGGATAATATATCACCATTACTGGCAGCATCAATCAGTTCCTTGCTTCACCCGCGTAATCCTTCGTAGAAATACTGGAGGAGAGCGTGGTCAGGGATGTTGTGCGAAGGGCAAAGGGTTTGCATCTTTTTGAACCGTTCATAATACTGTCCAAGGTTCTCATTCTCTTTCTGCATGATGGAAACCAACTGTTTCTTAGTTACATTGGCCATAGAAGTGGGGTAGTATTTTCTGTAAATGCCTTAAACATATCGGGCCAGCTAGTAATGGATAGGGTGGGCAGATCATAGAACCAGTTGCGAGTGTCATCTTCAAGAGACCACATGAACGCCCTAAGCTTAGCCTGATTGATATCCACTAGCGCGGGTTTTAGGGCCTCGCAGACAGTATGGAGTTGCTGAAGATGTCGAAGTGCACTCTCCCTAGGGATGCAATGGAACTTGGGCAAATAGTAGAGAACGGAGGATTTGATAATCCAGTCGTGAGCAACAGTAGGCCACGCGATACATCCAACTGTGGTCTCCATGGTAGCATTCAGATCTGAGATGCAGGGGTTGACGACAACTTCGCCAGCCCCTTCGTCATCATTTTCAGCCATGACAGGTTGTTCGGGATGTAGGTTGTCTTCGACGTCTCGATCTAGCGGATCGACATAGGTAGGAGGTTCCAGGTTATTAGGGGTGGGAGCGGCAGATTGATGTTGCTTAGCAAATTTGTGAGCTAATCGTTCTGTTCTCTGGATTTCTTGATCAAAGGGTAGTAGAGTAGTGTTGGAAGACCTGGTCATACAAAAAAGAAAAAAGCGTCAATTGCGTTAATCCCCGGCAACGGCGCCAAAATTTGATCGGTTGTCGAACCCGTAAAAAATAATAATAAAACCTACAGTCAATGTGCACAATAAATTGTGTATAATGGTAGCAGGGTCGAACACAGGGATTAAGGGATCAACACTCGATTCAATTTGACAAACTAGGTAATCCAGGTAACAAGTAACAAGGGGGGTTTTGAATGGTTGTTTGATTAATCTAATTATTAACTACGAAAGTAATAACAACTAGTAGCAAAGAGTAATAGAAGTAATAAGAGATCAGAAGAGGAGAGAGCTCCTAGTAGGAGTCTGTATCCGGTTGCATTTATGGTCGACCGATCATTGGTGCAAGCATTATCTACCCCGAGCTGATAGACGCCCTATGGGGACTAGGTACGCTTAGGTCCCCTGCTTACCTTCGTAGTGGAAGCTACTCCAAGGTGCGCTTATGGAGTAACCTTGACAGTCCGCCGTCCTCTAAGGTACGCTTATGGAGGCAACACTCGGATGCCCATGAAGAAGAGGTAAGGAACGTCTAGGGCGAGACACTCGGTACGCTTGAGGCTCTGCCCTAACGATTTGTTCAATCCAACTGAGAGAGATCAGGTTTCCGATCGCCTCCAGTATGGTTATCTATTTTACCCTGCAGCTTCGCGTTAGGTATAACAACAGGGACGATTGTAAAACTCTAGTTCAATTACTAGTTGATCAAGCTAATAATTAACCTAGGTAAATTGACAATTAATCATTGAACAAGAAAGATATTAGCCCAGAATTTATGAAGTACAAATTAACCTCACGGCTTCTCTTGCAACCTTCAATCGACTCTTAACAAGAACAAGAAGACTAGCCGTTCATGTTAAAAGTAAAAACAAATAAATAAATAAATGGCATAATTAAAATAGAAGAAGAGATGAAGGAGAAATCCTATTAATCACCAACCGGAGCAACTGCTCCGGTTTATTGAAAAGAAGAACAAAGGTGCTGACGGCAATGGTGGCGCCAAAGTCTAGCGGGAGAGAAGAGGAAAATAAAAATTCGATAACCTCATTACTAAAATTCTTTACGGTCTTATACAAATAGAACTCCTAATCCGATTGGAATTAAACTCCCCATAGGACTTCTACTGCGATTGGGACTCCTGGAGCAATTAGCGAGCGGGTCTTTGCTTGTTTCCTTTTCTTGCTAGGACACTGCTGCTTTCCGCGAACATCCAGCTGCACGGCCTAACTGCTCAAATCCCTCCAGAAATTGATAGAAAGAGCTCCTTTTTGTATTTTCTTCTAAATCAGCCCAGATCTATAAAAAGTGAATAAACACAGCAACATAAGTAGCATCATGATCTAAAAAGGCATACAAAAGAGAGGATAATTATGGACATTGAACACTCTATCAGACGTGCTCCTGTTCACTACTGACTTCCCTCCTTTGCAAATTACCCGGCGGGTGCTCCCTTTCCTAATAATCCTAGCCAAGGGACACCTTGCTAGTTAAAGGATTTATTCGTTTGGCTGCTATCTTGAATGGTTGCTCGCTTCCTCAATAGTTTAGGGGAAGACGGTACCTAGGCCAAGTTGTCTCCCTATGGAAACCCTAGGTTGTCAATCTGGTCTTGGCCTAGATCATTAATTTCTTCTAGCCTGGCGCGAGACTAGGTGCCTACTTTGCCTATCCGGTGGGTGCTCCCACTCCTTCAAGGCTAACTATAACTCTTCTCTACTAGGGTCCAAGAATGATCAAATCTTGTCTCTAGCAAGTTAGCGATTTTATTAAGCTTAAGAAATAAGCGAATACGGATTAACGAGACTATTAAAAATGGTTTGATCTCACGAGTGTATAAGAACGAAGCTCATCAACCCTTACCAAGAATAAGTGTTTAGCTACTCATACTCATAGATGAAAAATAAAAATACTTGATTGTATAAAAATATTAAATCCGTGAATTTCACAAAACTGGGAAAATTCCGGAGCAAAGAAATTTTGTTCAATGTCAAAGAAGAGAGAGAGCCAGAGAGAGAGAGGGAGAGCTCAGCTATAAGAACTAAAATTCCCTCGTCCCGTTCTAATTCAACTCCTAAAAAATCTAAGGAGATAATAACAATTGTTTTTGTTATGAGATTCAAAAGAGAGGGAGATCCTATCTAGGATTCTTAAATTAATATCTTCCTGATCCCTCTCTGATCTTGCTCGATAGGCGCGCTTGCTAGCCCGTGAAGCCCAAGTCAAAAGCGGCCCAAAAGGTAGTCGACGCTGATTGCTCGAGGATTATCTTTGGCAAATGGATCTTGGCCAAGCTCTAGGCCAAGATGCTTCTGAGATCGATATGCTGGCGCGCTAACGGATCTTGGCCAAGCTCCAGGTCAAGATGCTCTGAAATCAACGTTGTGCTCACGAAGTTGCCCTTTTCCTAGAAGCAGAATCAAAGCTCTAACTGCAAAAGCATGGGAAATTCACAGGAAATCAATAACTTTTCTGTTAAAATAACGAGTAAATGGACAGTAAAAACATGATGAAATAGAATACAATCATGCATATTTTTCTTC
Organism: Viola odorata; assembly: GCA_963691705.1. Lineage (NCBI taxonomy): Eukaryota > Viridiplantae > Streptophyta > Magnoliopsida > Malpighiales > Violaceae > Viola > Viola odorata. Next base: position 13,406,907 of record OY829540.1, on the reverse strand, counting down.
TCATTTATACCCCTATTTCGATGCACGATACTGCTAATTTCCCTTCAAATTCCATTTTTTTGTAGATCCTGACTCTAGGAGGAAAAGTTATTGAATCGGCCCTTTTTTTATAGAATTTTGCATTTTGGATCTAGCGTCGAGGCCTAGACATTCCTTCATCATCCAACCCTTGCTCTGACATCATCCAGACTAGGGAGTTGTCCAGTGCCTACGCTTAGTTGCCACGTGTGCGAGCTCCCTTTCCTCTAGCGCCTTCCAGAAGATCCGCGCGAGATCCCATAAAGATTACCTACAGCTATCGGGAATATTCTCCCCTCAAGAATGCGTGCCCTCCTTCCTTTTGTCCTTCTCCTAGCTAGAATTTGTCTCCTTATGGACAGTTGGGCTATATAAGCCCTTAGCTTTTAGGGTTTTAGGGATCCCTGACTTCACTTTTCCTAGTTATATATTAATTTAGGGTTTTTAGCCGCCTCTCTTTTGGGGGATTCGTTCTTCTCTCCCTTTAAGACATCATCAACTCTTCAATCTGGAGTAATTTAATTGCTCCGGGCGGTATTAATATAATTTTTATTCTCCTTTTATTACATCCTTTTCTCTCTTGCTTTATTCTGATCTGATTTTATTTACTTTTTATCTAGTATGAGCAGCTAAGATCATCCGCTTAGCAAGGAAATTTTGAGGGTTGTTTAAGGGAATAGTCACGAGGCCTAATTGCGCTTAATATATCCTTGTTACTATATTTGTTTGCTTGTCTTTTTAATTGCTAAATCTAATTAGTTTTGCTAGAAGATTGATCACCTACTAGTTAACTATTTTGGGTCTTCGTCATTTCTTTGGTTATAACTAACGCGAAGCCTTAGAATAGAGTAGACATTAGATAGATTGTCATTAACTTGGTCCACTCTGTCTAGGGTAAGTGAGTGATTAGGGCGATGTCGCAAGTCTGACAAGCTGATAACATGTATTTTATGCATGTTTTTCCTTCTAGTTTTGCCTTGATTTAGGCCTTGATACTACTAATCCACTCGTATTTCCATCTTTATCACAAATCAAGGCCAAGAAGGAGAAATATACGAAAAGCATGCTTTCTGGGTGATTTTTGCGGACTCCAAGCTTCAAGGCCATCGTCGAGACCAAGGACTAATTTCTTCATCGAGGCCTATCATTGAGGCCCGTCATCGAGCCCTCGATGGACCAAGAGCTCTAAATCCACGTGTCCTCGCAATTGTGCTTCCACGTGTCCCCTCAGATGTCTTTCAGAATATTCCCAGAATATTCCCTGAGTTGTTGACCCAGTCGTCGAGGCCTCGCACGAAAGGAATATTCCATAAAGATTCTCACGAGACCCCATGAAGACTCTCTTCCAGAATATTCCAGAACATTCCAGAACGTTCCAGAATGTTCCTAAAGATGCTGATCTGCCCTCGACATGTCATCGAGACCTCGACAACCTTATCGAGACCTCGACTAGTGCAAATGCCAAATCCACGTGGCTCCACTCCAATCACTCCACATGGCCTCCCTGGTGCATGTCAGATGTTCTGCGTGGATCCCAAGGAATATTCCCCTTTTCTGCCATCGTGGGTCACCCCTTTTGCAGGAGCGTGGGCTCCTTGTGTTGTACTCCCTTTAGCTGGAATTTTGTCCCTTAGTGGGTGGCTGGTGTATATATACAACCTTATGTGCTAGGGTTTCAGCACCTCATGACACTTTAGATATTTTACTCTTAAACTAATTTCAGTAGCCTTCTTCTAGTTTATTAGTTTTAGGACTTGTTCCTCCCTCTTCTCTCCATAGTTGCTGGCTCCAAGCTTTGTAACAAGCACCATTAATCAAGTTTTATCCTTTACTCTTCCTTTATCTTTTATTATGTTATTTCCATCTTTTATTTGTTTATCTCTTAACATGAGTGGCTAAAACCCACGTTCTTGGTAAAGGTGTATCGAGGGTTGCTTGGGTAGATTCCAGGCCTGATTGCTCTTAACATGTTCTCTTTGTTATATCTGGTTGTTTTTCATTTTAATTCCATTTTTGCTTAGGGTGATTCGAGGCCTGATCAACTTTTAATCTTCCCTTTGTGATTATTGTCGTGACTCTGTAGTGATAGCTAGCGTGAGACTGTTGGGTAGGTGTAGACAACTAGATTAGTGTTCTCGGGTAGATCTGGGTTCATTCGTCTAGGGCATGCAGCTGGTTAGGGTCCTGTCGTGATCCTGACAAATCGAGGCATCGATCCTTAGATGTGTCTTTCTTGTTCTTTATCGATGCTCTGATATTCTGTCCGCTTTGTGCTAGTGACAAGCTAAAGTGAAAAAGGCTGTCTTTTGATGACAAGATAGGTGGCTGAGAGGATATCAAAGGATTGAGGCCACCTTATTAACAGTGAAAACGGGGGGGTGGCTCCTTACGAAAGAAAGCAGGGGGTCTACGTGAAAACATGACCCCTATAGCACGTCTGTAACATTAGAATGGAAAATCTTTGCGCTGATGACAATCGAGCCCTCGACGCAACCCAAGAAAGCCCTTTACCAAGTTCCCTTCTCCTTGACTTATTATCTTTGCTTATTAATCTAATTGTTTATTTTGCGTTTTATTTTATCTCTGATCTTTATTATTATTGTTTACTCATCGTGACCTCGATTGTCATTTTTAGTAGTTAGAATTGTTAGCTCTGATCACTCTCTTGGTTAACTTGATTAACCTATAAACCCCCCCCCCCCCCCCCCCCCCCCCCCCTTTTTGTTATCGTGATTTTGTGCATTTTTACCTCTGTCATACAATCGAGGGCTTGATTTCAGTTCTCACAATCTCTGTGGTTCGACCCTGTTACCGCTTTACACAAATTAGTTTGTGCATCTAGGCCTCAGGATTTATATTATTTTTGACCCGTTTCGACGGCGAGTCACAAGCTGAGAGGCATCCAGCCTAGATGTGTCTTTCCTTTTCTTCATGTGCACTTTGATTATTTCCTCCCCGCCCTATGCCTGGGAGGACAACAAAGTGTTAAGACTACCTTATAAATAGTGAAAACGGGGGGTAGTTTCTCGTACGAGGAAAGTAGGAGGCCTAAGCGTACCTGGTCCCCATAACACGTCTATAGCTCAAGAATAAAAAGGGTAGTAGCATAAACACCCTTATACTAACCGCAAAAAATAAACACCTCCCATGTACTTCAAAACGTCTAATACGCCTCCCCTGTACTACCTTGACCGTGTAACGTGTAGTCTCCGTCCAGTTTAACTAACGGTTCTGTTAAAGCAACTCCTATAGCCGGTTTTCTTCAATTTTTTGCACAATCACCACTAATAATTAATTAAAACGAGTTTGAATTTGATTTATAAAAAAAAATTAATTCAAAATTCTTTTTCTTTTTTGTATTTTCAGTATTTTCATTTTTTAGTTTCCTATTCCTTAATTCTTTCTTTTTTCACATCTAGGAATGTCCAAATCTCTTTTCCTTCTGAAGAGATTGAGCACCCAACTATTCATCACCATCATCATCCCCTCTTTTGCTCCACCAAATCTCTTTTCCTTCTGAAAAAAAATAAACACTCTTTTTCCTCAATGCCTCCTCTTTTTTTTTTGTACCACCGTCTCCTCCTCCATTTCAAAAACAATCTGTACAGAATTTGTACCACCGTCTCCTCCTTTTTTTCAAATCCTTTTTATTTTTTTTCTTGTTTACCAGATTTGTTAACCAAAAGAAAATAAAACAGAGATAGAGGTAATGAGATTATGATTAGTGATATCGCGCTTGTCGAGGGCACGATCAACAAATTATTACAACTTATCATATGCAACAAAATAGATTGAAGACAGTGGCAAGAGGATCGATCCACAGAGATTGGTGAAGACTTACACTAGACAAGGCCAAATTTATAAAATAAAACAATAAAAGAAACAAAACAGAATTCAAGGGCTGGATGGAGAGAAACTGATTCAAGGTCTTGAATGGATTCAAGGTCTTGAATGGAAGAAAAAACACAAAAAGTAACACTAGGGGTGGTTTTACTTGACTAAACAAGTCAGCCAAGGAAGATTCGGAAGCTAATAATTTTAACTAAGAAAGCAGTATTCGGGACCTTGAATGTCACGTTCGGGGTCCCGAATGTAAAATATAGCAAATCAGTGAACAAATTCAGAATTAATAAAACAGAAAGTGAAATAAGCACAATAATCAGATAGAGAAAGATCTTAGCAAAAGGTATTATTGGGTTGCATTTGGGGTCCCGATTGTCATCAGCACAGAAATATTCTATTCAAGACATCATAGAAATGACATAGGGACCAGATTCCTCGGATATCCCCTACTTTTCTCTTAAGAGAAACTGATACGATCACGCCGAACATCGGAAACGAAATCTGGCCGAGATGATATGAAACGAACGGGAGGATCTAGCTCATGAGTTTGTGCACACAAACAATACAAAAACAGTAGAAAACATGGATAAACGAAGGAAGACACGCAGCGGAAAGGATAAAAACAAATACCCGAATTAGAGAAGGCGGTGGAGACGGAAGGGATGATTGAACAACGAACGATTGAACTTGAGTTCGGATTGTTGAACGTCTTGAACACGGGTAGATTGTCAAGAACACAAAAACTCATTTTCGGATTCATTGTTCACACAAATGGAAGTAATAACAGATTACACATTTAAAGGATTCTTCTTATTTTTACTTGACTCAAGCCATGGCGATCCAAGACCAAGGCAAGCCCCAAGATGGAGCCCCGGATGAATGAATGAGGAAGGAGTACTCTCACTTAACATTCATTCATCATCCAAAACTTCTAACAAAAGAAAGAAAAGAACTATTTATACTAAGTTACAATAACCCTATGCTATTACAAAAATAACCTTGAAAATAGCCTTGGCAAACAGCATCCGTCCTCACTAAACGCGCCTGGCGGTATGCCGCTACAAGCTGGCGGCATGCCGCTAGCCTCGCACAACGGCTTCCTTGATTGGGTCTGGCGGTATGCCGCCTGGAGCATGATCTTCCGGGCGGCATGCAGCTACACTCGCTCCAAATGGCCGAAAATGCATCTTTTTGTGCTGTATGGACTTGGCTTGCAACTCGGTCTTCTCCCTTGCTAGGTCATTGTCGAAAATGTTTAAAAAGGGGTTCCGTGATCATATCAAACTCTTTCCCTTCGAAAGGATTCGTCCTCGAATCCTGAAATTAAAATCCGACCTACTCAAAATTTGTCAAAATTTTCTCCAAGAGATATGGTGAATTCTTTCCTGCACAAGTAGCAAACATTAGTGTAAAAACACTCCCTCACGTGTTTACACTCGTGTTTAAACTCTCACAGAAAGTTTACTCACCAATCTCTCAACTTTCTTTTTTTTTTTTTTTTTTTGAAGTAGTCAAACATCACATATGTTTGACTAGGTGTGGAAGAAGGAGGAAGAGTGTGGCCGGCTCATTGGGGAGGGAAGAATGAGCATGGGAGACAAGGTTGGGTGGAAGACAACCTTTAGACAAAAGGTGACAAGTGGGAGGGAACATTTGACCAAAACTTAAAAGAATGTGTGAGTGGGATATTTGTTTATGTTAGGCATGGGAGACAAGAAGACAAGTGGGAGAATACTTGTCCCTACAAATTAATAAACAAAGGGGAAACACCACACACATTCATCCAAATGCAAAAGATGAATCAATGACTCCAACTCTTGTCTTCCAACCAAGAAGACTCAAGAACACAAAGATGAACACATGAAGAACACAAGATCAAAATTTTTGCACACATTCGTCTAGGATGGAAAAAAATGCACGAAATTTTCACAAGACACAAAGAAGACACACAACAACATTTGACACTTTGGATTTTTGGTAGTTTCGGACAGAAACTTGACACTTTTCGGAAAGAAACACAAAATAACATGAACACACTCAAGAACACGAAGAACACGAGAATGAACCTTGACTGCCTCCGCCGGCGATTCTGTCAGACCCATTTTCGTGGCCGGAACATGTCATCAAGTGTGACACAACAACAAATACAAACAAGCTGATTTTCGGACGAAAAATCAGACACAAGATGAACAAGAACTGAAACAACTCAAGAACACAAAAACGAACCTAACTGCCTCGGTCGGCGATTCTGTAGGGCTCGAGTTGTGGCCGAAAAAAATCTTAAGTGAAACAATTCCAACAAACAAACTCATGGAAACGAAAACATCAAGATGATTTTCGGACAGAAAATCAAGATGATTTTTGGACAAAAATCAGGATGATTTTCGGATGAAAAATCAAGATGATTTTCGGACAAAAATCAAGATAATTTTTGGACAGAAAAATCATCTCAACAATAACAACACAAACAAACAGAGATTTACAAACATAAGAGCCCAAAAGCTCCGCTACCACTTGATATGATCACGGCCGAAAATCGGAAGAGAAATCCGGCCGAGATGATATGAAACGAAAGGGAGGATCTAGCTCATGGGTTTGTGACTAAAAACAACCATAAAAACAGTAGGAAACACGGATTAACGGAGGGAGACACGCAGCGGAAAAGATTAAAAACAAATACCCGAATTAGAGAAGGCGGTGGGAGACGGAAGGGATGATTGAACAACGAACGATTGAACTTGAGCTTTGGATTGTTGAACGTCTTGAACACGGGTAGATTGTCAAGAACATAAAAACTCATTTTCGGATTCATTGTTCACACAAATGGAAGTAATAACAGATTACACATTTAAAGGATTCTTCTTATTTTTACTTGACTCAAGCCATGGCG